>OX422141.1:8085394-8685394 GCA_949129095.1 Volucella bombylans
CCATCTGACGTCGAATTTCCTCACAGCATTAGTTTGTCTTGGCGTAGTTTGGGATATCCGCAACCGTACCTTGGCTACAACAAGGTAATGGTCCGAGTCGATGTTGGCTCCTCGGAACGTACGGATATCCATAATACTGGAGGAGTGTCTTGCGTTCTCCAAGTCCCCTTGTGTATATCGAGATGTGAGAACCGCATGCTAGCTACGACAATGTTTCGCCCCGTCGCAAAGTCGATTGGCCTGAATCCGTTATCGAAGGTGGTGTCGTGCAGGCTATATTTTCCGACCATTCCACCAAGGATACCCTCTCTTCCTAGTTTTGCATTAAAATCACCGAGGACAATTTTAATGACATAGCTAGGGCATTGCTCGTAGGTCTTGTTAAGGAGCTCATAGAAGGCATCCTTGGTGTCGTCATCTTTCTCCTCTGTGGAGGCATGCGCGCATATAAGGCTAATGTTGGCGAATTTAGCCTTGATGCGGACTGCTACGAGGCGCTCGCTCACATGCCGGAAGGTCAGGACTTCTTGTCTTATTCTGCCTCCGACAGCAAATCCGCATCCAAATAGGCGCTGCTTTTGCCGTCGATAGCAATCGCCGTAGTAGATGTCGCAGTTTTTCATCCTCTTATGTCTGCTTTGCAGCAGTCCACGGCATCCGCTAGTTGTTCGGCTGCACGTGGTCTATTAAGGGACCTAACATTCCACGTGCATATCCGAACCTCATTGTCCTTTAATCGTTTGCGTGAGTTGTCAACAGTAGATCCGTCCATATCCGAGGTTTGTTGATGCTTCGTAATTTAATTATTTAAGTTCATAGTGGGGAGCATAAAAGGTCTCCTCTGTTCCAGTAGTGTTACCAAACAAACCAACAATTTTCAGAATTCATCTGGTCACACTGATCACAACTTTTACGGATGACCAGGATAAATCAGGATGTTTGCACAAGTATATGCATCCGACTGTGGTAAACACACACTTAGAATATGCAGAGGAAAAAACTGGAACAGTGTTGCAGTATGCCCGAAAAGGAAACATCTGGGGACTGGGCTTCGGTTTCAATTTCGGTTCAAGTTACGGTCGGTTCCGTTTTTGTGGGTCATCATGCGAATGCTCGATAAAAAAAGCTGGAGCACCAGAACACCAGGTAAATCGATAATAGCCGGCAGCGGGAGTAGGTTGAGTGAATGTTTTTTGTTTTTGTTTTGTGTTCTCCTATGTATCGGTTGCGGCTACGAATATTTGCAGTTCCTTGGATTGGAGCATGAGGCAATGAGTTATCGATTGTGTGTGCTGAATTAGTTAGCTGGGAAGGGCGATTTTACCCATGGTATTCGTGCATGTGCCTCAGGTGGATCGATTCATGACAGAGTTCATTGGAACATCTTGCTCAGGTGGTGGTTAAACGATCTAAAGATTTATGCAATTAGTTACTTGGAATTGGCCTGGGGGATCTGGGTGCACTTCGGAGTTTGATTCGGGGAGCAGTCGTGTCCTCTTTATAAAGGGAATGCATTTGGAAATGTTGTTGGCCGCGGTGACATCGCATTATGCCAAACAACAGATCTCATTGTAACGATTTAGATGAGTTTTTGTAGATCCAAACTGTGACAGACAGGTGAGAGTGAAACTTTTTGCAAACGTCGGTAATTCATACATCAAAACTGTAAGGCCAAATCTGACACATAATCGCCCCTTCAGAAAATGTGAGTAAGGTACATTTAGTTTTCATGAAAAAAAGGCGGCTCTGACTGTTATAACCGGGCTCTGATATTGCCTAAACGAAACGTCTTCGTTGAGTGAAATGGTGTAGCCTAGAGTTTTGTCTGATTATCCATGACATCCAGCTATGACCTCTGGTCAACGAGCTCTTTACGATTGATTTGCCAGAGCAAATAGGTCGGTCAAGCATTTTTCTTTTTTTTATAACTAGCGGTCGCTCAAAGGATTTGTGTACCCTCAAAAAGTTTGTACTCAGCGCGGGCGAAGGAAACTTAGGGAGCAAGAAAAGAGAGGTACCGATGTGCATTGGTCTTAAATGTTTGCAAGTTATAACGACAAGGAAATAGAGAGCTCGGCAGGGCATTCTATTAGCGAACGGCTTAGGAACGAATCACCATATTTTAGAGTTCAGAGGGTGTACTGATGAGCACTCATAGCCAAGTAGGTGTTACGGTTGAAGGGGCGGAATGCTACTGGTGTTATACTTTTTAAAGCAGGATTACAAGAGTGGCATTCTCCTCTTCTTCTCCTCAATTGCTTCAACAGAAATAGTTGAAGTGAGTTCCTATTCTACTGGCAATAGCGGGCCTGCCCTATAAGTCTGCTTCTATAAGTCTTACTTTGGTCAATGGTCTTTGAACAATGATATTTGGTCTCCTGTTTGCGTGAGTGATGATTTATTTTCTTGACGCAGACGAGTCCTCAGAAGACCGACGCCTTTAGATCACAAATGATCTGCTTTGAATCTGAGGGATAAGCACAAAGTTATATCACAGCTGAGGATCATTTCACTAAGAGATTCATTGAGCTATTCTAGAGATGTCTTCCTGGCTTCCACGATATCTCCATTGTACATAAAAGGAAGACTGATCCACGTTTTGTGGATGACTGTGATAAGTGCATACGAGTTCCCAATATCCTACAGAAGTTATTGAAATGACGTGGACAAAGTGTCCGATCAATCACAACAGAAAGACCAACGACTTCTGTACTAACATAAGGACTTTCGTAGAATATACAAGAATGCCATTACAAACTCCAAGAAGAAGCATGATTGTATAGGATTCGGGCAATCAATGGAAACTCTTTAGAAATCCGCTAGTATGACATCAATAAGGCCATGAACTCTAAAGAGAATGGATCATGTGGATCATCTGGGCGACGCAATCCTTAGAAACGCTCATAACCACTAAACTTGCCTGGCTACAGTGATAACGCCGTTGAACAAGTTAGTTCTAACCAAGAACATTCTGTATGGTGTATCATCATTCACTCACAAATCACCAGGTCATGACGGTTTGTACACCTTATGCTGCAAGACCTGCTAGATGCTGCAATCCCTTAGGTGTTTCTCTCCAATCCCAGAGACAAGTCCCTATAATTTTCATTCTAAAGACTAGTCGGCGAGGACATGAATCCAAGACGTATTAATCTTACCTCTTTTGTATTGAAAACTCTGGAAATCATGCTGGTAAGTCCGTAAAATCTTCGGGGTTTGACCACTGCACCAATGTGATGGGTACAGTTGAGAAAACTCTGCTTTATGACGAATACACTCTGGCTAACTTCCTATACTTGAACCTTTCAACAGAATTGGTCTATCACTACTCTTAATTCACTTTTCAAGATCAACTTTAGGACTGATTTCACCTCTGTTCGACGCCAGTGTTTATACTCCCTGCCATCTTTCGAGAACTTTCTGTATTAACCAACTTTCCGTACTGCTTTGTATTTTTCCGAAACATCCGCTGTCAGTTGTCAAAGTGCTTTCATTATTCCTGGAAAAGTCTTCTGAACGCTGCTTGGTGCCGAGGAAAAGCGTTGCTGGAACTGGAATAAAATGAGGCATCTTCAAAGGCAGTGTAATGAACCGGTACGCAGAATAAGCTGCCCTCATTGCGGTAACAAACAAATAGAGGGAGAAACTAGCAGAAACGGCTACCAAGAAGCCGATCAATCCTTCCGAAGCCATCAGTCGGGAAATGCTGGTAGCAGGAGTCGAAAGTTCTCAGAACCATCATCCAAGTTTCGCTGGCAAAACGATGCAATGGACGTCTCCTAGTAGAAATAGTCAGAGGTAAGGAAAAATGGATGGCAACAATAGACACCGGTGCCACGGCCTCAATCATCAGGAGGGTTCTTGTGTTCTGCACAACAGCAGCAGTTACAGGTTGCGAATAGCTACGGGAGAAACGGCTAAGGTATATGGTGAAGTCCGCATAAAAATCCACCGGGCCAGAATGGCCACGTTTTTCTGGTGGATGATATACAATATGTATGTGATGAGTGGATCATTAGTACAGATTTCATGAAAAAAATTGGACTAGTAGTTGACTTTGGGGCACAAACCCTGAAATACGGAAACATTGAGATGCCAATGGTATACGGAAAAGTCAACACGTCCGTCTTAAAAGTCGTGATCTGCCGAAATTAGGTTCTAGAGCCGTCGTCGGAAGCAATCATTTGGACAAAAGTGGAAGCTGGTTCTGGTAACCACCGATTCTAGAGCCGGTATGGCTCTAGCGGAAACGAGTCGTTCAAGACATGTCGCAACAGTCCAGAGTATGAAAATCAAGAACAAAATCATCAGCCTCTGTAATATGGGTCAAGAACAGCGTATACTGGCATAAAAACTAATCGATGAGTACGCTGATATATGCTACACAAGACGAAATGGTGTCGAAGATTAAAGTTGATTGAAGAATCGCAGAGTCGCTGGGCATCCTCAATAGTCCTCGCGAAAAAGAAAGACGACACCATGGGGTTTTGTGTAGGCTACCGACGTCTGAACGATGTCTCCAAAACGGACAGCTACTCACTCCCAAAAATTGACGACACTTTGGATACGCTTTCTGGAGCGAACTGGTTCTCAACACTAGACCTGAAGAGCGGTTACTGGCAGGTAGAGCTTAATCTAAAAAATCGTAAGAAAACTGCCTTCACTTTAGGAAGCGGTCTTAGTCAATTTACGGATATGACGTTTGGACTGTGGAACTCTCCAGGCACCTTCGAGCAATTAATGGAACGTACATTTCAAGGGCCCTCGTGGAAAACTTGCCTAGTATACCTGGACGATGTTATCGTGTTCGGCAAGACAGATAGCGAACTGCTTATTAGAAGCTGAACCCAGAAAAGTGTGCTTGTTTCGTCCGAAAGTAAAATATCTGGCTCACATCATATCAGCAGAAGGATTCTGACAATATCGGGAAAAGTTGGCCTGTCCCCAAAGATTAACACAAATTTAGAAGCTTCTGGTATTGCAAAGACCCTGCATTAACTTACGGAAAAAGGCCGACAGTTCAGGTGGTCTGGAGAGTATGAAAAAGCATTTCAAGAACCCAAGCCGCAGCTGTGCAATGCCCTTATCTTGGGTTACCCCACACCCGGAAAAATATTCCCCATGGACGTGGACGCTAGCAATGTTGGAGTCGGAGGTGTGATCCGTCAAGCTCGTGATGGTTAAGAGAAAGTGGTTGCATATTGCAGTAAGGTAATCTCCAGGCCTTAACTTCTGACTTTAGTTCTCCCAACGAAGTAATTCTATGGACGCGCAGCTCAGAAATGGCGACTACAATTTAAGAAAGGCCAAATTGCGAGATGGATCGAGCGGTTGCAGTGCTACAACTTTGAAGTGCAATACCTCAAGGGAAAACTCCACTCAAACGCTGATGCTCTCTCTTGTGCGGAGTCCGGAGTCAAATGTAAGCACTGCAACCGTAAGGAGGAGAAGCACCAGGCCACTATCCAAATTTTCAGGAGTGAGTCAGTAGAGGGTTGGAGTAGAGACGAAATCCGTTCCTCCCAAAAGGCAGAAAATGACATCGAACCAATATTAACCTGCAAGCAACACGAGGAAAGCCCAAGCTGGCATGAAATATCAGATCAGAGCCAATGTCTGAAGGCGTATTAGGCACAGTGGGAATCGCTTTGTGTGCAAGATGATTTGCTAACGAGAAAATGGAAAAGTGCAGATGGAACAACATCTCGTATGCAGGTAATTGTCCCACGGTCCAGAGTCAGCCAAGTACATGACGGAATCTCAGGAGGCCATTTGGGAATAAGCAAGAAGTTTTTAGAAGGTAAGGGAGCATTTCTATTGGCTAAGAGCAAAAAAAGATGTCGAGAATTGATGCAAAAAGTGCTCCAATGAATTACAATGTCGGAGCACTATTCGAACGAACAGCCATCGACATCGCTGGCTCGTTCCCCAAAACATTTAATGGCAAACGATGCACCCTCGTGGTCAGATGTGTTCACAGTCCCAAATTAAGAGGCTACGACCGTAGCCGAACAGATAGTCAGCAACTGGATGAGCAGATTTGGAGCTACACACTGAAAAGATAAAGTAAAGCAAAAGTGTTAACATTATAAATTGTTGCTGTACTGTGATTTTGAATAAAGTGGTTGTGTTGAAAGACATAAGTTCTATTTTGTGAACGCACACAAACAGTGTACATAAGATGTCATCACAAAGGGTGCTAGCGTTTTCCTCCAAACAAAACAAAACCTACCGCCACCTTTTGGAATTACATGAATGCTCAGCCATACCCAATCCACCAACCCCAATCACTGAATACTTCTTTCTCACCATTCTACTCCAACTACTGTCAATTCCGCTGAAATCTACTCCAAACCCAACCATATGTTCTTGACAACCACAAAGAGCGTTTGCGCAGTACAAGACCACAACGAACAACAACAACAAGAAAAAAATATAAAAAAAATTTCCCCCCGAAGAAAACTCTCTTCATGTGAATTTTTCTTCATTATCTTACGGTACGGTTCTACCTGCGTCGCGTGAAAAATTCATGAATTTTCCAAAGAAAATTCCCCAAATACCAATCGAAATCGACACCAAACTGTTTAGGGAACATTTGTGCGTGCAGTGCGGGTAAAATTCGCTGCGAATTCTTGTGGAAAATGTGAAAATTTTAAGTGAAAAATCAAATTTGAGAAAACTCCTCCGTCAGCCAGAACGTACAGCACATACACACCGAATTGAAGAAAAATCAATATTTTCCTCAACTAGACGAATAGCTGTGCCGTGACGGGAAAGAAAAAAACTCATCTGTACAGAAATCGCAACGAATTTCCCCGGAAAATGGATAAATTAGTGAAAAAGGTAAACAATCAGTGGCTGCGAGGCTACTATGGGCAAGGGCATTGGTTTATTGGAGGCGTTGATGCAGTCTGAAGTGTATCTGGCCACAGCTGTTCCCCGAATTGCATACGTACGAAGTGGTAGTAATAGTTTCGGAGGTTGTTGTTGTTCATGTGTTTGGGTGCTTCCTCCCACACTAGAGTGGGTTTGCTTTGGTTTTGCTACGTCGCCATTGGAAGCCCCAGAAGGGTATCAACAAAAGCCCAAACTCATATTGGTTCACTTGACATGGCACATGTGTATGGAGTGGAACCGCAGCAGTGCTGTTTCTCCCTCGGGTATATGACACTCGTAGTTGTGGTATTCTTTTCAGGGGAATACTTGTTATCTATTCGGGAACGGGAAGGCGGCATCAAGGCACAAGTTACAAGGCAAACACTGCATACAAAATTAGTTTCGGCGATGGAAATGAATACTGTAGTTGTTCGTCAATTGAGTGGGAACTGTGTGTTTGCACAACACAGCGAACGCAGGCAGAAGACAGGAAACCATTGATTGTGTTGTCGCATTGCACTTGTTCCAAAGTCAATTTGCTTTTATTTGAACTAATCGAGCTGATTAACCTGATATTCAGTCTCCCCTAGAGTGTTGTGTGCTTACCATGTCGTCGATCTGCTTTGAGAGGTAGTGTACTGACCGAATTGAAACGACATGACCTTGATGGCGTCACTAGAACGCGGTCAATGAGAATAAATCTGTAAGTTTGGTGTTGCAGTGTGCCGTCCCCACACGCAGTCCGACGAGAGAGACGAAAAACAGAAAAAACAGGTCTTGACGGTGTCATTAGTCATGTCGCGTTCTAAAAAGAACAAAAAAATGAGAAAAAAACGCTTCAAATGCTCGTTGTAAAATGTGAAATTCGCATTTGGAAGTGGTGCCCATTTGTGTCGACTGTGGAGTGTAGAGTCGATCTGGAGGTGTTGTCGCAAGTGAATGGAAAGTCATTTGTCCTACCGGTATCGGTGTACGAGTAGCTATAACAGCTTCAGAACAATATGACATAGTTCTGTGGTGTTCACCTCCATTTTTATCAGCACTCAAATGACTAATTGTTGACTTTCTTTGTTGTTGACTTGGGCTTTTGTTTAATTTTGTTTACGTGGACTTATCGGCCTTGATTGATGGTTCCAGGGAATGCCTATCGTTTTGAGTGATTGGATTTGGTGCACAATCGGTGAGGATAGCTGTTATGATAATTTTTTTTCCCCCGATATTCGAGTCCCTTCTATTGTAGTTGAAGGTGAAGGAAGATTGTGAAATTACTAGAGAGATGGTGTTGCATATGTAATCAGTAGTTAGAGTAGGATGTGTTGCGTAGGAAATAGGCCAACGTTGATATCAAAGTGGTCGACGGACGATGAGGGAGCGACAGCGGATGAGTAGTGATTGTATTGTGTGCAAATTATGTCGAGTTGAGTTGTCTGATTGTTCGTTATGAAGATTATGTTGTGTGCACAAACGACTGAGAATCGGGTTGAAGAGGAGGGAAGTGTATACTTTGTGTTCTTGGTTATTTTGTCGCCTTAAATCTTCCTGATGTCAAATGTAAGCTTATTCGTTCCCATTTATCAAACTCAAATCAAACAGAAGGCGATGTTTTCTCTCAGCGAAGGGACCGGGACCTATGGGAGGTTGAATTCTTGCTTCGTACATCATCAACACAACATTCAATGACAGTCTACGGGTGTGTCTTACATTTTTCTGTGTGGGCACAACTTTGGTTGCTATGACGACGGGTGTATCACAAGTGGTCACTCCTGTATCAACAGGCAATAAGAACTAGAGAGCATCGTAAACGATTTCAGAAGAAAATCCTTGCCAAGTGGTTGAGAAGTTATTTGTTTTTACTTCCCGGCAATTTGATTCGCTGATCCTTTGCTTTTACAAATTGCCCTGACGTCAGCTGCTTTGCTTGTGATGATTTTCTCTCCAAATGAGTTTGGCTCCTACCGCGTTATTTTCTTTCATTAACCATTGAAAGATCTAACTCTTAACTTTACAAAACTACACTCAGGACTCCATATTTCTCCAAGGTATTGGCATTGCTACTGTACCGCTTGTGGGCTTGACTACATTTGCTAACATAAGTGCCATTCTATAGGGTGGTCTAGGCGAAGATGTGTCTGTATTCGAGTGATCCAATTATTTTTCTTTCAGACCCTTTTTCGAATCTCGGCTAAAATCTGAGCATCTATTGTTCTTCGACTGGGTTTTCCGCCGAGTTTCGTTTAACTGGCGGTTCCACTATCGCGTTCTTTCTGTAGAGACTTCTACGGGTACGAATTCATTTCTGACGCTGACGAACTTCCTGACAGATCTTCCAATAGTCATAGAAGAATGATTCCACATAATTCGAACTTATTTTGAAGATCGGTCTTCAATTACCGAAACGCATAGAGTATACGTGATTTTTTGGCCAAATAAACTCTCTATTGTGCATAAATTTTGAACCAATTAACTCTATTTCACGCAAAGCTAACAACGCGTCAACGTAATGCGCGTACAGATAGAAGTGTAGCCGCTGTGAGTGAAAGTCTGGCGGAAGATCTGGAGTTGTCAATTTGGCATCGATTGCTTGGCCTTTGTCCGTCCACTGTGAGGGAAATTGTGCCAACAAATCGTACACCCGTACAAAATAGAGGAACAAGACCATGGCTTACGACAGGAGTTCACAGATTGAGCTTTTAAGCAACTTGAAGTCAAACGAAGCTCAAATTTTGCTTAATGAGGTTGTGTACAAGCGGGAGGGAATCTTAATTTCACCCACAAAAATGCACTGTTGAGTGCAGGCTTTACGTTCTCATTTGGTCCTCATTTCCTGAAAAAATAACGTTGGACCTCGGGTTACAGTCATTGACCAACGCTACCGGACAATGATCCATGATTATTTCTTCGAAGATATGAGCGAGGGGATGGCGATATATCACAGACTGCCCATGAAACCATTGACTTACTTAGCGATGAGTCAATTCAACGACAACATTATATCGTGAGCAGTGAACTTGGCATCGAGATCATGCGATTTGAAGTCACTCGAGCGGAGCTATGTAAAGTCAGTGATAATATACAATTGAATTCATTCAGCGAGTTGTTGGTAAGATAGAGCTCCAAATACTTTAAAGAGTGACCCAGAATGGGAATGTTTAAGCAAAATTATGCAGTTCTTTAAAAAATTACCCTTTTCTTGCCGTACATCTTCAAATACAGGGATGCGTACTCACATGTTAAGGACGAGTAAAATAATGTCATGTCTAACAAACTTTAAGCATTTTTCTATCACAGAGAACTGTGGAGTATTGCTGCATTTAAGCCTCTTCACGCTAACACTATGTGCATCGTTATGGACAGAGCCTAAATATTATATTTAAATTTTGACTCCTTCTGAATAGATTGTTAGGAGTTGGCTTCAGAAAAGTGACAATGCAGGTATTCCGTCTTAGTAGAACTGATTTGGAACTCATTATCTTCTAGCGCCTTTGTCCAGTTATTAAGATTTGCCCGAAGCCCCGACACATTGTTACTTATGAAGGCGCTATCCATGACGAAAAGAATAGAATTCTTTCCGAACTCGTCAGTGTGTTGCTTCAACAGAAAATCTTGCACGACATTGAAAGGTAGCATCTCCATTCTCTGATTTCCAAATTTTGTGAACTTCTACCATAAATAAAGAAAACTTCTCGAGGTCCTTAAATAAGGGGTTTGATTGAGCGATGTTTTCATCGTTGGAGCCAAATCTCTTTCCACAGATTTTCTAAGGATTGAATACAGTTAGTAGTCACTGGGCGTTAAATCCAAAGAATAAGCATGTGGACTCTTTTTCTTTTTGTCCAAAAGCTGTCGTTTTTCCTTCAAATCGTCGTTGAATCGGTCGAATAAGTTGACACAATATTGGCCATTGTTTGTTTTTTTTTTCCTTTTCAAGGTTATCGTTGCGGATTAAGCTACATGCGGCTCAAGAAACTGTCGCCATGACTTGTTGATCTTGAAGAAACTTACTGCTCGACTGCTGTTTGGTTATTGTCGTGGTGTAGTGGATTCACGTTTCGTCTGTGGTTATGAAACGGCCGAAAAACTCGTCAGGATATCGGTTAAACAAAGCCAAACCGTTCTTCAAAGTTGAGCACACTAAATTCACTTTTGTTTACATTTTTGCCAAAATCCACGCGTTCCAATGGCTGTTACACGCAAACCAAAGGACGCAGAATCCTCAAAATTTGACACCAGTCGATTGTCAGAATGTAGTTGACCGGAGCAGTTACTACTTCAAGTTAGAAGGCGAGAACTTATTGATCTATGCTCGTACGACTTGGGTACATTTTGAGATGCAAGCGCCGTCCAGATAAAATCTCTCGAAAATCCATCGAAGCTATTTCAAATCGATGAAGACGATATACAGATCCATATCGCGTTGTATGTCGACCTGCAATGTTGTTTAAGTATACCGCGCAATGACTGGTTTGAATTCGCCTTGCCTTTATACAGTGGAATACGAAACCTTTTCCTTAGCAGGTCAGACATCATATCGTCTCTCAATATTTTACTAAACCAAATCGCAAACCATTTACACCCAAGATTTCCGATTGTCGACCACACTTTGGAGTGTTTCAGATCTGGCTCGACTGCATGTCCACGGTTAATTCGTTTTACTGCTTCGCTAACATCGGCTTCCGCAAAATCGACAACCGAGGGAATGGCACCACGTGGGAATTCTGCATTAAGTACTCTTCCTACCTGTTGCCCGTCTTTAATAAATTTCAGCGATTGAATCTCCTGCAACTCTTTTCTTCTTTATGCCGCAGTCTTAAATGTTGTCCTTGTCTTATGAGAGTTAGTCTTCTAATATCGGACGTGCTCTAGCTACTAGCTTTGTGGTGCATTTCATCGGTTTAGCTATTTCCGCTGCAAGACCCGGCTTTTGTTTTTTACCGTCAATTTCCTCTAAAACCATTTTTTTTATATCCTGTTGCCTTCCGAAGCACAAAACAGGAATGAAATACAATGTGCGTTCCAAAGTAAACAGGACTTTTTAAAGATAAGAACAACAAAATCGGCAAAACCGATTTATTTTATTAAAAATAGTCCGCTTCCGGCTCCATTTGCATGGTCTGAAAGTAATTGAATGAATGTTTTAGATCGTCGACCGGGATGGCCTTCAACATGTCGGTACAAACATTTTGGATGGCTTCTACGTCCACAAAACACTTTTCTTCTACAGGCAAATGCATTTTTCCGAAAATTTAAAGTCGCACGGTGCCAAATCAGGCGCATACAGGGAGCGGCTGACAGTTAAAATGCCAAAAATAATCGGTCACATGTGTTGATCAATAAGATGGCGCATTATCGTGCAATAAACGGCAACTCCTACGACGATTAGGATACACCAAACGCTTCAAAACATCAGGGTAGAATTGTGCATTAACTGTATAGTCCGGTGGAACGAGCTCTTTGTGGACAACGCCCTTGGAATCGTAAAAGCAAATCAACATTGTCTTCACTTTTGATTTCTCCAAGCGAGATTTTTTGGCGCCTTCCACTCGGAAGTTTGGCGCTTGGTTTCTGTTTCTATATCGTATTGAGAACAATACGTTTTAACATCAGTCACAATGTTGTAAAGGAAGCTTTTGTTCTTTTGGCCTTCATTGATGAGGTCCTTCGAATGTTGAATTCTGAGCAATTTTTGGTCGTCAGTCATTTTTGCACCGATGACACAAACATGCTGTTACTTCGGATACAATAACTCCGCTTCCATTCGTCCAAATTTCATAAAATTTTGAGAGTACATAAGTGGAGAATGTACCTTTACGACTCATGTAATTATCAATAGATGGCCTTACTAGAAATACATATTTTTTAAAAGTTTCGTTTCCTTTGAAACAGACTTTGTACATTGCAATTTTTGAGGAGTTCAAGCGCATGGCTTGAATAAGTGATCTGTGCTCTTTCGGAAAAGTTGAATTAACTATGTAATATCCGCAATTGCCATAAGTCTCGTTCAGAAGAAATTGATTGCCTATCCCTCGAAGCCGGAGTTGACTTCTGGTGATTATACATTTGGTTTGGGAAGCATAGTTTCTAACGATCTAGCCAAGTGCAATATGAGATTCATACTTACGAGCACTTACTTACTTAAACGGCGCCTCGATCCAGAGTGAATCTCGCCCTCAACTGCTAAGCTCTTCCGTTAGTGTGTTTAAGAGCCTGCAGTAATGCACTTCAACATCGTTGAGTTGCTTTCCCACCTGTGCGCGTCGTCTTTCTGAGTAGGAATCGAAGGCTCTTCCAGCTGGAACGTTAATATTCATTCATTCTACATATCCTAGTCATCTTAGAGAGCCAATTCGTACTATTCTGACCAAGTCGATGTCTCTGCACAACTCATAGAGTTCTCTTTATCGAAGAGCTCGAAAGAAGAGGCTTTGGTATCATCGCCTACTATATTCCTTCCATTGTAACGTAAGGGCATATAAAACTGCTGCCACCTAAGCCGTCTGTTTAAGCAGCTAAAGTTTAAGACTTCTTGTCTTAGGCTACAACTTACAACAAATACGGGCCCAAAGAGACGCTGCTTTTGTTCTCTCACCTCAGTATACTCGTACGATGGCACACGTGGAACGCATACATATATGATGTTTATGTTTTGTGCTCATCGAGCAGGAACTTAGCGACGATAGGTCTTCGTTGTGTCTATTAAAGTGTATTATATCGCCCCTCCGAAAACTATGACTATCGCTATTCGTTTATTAGAAATTCCACGTAACCAACTTCAAAGATGCGCCTTGGATCACAAGCCTCTCATTGGTATCTCTAATTGTCTACAGCTTCGGCTTAATGTATACCGCTTTCAGCCTTCGAAGAATTGTTTTCGCATTGCTTGCAGCTAATACATACAGTTTGGGAGTGGAATTTAGGTCCATATACCTATGTCTTCCTGACAAACAAACATGTCCTTTTATGAGAAACAGGAGAGCAGTTTCCTACAAAGCCACCTGCCTTCGGAAACCAGTATCTGAAGGCAAATCGGCTTATGTCCAGTAGCAATCACATTTTCATGATCATAAGAGGGTTCCATCAAACCTCCATTGTACGAGTAGATGTTGGAAATCCCTGGAGCAAGCCGATTGGCGCGTGCCATATAAGCAGCGTGAGAATTTCGCATTCATAAAAACTAACTGCTCCCCAGTCGGCTTATCACACCGCATAACCATGAAAATTTTGGCGTCACATAGTTACTCACTCCATTCCACTTAATCTTGCGGTTGTGGCTTGTGACGTACCAACCTATTACGCTTCCTGTGGTTTGAGTTCCAAAATAAAATCAGGGAGAGCACAGCAAAAATGATTCTCGTCCGAAGTTGAGTCACAATGCTTAAAAAGTGTGCACGAGTTGTAGTTGCTCTTGTTCCATATAAGTTTACTTCGACTGATACAGCTTCTCTCCTGCTTCCCGGCGTTCTGGTATAAAGCTCATACACGTGATGTAGTTGGAACGAACATTTGCTTCTTCTTGTTATATACATGAGGTCCTCCTTTGTAAGATGACTTTTAAAGTGCATCTGGAAGTACAATCCGTCATAGGACACTTCAGTTCTTGTATTCTCCCTGTTTTCGCTTTGATATTCGAATTGTTTCTTGCTGTAAACCACTTTGTTTCTTATTGAACAGGGTCTGGTCTGAACTCCTGTTTGACGTCGATCCTAGCTCGTTATCAGGGCACCTAACCTAACAATCGTTACAGCTTAAATCAGATGCTCGGTCTACACAGGAGTTTACACTAAGATGTCGTTTGTCACCCTGATGTAGATGATACTTTCGTCCAATTCCAGGAAGTAGCTGTCGGCAGTCAGTTTAAGCCACATAGAGCATGGGGTAAGGTTACGAAAACGTAAGAAAGTGACCTACCGATGCTGGAAAGCAGGATGCCATAGAATACAATTTCTGTGTTGCAGCTATGGACATTAAACTCAGATAGACTACCATCTAGTGCTGGAATAAGGCAAAACGGGGAGTAAAAGATTCTAGCACCCTGGCAATGTCAGCATTAGGAGAGAAACTGGAACAATTTAATCAAACGAAGAGGCCCTCTATGGATCCTCAATTTGCGAGAGGCGCTTCAAAATGCCATAAACAAAGGAGAAGAACTAAGCACCCAAGGTATGTCTAACATCTTCGATGTAAAATGCAAGAGTTGTACAAAGTCTCTGCTCGATGTTCCGAAAGGCCGGCTCCATAAAAATAAAGAAACTTTCTGATGGGACATTGAGATGAAAATGTCGGTAAAGGACAAAAGGTGAGAATGGAAAAAGTACATCGAAAATAGCGAAACGATAAAGTGCGTCTTGCGTTAGACCACGAACAATCAAAAAACAGGCGAAGAAGGCTAAAGCTAGTGCCTTCAGTGCAATTTTATAGAAGATGTTTATCATAGAAGATAAACAGGCGGCAAAAAGCAAACGGGCAAACTAGCCAATATTTGTCAGATTGTGCCATAATGAAGGAAAGACTCGCAAATGATTCGATCGCTGAAATACTCGTATATAGACTGTGAGCAGGACGCTTGAAAAACCGGAAACGGACAAATTTGCAATAGATCGAAAGCGCACTTAAACTCGTTACTCAATGAAGAATACCCGGGAGGTACCATTGCCTCGGCTGTCGTGAATCTCTCCAGCAGATTTTACAGAAAGTTAGCGAAGCAGTGAATAGAACGCACCAAAGTAGTAAATTTTGGTTTAAAGAGATGATCGGATGCCTTACCATTGTATAAAGGCAAAAGCGACACGAAAAATTGTAACAACTACTGACCGGTGGAATGTCGCGTGCTATGAAAATATGCGAGAGGATTCTAGACAGGCGACAACGGAATGTTATTAAGCTCCATTGCACTCAATGCGGCATGGAGAAATATCACGACGCTTCGAAAGATCTGGAAAAAGCGTTCGATAGATCTCCCAGTGATCTATATGGACGACGCTAAGATCTTAAAATACAGCTGAGATATAAATGCACAGCGCTGATAACCAAAGATTTCAAAGGTATCATCAGTGTTTACCAACGCAGTGATCAAAGTCCGTTGCTGTTCAATGTCGTCCAAGATTTTCTATTGAAGCAGCACAGTAATGAGTTTTCTACTTTCTATCGGTGATAACGTTATTATGAGCAACGATGTAACAGACCTTCAGATAGCTCTTAATAATTGAACAAAGGCGCTAAAAGATGAAGCTTAACGAATCAGTTGTACTAAGATCAAATACCTGCATTGTCATTTTGACGCACCCAACTCCGGGCTTCCATTAAGAATGAGTCACCGTCCCAAAGTGTGCAAAATTAAAATACTTATGTTGTATAGCTAACCATCGGGAAATAGCGGTGACCATGAGGCGCACAAAGTTAGCATAGGGTAGCTTAAGTCGGGTGAAAACACCGCAGTATTTTGTGACCATTAAATGCCGCCTACACCTACATTTTTTTTGTACAGGACAGTAGTGCGTCTGGCTTTAACATACGCCTCGCAGTGCTGCATCTCAACCATTTAAATTTATAAATTCAACTGAGATGGACTCCTCGAAAAATGTATGGAAGAAGGAGTAAGGTTACTCATGCAGTCTTGAAGGCACAGAATATAACCACGCACAAACTGCAAGTCTGACAATTTTAGTGGCAGCCTTTCTGTGGCATTGAAATACATTAGAAGAGATACAACCTGAGTCGTCTTTAAACCTCCTTGCCGAATCGTCGGAACTGTTCCTTATGGGTTTATTTGTTTTGTTTATTTCCTTTTTTAAGACCCTCAAAAACCTACCTCCTATGTTCCACCATACGTCGATGATTTCCTCGCGTGAGCTGAATTTTTTATTGATGAGCCATCTTTTGAGGTTTGGGAAGAGATAATAGTCCGAGGGAGCCAAATCGGGCGAATACGGTGGGTGCGACAGCCAATTGGAACCGTAAGTCATTGATTTTAACTGTGGTTGCGATGCTCTTGGGCGTCGGCGCATTGTCTTACAAAAACAAAATTTTTTTTCGCTTCATGTGAGGCCTTTTTGCAGCGATTTCTGCCTTAAATAGCTTCAATAATGCACAGTAATACTCGCTGTTGATGGTTTTTCCTTTTTCGAGGTAGTCCACGAACAGTATGCCATGACAATCCCAGAAAACCGAAGCCATAACCTTTCCGACCCATCGAGCCTCCCTCGGCCGGGCACTCGTTCTGTTCTCTGGTGCGTAATAGTGGATCCAAGTTTCATCAACAGTTACCAATCGACGCCAAAATTCCGCCCGATTCCGCATCAGCAAGTCCAAACACTCTTTCGAAGTGCTCTCGCGTTCGTGTTTTTGGTCAGGAGGTCAAGAGTGAGGATAACTTTTTCATATGCAGAATATTGCCCAAAATATGGCGTGTGCGCTCAGTACTAATCTTTGTGGTATCTGCTAGCTCGCGCACCTTCTCTTCCTGGTCAGCCAACACCATTTCATGTATTTTTCTGACATTATTCCTCTGTAACCGCATCGGAGGGCCTGCCGCTGCGGACTTGATCGGTACGTTTCGGTACCGAAACCAATATTTGACGGTGTAATCTGACGGAGCTTTAGCCCCATAATATTTATCCAACTTTTCTTTTGTTTCCTTCGCCGTTTTGCCTCTCAAAAAATAATGTTTTATGAGAGAACGAAAATCTTTTTTGTCCATACTCAACATGATGCCAAACACGTCAACAACAATCAGCTGTCAAAACAAAACTAAAGACAGTATCGCACTGAAATTTGGCATGTCTGCCTAAATATGAACGGACTTCAAGGCACCATAACCTTTTTTGCAATAGCAGCGCATTCTGGCGGTCAAGGAGGTTACTTTTCACCCCACCTAATTCTTCACAACAGTCTTTGACTCGATGCGAAGTCCATCAGAGGATTTTATTAACAGATTTCTCCAATTGCATCTCAAGTCTGTATTACCCTGACCTACTGGGGTGCGGAACAGTATGGTTTCACATTTGGAGCTATTTATCTTAAGCTTCCAATCTTGACAATAAACCTGGTTGTCGAATTTTATTTGGAGATTATTCTGTATCTCGCTGAATTTAGAGCCATGAGAGTACTCGTATAATATGACATCATCAGCGAATGCTATCAAAGAAGCCATGGCCCTAAGTACTTCAGAGGTATAGATGTTAAGGAGGATTGGCGCCGTTACTGTGCCCTGTGCCAGACCATTGGCGATTTTGAAGACTCTAGTCGTCGTGTATTTTCTATCTGTTACAACAAATATCATTGAACTGATCACTTTTATAGGGTGGGGGTTTATATAATAACCCGTCTATCCAAACCGTGTCGAAGGCTTTTTCGACATCCACTAGACAGGCACCAGTACATCTTTTGGCGTTAAGTTTCCAGTTGATATCGGAAACAAGTTTTGTTATAGCGTGCACTGACGAGTGAAATCTTTGAAATCTTTCCAAATTGATTCTGCGGGATGATCTTCTTATCAATCAACTACCTCAAAAATCTTCCCAATATTAGGCAGGAGACTTGTTGGCCTATAGCTCGAAAGATCTGAAAGATCCTTCGTTTTTTTACTATCGGAAATACTTTCGATGTTTTCCAACAATTTGAGAAGTAGCAGTTGTTAAGCAAGTTGTTAAAAATTACGCAGTATTGCCTTATGATTTCGATCGGTATATGCTTAAGTACAACATTAGGGATACCATCCAAACCAGATGACTTCTTGTTCAGTTTTCTGAATACCACATTGATCAAAAAGTTCCCGGAATTTATTCAGAAAATTAAAAATACAAGTTTATTCATCTAAATCTATATTGTCCCCTTCAAAGTAATCCAAATCGACTGCAACACACTTATGCCAGCGCTTGATCCAATCCTCGAAACATTTTTTAGATTCGGTTTTCGGTATGTCCATCAGTGCTTCCTGCGATTTTTCCATTACTTCCTCTCGGCTGCTGAAACGCGTTCCCCGTAGTGGTTTTTTAACTCGATTGAACAGAAAGAAGTCACAGGGAGCCAAATCAGGTGAATTCGGTGGCTGTTGGATGGTATTTGTTGCATTTTTCGTCAAAAAATTACGAATAATGATGGCACTGTGCGACAGTGCGTTATCATGGTGCAAAATCCACGAGTTTTCTGCCCACAATTCTGGTCTCGCCCAAATAATACTCTTTGTTTACTGTCTGGCCTTCAGGCAAAAATTCATCATGCACTACAGCGTTGTAATCCATGAAAACCGTGAGCATTGCCTTCTTTTTTGACTGAAAACGACGTGGTTTTTTTGTCTCGGCTCATTTGGTGAACGCCATTCACTTGCCTGATGTCTGGATTGCGTGTTGTACACATAAACCCATGAAATTGAGGTCCTTTGGCACCAACTTTGCTGCTACATGACGGAAACCCAAATCATTAACCAAAATGTCTTGGACGGATCGATAGGATCGATAGGTCGATGGTCTGCCACTGCGTTCATCATCTTCGATTGACTCACGACCACTTTTGAACAGCTCGTGCCACTGGTAAACGACCGTTTTCTTTAGAGAATCGTTACCGAAACACTTTTCCACCGTTCGCGCACCATTAAATCCGTTTTTTACGCAAAAATTGAATACAAGTTCGTTGTTGCAAATTGAAATTCATTTGTAAAATTGTAAAAAATCGCCAACACACACAGAGATAGATGTACTCTTGGCTACTTAACTTTTGCAAATG
This sequence comes from Volucella bombylans, assembly GCA_949129095.1. Taxonomy (NCBI): domain Eukaryota; kingdom Metazoa; phylum Arthropoda; class Insecta; order Diptera; family Syrphidae; genus Volucella; species Volucella bombylans. Next base: position 8,104,988 of record OX422141.1, read on the forward strand.
TCAAGCTATGACGCTAAGACTTAGAGGGGATGTCAACAACAGATTTATCAACTTAACAAAAAAAAAAACAACTCAAATCGGAACAATGGGAGCGCCACACGGTGGTTATTCCGGGAACTTTTTGTATTCTTCAGTACAACATTTGGGATACCATCCAAACCCGATGACTTTTTGTTGTTCAGTTTTCTGAATATGTCTGTGAGCTCGTCAAGTGTTGTGTAGTAGCTTCTTGTCTGTTCTGTGTATCAGTTCGTCTGATTTTAGATCCGCAGAAAACCTGAGTGGAATGAATGAGTCACTGGTTTGGTTATTAAACGCCAGTAGCTCTTCAGCCACCTCAACAGATTTTCGACTTGGGAGATCGATTTTGCGGACTGACTCAAAATGGGAACCAATAAGAGAGAAAGGAATCGCTCAGAAAGCAGTGGCACTTTGAGTTTTGGAATTTGGACCATGCTACGAGGCTTGAATATCTGCTTGATTTAAGGAAACATGTTCCTAGAGTCAGACTTCATTAATTTTTCCGCACGTTGCCTCCTGTAGGCATTGGCCGCATTCCGATATTGTTGCTCTATGAGCGACTTTACATTACTCAGGAGGGACTTCAATCTTATCAGTTCTCCATTTATCTGAGTTATCAGAAAGCTTTTATGATTTTGTAGTCTCTGTATGTCACGGTTTAGAAAAGCATTCCATGCTGTTCCTACTTTTCATCGTCAGTACTGACGGATCCATCGCCTCTCGTACTACGGAATTGAGATTCCCGATGTAGAAGTCACAATTCTCGTGCGTAAGGTTCGTATTGTTAGGAACCTCTAAAGAAGACCGCTGTCTATTATATGTCCTCGAAGCACAACGAGCAAACCTATTCCAATTGGTGTGCCTAAAATTAAATTTAGGAACCTCGTGCTCTGTTGCGAAGGTAAACATGAGGTCGTCCGCCAAAGGTGTTTCCAGGATGCACCTGGTATATATGCCGATATTAGATAAAGACGTCTACTATTTCTCAAATTTAGAGGGGCGATAGTCGTCTTAAGACGATAAAAGCCTCTAATTTCATCAATTTCAACTGGAGAGAATTTTATCGGTTTACGAATGAGGATTGCCGTACGTCCGCCACTGTTCGAATTTGTCCTGTTAGCTCGTATGGGATTGTATTCCTTGAATTCCGAGAAATCTCTGTCATTAAGATTGATTTCGCTTAAAAGAAGCACGTCATGTCGGTGATCTGTCGCAAAACGCAGCAATTCTCCTCGTCTGGCCTGTTCTTATGGAATAGACATTAATAGCAGCTATCTTGAGCTCCCTGACATTAGACCTAAGCCCTAAACACAGCATCCAATCTGTCTGTCTGATTATTTACTTGGCTCTGCAAACTTTCGGTTGCAGAACGCGAAACTGTATGTGAGCCAGTAGTGTTTCCGGCAACGCTAGCATACAAGTTCTCAATCATGGCTATCTTTTGGGTTGATCGTTCTTTTGCCATTTTTTTTTTCTTGCTTGCATTTCGTCAGCAAGCCGCTTATAAACGGGGCATCCTCTAAATGAGGCAGGATGACCAGCCTTCTTGCAAAGGACACAAAACAACTGCCTTTTTTTTGCTACCGTGGCTCGTGCTGTTCTTGGCACTTTACGCAGCAGCATCGGCAAATCTTTGGCACCTACAACATTGAAGTACGTCGCTTCTTCGAATTGTTTCAAAGGAGACCGTGTATCCCGTAATGTGCCGTATTTCCTGGAGTTTCTGAACATTACTGTCCGGGGAAGTTAATGCCGTGTTGTTTCATTGGAGTGTTACAGCACCCTTGTGCTACAGTCCTTCGAAAATTTAATAAATCCACAAACCTACATACGTATTGATGTGACTACAACACATGGTAATTTTGTGGTATTGGACCGAACCAGTCTATCGATTTGTAAAGAATCCCACTGGACTATTGATCACAATAACGAGCAGACATACTCGTACATGAAGTTCTTCCAATCACTGGTTTATGCGGGACTTAATTAGGCAGCCCAATGCAAGACTGTGTTTTATGAAAAGTATCTTATTCCAAGGACGTCAACTGCAAGTAAGTACACATCCTTGTATCGAAAATCGAAAGAGTAGGGGAGGGAAGTAACGACACTCTGAATGGTAATCCCATTGAGTGGCACCAAAAGTTATTTACCATTGCTGAGTAAGACGAACAATTTTGTCCAACAGACAGTGTACGATTAGACGAAATATCAACGTCTGTTACGTGGGATGGGATCTCCTTTTAATTTATTATTTTCGCACGTAGACCAAGATTTCCAATTTGTCCTGCTCATCGAATACTACAGCTTTGTTTGTGACTCCTTTTAACCAATACTCCTCTATATATTGGATTTAATTTATTAGTCTGCAGGAGCCTAATCTCTCATTAGGTACTTATCCTTCGCCGCTGTTCCTCCTCATCCTAGTTAAATCTTTTTAATCAACTGTAATATGAATCACAGTGTTTCAATTGCTATAATCAGTTCCAAATCCCTGAAGAAATCCAAATCAATGTCCTTCAGAAGGACAACAGCCCCAGCTGTTGTAACCAATCAAGGGAAATTCGATCTAAAGCAACACCCTCCATCCTCCATTTTCACTTCTCGGTGTACTCACAAGACAAATTTTGCTTTCTTTGTTGTAAGCCTATTCTGTAACAAAAATCAATTTCATGTTTTCCCCAGGCCTAGGATACCCAAAACCCAAACCACAGAAGGAATTCCCTTTCAATTTCGACCATCAAACAGGGAGAGAAGGAAAAGAAAAAAAAAGAAAAAACTAAAACCAACCGCAATTCATCTACCACCCACAAAAGTAAAGCAACTGACGGTACACCTATCAGTCAGAAGCCATCTTACTGGCTGACAGACTGGAAACAATGAATGTTATGCGTAAATTACGTGGCGGTGGTGCCAACAATGTTGGTGCCACCACAAATACTGCCACGGCTAATATAACACCCCCGTTAACAGCAAATGATGATCCAGTAGCTGAATCGCGTACTCAACTAAGTCTCATGCATCTAAAGAAACTCTTCAATGAGTACACTCATCCGAAGGAGCCGCTAAGCGAACAGGAACGAGATCAGAAGTTGTACAACATGTTGCCATTGTTCTGCAAGGTAAAACTCTATTTGAAAACTCATTTCCTTCACCTGAGTGAATTCCGTTCCTTCTTCCATTCGGTTTCGTTTTTTTTTTTCTATTTTGTCACTGAAATAGGTATTTAGCACATGTCCCTCATCGGATATGAGCGAGAAGTTCTGGGATGTGGTTGCATTTTGTCAGCAAGTCGCTCGTCTGATGGTAGCGGAAATCCGCAAGAGAGCTTCCAATCAGAGCACCGAAGCAGCATCAATTGCTATTGTTAAATTTCTAGAGATAGAAACCAGCGAGGATACAAGCAGTGGCTGGATGCTATTGTCGACGTTAAATTTACTAGCGAATGGGGATGTTTCCTTGATTCAGGTAAGAAGACGCACAAAATCCCGGTTTGGAAAGACGAATACTGTATGTTGTTGTTTTGTTTTCAGGTAATGACAGCAGCTGCGGTACCATCAACACTTGTGAAATGTTTGTATCTGTTCTTCGATTTGCCCGAAGTCACTGATGATCCTCCGACTGAGAATGGAGAACCATTGAGTGAGTTCAATGCATTGGAAAGGCGTACACTGCTGCAGAAGATTTTTGTGCAGCTTCTAGTCAAACTTTGCTCATATCCGTATCCAGCTGAAGAGCTGGCTAGAATGGATGATCTGACGCTTCTATTCTCTGCGATAACGTCGCCATGTCCATATCAAAATGTTGTGTGGAGAAAGAGTGCTGCAGAGGTTTTGACTACCCTCTCGAGGCATGGACTTAAGGACGGAGTTGTTAGTTATATACATTGTAAGTACTGACAATGGAATCTTCCAATCTTCCAAGACACATTGTAACGATGATTGAATTTGTTTTTTCAGCCAAAGGATGCATGGCTTTGTGTGTGGACAATATGCAGCGTATTACCGATGCCAATCCATTGGAGATAGTCGAGATGTTTGTTACGGTATTTTGTTTTCTTAAAGATTCTAGTCAAGTGTCACAGATACTATTGGACGACTTCAAAGCCTCCCAGGGATATCTGTTTCTCAGTGAATTCTTGCTCAAGTCAGTTATCTTTGACTACCATGATCCCTATTTGGTTTGACAGTGTTTTTTTTACCTTTTTTTAGATTTGAAAGCGATCGAACTCGTTCAATTGAAATCCAAGCAGCAATCCGAAACCTGGTTCTAATGATCTCATCACTTTGCATGTGTGGTTTTGCCGAATTGCGGCCACCAACTACGCAGGTCAACAGCCTCTTTAAGATGCAAAATTTCCAAATGCCACAGGCAACATCCCGGGAAACATGCGTACGAAACATCTACGCCTTCCAGGTGCTACAAACCGTATTTCTAAAATCAACTTCACCCACCCTCTGCTGTACGATATTGGACGCCATTTCACGAGTTTATCATTCGGAAAATGCAAACTACTTCATCCTGGATTCGGAGAACACACTCAGTCAGTTCACCGAGAAGATCCATTTGAAAGGGCCACAGATTCAGGAGAAATTCTTTGATCTGCTCGAGTTTATCGTATTCCAGTTGAATTTTGTTCCCTGCAAGGAATTGATCTCATTGTCGCTTCTCTTGAAGAACAATCACTCGGCGTCCTGTAGTATTTTGTGTCTTAAGACACTGCTTAATATTTTGCGGCACAATAATGTCTTTAAAGATGTGTATCGGGAAGTAGGAATTTTAGAAGTTTTTGTAACATGCCTTATGCGATACTCCGACTTTGTTCGGAAGATCACCAACGATGATGAGAATGCGGAGATCGAAGATGTCGACAATCTTCAAGATGTCTTGGGAAAACATGTCCTCGAAGCGCTCACAATTCTTCTAAGCTCCAGCAATAACAATGCGAATGTATTCCGCGAGTGCGGTGGTGCCAAATGCACCCATGAATTAGTAAAATTCAAACACTGTCGCCACCAGACGCTGGGTATCATAAGAGAGTTAATCCTGTCAGCAGGTGGCGATGATGACATGCTCTTTATTTTGAGTGTGATGCACTCTGTTCCAGCGTATCAGGTGGAGTTTAAGATTCAAATACTCAACATGCTTTTGGGATGTCTAAAGGATAGCCATCGCACTAGGACCGTGTTCCGTAAAGTTGGCGGTTTTGTCTACCTGACAAGTGTTTTTGTATCGCTAGATGGCAAGTTAAATGACAACCTCGAAGAGGATTCAGGAATTACCCAAGATGATCTCATATTGCTGCTTCAGATGGTATGTCAGACGCTTACAACAGCTATGAGGTTTGAGCCGGCGAATGCAAAATTTTTCCATCATGAGATCTGCACCGCTTCGTTATGCGAGACACTTAGGCTGCTTGGATGCTTTAGTACCGGCACGGAATTGACAGATATTTTTGGGGACTTTACTGCAGACGGAGAGGTACAGAGGTATTTTCACGAGGTGTTTAGCGGAGAGATTCTTAGTTTAAGCTTTCGAGAGAATGTACCACGATCACTGTCGTATGTGTGTGTAGTCTATCGTCTACTGTACAGCATTGCGTTGGATAATTTTGAGCAGCCTAATCTAAATGGAGTGATTAACTTATTTGTAGACCAAACCGTTCGTTCGCCAAGTCAAGAACTTCCCACACAACATCCTAGTCTCTTAAACCTGACCCAACCCAGCCCTGAGCCAAGAATTGTGCATCCCGGAGTAGTCATTTGTATGCTGCAACTACTTCCGTCAGTGGCACACCCCAGAGAACAAGGAAAAGCCATGAATCTGCAGGTGTATCTCTCAGAGATTATCAAAAGTCTGGTGCGAAGTGAACGAAACCAACAGATTATGTGTGATTATGGATTGGCTGGTCATTTGTTAAAGATCGGCCGGCGTGCTTTAAGCGAGGAAGACAATCCACTACACGTGCCATTGCAGTACATTTTGGAGCGACTTGCAGCACAGGCCCTGCAGCCAACTGAACTAAGAGAATTCCTACGTCTGGGAGAACCACTTTCATGTGCAAACATCAATTTGGATGAATATTACAAAATGGGAGGACCAGTTCCACTCACCCGAATCAAAACTCTTGTCTCAATGACAACACCAAGAGATTTTCGTGCACACGGATCGAGTACACTGCCACCGTTTGTTGAGATGGACATGTCTGCAGAGGGTTTTGGATGCTTGTACCTACCAAGTTTAGCACCGCAAGCAGCTGCAACTAGTGGGGGGACAATTGATTCGAACACAATCGGAGGAATCGGAGCTGGCGATAGAATATTTCCACCTCAGACTGGTTTAACCTACTCCACTTGGTTTTGTGTTGAGAAGTTTTCGGATCCAAAAACAGATCCACATTGTGTGCGACTATTGACCCTGGTCAGAACGATAAATAATCCACGAGAGGAGAACTTGGTGTGTCTTTCTATTCTGCTGTCAGCGCGGGATAAGGCTATTGTTGTGTCTACCCAGGAAACTTTGGTTACACCTAGCAAAAGTGAATACTACCAGTTCATAGCTGGAATTCCCTTTGAAATGCGTTTTTTTATCTTTTCAGATTTGGGAGACTGGGAACCGGAAGGCTCTGATGATGGGAATGCAAGAATTTGGTGTCCGGACCTTCTTCACGAAGGCCAGTGGCATAATCTGGTTGTGGTTTTGAACCGAGCCGTGCTAAAGAACTCTAGTTTATCGTTGTATTTGGATGGAATCGTAAGTAGATCTTTTGGTGACTTCTTTGATTAAATTTCTTGTCTCTAGCCAATGCACACACAAAAGCTTCACTATATCTCACAAAATCCTGGCGCTGGATCGGCAAATCTTGCTGTGGCGAGTCAAGTATTCGGTTATATCGGAACCCCACCGATTTGGAGAAGATATTCTCGTCTATGTTGGAAGCAGGGTGTTTGTCATCTCATTGAGGATGTTCTTTCCCAGCAGACAGTGCAGACAATTTACAACTTGGGTCCGCACTACATGGGCTCGCTGCAAGCTCCACAAATTGGCAAACAAAATGAACCATTAAATCCGTTGGTGCCGGAGGAAAAAGTTCTCCTTGGACTAAATGCAAAAGCAGTGTCACAATTAACTTTGGTTAAAATTCGTAAGGTCTACAGTCGGACGGACAATAAATCGATCGCCAAGCAGCTAGGAATGAATTCACACGAGAATGCCACACCAATTAAGTGAGTTTCTTTATTTTGTCCCTATTTTTCCTGTTTATATCCTTCCTCTGTCTATTTAAATAGAATCCTTCACAACTCAGCAGGCCATTTAGCTGGCGCTGGTCGTTCCCTTGGTGGTGTTGTAGTCGGTTACTTAGGAGTCCGAGTTTTTAGCCCCCATCCAGTATCAGCCATGATTGATACTGTGGGTGGATGCAACGTTCTCCTTGGTATCATCGCAATGGCTCAGGATGTAGAGAGCTTATATGCCGGCGTTAAGGCACTCACCTGTGTAGTCCGAAGCAATCGGGCAGCTCAAAGTGAAATGGATCGCAAAAGAAGCTACCAAACTCTGGGAATGTTCTTTAAGAAAAAGAAGAATCTCCTTAACTCACACATTTTGCATTTAACCTTTGGACTAGTTGGCACTGTGAACAGTGGCCAAGACATGGCAGCAATACCAAACATCACCGCATTCCAGGATTTACTATGTGATTTGGAAATCTGGCACGGGGCCCCAAATGGCCTTTTACGATCCCTTCTGGAGCATTTATTGGAGCTAGCAATCGAGTCGAATGAGAAGAAACAGAACGTAAAGATCATGAGGGATCTGCAATTGCTGAATAAGCTGCTCAACATAATAATCGATATCTCTGACCATTCTACGAGGGAGATTCTGTTCTCCTTAGTTGAGACACTGCTGGGTGGCCAACCAAGACATAGTGACTTGCTGTTGTTTGGGCAATACATAGCTGCGAAGCTACCACGTTCTGATCAACCAGAACAGTCTGTTATTCTACCATCAATGGCGAAGAAGGATGGAGATGAATTGATGGCGCAGAACATTTACTTACGAAACCGATGTCTATCACTGCTACATGGATTGCTATTCACTCCTAGGAACACAGTCAATTACATCATCTGCGATGACATCTCAAAGACGCTCGGAATGGACTGGTTGCTACTATTTATGCAACCGCATGTACACTTTACCTCGGTGATCATTGCTGTGAGAATTTTGGTTGTCATCTGCGCAAACGAGTGCTTTTTGGCGCGCTTTAGAGACAGCACCCACAATGGAGGTTATTTGAGATTCACAGAATTGATATCACAAAAGAAGAGCATTTGTCTAGGTGGACCACAATTGAATTCCGCCGGATCAGCTACAAATGGAGGAGTAATGGTCGGAGGTTCATCAACAAATCCGCACACCCATCTGCCTTCTCAGATTGCCGGAGAAGTGAGAACTTCAGTGTTGAATGTCCCCGGTTTTCAGAATCTTGAATGGCTCCTTCAACATCATCTAGACGTGCCGGAACTGTACTTCCTGATCACGGCTCTAATTATGGGACAACCAGTGAAGTTATTAGCTTCTGAACATACAAAGTTCGACTTGGATCGCGTTTGGTCATTCCTCTGGGGAACGCCAGTATCCCACGCATCGGCGACTTCAGTAACACCCAAAATGAATGTCTGCCCAGAGGCTGTATGTGTGCTCCTCGGAATGGTTCGTGCGATTGTACACACAACAGAACCAGCTGATTGGTTAAAGAGCCACCCAGAGACAATTATTCAATTGCTTTTCTCGCTCTATCAAAACTTGCCAGACTTCATGCCGGTAATGATGTCGGGAGATGTTGTCAGCTCATTAGTAGCTGTACTCTTCCCAATGTCGAAAGAATTCGCACCAGATTCAGAACCTAATAGTGGAACATCCACTCCAACCGATAATTCAGGATGCTATGTTGTACATTCTCCAATCCAGCTAATACCTTCACACGCCTCATTGACTTCTCATCCTGTTCGCAAGTTTGTTATCGATTTCCTACGGGTGATCGTAGTCGATTCGTTAAGTCTGTCAATGCATGGTAAATCCACGCCAGTAATTGATCTCGTGCTCGATGCATCACCTGAAACTGCGGATATAAGCCATCAAATCGAATACCAAACAGAGATAATCACCGCCCTTGTGGAGCACCTTTTGGCAGCTGATGTGTTAGTAGGAGAACAAGCAGCACTACCGATCGTACCGCTTTTGCAGTCACATGTGCAAAATATCGCCCCAAATGTTTTTTACTTCACAGCTCGAGTAGTGGATAAAATGTGGCAGGGTTGCCTTCAAAAGAATCCCCATGACATCTTCGACTTTGTAATCAAGCTGATCGCACAAGCTAAACGTCGATCATCAGCTTTGTCTCTGGAGCAGCTACATCACTCCCTGAATCGATCAATTTTGTATCTCTTGTCGCGGCCAACAGAAGCCATCACAGAGCAGATGTCCGTACTGGAAGCCCTTCACAAGATCATCACTCATCGGCTGCTGATTTTCGGCGCTGGAAATCACGAACTCGAATTTATTGGTTGCCTCACATATTGTCTTCTCCAATTGACTGCCGATATGAAGATCATTTTAGAGCCATCTACCAGTCGTAGCACAACATGGCATGTCAATCCACAAGTTGACGTGATTGAACCGCGTGACGATCACTTAAATCAACTTCAGGGAAGAAATTTGATTGTGGGAGCAGCTTTCCGAGTCTGGGAGGAGCTGTATGTATGCAAGAAACCAGCAATTGAGGAAGTTTTCAAAGTTTCATTGACTCCTCCTCCAAATAATTCGAAGGCGCCCGATTTGCATGCCACCCGTGAACAGGTTATGGAAGTCGCTTCGAAACTCTGGTTCAACTATGTAGATGCCGAAAGGAAAGCATCCTATCGCATCCCATGGGAGATACACAATCAAATCCAATCGAAAATTCAAAAGGTCACCGGAGGTCTAACCAGGCTGGCTAGTCGCACAAAAGTCAAGAAAGACGAATTGGTTCGAACCAAGTCAACAATGAGCAAAGAAAGTGCTTTTGAATGCACAGCAATTCACGTGCAGCTAATTCGAGATCTGTGGGATATGCGTTGCAAGCAGTATACTCAAATGATTCAGCATACTCAACGTTACGTGTTCCAGGATTGGATACAGTCCGAGACGGAATTAACAAGGGAACGCGGTCTATGGGGAGCCGAAGGTGGTTCATCTTTGGATAAATGGATGTTGGATACCACAGAGGGACCACATCGTATGCGGAAAAAGACAATGCGAAACGAATTGTTCTACTTACACTACCCATACCGGCCAGGCATCGATTTGCCCGACAATCGTCAATTAAAATACAAAGTGGCCACGAGCTTTGATAGCAAAATATATTTCACTCATTGTCAGCAGCCGCCGCGAATTCTCTGCGAGACTGATAGCATGTCCTTGCATGGAACGGATAATAAGTCAATCGAGAGTGCAGCTAATTCAAATGGAACACCACCACAAAGTCCAACGGGTGAACATCCTGGGAAACCGGGCGGCATTGGTCCGCCTCAAGAATCGGTCGACGGTCCAGGGGCTGGAGATGATTTAGATGAAGAAGACGAAGACATGTCAATGGTATCAGACAACGAGACATTCTTACGTTTGCTTGAGGAGAAAGAAAAGATATCCTACATGTTCCGCTGTGCAAGAATTCAAGGATTAGATACCACTGAGGGGTTGTTGTTATTTGGAAAGGAGCACTGTTACATTGTGGATGGATTTACTCTCCTCAAGAATCGGGAAATTCGTGATATTGATACTTTACCACCAGGAGCGTATGATCCGATTATTCCCAACTCTGGAGGTACCTCTAGATCACAGAAAATGCGACAGTGTTCGAAATTCTCATACGAAGAAATCCGTGAGGTCCACAAGAGAAGATATCTTCTCCAGCCTATTGCATTGGAGGTGTTCTCCGATGATGGACGGAATTATTTGCTCAGTTTCCCACGGAAAGTTAGAAATAAGGTGAGTTCTTGGAAACTGATTATTGGTTCGAGATTTTGAAGTTTGTTCGATGTAGGTGTACCAAAGATTCATGTCTCATGCTACAGCCATAGCTGACAATGCTCAACAGTCGGTTGCAGGACAAAAACGTACTGCTAGCGTTGAACAAACATCGGGCATATTCAGCAGTTTAATTGGTGAAACTTCTGTTACTCAACGCTGGGTGGTAAGTTGCAAGAGGTGTCAATGGATGAACGTTGTCTAATGTCTTTCATTTTCGGATTACAGCGTGGGGAGATCTCAAATTTCCAGTACTTGATGCATTTAAATACTCTTGCCGGACGATCTTACAATGATCTGATGCAATACCCTGTCTTCCCATGGATTCTGGCCGACTACGAATCTGAGGAATTAGACTTTACTAACGCGAAAACATTCAGAGATTTCTCCAAACCAATGGGTGCACAGTCTGAAGAACGATTGGAACAGTTCTTGAAAAGATTTAAGGTAAGGAGGAACGATTCATAAGGTTGACTATCAAATATATATTTTTTTTAATTTAGGAATGGGACGATCCGCATGGTGAAACACCTCCATATCACTATGGAACTCACTATAGCTCCGCAATGATTGTATGCTCATACTTGGTTCGTTTGGAGCCTTTCACACAACATTTCCTGCGTCTGCAAGGCGGTCATTTTGATTTAGCCGATCGTATGTTTCATAGCATAAAGGAAGCATGGCTGTCCGCTTCTATCTACAACATGGCCGATGTTAAAGAGTTGATACCTGAATTCTTCTACCTCCCAGAGTTCGTTACGAACTCCAACAATTTCGATTTGGGTAAGTCGAACTGAGTGAGACGTCCAAAAACTTGGTCTGAGTGAGAAATTTCTTCGAATTTTAGGTACGAAACAGAATGGCGAGACCCTGAATAATGTAATTCTCCCACCATGGGCCAAACAGGATCCCAGAGAATTTATCAGGGTACATCGGAGTGCCTTAGAGTGTGATTATGTCAGTCAAAATTTGCATTTAGTAAGTCAACAAGAAGAAATCACATTTGGGTCGTTAATTAATACGTTGCTTCCATTTCAGTGGATTGATTTGATATTTGGCTGTAAGCAGCAAGGACCTGCAGCTGTGGAGGCTGTTAACGTGTTCCATCACTTATTCTACGAGGGAAACGTTGACATTTACAAGTGAGTTCCGAGGTAGTGTTGTTTAAAATCTTTGTAGCGAATTCTTTTCTGTTTTAGCATTGATGACCCGCTCAAGAAGAACGCCACAATTGGCTTCATCAACAATTTTGGTCAGATTCCCAAGCAGCTATTTAAGAAAGCCCATCCGGCAAAGAAGATGGGCAATTCTCGGCATTCAGTCATTGATCCAGGGCCACTTATTGGCAATACGACGGTTCTGCAATCGGATAGGCTCTTTTTCCACAACCTTGATAACCTCAAACCAAGTTTGCAGCCCATTAAGGAGTTGAAAGGACCTGTTGGGCAAATATTACAACCCGATAAGACTGTATTTGCTGTGGAGCAGAATAAAGTAATGATGCCGCCGTCATACACAAAATACATTGCCTGGGGCTTTGCTGATCATTCGCTAAGGATCGGCTTATACGACTCTGACAAGGCGTCGTTTGTATCTGAGGCAGCTGCTCAAAATTCTGGTGAAATACTGGCATGCGCTTGTCCAAATTCGAAGATGATCATCACTGCTGGCACCAGTTCAGTGGTGACGATTTGGAAGTTCGATGCGAATAGAAAAACGTTGACCGTTCGAAATTCACTGCATGGCCACACAGATGCTGTATCGTGTTTGGCAGCAAGTGCTGCGTACAATGTTATAGTGTCTGGTTCAAGAGATGGAACTGCAATTGTTTGGGATATGTCGAGGTTTACATTTGTCCGACAACTGCGTGGCCATGTTGGTGTAGTTGCAGCTGTAGCAATTAACGATTTAACTGGTGATATTGCAACATGTTCTGCTACTTGGTTACATGTGTGGTCGATTAATGGAGATGCTTTGGCAACGGTAAACACAAGTGTTGGTAGTGCAGATCGAATGCAACAGATTCTTTGTGTGGCGTTCTCACAAATTCGCGAGTGGGATCAACAGAATGTGATCATGACTGGATCTACTGATGGCGTTGTCAGGGTAAGTTACTGTTTTATTGTGCTCCGTCTTCCAATTTTCTACGATGTCCGAATTTTACAGATGTGGTCACTAGAATACTCACAAGTTCCAATCGAAAGAAAGCTGAAGCGATGCGCTGAAGTCACTTCAGAAGACAAAGCATCAGAGAAAGAAGAAAAAGACTCCGTCAATGATGCCTCCAAGAAATTGGATTTATTCAAACAAATGAAAAGCATGTCGTCAAACGAGGGAAATGGTAAGATCACACAATCACACGTCTCAAAAATGGTTTTAAGTCGAATGAGTCCTTGTAGAAATAGCAAAATCTGCCTCAGAGAGTAGTATATCCGAAGCGTGTGACCTATCGGAAAAGTCAACAAAGTCAGATGATTCCGGAAAGAAACTAGAAGCCTTGGCTAATCAGCAGAGAAGAAAAAGCAGCATAGCAGGTACGAAGTCACTTCATGAGATGAAATCATCCACAGTGGACGGAACGAGATCAAGTGCTTTGGATCGATCTGAGAGCACAGGTAATCAGCTGCTGAACATTTCATGAAGTGTTTTCCAATTAATTGGATGTTTCCACAATTGTTTCAGTTGAAAAAAATCCTGTAGAAGAGCGTGCAATACGTCCAAGTAAATCAGATACGAGTATTACCGAATCATTTGTTGTTATAGATAACGATCGACATCGAAACGATAATTTACTAAGAAAAGGTGAGCTGAACTTGAAGCGAGAAAATGTAAATTTGTGATGAAATTTGGTTCGCTTTCTTGTAGGCTTTAGATGGCAGCGGCAACTGATGTTCCGATCGAAATTGACAATGCATACAGCTTATGATAGAAAAGATAATGCGGAGCCGGCAAGTATTACTGCGCTGACCGTATCAAAGGATCACAAGATTTTATATGTCGGTGAGTGGTTTAAAGATTTTTTTTTTTTCAGTAATAAACCGAGTAAGGAGTGCGTGATGGAAGTGTAAGTGCAGTGGCGATGAATTTAAGCATGATTACGACGGCTCATTCAAGTACAAAAGACTTTGCGAATGACTCCAAAACTGTTCTGGGATGCGGCGTTGATTCCTTTTTGGAGGACTAAAACGTTAAGTTGTAAAGAATCAGCGGATGGGGCAAATAATCAACAAACTGACTTAGTTTTTCGTCGTACCACGGGTGGCCGTGGTGTGGTGGTACTAGCAATCGCTTCTCACTCGGAGGGTCAAGGTTCGAATCCTACTCATGACAAGTCTTTCAAGTTTTTCATTTATGTAATTGGAACTCAGACAGAAAAATTCTGCCTGTGAAGGCATAACACTGACACGTAGATTTGGCTGTTGTAGAGTTGTAGAGAAAAATAGTGTGAATTATAACCCTCGAATCACTCTGAGTGACTGAGAGTTCTCCCACACCTGATGAGCTAATATCGAAACCAAACACACCTGAGTTTCAAACCACTACCAAACAATTTTCCTTTCTCCTACTTCTACCTTTCCGCCCGCGCTATGGCAACAGTAAAAGGGTATCTAACCTAAACTGTTAACGAAAGTGTGGCGGAAGTTTCTGAATTGTGAACTTGAAATCGATCAACAGATTTGATTTAGCCTCTCCACTATGTTGAATATTTTGCGAAAAGATCTAGGGGTACAGCCGTATAAGAACCAGGTGGCGCAGGAACTAAAGCCACAAGGCAGTGTGTACATGGATTGGACTCTTGAGCAGATCGACGTCGACGATTATTTATGTCCTTTAGTCAGCTTAGTAACGAAATTGTGTTTTCATATTGGGTTCGCGCTGATGTACAAGACCTCAGCAGTATAATTTTTTATATACTCCGACTCTGGTGCTCTGCACTAGCGAAGGCAAGTCTTCTCAAACCTCCGAATCTTTTGCAATAAACTTGCTCTCAAGTTCAACAACCAAAATCAAGGTCGTGTAAAGTGGCATGTAGCAAATTGTTTTCACCCTCGCATCGAGTTGGCTGCTATAAAACCATTGGCTCTGGCGAAATTTTGATCTGGGCAGACTTCAACAAGTTACTTGTACTCGTATTGTCACGCGATCGACAATTTACGCCAATTCTTTCCGGTATGCGCACAGGCCCCCAACTTCTGAATGTTATACGCTATGGGATGGTGAGGTGAGATCACAAGATCGCTTATGAAGATATTAAATAGGATAACCTATTTAACCACACCTTGTTATAGACCCTTTTTAATGTCGAATATCCCAGCAGAAGGCATATAGCCATTCTTCACGATGGGCTTACTTTAGCCCATTCCTATCAGCTTGAAGAAAAGCCCCTCTAACCACAAGTTTTCGTCAAGTTAATCAGACTGGCACTCGTACACTGTTTCTGGTATTCGGTCCATTGGATATCAGATTCCGAGGTTAGAAGTAAGATATCGTGCCCTGCCTTAAAGCCGAATAGATTGTCTAGAACTATATTCTTGTCCTCATCCCACTTAGTCAAGACTCTACTGACCACCTTTTCGAATACCTTACTGATATTCGGAAGGGCTCTTGTCGAGCGAAGATCCAACTAATTGGACGTAAAAAGACGGAAATGAGATTCACCAGCTCTGTCTTTAGTTGCATTTTTACACATGTAAATGTCCACGGCTTCTAGTGACAGATGTCGAAGCAAGATGTACGGTATCCTCCTCGGTTATCGTTTTAAGCTTTTCCTTCGAAACAAAAAGGGGTAGTTCCCTCTACACAGTGATGACTTTATTTGCCATGTTTTTGAATCATTAGTTCTCCATATGATTGCGCAAATTGAAACTTTTCAAAAGGTGTTGAATGGTGACATAAGCGTACAGTTTCTGAAAAGTCGCTCCTACGGTTTATACACCTACCTGCGTCATCATCGACAGCTTATATTGCATCTATACCTGCTGTCGACTGCATTTGTTCATCGCCCGTCATTCGAACGATGTTCAGACAGGGAATGTCGTTTTGATCTTTTCTTCGAAATATTTTGCACGGTGTTGGCCTCCAATTTATTGCCCACAAATTGGAAGAAGAAGTAGGACATAATGACACCTTCGGCACAAAAACCACACGAAGCAGTCAATTTTGACATGGATATGCTGGGAGTCACAGTTACCGTCTTTTTTTTATTGCACATCGTCAATAGAGGTTATTTGCTATTTTTTCTCAGTTTCATGTGTTTCATTACTCGTCTTCTTTGTGTCGGCAAATTGCCTCAGAAATTTAAGGCTGAATTAATGAGGAAATCTCGTAAGCCTAAGCGTAAGCGAGACCAATTACGCAACGACGACAAATCTACGCCAGAAAATGCTGCTTATCTTAAATGTGAATCGCGTAAACTATCGGGTTTTCCAATAAGGACTTGACAACTATTTATTATCGGCTTGAAGTACAATCAAAATATGAATGGAACTCGACTTCGTTCATATGGCCACCGCGGGTACGTTTGCAGCGGTCGATTCGTTGGACGCAATTTTCAACGACTCGGCCGAAACGGCCGCTATTTCACGTTCAATGTTGGCTCTGAGCTCTTCCAACGTCGTCGGCGTGTTGGCATAAACCAATGACTTAACGTAGCCCCACAGAAAATAGTCAAGCGGCGTTAAATCGCACGAACGAGGCGGCAAACGACTGGAACATTTCTTGAGATAACACGCTCACCATACTTACTCTTCAATAAATCGATTGCAGCGTGTGCTGTGTGGATGGTGCCACATCCTGTTGAAACCACATGTCGTCCAAGTCCATATCTTCCAATTCGGGCCAAAAATAATCGGTGATCATGGCGCGATAACCCTGACAATTCACAGTAACGTGACGATCGTTATCGTCGACGAAAAAATATGGCCCAATAACGCCGCCGGCATGCAAACCGCACCAAACAGTTATTTTTTGTGGATGAAGTGGTGATTCATGAAGCACATGTGGATTTTCACCCGACCAATAACGCATATTTTGCTTATTGACGAACCCATTGAGCCAAAAATGAGCTTCGTCACTGAAGATGATTTTGCGCTGAAATTCATCATCGAGAGAGAACGTACGTCGCTTCAAATGGTCCACCGGCTTCAATTCTTGAGTCGGCTTGATCTTGTATGGGTGTAACCAAGATCCTTACGCAAAATACGCCATAATGTGGTCTGAGCGATGCCCAATACTTGAGAACGCCGTGGAATTGACTGATTTGGATCGTTTGCTACGGACGCCTGAACGGAAGCGATATTTTCGATACTTCGACCAACCCGTTGTCTCACTGACACGGCAACATCACACAACGAATATGTAGACTCAAATTTTTGCACTAAACTTGTTATTGCCTATCTATTAGGGCGACAATTACGACCGAAAATTGGAGTTAACGCTCTTAAAGTTGCAGTCACCGACTTCGAATTTCGGTAGAAAATTTTTATAATTCGCAGACGTTGCCCGTTCGTGTACTTTGCCATGATGAAAATGTTGAGTTTACTGAATAAATTGACAGAGACAGTTTGATGATTAGTGAAAGAGTGTGTTCACAAATTAAATTCAAAGTTGTCAAGTTGTTGAAATGGAGGAACGGAAACGTAAATCCGAAGAATTACAAGTTCCGAACCCCCACGAAAAATCTTTGTGAACGAGCGCAGCGGTGCTGATATATGGATTTTGAACACCGCTTCGTCGAAAACAGATGCGGAATATCGTGTTTAACAAAGGAAACACAAAAATTTGGGAAAAAATATCTTCATTTCTCTACGTAGTCTCCTTTTAAATATACTTTTAACAGCAACGTTCAATAACTTGTGAGAATCGTCGAGCTCCTTAAGATAGCCATCAACCGCAGACTCCACCTCTTTACTTTTGGCAAAATCTTTTACCACCGAGCCATTTTTTCAAGTTCGGAAATATAAAATAACCCAAGGGGTCCATTCAAACTTTAACTCATTGATTTTGGCCATCGCGATAGCTGATGTGTGAACTGGTGCATTGTCTTGATGAAACAAAACTTTTTTCTTCGCCAAATGCGGCCGTCTTTTTCTTGATTTCATCTTTCAAACTCTGCAATAAGTAGATATAATTACACGCGCATCCCAAAAAACTGACGTCATGACCGTGCCTCCAGATGAAACTGCCTTCGACTTCTTTTGAGCCGATTCTCCCCTTTGATTCCATTGTTTTTACTGTTCCTTCGTCTCGGGTGGACCCATGTTTCATCCATGCTTATGAATCGACGCAAAAACTCGGCTTTATTGTGTGATAACCACTTAAATGTGAGCAGCGACATCTAGATTCAAAGACCAGAAGATTTCGATACTGGAATAACAAAGTCTCGACTGGAGAGTGGAATCGAATTTTCTAGCAAATTGGAAATTGTATGGGACGCTGGATGGCGAGGATTGTTCTCGAAGTATGTCATTCGAGTATAAATACCAGCATCCCCAAGGTATGCAAATCAGTTCTAATGTGAAATTTGAAGTTTTAATTAGGAGAAGTGATTAAGTGGTTTAAGTAAAAGATAAGAAAAGTATAAGCGGTTGAGAAATTGGATTGTACTGAGAGAAACAATTAAATAGTGAATTGTAACTGTACTGAATAAAGCGATTTGTATTGAAAAGAATAAGTTCTATCATTTGTACCCACACAAACATTTTACAATTGCTTTGAAACTTCGCCAAACCCTCGATTGAAACATCCTCACGACGCGGTTTTTGTTCCATGTGAATAATCGCGGCACCCATCTTGCGCACAGCTTTCTCATGTCAAATTTTTCGGTCAATATGCAGTGTATAGCGCACTTTCAATCGACGGTCATCCAATACTATTTTCTGGATTTTTTTTTCAACATTTCTGATGAAATCACCTCATTTGGTCGACCATTGGGATGATGGTCTTGGCAACTCGTACAACCTCGCTTCAACTCTGGCACCCAATATATTATTATTGTAAATGAAGGAGCAGATCCCCCAGAGTAGAATCCACTTCCGTTTTGATGTTGGTTGGATTTAGGCCTTTCAAATGAAAGTATTTTTTCCATATTTAAAAATTCATTGAGAGCGTTCACTATTAATGGCTGTCGAGCAAATACTAAACAACGTAGCGTCGTCAAACAAATTTAAGCTTTGTAATACTTTCTAAAATAGTTTAAACAACTACCGCCATCTATACGTTAGGTCGGATACTTCTGGGATTACCCTCTTATGCGTGAGATGGAACGCATGATTTGGGAAACACCTTTTAGACTTAGTTGTAGAAATGCCTTTGACAAAACTACTGTAATTCCGCAATGTTGTTGGAAACGGTTATTTCAGTACTGAGACCGCAATGGTCACTGTCATTTACGAACATGTTTAGGTAGCTTATAGTATGTTGGTTCGTACCTGTCAGTACTATTCGTGTGTCGAACAACTGGAGATCTAAATACAAGCCGTGGCTTGCAAGTGATGGGCTCTATGTCGCTTTCAGATCGAGTAGATAGATAATGTTGCGCTGACCTGACCAGCTGAGTAGTAGGTAGATTCGCAATATAATAATTCTGTACCAATTTTAGCATCAATGAACGAATGAATGAGTGAATGTATGTTTTATTGAGACGTTTTTTTACAAATTGAATTGTTAAATAAGTTTTACATAGTTGAGATAAGTAGCCGACTGTTAACATTATGTCTGGCCAGGTCTATTTGCATAACTACATACTCGTACATACACGTAAGTGTTCAACACTAACAACTAATGATGTTACGCTTGCTCTCGGTGTACCAAAGATTGAGACCTAAACTATTGACTAGAACATAGTAAGAACATGGAAATAAACAAAGACAATAATAGATATAATATTCTTAACGTTTCTCTCACTAATTATTTATATATATAGGTATATAATATAATAGTAAGTGGCCGCATACAATTGCCCTTTAAAATTATGCACAGTTATTTTAATATACCATCTTGATCAAAATAAGCACCGTGTGGCGCTCCCATTGTTCCGATTTGAGTTCTGTTTTTTTTTTTTTTTTTGTTTAGTTGGTACATCTGTTGTTGACATTCCCTCTAAATCTTAGCGTCATAGCTTGACATTTGCAAAAGTTACGTAGCCAAGAGTACATCTATCTCTGTGTGTGTTGGCGATTTTTTACAATTTTAGAAATGAATTTCAATTTGCAACAACGAACTTGTACTAAATTTTGCGTAAAAAACGGATTTAATGGTGCGCGAACGTTGGAGATGTTGGAAAAGTGTTTCGGCAACGATTCTCTAAAGAAAGCGGTCGTTTACCAGTGGCTCGAGCGGTTCAAAAGTGGTCGTGAGTCAATCGAAGATGATGAACGCAGTGGCAGACCATCGACATCGACTAAAAGCAATGTTGGTCAATAACCGCACTCTCTGGTGGGAGATAGCGGAGGACTTGAACATTGCCTATGGATCCGTCCAAGACATTTGGGTTTCCGTCGTGTAGGAGCAAAGTTGGTGCCAAAATACCTCATTTTCATGCAAAAAAGAGACCGTGTTGACGTCGCAAAAGAGATGATTTGCGAGGCTGTATCCGATCTCACATTCATCAAAAGGATCATTACTGGAGACGAGACGTGGGTTTATGAATACCATACGCAATCCAGACATCAGGTAAGTGAATGGCGTTCACCAAATGATCCGAGACCAAAAAAAACACGTCGTTTTCAGTCAAAAAAGAAGGCAATGCTCACGGTTTTCATGGATTACAACGGTGTAGTGCATCATAAATTTTTGCCAGAAGGCCAGACAGTAAACAGAGAGTATTATTTGGGCGTTATGAGACGTTTGTGTGAAGCAATTCGCCGAAAGAGACCAGCAGACAACTCGTGGATTTTGCAACATATTCGTAATTTTTTGACGAAAAATACAGCAAATACCATCCAACAGCCACCGAATTCACCTGATTTGGCTCCCTGTGACTTCTTTCTGTTCAATCGAGTTAAAAAAAAACCACTACGGGGAACGCGTTTCAGCAGCCGAGAGGAAGTAATGGAAAAATCGCAGGAAGCACTGATGGACATACCGAAAACCGAATCTACAAAATGTTTCGAGGATTGGATCAAGCGCTGTCATAAGTGTGTTGCAGTCGATGGGGATTACTTTTGAAGGGGGGCAATGTAGATTTATATGAATAAACTTGTATTCTTAATTTTCTGAATAAATGTCGGGAACTTTTTGATCAAGGTGGTATGTCCAAAATGGGAAGATTACCTTACAAAGATATGATCAATGCATGTTTGTGAATTGTCTGTGATTCTAGTTATTGCCATAATTAGAAATTTTAAACCAAAAGAGGACATTAAGGTCAAGTAGTTATGGATATGTGTCATAGTCATTGCTTTTTTTTCAAAAGATCTATATTTATGTCGCCCACTACTAATACTTTTTTTGTCTTTAGATCTTTGAATATGTCAATTAGTTGTTTTAGGAAAACATCTATACAGACGGTAAACATACACAATCTTAAAATGTTCATTTCGTATGGTATACAGCAATTGATTTTTAAAATATCGGCACTCAACAAACTAATTTTTACAACCTCACAATCACTTTCGTGTTCTTTTTTAATGTACACCACAACACCACCCGAGCTACTCGTATATGAGTTATTACAATTAAAAAAAGGTTCATAACCAGGAATACAATAGTTAGATAGTTCATAGTCATACACCCAAATCTCAGTACGAACAATAAAAATTGCATTAAAATTGGAAGCGTAGACCAAGTCTATGTCTAATTCATAGACTAACAAACTTCGAAAAAACACCCTTAACATGCAGCATGTGTTTGCCTTTGAATAACTTAAATATGGCAACATCTGCTTCTTAGTCTCTAAGTGGACAAAAAAAAAATATGCCAAAACAAAGATCAATGTTATTAGTCTACCTATTTTTGTTCATTTATTTTTCAAAGGTGATGCACGAGGACGGATATTCTCATGGAGTGTTACCGAACAACCTGGCCGAGGAGTCGCCGACCATTGGCTAAAAGACGAAGGAGCCGATCAATGTGTAAAATGTCACGTCAAGTAAGTAAAATAGTTTTCTAAACTAATCACCATAACATACTCAACATCACTCCATATCCTTTCAGATTCAATTTATATGAACGTAAACATCATTGTCGCAACTGCGGTCAGGTGTTTTGCAACAAATGCAGTCGTTTCGAATCGGAAATCTCACGACTGCGAATACTTAAACCGGTTCGAGTTTGTCAAACTTGCTACAGCTCCTTACGCTCTCAGTCCGTCGAAAGTTAAGCACATAGTCAGTCGAATAACTCAAATCCAAAAAAAAGGAGCAATAAAAACAAGAGAATGCATAAAACAATAATTAACCATAAAAAAAAAAATATACAGACCCTTATATCCTCAATAATGTGTATGTGTATATCAAGTGGAAACAAATTTGTAGGGAATTTTTTATAATTTTGTTTATTCAATTGATATTTTATGTTAAACATAAACTTATGAATTAGGCAAACAGTTATAAGATACACCAACCTTAATATGTGAATGTGTTGCTTTAGTAGAAAATTATACCAAACATTATTTATATATTTAAAAAAATATTTAAAACTCATTGTGTGATGAGCATGCACACAAAAGAAACAATACAATAATAAATGTTTGATTCGTACATATATATATATATAAATAAATATAAATACAATGACTATATATATATATTTAACAGATAGACTATCAGCATTTTAGGTCGAATTTAGGATCCACAATTATATGTAGAAAAACTCTAAAACTCAAGATAGAAGATGGAAAAAAAAAAGTATTACAAGAAGAATAGAAAATTGTTATTGTATTTAAAAAAAAAAACACAAACACACATATATATATATAAATGAAAAGACACTAAACTTACAAAGGAAAAGTGTTTTTTTGGAGTTCTCTCGTAAGAGCCCAACAAATAAAATCGATTTCCCATAAACTTGCTTGACAAAAGAAAAAGTTTAAAAATCTATAACAATTATAATAAGATATTAAAGTGAAACAACATTTAAAACCTACTCCCGCACAGGACGTCAGCATCCGTTCTGCGTATCTACGATATTTATTTCTTTTTCTATTTCGAAAAATCTATTAGTCTTACGTTTGTTTAAACATTAATTTCTTTTTAGAATTAGTAAATTTAATTTGTACCTATAAATAATTTATTGAATTGGGAGCCGCCTAACACAATCCAATGACATTTTGTTTAATTTTTGTGATTTAACTTATGATCTATAGTCATTATATGATTTACTCGTATCTTGGAAGATTTAACCTTTCGGTCTTTGCAACGAATTTGTTTTTAATTTTTATTTAATATTTCATTTTTGATACTTGATTATATATTTTAAAAAATGGATTTATTTTATTTTATAAAGAGAGCATGTAACATTCTATTATTTATACAATAAAGTTTATTTATGAAATGATTTTGGTTGATTTTAATTTGAACATTTAGTTGTCCCCTGTTTTAGATGTGATGTTTTGGTTAATTGATTTAGTTTCGTTTACCATTTAATGGCTTTGTTTATGACTAATGAGATCTTAGTTTACGAGGGTTGTCTGAAAAGTTTCCGACCGAACAATGATACAAAACATTTTTTCTCTGCAAAATAATTGTTCACAAAGGTGATTGCCTCCTCATTTGACGAAAATCTCTGTCCTCCGAGCGCAGTTTTTAGATGAGGGAACAAAAAGAAATCGCTTGCCAAGGTCAAGCAGTTCAAACCGTAATTCATGGATTTTCGCCATGGCAACCCCTGAGGTGTGAGACGGCGCGTTGTCTTGGTGAAACAGGATTTTCTTTTTCTGCAAATGTGGCCGTGTTTCCGCAATTTCTGCCTTCAACTTGGCAAGTAATGATGCGTAGTATACTCCTAATAGATAACTCCTTTACTATCCCAAAAAAAAACAGTCGCCATCACTTTCCCAGCCGAAAAAACAGCTTTTGCTTTTTTTGGAACCGGCTCGCCCTTTGCAGTCCACTGTTTTAAGTGAATTTTTGTTTCGGCCGTATAATGGTGTATCCAAGTTTCATCTACCGTAATTAATCGGCGCCAACAGAGCGTTGGAAATGTTCATTTGAACACGTTTTTGGTCTAACGTAAGCAAACGCGGCACCCAGCGCGCGGACAGCTTTCTCATGCCTAAAACTTAATTTAATATGTGACAAACACTTTCTTTGGACATTTTCATAACCTCTACTATCTCTCTCACTTTAATTCGGCGGTCGTCTAACACCATTTGGTGAACTTTAGCAATGTTATCATCAGTGGTTGCAGTTTTTGGACGTCCCGAACGTTCATCATCTGCCAAGCTCTTACGGCCACGTTTAAATTCAGCTGCCCAAAATTACACTGTGGTAAATGATGGTGCAGAGTCCCCATACACAGAGTCCAACTCATTTTTGATTTGCGTAGGCGTATTGCCTTTCAAAAACAAGAATTTAAAACACTCACTTCGCTCACTCAAACGACTGTCAACTAAAAAATGCGCGTCTAAAATGACAGAAACTTCGGTCAGTAACTGTCAAAAGATGCACAACTAGCTTTTATTGACGAGTGCCGCTATCTTTAGGTTGCGGTCGGAAACCTTTCAGACAAGCCTCTTACTTCTAATCCAATATATTCCTTCTGTTGAGCCTGAGGACCTTGTAGGCATGAAGACGCCAACCCTCTGTGAAATTACCCTGCATAATTATCAATCTGGCAAGGTAATAGTTGCACTTGATATTTCTAAGCCATTTGACAGAGTTTGGCATCAGGCTCTTTTGTCGAAAATGCGTGCATTTGGGATCGACGACTCTCTTCTTCAATGGATTAGAAACTACCTTTCGGAACGTTCAATTCAACTTGTCTTGGACGTTTTCAAGTCTGATATTCAGAAAATAAATGCTGGTGTGCCCCAGGGCTCCATTCTGTCTCCGACACTCTTTTTAATTTTCATCAACGATCTCTTGTCTGCTACTTCTAATCCAATATATTCCTTTTCTGATGACAGTACTCTCTGCTTTTCATATTCGTTTCCGGACTGACGTTCCTACTCTTCGGCTGTAGGACGGGAACGGCAGCGTATATTAAGCTCATTAAATTCCGATATTAACAGCATAACCAATAGGGGTTATATCAACAGAGCTGAATTTAATGCTCCCAAACCACAATGCTGTCTGCTGTCGTTAAAGTGAAATTTAAACACTCAGCCATCATCCATGAATGAGGCTTGCATCGTCGAAACCAAAAATCTTTCCATTCTCGGTATGTGTGTCAATGACAACTTACGTTGGAATGACCACATATTTGATGTCGGCAAAAATGCTGCGAAATGTCAAGGTTTCCTCAAACGATGTAAGAAATACTTTTCCCCTTCTGAGCTGGCGTCGATATATAAGGCATATGAAATTGGAGTACACTGCTCTCACCTAGTCAGGTGTGCCTAAAACATCTCTGCACCTGCTAGATAGGATTCGAAACCGTGCGAAAAAAAACTCATAGGGGATGCTAGCATCACCCAGTCAATGGACACCCTCGAACACTGACGAAATGTCACGTGTCTTATCGCTATTTCCACCATCAGTGCTCCATGGAAATCGCTAGTAGCGCCCCTTCAAACCTTTAACCGTAACACTCGTCTCGCTATGATTGCTCATCAGTATACCCTCAAGCTTACTTTCGGACGTACTCTGAAGTATCGTGATACGTTCCTAAGCCGAACAACTCGCTTGTGGAATGCCCTGCCGAGCTCTCTATTTACTAGTCATTATAATATTCAGACATTTAAAACCAACGTTCAACGGTACCTATCTTCTTTCCTGTGATTTGTGATCCTCCTAATCTTGGAACCGATTTCAGCTTACGATGAAGCGTAGGAGACTGTTAACGTCTATATTCTTTAGATCGCTTAAGTCATTGCAGAGGAAAGCTCCTAAGTGACTTTGGGAGAGAATTGGACATGTACAGAGTAGGTGTAGGGCTGTCTCTTCCTCCATCTCGTCCATGCAGCTTCTACACAAATCGTTTGTAAAAGCGCCAAGCCTTATTGCATGCTTGCCTATAAGGCAGTGTCCAGTGATCACACCTATCATGGCGCTGAGATTTTTCCCACTCTTAGAGCGATTCAGATCCAGTTTTGGCCAGATCTATTTGCCCAGCAGTCCACGTAAGGTTGGTTCTTTTATTAGCATCCAGCTTTAATATTAATTTGCACGTAGCGATTGGTATACCTATGCTACCCTTTTCCAGTAGAATAGGTAGAGTGGTTCCAAATTTGGCGAGTTCGTCGGTCCTACAATTCCCTGGCAGCTTCTCTGTGGCCCGGCACCCAACAAATGTGAAGGTTGAACTGCTCTGCCATCTCCATAAGAGATGGTCGGCATTCAGCATTAGGTTTTGGAATTTAATGAGACTGAGTCCAGGGACTTGATAGCGGCCTGACTATCCGAAAAGATGCGGATAGTGATTTGGAAGACGGAAGGAGAGACTTAGATTTAGCTTATCTGAGAAAACACCGCCACCAAACCCGCTAACGGTTTTAGATCCATCTCTGTAGAAGTGGATTGATTTGTCCTCCATGAAAGCATCTTCCTTCCTGAAGGGAAGCTTACATGTCGCAACTCCTTGCCTGCTGAAAATATCGAGGGGTGTTAAATGAAACAGACTATCTAATGCCGAAGAAGGCGTAGACCGTAAGGCTCCACTTATGCAGGACCTGCTGTTCTTTAGACTCTTCTTAGTTTGCTGCAGTTGACTGCATTGTCTAAGCCCGTTCACCAGACAACAACCCTGTATGTATCGGTCTTACGACCGAGATGTATAGCCAGTGGTTTATGCGAGGTTGAAGGTCCCATTTATTCCGAAAGGCTTTTTTGCAAGAGAATAAAACTACTGTAGCTGTATTGACTTGAATGTTAGGTTTCCAGTTTAGTTTCCTGTCAGAAATGAGATATTTGAAATATTTGAAAAGCAACAGACTTTGAACACTGTCTTGATATAATCCGGCTTTGACTTCGAATTCTCCCAATATCCTCCTTGAATTGAACTTTGTTTTTAACATCATCGTGCATATTGCGTATCATTTTCAGATCTTAGCGCCGTCCATATAAAATCTCTGGGAACTCTCGCTATTTCCAAGTCGATGAGAATCAGACATAGATCTTTCGTAACATCTCCGTCATTATCCGTAAACTTTGAATCGCATCGTACTCAACCTATCATATGATATGCCGACAACGTCTCGTCAACTACAATGAAGTTCAATAATAAGAGGTTGTTGGCTGTCATTTTACCAATCGCTAGTTGATTCTTCTCGTGTGGCCTTAACCTTTATATCGCTGAACCGGTAACCTCTCCCTCCACTGTGATCACCTTTCTTCACTTGGACAAATTCAAAATGTACAACTCATTCTTTACACTGTTTCGACAACTTTATCTTCGCTAAAACATGCCAATTGCTATTCGCCCACAACAGCCTTGAGAGATTTTTAGTACTATTTACATATTTCACAAATTTCCGTTAGCAAATGTCTCTGGTCATCTTCAATATATTGTATTTCCGGGTCCCGTTCCGACTCAATACAACGATTTGTACGGTCTAAAAGCATGTCGAATGAGTCTTTTAGATTGTCGGCCGGGATTTCCAAATTAGGTACCAAATTAGGCAAGTACTCGTACGTCGAGTAGTTGACAGTAAAAATGCGATTTTTAGCCTTTTAGCATTATTGTGCAACAAACGCCAGCTTGTTTCTGCGCGGTATTCTGGCCGAATATGACGAATATTATGCACCAAACTCTTCAAAATACCAAGATAGAATTGTGCATTAACTGTTTGACCCAGTGGAACGAACTCTTTGTCGACAATGCCCTTGGGATCGTAAAAGCAAATCAATATTGTCTTCATTCTTGACTTCTCCAAATGAGATTTTTAGGGTTCTGGTTCGTCTAGCGCCTTCCATTCAGCACTTTGGCTCTTCGTTTCTAGATCGTATTGAAAGCACCACTCACTATGTTGTAAAGAAAGCTTTTATTCTTTTTGCCCTCATTGATGAGGTCCTTCGAACGTTGAGTTCTGAGCAATTTTTGGTCCTCAGCCATTTTTGTACGGATGACACAAACATGCTGTCACTTCAGACGCAATAACTCCCCTTCTATTCGTCCAAATGTTATGAAATTTTAACAATACATCAGGGAAGGATCTACCATGTAATTTCCAGTAGATGGGCTCAGTAAAAATACCTATTTTTAAAAAGTCCTGGTTACTTTGGAACGGACTTTGTATATCGTTTGTGAGAGTGTTGTTTTTAAGTCCCGAGACGATCGAACGTCGTCTAAATATTGCTTTTTTGGAACGATCAGACTCTATCTCAAAACGCACTCTACAGGTTTCCCGATTTTTACATTGCTTAGTCCATGAAACGCTTAACTTTGTGTGTTACCGCCATTTCCATCTCATCATACCGCCACTAGGTTTCTTTATTTATCTGGAGACAGCTTTTTTAAACAACTAGTAGATTTTTGCATTGCTCATACATTTTCCATCGAAGATGTTCATACCTGTACATACCTCGCGTGAGTAGCTCTCCTCCTTGATTTATGGAGAGCTCAATTCCCCGACCAGTCCGTCTAAATCTGATATTGCTCTCCCATATTCCATTTCAAATCTCTTAAAGTCACACCAAAATATTTCTTTTTCTGGTTGGGCACTGCCTTAAAATACGAAGGCACTAACAATGTCAAGTTTTTTGATATTAGTCGGCCGTTAATTGTTAATACGCTTACAATCTTATATAGGACTTCGGTTGTCAAGATGGTGGCAAGAATTTGAACGCTTTCGTTTGCAAGTTCAAGTAGCAGCGATCTGAGCAGATCTAACGTATTCCAGTTCGAAACTCTTGTCCGTCATTGTGCCGATGTTCGAGCTTGCGATGTGTTATTTATTTCTGAAAGCATTATATGGTTCGCCTTCGAAAACCATCGGTTTCTGACACAAAAATTTGTATCCCCTCCGGGATCATAGGAAGACGGTTGCCATTTCTAATGAAAAACAATATTAGTCAAATGACATTCACAACTTCTGTTCTGTTCTGTTGGATCTGAGTACTTCAATTGAATGCGGAGCGCTGATTCATAACTTCAATTCTGGCCATACAATTTTTATTTATTTTTTATTATTAAAGAACACTCAAGAGGGCATTACTAGTCCCTAAATGCCAGAACACGTGTTAAGTTTTGGATAAAGAGAGAGAGAAAAATGTTTTGACTCGGTAGTGATTTCACTCCATGGGTGGCATCCAAAATTTAATGGGGAGACTAAATTCTTAGTGTAAATTGACTTGGTGTTGTATTTAGGCAACCTCATGAGAAAAGTCCTTCGGTCACAGCTGGTATTGAACCCTGAACCGTCCGATTGACAAGCCAATACACTACCACTTGACCCACGGCCACACATTTTTCATTGTTCGATAGAGCAATACATTCGCGGTAATATGATACCCGGATGGAGACGGTTCTCGACAATCAGTCCTGGACTATCTAAATGCAACACTTCTACTTCTTAACAAATCTTTGAAGATGGAAGCATTTTCAATACCCAATTGGCAAAGTAAGGAAGGACGCTGCTGATGGTTGGCAGGCTTAAGTTCTTGCTAAGCCTTATGACCCAAAATGTCCAATTCCTAAGATCAACCTGAAATCGTTAAACCAGGGTTCTCAACCTATTGAGGCAATATTCGCAGTATGTCACTGACTCCTTCCACTTGCTCAAACCTCTGCGAGAAGAGCCTTCAAGTCGACTAAAAAGGCTGGAAAATGCTAATATTTGCCATTTTGCAGTGAGTTTTAGCAATTCCTTTTTAAAATGAAACTTTCCTTGATAAAACTATAAACCCTGGACAGGATTCGAGTATTGTTTCTAAAATTTCAAGTTCAATATCGAATAGAGGAAAATTTTGAAGTAATTGGAGTTAATTCAAGTCATAATCATCTCACAGTGATGAGCGATCCAGAGTCAAGTAGACGCGATCTGATCCTTTTTTAGTATTTCTAAATTCTTATAAATTTGTACAATGTTATAAATATATAAATATAAATGATATAAATATACAAAAAGGGAAATTAGTTGTGATCAATGGCCAAATGTGTAAGGAGTTGTTTTTTGAAGTGCTTTGCGTTTCATATTCTTCTCAGTTCCATCGGAGGGGAGTTCGATAGGCGAGTGGAATGAACTAAGAACTGGTGTTGTGATGTTAAACAGCAGTACGTTGATTAGTACAAAGGTTCGCTGCTATACAGGGAACTTCAGCTTACTGTAAAGATAGTCTGGTTGTTGTGTTTAAATAATGTCGTAACTACAAGTCAATGAGAAGTATTGAAGTACATTTTTAAAGGCACATCCAAAGATTCTTTTGGCATACGACGAAGCATGATCGTATCTACGCAGGTTATATATATATCGTGCAATATTATTGTAGACTACAATTAAATTCCTTTCTGACCTGTAGTCGAGTTTACCAAATTCAGTAGAGTTTTTGCTAGAAACATTTTCGTTTTTGTTGGTGTATAGCCACGTGAAGCCCAGAGATGAAGGAGACAGCCATAAACTTTTCCCATTGTTGCAGTGATATGTACGTCCCACGATAATGTACGATTAAACGCAATACCTAGATTTCGAACGGACTCAGCATATTCGATGTTTGAGTCAACTAGCTGCAGCAATGGAAAAGAGGTCAGATCTATGTTATTCCGATAAATAACGATGACATTTGATTTTCTCGGGTTTAGTCAAAGGTTATTAGTCTACGCCCAGTTCAGGATATTACGGAGATCTTTATTCATTTTTAATGCCGTAGATTCTACCAAACTAGTAGGACTTTGTATACTAGGTGGGGTGAAAAGTAACCTCCTTGGGAATGAAAAAAAAAATTGTTTTTTAAATGTTTTTTTTATTTTATTCAATATAGTCCCCTTTTAGCTTGATACACTTATTCCAGCGATTTTCCAACTTCTTGATCCCGTCCGAAAAGTAATTTTCCGGAAGGTCTGCAAAATACACCTCCGTGGCGTCGATGATTTCCTCGCGTGAGCTGAATTTTTTATTGATGAGCCATCTTTTGAGGTTTGGGAAGAGATAATAGTCCGAGGGAGCAAAATCGGGCGAATATGGTGGATGCGACAGCCAATTGGAACCGTAAGTCATTAATTTTAGCCGTGGTTGCGATGCTCTGTGCGCCAGCGCATTGTCTTGCAAAAACCAAATTTTTTTTCGCTTCATGTGAGGCCTTCTTGCAGCGATTTCGGCCTTCAATCGCTTCAATAATGCACACTAATACTCGCTGTTGATGGTTTTTCCTTTCTCGAGGTAGTTCACGAAGAGTATGCCGTGACAATCCCAGAAAACCGACGCCATAAACTTTCCGACACATCGAGCCTCCCTCGGCCACTTCGGAGCACTCGTGCTGGCTGCAGTCCATTGCCGGGCATTCATTCTGTTCTCTGATGTGTAATAGTGGATCCAAGTTTCATCAACAAATACCAATCGACGCCAAAATTCCGCCCGATTCCGCATCAGCAAATCCAGCAAGTCTTTCGAAGTGCTGTCGGGTTCGTGTTTTTGGTCAGGAGTGAGCATGCGCGGTACCCAGCGGCAGGATAACTTTTTCATATGCAGAATATTGCCCAAATATTTGGTATCTCATCTTTCTGGTATCTGCTAGCTCGCGCACCTTCACTTTCCGGTCAGCCAACACCATTTCATGTATTTTTTTGACATTGCCCTCTGTAATCGCATCGGAGGGCCTGCCGCTGCGGACTTGATCGGTAATGGAGTTGCGGCCACCACGAAACTCTCGAAACCAATATTTGATGGTGTAATCTGACGGAGCTTTAGCCCCATAATATTTATCCAACTTTTCTTTTGTTTCCTTTGAGAGAACGAAAATCGTTTTTGTCCATACTCAACATGATGCCAAACACGTCAACAACAATCAGCTGTCAAAACAAAACTAAAGACAGTATCGCACTGAAATTTGACATGTCTGCCTAAATATGAACGGACTTCAAGGCACCATAACATTTTTTGCAGTAGCAGCGCATTTTGGCGGTCAAGGAGGTTACTTTTCACCCTTTTCACCCAACCTAGTAAATAGTTGGACATCGTCTGCGTGCATATGGACTCTGCAGTGTTGTACAACATTTGGGAGCTCGATCATATATATTAAAAAAAAGAATTGGCCCGAGTATAGAACTTTGCGGTACGCCAGTTGTCATCGATAAAATTTCAAATGCTCGATTTCTAACGAGCACGGATTGTTGTCTACCAGTTAGGTACGAACCGATGGAGTAAAAAATTAAAATGGCTTATAAGTTTAGAGTACAAGAGTGCGTGGTTTACCGTATCGAAAGCTTTCGAGAAATCGAGAAGGGTTAAAATGATAAGTTCATTTCGATCGAGACTATTTCGAATCTCATCGGTGATAAATAAGAGAGCAGTTTTGCAGCTTCGCTTTCTGATGTTCTGTGAGGTGTTGAATTAATTGTGCAAGTAGACCTTCTCAAATATCTTAGAAATTCAGATAAGCTTCTATTGGCCTTTTTTGATATAGGCACGATCTTGGCTTTTTTCTATTTCTTTTTTTTATTGATTTTGTCTTAATTCGCTTATAACTTATTTATTCGTTTAATTATGCTTTTCGGTTTAAATATTATTTATAGATACTTTATAATTCTATTTCCGGCACCTTTTTCACCTGCCATCTTTGCATATGTGCATATAAAAAGGACAATATAAATTGATGTCTTATTTCATTAGAAAAGAAGAAGAAAAAAAATTCATGTGTTTAGAAAATTAAGAATAAATAAATACTACAACCAGCAAATTAGTATAATTCCACTCATATAATATTTAAGGATCACTCAACAAATAAAATTCACAATAATGTTATGAAAAAGGAATGGATAATCCTTTGGAAACGTGAAACACAAAACACCACATTTTATATCAATTTATTTACAAAACAAAAATTATTTATATTCCAAGTTAGTTAAAAAAAAACAAACAAACAATAAAAATAAATAAAAAATAAAATACTCACTCACATCCTTGGAAATAAATGAAAAAGGAATTGGTCCATTGCACACAGAGAAAACAAAATTAAATAAATAAATAGATCCGCACTCAATCACTTAATATTTAACACTCATTTTACAAGTACATTATGTATGTATACAGAAGTCATATGACCATATTATATAGCAAACGTAGTTAAATAAATTTTAGAAGAACAATATGAATAAATGTTAAACAGATTATAATAAATAAAACCAGAAAGCAATGTGTCCTGTAAAATAAGAACAATTCAAAAAGTTATTGCATAGTCTTATTTGTATAGAATCAAGAATACTCAGAGGTAATACAGACAAAAAAAAAACTAATAATAATAAAATACAACAAAAATAAAAATACTATATAAAAGGATAACTGCATTTAAATATTGTAAATTGATTTGGTTCTGATCAGCGTTCGCACGACAGTGGAAGTCGAGTCATTAAAACTGATGCAAAGAAAAATGTATGCCAAATGAAAACGCGCTGACATTTTTAAAAACAAATTTATACTTTCTATTTGTCAAATCCCTAGTTACAGTTATGGAAGATTTTTTTTTTATTTTTTATTTTATTTTTTATTTTTTTTTTTTTTTCCGATAGTTTTGCTCAGGCGATTAATTTATTTCATTTTTCATTTTTTCATTTATTTCATTATAATGGTTTGTACATTAAGATTTAACATCTTTTTTAGTACTGAGTGCAATACATTAGCATTATAGGTTTTTGATCAATATGAACATATTAAAATTAAACTAACAAAAAATAATAATATAAAAATAATAAACTTAAACCTATGGATAAGGAGTAAGAGTGAAGAATTGTAAAAAGGTTTATAGAAGCAGAGGAAGGGGGTAGGATTATTGTGGGCGAGTTGAAGAGGAAAAATGTCGAAGGATTGCACTTTTAAAATTCGAGCAGCTAAATATGGCTTTGATATGAATAGGTAATGAATTCCAAAGTCCAACAGTGTATATGAAAAATAAACGAGAGGAGTTAAGGTAATTGCAACGTAATGGAATAAGGCTGATGGTTCTTGAGGACCGAGTGAAAGTAAGCCTGTTGTACAGGTAAGACGGGCACTTCTTATGAATGATTTTATGTAAGAATATGCAGTTCCTGGCGTTGATGTATTCTTGTAAGGTACAACCGAGTAAATCCCTAGCATGCACTGACACATGATCATGTCTACGGATGCGGTAAATGTAACGTACAGCATCATTGAAAGCGACTTGCAGCTTATGTTGTGATAATGAGTCAAGATTACTGTAAACAACTTCAGCATATGAAATAATAGGTAATACGAGTGTTAATACTAGCTTTTTTCGTAGTTCCAAGGGAGTGTAGTAAGCACTGTGCCACAGTTTCCGAAGGCACGCATATATACGACCAATCACTAAGTTAGTGTGGTTATAACCACTGAGAGAGCGATTAATAACATAGCCAAGGCTGGTTACAGTTTCAACAACTTTAATTTTGCTATTATTTAGGTAAATATCTGGTAAAATATTTAAGTTAAAACTTTTCTTGGAAATAGGGATTATTTGAGTTTTAATCGGGTTCAAGAGTAATCCATTTAATACTGACCAATTATAAATATTTTTGAGCTCCTCGTTTAAAACAAAAACAAGCTCTGGTAACTCCTTAAAGTTTTTAGCTAAATGAAGTTGTACGTCATCTGCATAGAGGTGTACTGAAACATATTTGCACACAGATGGGAGGTCATTTATAAACATGCTAAATAATATCGGGCCCAAAATTGAACCCTGAGGAACGCCTTGCATCATTTCTTTAAGAGATGAGCAATGTTCACCGCAACTAACCCTTTGCGATCTACCAGAAAGAAAACTACAAACTAGCTTACACGCCCTTTCGCTAAACCCAAAATTATTTCGCAGTTTCCATGACAGGATTGAATGATTAACTTTATCAAAGGCCTTTGAGAAGTCTAGCAGGCAGAGGAGCGAAACAAACCCCTTGTCGAAATCCTGCCTTATTTCCTCCAGCAAGTTCACCATCGCTGTGGAACAGCTGTGGTTAGCTCTAAAACCGGATTGCCGGGGGCTCAGCAGTTTGTGTAGTGATAAATGCTTTGTTATCTGTACTGATATTATCTTCTCAAAGACCTTTGATAAACACGGTAGGATACTAACAGGTCTAAAATCGGCAGGGGATGATGAGTTAGTTTTCTTAGCTATTGGCAGGACTCTTGCAACTTTCCAGCATTGTGGAAAGGTTGAGGTAGTAATGCACCAGTTTGTGGTAGTACAAGTTTAATGAAGCGCATAGGTATTCCATCCTCACCCTTAGAGTCAGACTTGACCGCTGCCACGCATTGAAAAATTTCGTCTTCACTTGCTACTACAAAATCGTCCAACCTTGGAACAGTAAAGTTTTCATTTTGACTAAAGTTAAAGTTGCAATGACTGGGCCCTTCACCAAGAAAGAAATCATTTAAATCATCGGGATCAAGAGAGCATTTGGAGTCACTGGTAGCTTTAATGGCACCGATTTCATGAGGGAGGGAAGTGTCCAATTTGGAAGCGTAATAGTTTTTTTTAGAAATTCTCACTATAGAAGTCGAGTTGTTCCGTGCCGCCTTGTACTCAGACCAGGCAGTAGCAGATGGTCTATGCTTCCATTTTCTATACAACTTGTTTCGGATTTTTATAGAGCGAACTACTTCAGGAGTATACCATGGACACACTTTATTTATAATTCTGACCGTTTTCGTTGGTACACACTGATCAAACAATTGAGTCAGAATTGTTGGCAGGACAAAGACTTTTTCATGTGGATCAGCGCTTAAACGGCATTGCTCCCAAGGGGCGGAAAAGGTAGCAGTCTGGAGGGTAAGTAGGTCAATTGAGCTAAAATCTTTATAGGTAAATGTATCAGGCACAACATTTTTCACCAAATTCACATCATAAGTGCAGAAAAGTAGATCGTGATCAGAAATATCAAACGATAATTGATCAAACTGCAGGACAAGAGATGGATTCGCGACAATAAAAAGATCGAGGAGGCTGGGTAACCTATTTTCAGCGAAACGGGTAGCGTATGTAGTGTTGATAATTTTCATTCCTACAGACGAAACTAAATCTTTCATATGAAAACAAACTGAGTCTGCTTTTAATAAGTTAGCATTAAAATCGCCACAGATTATAGTGTGATCGTAGTGTGCAGATTACATTTGAAATGGCCGCCATTTGCCTTAAAGCACGACCTGAGTCGATTCGCATTACGAGTCTCATTCGTTGGAAAGTAGTCGACAGAGCTTGACCAAATGCGGTAATTTTGCTTATTAAGAAAGCCATTCCATTTGACCAAACCAGTGTCTCGTCAGCGACGATGATGATTTTTCGTTAAAACCCGGATCTTCTTCTATCTTCATTAGACCCCCCATCAGTCAAGGTAACTCGCAAAATACTCCTCTGGGACGTTCGAGAGATGTTCAACTCTTCGGAATGGTTTACCGACTCGGTAAGTTGATTCGAATTTTTTCACTAAACGCTCCATTCTTCGCTAATCGGGACGATTATAACTACTAAAAATTAGAGTTAACAGCGAATTTCGATAAAAACTTTGGATGACTTGCTTACGCTCTTGAAGCGTGTACCTTTCCATCATTAAATTGGTGAGGATCTGGAACAGAAATGTGATACATCTATGCCAAATGATACATATACCATCTCTTTAGAGAATCCTTATCCGAAAAAGGGTCGCACTTACCTAGTCTAGTTATAAATATTGTTGCACTCTTTTCATGTTAACCGTCATTATTTAAACCTTTGCTTTTAGTCGTTTACAATCCTGGAATGTGGTGACATCGAGGATCATGTCGCTGTGATCGTCTTATACAAATGTACTATAATATACAAAAGGTGATATTTTTCTGTTTTATTTATTTATCCGCTGTTTTATTTATCGCACTATTAAATTACTAATTCAACTAGTTCAACGCCGGCAAGCACAAGCGAAAGTAAAAAGGACGAGCCAAAATCATGGAGCTACGCTCAAAGCTATCAAGCTTTGGATGGATCTACGGTGTTCCAAACCACTAATGGCAATCCATATACTACAACGACATATCAGCAAGGGCCTGATGGCAGTGTATATGCAGTTCCCCAAGGAATGGTATATGCGTACCCTACACCAATGGATGGCGAAATGCAAGGATACTTTATGCCAGTATTCGACCCCACGCAACAACGTGACTCCAACAGTCTTATACCAACGGGATCACAAACAATTTATCAGCCATCAGGGGGAGCTGCAATGGTTCCTGTAGCCGCTTATCCAACTACACAGTTTGCTGGAGCACCTATTTACCCAGGACAAGTTGCATACTCAAGCGATCAATTTGGAGCCGGAGGTGCAGCAGTTGCAGCAGCTGCAAACGGACAAATTCAACAATACCCAATGACAACCTATCCAATTGGATACCCGTATCCATATAATGGTTATTGGGGCCAAACCATGACATATTATGTGCCTCAGCAATCAATTGCAAACGCGGTTCCTTCATCGATTATTCCTCCACCAAGTGCACCATTGCAACCCCCGAATGGTGCATCCACAAGCATTTCAACGACTGTAAGTCAAATAAATGCAAATAGTCATACAAGTGCCGCAAGCAGTAGCAGCAACCATATAATAACTGGCGGAGGCGGCGGTCGTGGAAAACGTGCAACACCACCACACCATCAACAGAATAACGTGCCAGGCAACAATCATTCTGTTGCATCGGGTAGCGCGACTTATCAATTGGGACCAGGTGTTCCATTGGCGCTTGCATCTGAACTCAATGGGCCAACAATGTATGCCATTCCGCAGCACGCAGTTTTTTCCTCAAATATGCTTCCATATACTCACCAAAGTACAACAACGCCCGCAAATGCAGCGGCCGCGGCTGGTGTGCTCACTCCACTCCCTCATCAACCAAACGCTGTGATCAGTTCTTTATTCAATCATGCTCCCTTGGCAACGAGCAACGGGCCAGTCCCATTGGAACCACCGCAGCCTACTAGTTGTGCTGTGCATACAAACAGTAGTTCAAATCACGTGGTACCCAGTAGTGGAACAGCGCAGTCAGCTCCAAGTACTCCACACTCATTGTCACATCACAATCAACGGAATCCTCCGTTGTTTGCAACGCCCCCAATTCTATCGAGCAATTTTAATTCTCCTATACAAGCACACTACCACAACATTCAAGTGGAGGTGCATCTCATATTTACGACAAGCGTAATAACAACGGTATAGGAATTAATAAAAACAAATCATCAAATGGCGCCAGTGGCGGTTATTCTTCAAATACACGACAAAATTCATCATCATCATCACTTTATGGGACACCAAATAATGGCGTGAATAATAAGCTTCCAACATCATCGGCAGATCTTTGTAATCAGTCGTTGTTGCCCTCTAATGGCTTGCAGAGTCAACGCCCAACGCACTTAAGTCAACCGAAACGTATGAATGGAGGTGATAAAGCACAAAACTTCTTACTAAATGGCCCACATATGGGAGCTAATGGGGGGCGCAAAGATTCAAGCAACAACGGTTGCAATAGCAACAGTAATCAGAATACACAAAATGGCTCAGATAATAAACCTCGCGTTTCTTCTGGATATCGACAAAAGCCAAGTAATCTTGAATTTCGTCGCAGCGTAAGTCAGCACAACTCACCGAGTGCTAACTCCAATGAGAGTAACAACAATTCTCCAAATAGTATTGTGTCTAGCTACACAGGAAATGGAGGTATTCAATCTTATGTTGCTACAGCTGCCGATAATCAGCAATCGTCGCCAGTATATATAACACGAGGAACGCACATTCCACCGATGCATGCGGCTGCGCAAAGCGCTTAGGCTGCAGCTGTTGTTGCGGCAGCGGCAGCCGCAAACGAAGCTTCTGCTGGTTGTCCTCAACCTCTAATTGGAACATACAACCACCCCGGTGCACCAGCAGGTGTTTATATTAAATATGGGCAAACATATTTTGCACACCCAACTGTTGCTCTACAAAATAACCGTAGATCTCCGCCTAGTGAATTAAGGCCACAAATGGCACCTATTACAGGGATGTATCCGGCAGTGAATATGATGATATCAGCTCCACGACAAGTGCAACCAAGGCATCCAAATCCCAATTATAAAGGCACTCGACCGTCGCGCTAAATCAACATCTCCAGAAGTCGAGCTACAGCATTATGTCTTAAAATCTAAAAAAAGAATAATAATTTCCGGTCCATTTTACACAAAAATGCAACAATATATAGCAAAAGGGAAATAAAAAAAAAAAACTAAAAGAAAAAACTATAATTAAGGAAATTAAAAAGAAAAAGATTAATAACAGCAAACTCTCATAGAATTTTAAATAAATAAAAATGAAACTAACTTAATAAAAGCAAAATCGAATAGGAAATGCAGGACATGAATTAACAGCAAACAGACAAGGAATAAACAGAGCAAAAAAAAAAGAATAAGAAAAACAATATCGAACATTTAATTCGTGCACCTTGATTTCTAAGTCGATTCCTAATTCCCAATAATAACAATAGTAAATAAAAGGAATATGTTAATTGTTATGAAACCCTACATATAAGTTTTAAATGACTACGCTCAGATCAGCAAACCGATTGAAGTATAAATTAATGTGCATAAGGAATGCGAAGTGATATTCTTTGACGACATCATCACCTCATTCTCTAAAAGTCGTTCGTTGAAAGACGACGCTCTTAACATCTCCAAAACCAGAGATTCCCCGTCATCGCATCATATATTTTAAGTGACAGAAATTCAAACAATTTAATTTTTCTGAATTCATGCCATAATATTATTTATTTATCATTAATTTAAAAATCAAAACACAACAAACAAAATGCCTCTTTATCATTTATCCCTCTGCAAAAGGATCGAGTTTTTTTCCAATTTCTACAGTTTTCTTTATTACTCGTATTTCACTCTTACAAACACCATATTTTCTATTTCATCTTTCTCTCGTTTTCTTTCTCCTTTTCATTTGGCTGAACTATTGTTTAAATTATAATTTGATTAATTCTTTTTTCTTCCGTAAAATTTAAGAAAAATTTCGAATTTCAAAATACTATTTTTTGTTTCTTTTTTTTTGTTGCATTTATTAAATTACGATAGTACTGGAGTACGTGACCGTCAAAGATCCGGCATTCCATACACTGTGAAGACTCCGGGAGCCATCAAATCCATGCAGACTCGAATCAGACACAAACCACTGAGAAAGCAGAAGATCTTGTGGCGGGAAATGAACATTTCGCAACAATCCATGTCTCGAATCATCAAAAAAGACTTAGAACTTAGTGCCTGCAAAAGACACATCGGACAGCTGCTAACAGTCGCTGTTCACCGACAAGAAAATTTTTAAAGTCGAAGAGACAATAACCAAAACGATCGAGTGTAAGCATCAAACGAAGCTTCAAAACATATTCCAAGGTTTGAAAGAGGCCATCATTAATAATTTCTTTAAATTTAAATAAAACAAAGTGAAAGTTTTTTGAAAGTTATGTATGGAATACAACATCGTTCAAAAATCCGCCGCATTGGTCTGCGACTTCAGAAAACCCCACAAGAAAAAGTCTAACGGGGTTAAATCGAAGGATCTCGGTGGCCAGTTCACATCACCTCAACGTGAGATGACCATGCCCTCGAATCGCTCGTGCAGAATTTCCAATGTGGCGTGAGCTGTGTGGCACGTAGCCCCGTCCTGTTGAAACCACATGTCGTTGGTGTTCATATCATCCAATTCGCCGTTGACGGTGATGGCCTGGCCAACGTCGTTCTCAAAAAAATATGGACCGATGACGCCGCCAGTCCAAAATCCACACAAACAGTGAGTTTTTCGGGATGCATTAGACACTCTTGGATCTCATGTGGATTGGTATCGTCCCCAATTCGACAATTTTGTTTGTTAACGTACCCATTCATCCAGAAATGGGTCTGATCGTTGAAGATGGTTTTTCGATGAAAATTAGGGTCAGTTTACAGCTGCTCCAGAGCCCATTGAGCAAACACACGTTGTTGTCTAGGGTCGTTTACCTGCAGCTCCTGGGTCAGTTGAATTTTGTAGTGGTACAGGCCCAAATCACGATGCAAAATTCGTCAAGTTGTGGTCTGCGAAAAGCCGAGTTCTTGCGAGCGACGTGAAATCAACTGCCTCGAATTCTCCTGCAAACTCTCACGGACAGCTGCAATGTTTTACGCAGATCTTGCGTTTCGTCGACGTACGGGTTTTGGTTTATCGTTTACTGAACCAGTGGACTCACATCTATTCACCACATTGCGAATAGTTCTCTCGGTAGAACGATTATGGCGACCGTAAAACGGGCTAAGCGCGCGGAATGTTGCCCGAACAGAACACCCATTTTGATAAAAAAAATTGTATCATTTGCACGTGTTGTTGAACGCTATGTTCATCCATGGTTATTTAGCAAAACAGACTGAATAAATGACAGCCAATTTGACAGATGTAGCTTCAACAATATGGCCGCTATCAACGCTCGGAAGTCCCTATTGGAAGACCCTTTACAATGGCATAACAATCCTCCATTTTCAAGACTTCGGCGAAAGTTTACTAAACCACTGTTAAGCTGCTAGAAACCCAAACAGACCTACAGTAACCGGGATTCATGGTCTGATCACAAGAGACAAACGGCTCTGGGCGCTGCCGAGCCGAGCTACAGAGGTCCTCAGATATTATTCTGCCTGCGCTAGAAAATATTATGTGGAGCTGTGTAGAACTTATCCACATTCCTCATGGAGAGAAGTCAACGTAGTTTGCATTCCCAAAGCCGGAAAATGTTCTCCTCATGTTGTCCCAAAGGATCTCAGATCTGTGAATCGATTGTTATCCACATACTTCTGTCAACACATCCGCATTCACGACTGTGATGTCAACTCTGCAGGTAGACGATTCACTTGGGGAGTTGACCAGTCTTATGCTAAAAAGCAGAATAATCAACTCCAAACTGGGTGAGACTTCTTCTAAAGGATGT
This sequence comes from Volucella bombylans, assembly GCA_949129095.1. Lineage (NCBI taxonomy): Eukaryota > Metazoa > Arthropoda > Insecta > Diptera > Syrphidae > Volucella > Volucella bombylans. Next base: position 8,147,259 of record OX422141.1, read on the forward strand.
GTCAGCAGAGGTACACCGCAAGGCAGTGTCTTGACAAAAACTTCCTCATGTAAGCTTCCCTTCTAGATCCTTCTGGGCGGAAGATGATTTCAAGGAGGACACAGATGTATCTAAAACCGATAGCGGGGTTGGTGGTGGTGTTTTCTCAGATAAGCTAAATATAAGTCTCTCCTTCCGTCTTCCAAATCACTGTAGCGTGTTCCAGGCGCAAAGGATATCCACATCTTTTCGGATAGTCAGGCCGTCATCAAGTCCCTGGACTCGGTCTCATTATATTGGATGCCGGGCCACAGAGGGAACTGCAGAGCCGATGAACTCGCTAAAATTGGAACCACTCTACCTATTCTACCGGAGAAGGCTAGCATAGATATACCAATCGCTACGTGCAAATCAATATTAAAGCTGGATGCTAATAAAAGAACAGACCTTAGTTGGACTGTTGGACATGTCTAGCGACCAAATAGATCTGGCCTAAGCTGGATCTGCCTTATAGGCAAGTATGCAAGAAGGCTTGGCGCTTTTACAAACGATTTCTGTAGAAGATGCATGGACGAGGAGGAGACAATCCTCCACCTTCTCTATACATATTTAGCTCTCTCCCAGGGAAGAAAACTTCACTTAGGAGCTTTCTTCTAAAATGACTTAAGCGATCTAGAGAATATAGACGTAAGCAGTCTCCTACGCTTCATCGTAAGTTCAAACTGGTTCCATTAGTAAAAGGATCATAGATCCACGTGGCCTAATTGGGTTGGTGTTTCCAGTCTCAGGAATCGAAAAAGCGTCTCGAGCTCTGAGATGAATAAGGTGGATTGAGTAGCTTTAGGTGCTACTACGGAGGGGGATATACACGATGCATGCTTCCAGTACCTGAAACCTACGTACTACATGACTGTATACTCTTTTAAAACGTATACCTTTTCGTACGAAAATTGCAACACCACCTCCCTGAGTGGAGTTGAGTCGGTTTCTCCGTGTTATTTTGTATCTTCTGTGCCTCATTTTGTGTCTTTTGGTAAGCTTAGTTTCGCCAACCGAAAGCACATCATTGTCTGGGTCCTTGAGAAACTTAAATGGTGCGGCCCGTCGTTCGAACCTAATCAGTGAATTCACATTCACCGCAATGATCTTTAGGGTCTGCTCCGCCACGTACGTACCCATTACGACAAAAGGTGCGTTACGCCAGGCAGCAGCGCGTATACTTGATCCACCCGCGCGGTCTGTTCAGTTAAATGACGTTGTAGCTGAGCCCCTGGATAGAGAGCAAGATAGCTAGCATGTCCAGTACTGGTTCAGGTGCTCTAGGCGCTGGGGCCTGAGAAGCAACCTTCGCTTGCTGTACCGTATTTCCCCTGCTTGCGTATGTAACATGGGGAGTAACGGCTGGAGTTTGTAAATGCACGGGTGGACGTTTAACTTGCACAAGAGAGTTGGCAAAGCGCATTCCTCGGACTTGTGGTTCTTTCCGCACTTCACGCACCGAGGCTGCATTTCGCAGTTCGACGCGGCGTGCCCGAACTTTTGGCAGCGAACACATTGTAAAATGTTTTCACTCCTCTTTAATTTTTCCCAGCCAGTGTACAACCTGGTAGTCTAGGACTTTGATACTCCTTAGACCATCCAGATTGCTGTCGGGACTTAGCTGGACCACGAAAAACGGTAGTTGCCGCTTCTCCCTCACAATATGGGCCAATAGGCCTAAGTGGATGTTTCCAACATCCACTCTTACAATACCTACCCACCTACCTGAGTCCTAGTTTTTAAGAGCTTTCAAATTGTTGAATTGTTGGTCTTAAGACGTAGCAATTTGAATTTAAAATTTCCTTACCAAAATATGCAAAAAGCTTAAACAGTTTGGGTTCCTTAAAATGGTCAGTGATGCTCGTATGTTTCCCTAAACAACAACGGCAACCCTAGTTCTTCTGATTGCAAGGAGCACAATACTCGTTTTTGTACATCCAAGTTAAATTGCCTAAACCACAATTCCTTCAGAAAGAAGGAACACATCTACAACCAGGACACTCGTATTATGCTTTGATAGATTCTTATAAGAAAGGATAAAATACGAGCATTAAACAATCTCGTTTTCTATCAAAGGATACAAAACAAAACAAAACAAAAAATATAAAATATCCCCAAATCGGCTCTGGAGGCGATTTATACTCGTGCATACGAGAGAATGAAAATTATGTGTGTACGAATACGTAAGGATAAATGGTAGATATTTGCATACGCCCAAACTGTCTTATGGCGCAAGGAAAGAAATTTCAAATTCGTCAAGGAAAATGGAGATGGATATGAGAATCCTTTTTTTTCGTTTCTTTATATTGTATTTCTCTTACCTACGTAAAGAGGATAATATCGTCCGTTCGAAACGATAAGATAAGAAAAGGAAGATGAATTGTTTGAATGTCCTTTGACATGATTTTGATATTCTTAAGGACAAATCGTCTTAACGTTTCTATACCGATAAGTGTTTGGTCATCGATGAATCTATAGATTTTGAATATTTTCTATATCGCCGTGAGATATTTGGGGCGACACATTAAATGGAATAGGCTATCAATCCTTTGGCAAGCAAAATATCCTTTGACGTCAGAATAAAACAAAAATAATAAAATCGGATATTTTGCGAATGTGTGGGAATTTTTGCAGGCGCTCAGGCTTTATGCTATCTTAGGGATTAGTTTAACTTGTCCTGGGACATGTGAACTTTGTCAAAGTAATGCGTGAATTTGAAAAAAAAAAAAAAACAGAGACCCAACCGTTCGTGCTCTTACAAAACTTAACTGTGTGGAGTTGTCTTTTCTAAAGAGCCCAAGGTTCTGAAAAGAACCCAAGTGAAACGTCGAAATAAACGTCAAAGAAGTCGAGACCGGACGATTGTTGAAATGGTTGAACAGCATGGAGGTGACCCCGATTTACATATGTATTCCAGGTGGTACTCGCAGTAGCAATAACCCATTCGTGGTCATTTCAAACTTATCCGGGGAACGGGCTCAATCAACATACTAAATAAACATCTTGCAAATTTAAGCGCTGATTCAGGACGTGCCAGATCTTTCCAACCCAATGCCTGCTGCGGCTCTCGTTATGAAGCGTTCAGGTCAACCTGTCACGATAATCTCCGTCAGAATTGGCAGATGATTGATCAGAGTGCTGTTTCTGATGGCTTGTCCCGGGAAACCGAAAAGGTCGAGAGTTAGAACTATGAAGAACTCTGAAGGGGCATTTGAGTCAAGTTCACGGTCTTATGATCTGAGTGTTTAAAGCGACGACAAGGTAGAGAAGCAGATCGGTGGAAGTGATACCCCCTTGAACTTAACCAGTTCTCGGAACTGAAAGAACATCCGTCTTTCCTGTCTCAAATAGAGTTAGATGTAGGCCCCCTAGTGGAAGCGTCATGGGTCTTCCTGCTGGTTTGACCCAATGTAGAGTTGCAATAAGTACTGGGTGCTGCGAGCCTAAGAACAGTAAGAGGTTTTAGGTCGGCCTCGACTCATACCAAGGGTGGAACTTGTGCCGGCAACACAGTTCCGAATTGGTATCAATGGATTAACGGAGAGCGCTGGCAAAGTGTATCCTTGATCCCATGGATGTACGGGCATCCCGTAAACTTAAGTCTACACGACAGGTGTTTACGTTAAAAACAGAGACACTATGTCTTCAATAGTCAATAGGGAGTCGGGAGCCCCCGGAGTGCGGTTAGTGGTTTAAAACATAAAACTAGACACTATGTCTCAAATAGAGTGCATTCTAGATGATACAGGCAGTGTTACTTATAACTTCCTTTAGGATGTGTCGACCATCAGGATGTGTCGATCAAGAGCTGAGTTTTAATCTCAGTCTGGGCTTTCTGCTAATGGTGCATAGCTCCTTGAATGCGTTTTTGCATAAGAGAGGTAGTAGGCCATTCTTATGGAGATTCCCTTGAGGATTGGATGCATGTTCTGTGCGTGTGTCCAATCTACTTCGATGCTAGGGATTTGCAAGCCATGGGCATCACTCATGATGGTGTGGCCTGCGATGGCAGTGGTGTTCTCGTTCACATAGCAAAATTCGAATGAATTCGTGGCCTCGGTAGTTAGCTGGTGGCAAAAAGGTTAGACTAATGTTGAACTAAAGCCTGGCAGTTCTGGGCTGTAAGGCGTCTAACTGGAAATGACCGCAACGTTGCGAAACTCGACCGGAAGCTCTATTCTGGTACCACGGGTGGTCAGGGGCCCTGGAACTTCTGCTCCAGCCTGGCCTAGGAGTTGGCCCACTTGTGGGAGTATCGTGGTGGCTGTAGGTTATATCCAAACTGTCTGGAGCTTGTACATCTCATGACCCATAGAATGGCTGAGGTATTAGATATTCCTCGACCCTTCACCTAAAGGGAAGTTCGTCACTTACACACGACTTCGAATCTGGTACTGGTACTGGTAGTAGTACTTGTACTACTCGAAGGGCGCTGATTTGATCTTTCGTACGAAGATATACCGTAGGGTTGAGCCCTCAGGGAATGTACCTACGTAGAACACTAATGACATCTGCCTCAAATAAGGGCAAGAGGTACACGACTCCTGGCACTCCTTTTTCGATAGATTTGCTCGCACATAACGCCCGGATGAAACCGGTGCTGCAATCATCAAAGATTCAAGTTCCAGAATAGAACTCTGGACAAAACGAAAGTCAGCTGTGATCACATTCAGACAAGTCGCCCAGATGAAAGCGGGGTAACAGCCACGACGTAGTTTTGGTTGACAGAAGTCGGTTGGTGCGGTCAAAGGCACAAGGTTCGACTGAAAATGATGCTAAATTTAGGTGGACGGGATATGGGTCTCGCGGGAAAATCCACCTCCAAGAAAACCCCTAAACGCCAAAGCGTTTGACACTTTGAATTGACAAGGCTGACAAGAATTAGTCTCAACGACGCTGAGTGCAAACAGAGTATATTGATCATCACCTGTCACAGCTAGGTAATGTAAGGAGTGCTTGCATTAAAGCTGAATTAGGCTGGGTTGCTCCAAGTAGTAAACTTTTGAACGGCTAAGAAAGTCTATCACTCCCTGACAACTAAGGCTTTTGAGATTTTGAAACTACTGAAGCTGGCGCTTCCATTCCATTAACCTATGCCCTGCTCCAACACCAAATTGATTAACGTTGCTTGTACTCGTATTTAGGAGAAAATAAATTTCAGGAGATTTTGTGATTTTTTATTTCTGACTGAACAGAGTACTCAGACAAATAACTAGCCCGTCGCACTGCTTGAATGCTCCTTTTACTGAAATTTATCAGTCTTTCGAAGAAGGATGAGTAGTGCGCCACGATATCGGCATCACTTTCACTAGCAAGCGAGCATCACAGGATATTACATCACTTATGTCCAACACACTTAAGTGCGCAGTGTTTCGTCACGCGACACCAACAAGTCTGGAAAGATTCAGACAAGGGACACCCTCGAACACCGACGTACTCTCCCGGGTCTCACTCTGTTTTATCGCTATTTCCACCACCAGTGCTCCATAGAAATCGCCAGTAGCATTCCCCTACTTCTAAGTTTTAACCGTAACACCCGTCTCGCTATGAATGCTCATCAATACACACTCAAGCCAAATTTCGGATGTACTCTAAAATTCGTTCCTAAGCCGTACAACTCGCTTATGGAATGTCCTGCCTAGCTCTGTATTTCCTAGTCATTATAACCTTCATACATTTAAAACCAACGTTGACCGGTACCTCTCTTTCCATCTTCCCTGATTTTCCTTCGCCCGCGCTATGTGCAAACATCCCTTGGTCGCGCGCAAATTACAGAAAAAAAACTTAATTTCACGGGATGCCCATACATCCATGGGAGCAAGGATACGCCTTGCATCGCTTACCTCCAGTAATAGTATACTACCAAAGCAGAACTTGTGTTGGAGGCAGGGACTACCTGCCGGAAACAAGACCTATGATCGACCGCTTGCAACTAGTCAAATCGTAGGAACCTTCGGTGGCGTCATCTGATAACCAGTACGACAGGACAGTACATTGCTCTGGCCCCTCTTTTTATTAGACAACTTCATTAATAGGCGAAGCCTTGAAAATTAGGTGGGGGCCCCGTCACGATACCAGTAAGTAGTCTGCAGTCTTTCCTACTGAGAGGCAGCAGGAAAACCGTTGGCCTCTAAGAGCCGTCGGAAAGCATTCGTTTAATCTGCCGACAACCCTGAGAGTTATGCCATCAGCAGCTCATATGAAACCCAATTGTCCCTAACTACAGGCAGACATAAAGTAGATTCATCCTATGTGATCCCATTGTTGCATGGGACCCAGACAAGACTCAATGAATTCAGCCTTTCGACTGCGTTCAGTGAAGACTTCCCTTTTTAAACTAGCCTGGAGGTCTTAAGAGAGTTCAGGAAGGTTTTAAGCGTATCTTGGCTTCAAAAACTTTGCCCCTCCACTAAATTTTCACAATAGTTTGCCATCATGTTTACGTATACCTCTGCACATACGTTTCCTAAGGAGTGCTGGAATGGAACGTTGTCATCCTTAACAAAGACACCATCGCCGCATCCTAAATCGTTTTTTGAGCCATCCGTGAAGACGCTACAGATTCCTTCCCTGGCTCAGATTCTGGCCAAAACCATTTCTGGGGACAGGGAAAGTCAATTTCGTATTTTTTCCGCAACAGGTGTGCTGTTGTCACTTCACCAAACGGCATGTCAACAAAACTTCAATGCTTGTGCCAAAGACCAACTTTTTTAAACGGAAATGATGAATATCAAAGGGAGAAAGGGCAGAGCTGGACGTGCTAGGGAATGCCAAGCCCCCTTGCAGACGAGAGAGACCGTTTTTGGAGTCTGGTAAAACTAGCAGTGACGTATTTTCGTGAAAGCTTGTTCCACCAGACAACCGACGGATAGGATATAATTGGTCGTATGATAGCCGTGAAGACGTGATGGACCGTTCTCGTTGACAAGCCGCATGTCTTGCCGACAACTCCATTATCCGCAATCCTCTTCACCGGCATTATTTTTATCCACAAAGCAAGGGATTCGTCTACGACAGAGTTACACATGCTGTTCAAAGTTGCGTTGTCGAAGGCATCCTCGTAAATTCCCAGTGTGCATGCCTTCTTTCTGCCTACCTATTTAGGAGCCCACTCTCGAAGGATCTGCATTGGTAAGGGCGTTGCATCTTAGACAGAGGATGCATTCGCAAAGCACTTTTGCGCATGTTTATCTCGATCGTTCTTTCCATGCTCTTCAATATGAAGGAAGTCAGACTTGTTAGTCTAAAGCTCTTGACGAACGTGTAGTCCTCTTTTTCGATTTTCGGTATAAAGACTACTCTCACTGTGCAGTCTTCAGAGTTACCAGCAGCTGGTGTGCACTTTTTTATAGTAAAACTGGTCATATGCCATCGGTACCCGGGGATTTGAAGCCATCAAATGAGGCAACAACATGTTTGAAGGTCTCATCCGTCATCACAGCCGATGAGAGATAGCAGCTATAGCGGATTGTGTTGCTTAACGCATTAGCAACTTCGTTAATAGGAGATGGCTCTGACCTGGTTCTGATTAGGTTATCTATGAAGTGAGTCTCAAGGATGAGATGGAGAGAATCGGAAATGCTTACATTCATGTGTTCGATGGGCCACGATGTGGTGTGAGCAAAAACTGGGATATCGGCCTTATAGGTAGCACCAAATTTACTCTTTTCCCTGGGTCTTTATTGACGAAAAAACTGTTGCATAAGGTGACACTGTTTAGGCTCAGCAGTGGCCGTCTGGTTTTTGCCTGAGCTTTTGCAGACCTACTATAGCCAGTTTTAACTTATACACACGGAAGGTTCTCCTAGAATTTCTACTTCTTCTTGGGTTATTTCACAGAATATCAATTTTTCAAGGACTACATCCGCCAACGCACATCATCTAGGGATCTAATTAACCAGTCGAATGAGACCAATTACATATCTCTCCTCCCTCAACACATATCCGTGCGTGAGAAAATTCTCTGGAAGAATTTCACAAGCAAATTCCTTTACACTGAAAGCATCCTTACAGCACTCAAATTAGACACAATGTACCTTGATACATCGCCAATGCATCAGTCACCCCTTAAATCAACAATTTCCATAAGGGCCTAGACTAAGTTTAAAAATTAAAAAAAAAGCAATAACAACAACTTTTCATTGCCACTTCTCACCATCATCATTATCATCATCATCATCACTTTTTAACTTCTTTCCTAACGCGGTCATATGTAGACTGACTATCCGTAACTGGTAAAAAGCAATAGAACTCATCCCTGTCAACCCTTAACCGTATGTGTGTGTGCAGTGCATCCCTTTAACGGTGGGAACTGTAACTGGTGTGAAAATTTCTCTACTACTCGCAACTATTTTCACCCTCTTGACATTCATATCCATCTTCTAATCGCTTTCAGGCTACAAAATTATATCAAACCGCGTCTGCACCCTCACCTTTGGCAACCAACTCATTCGCCTTCAGAGTCAGAACAACTTCAATGACCAAAAGATGTGCGTGACTACAACACGGATAACACGTGGTCCAGCTCACATGAAGGTATTAGCGCGTAACACACAACGGATGATTACATCCCGTAACGTAAAACACAGGATACGGAAACGAGCAGAAAGTTGCCGAGCTAAACGGAACAGCATACGAAATGCTTGTAGCCAGCAGCCAGTAGCCAACCCCTTGCCAAACGGAGGACGAATGGTGATTGAAGGCTAAACTCATCTTGCAGCGCACGGCAAAGTTCGACAGATAAATGAAGGCTTCACATGCAAGAAGGATGAGAGATGTTATGTTCTCTGCTTTTATTCCATTTCACTTTTATTGTCAGGCAATCAGGTAATTCCGAGGATAATTCCATACAATCGAACGAAGCGCTCTTCTTGACTACCATCACCAACACACTTGTGACTAGAAGTCCATTTGTTTCATTGGAAGGGATGAGATAGGAATTGGTTGCCGCAGCAGAGAATCACCGAACAATCGCGCCGCACCGATGATTTGATGATGATTTTTCGGATTTGGTTTTTTCTATGCGTGGGTTGCTCTGGATCTGGAGCAGTTCACATTCTGGTCAATGGTCATCTCAGTTCCATGGAGGGGAGCGAGCATTAATAGGAAACTTTTATGGCAGAATAATTGGATGCGCAATGAGATGGCAATAAATCGAGAAGGAAAGGAGGAAAATAGCGCTACGGATACAATATGGTGGCAACGAATGTGTTTTGTTAATGTATAGATTTGCCAGTGCGATAATAGAGTGGTAATTATGTCCAAACGACTTATTGTTAGTTGTAAGTTGGGTTTTGTTACACTTCGCAATTTGGTCCTGACATCAAGAAGTGTTTGTTGTTGAATTTTGTGGGTGTGCGAGTACGATGAGAAAACTAGCACCTGGATGGGTGATGAGTGTTTTTTTTTTTTGATAAAAACGGGTACATCATCAACATTTCATCACGAGAGAGGGCTCTGTCTATCACCAAAGTGGGCAGAGACTAGGACGACTCGAATTTTGGGAAAATTTGTTTAAGATTGTTGTGGCTTCAAAAAGTTGGAATGGTACAGCCGGTTGGTTGAAGACCAGTCCCACCTGCTATGAAAACTAAGCCATCTTACAAGTCCTCATTACAATCTTGGACAGACCATTCGTATTAATATCCCACCGCAACCACGTACTCGTATCCCTAAACTTCTTTCATAATTTAGCATCACTTGCATTAAATTCGGAGGACCAGTGTTAATTCTGTCAGGATGTCATCAAAAATATCGCCGCTAAAGTCATAGGTCTTACTAGTACGATTCATCAATTCCAGCGGGCATTAGCACCCAGGAAGGTGGCGTATCGTGTAATAGATGAGGCAAGGAGAGCTAAGTTGAGGCCTATTGAAATATTACCTGAAGGTAAAGCGGACTTGTTAGGGCAACAATACCCGAGCTGTACCATGCAATGGCGCCCACAGCTATCACATCGTGGTAGAGATGGAATCGGTGCTTCCAATTTGGATGGAGTAGGTGTGATACTTCCGCAGAGTCAAGTCGAGTCTGTCAAGCTGAATGATGGGGAAGAACGAATGTCCAATGAATGGAATTTCAGCATTGTCTGTCCGGTCCTCAAAGAAACAGATCGCCCGAATATTTAATACGGGAAATGGACTTTGCAGTCATTTAATGTGTACATGTAAGACCAATCGTTAACAATAGGTCCATAGTAATGAGGTGTTAGGCCTGATAGGTCCAGCTTCGACCAAAACTCACTCTGTGGCAGATTTGGGAGAAGACTCAAGATTATCAATTCTATACTCCATCCCTCACATCATGTGCTTTAAGGTTAAAACACAGCCACTTTTGGTTTTGATATCCCTACCGAACTCATTCGATTGCACAGAACTATGACTATGACAGGAGAATTTCTATTATTCAATCAAAGTCCGGGAAAACATTGCCGAATCTTTTGATATCAGAAGCGGCATGAAGTGGACAAATCAAGGTGCTTCTATGCGACTTTTTAACATCCTGCTTGAAAGACTTGTGCACAACTCACCATACAACTTCAGTGGCACAATATTGCTCCTAGGCCTCCATTTACACGCAGCTCTAGCCAGCAATAATGTTTGCTAGCTACTTCCAATTTCGCACGTCAAGTTGGTTGAGGTCCTTTTCCACTTGCGTCCGCCATTTAAGGTGATATGGAGCTGATGAATCCAAAGACTCTCCGAACTGGGTCGCAGGTGTCCATCCACTCAACATGTCGGACCCATCTTAGCCGATGAATTCTTTTACTGTACAGGGCTGTCGATTATTCGACGAACTTTTGCCTCGAAACAACGAAACGGTAATTTTTGATAAAGTCTATACCCCTGCGTCATAGAGGAAGACTGGTAGCGATCATTTGCGCCATTTTGATTGTCCACGCTATTCAATTGGCAAGAGTTACTCTTCGAATGATCTTCAAAGTCGCAGACCGTATATAGACCTTGACAACCTTACAGTTATACCTGTCCGTGTTGTCGATTATGTGTATACTTACTCGATTACAGAGGTACGTTCTTCATTTTTAAGCTTTCTTACCGGCAGACCTATATTCACGGCTTCTGCTTCAATCCCTACTGACAAATGCTTCACAAGCAGCTCGTTCTGCCAATAATGTATATGCCATCAGGAAAGGCAAGCAGTGGTAGCGACGATTCTCAAGTGCGTTGTTGATCATAACATGAGCATGACAGTGGACCGTCTTGTCCGAATCTCTTCTGTGATTAAACATTTTCGTAAAGTTATTACCACGCTTGCAAAACCACCGCGTAAGCTTAAGGAGATGGAAAACAGCATTTGTCCAACCTGTCCCTTGAAAAGGCGAATCTTCTTCTGTCTCTTCCTATAGACCCATTGCACCTAAGTCCCTCATTTCCAACTTTTCAATTGACCGAAGTACGGTGCTGGTAGCAACAGGTCCACTGGTAATTTGATAGCATGTCTCAGCGATAAGTGGAACCAAAGCATACATCAATCTGGCGAAAGGAAGATACTCGTAGCTGCACTTGATATTTCTTAGGCGTTTAACAGACTTTGGCATCAGGCTGTTCTGTTGAAAATGCGTGCTTTTCGGATCGATGACTCTCTTCTTCAATGGATCAGAAAGTACATTTCGGAACGCTTGTTGCAAAACCCGGGGAAAATAAAAAAATTAAATTTACTACAGGGGCAAATGCCGGGCTGCCGGCAAAAAACAAACTTCAAAACTGACAGACAACAACGAACCGCAACCACACGGGTGGTGGTTGATGAACGAATGAAGAGGAGTACACAAAAACGAATAGGAGCCCAAAAAGGGAATTGCAACAAGCAGCTGCTGGTTAGCTGCGCACACCGGCTGCTCAGCAAGGGGGGGGTTCGGGAAGATCGTTCAACGCAAAAGCTGAAAACAAACACAAGAGATAGGGGCCACCCAATTTTTAATGCGAAATTGGGAAAACAGATGAGAAAAAAAAACACACGAATTATCTTTTCCCTGATGGGGAATTTATACTTATATTTGTTTTTTTCTTGTTTCGTTTGAGGGAGATTACAGGGTATGCCGAATTTTTATCAAACCAATTTCTTTTTTTTTGGAGGAATTTAAATTAATTTTACTTTAATGGGTCGGCTAACGGAAGGCCCACAGTTCCGCGTTGTCGTACCGGTAAAACTAGCGGGTCGCGCAATGAACGAAATCTAACCGTCTTACGAACGGTTTTCGCGTAAACGGTAAGAAGGCTTACGGACGCGGTTTTAAGGCACAAATATGTGGTATTAAAAAAAAGGGTACTTATCTCTTTTATGGGTTTCCTGCCTAGGCGGGGTCGCTCTCTAGCTGGGTCTCTGCTGGTGGAGGAGGGTAAACCGTCTCCGCCACAATCACCGACTTTTGTCCGGTCGTGTCCGTTGTGTGTTGTAATTTCCTTTAGTTCGTCCCTTGGTGTGTTTCTCGTCCTTGGTTTGTAGAAATTTTGTTTCTGTTCTTGTTCTCGTTCATGTTCTTGTTCTTGTTCTGTGTGTTTTCAATGGTTTTTCTTTTTCTCTTTGTCGTTGGGTTTTTTTTTCTCGTTTGGTCTTCGTTTCTGCGTTTCTGTTTTTACTTTTTTTCTTCTTGTTTTTTCGAGGCTCTGGCCAACAAGACGATAAGCTATCGAATGAGCTTACCGCGCTTTTTGGCTATCGCCGCCATTCGTCCACACACACACACACACACATGGGGTTCCGTCAATTCAGCTGTTAGAGCAAAGGGAATCACATCCAGAGCTCCAACAGCTTCTCACGAATCCCCAGCCAATCACACACGTCGATGTTCTATGTTTGTGGGTCGTGTTTGTTCGTTCTGTTTGTTTTGTCGTCCAAGTGATTGCTTTGGTTCGAAGCCATCCCTCTGACCCGAAACCGAAGCTATGGTTGAGAGCTTCCATTGAGACCGCCAGATAGGGAGGAAAACTTAACTTAATAGTGGTACAATGGGGGCCAGTAAACCTTCTTGCAGACATGGGGAGCAGAAGAACGACCGCGGGGAATTGTGGGCTTTCCTTTACAATCTTTTTTTTTTTTTTTTTTTTAACTTTTGTTGGGGTAGGGGGTTATACAAATTTATGGTGTTGGGCAAACAATATTAAATATGGTGGGCTCGCGGCCATTGTTGATGGTGTTGACATCTCGGGGCGGACCGTCCGTCCGCTAGAGTCTCCAGGCCGTCCGCCTGGCTCTATCAGGGGTACCTATATGGTCATCTCTGGAGCGGTAGGCCGGGGGAGGGAACTTAATTCAGAGGATCCAGTGAATCCCACCTGTGCCGTGGCATCCAGAGCATGACGGAGGGAAGAAAAGAAGGGACAGCACAAGAAGGGGGAGGAGAAATGAACCGGTCAACAGACAACAGATGGAAAAGGGAGTGGAGGATTTTTGGGGCGTGATTTGCACGCAAAACGCTCAATTCAAGTTGTCTTGGATGGTTTAAAGCCTGATATTCACAAAATAAATGCTGGTGTGCCGCAAGGCTCCATTCTGCCTCCCATACTCTTTTTAAACTTCATCAATGATCTCTTTTCTGTCACTTCAAATCCAATATATTCCTTTGCTGATGACAGTACTCTCTGCTTTTCATATTCGTTTCCGGACTCACGTCCCTGCTCTTCGGCTGTAGAACGGGGACAGCAGCGTATGTTAAGCTCATTAAATTCCGATAGTAACAAGATAACTAATTGGGGAACCATCAATAGAGTGGAATGCTGTCTGCCGTCTTTAAAGCGAAATATAAACACCCAGGCATTATCCATGAATAGCACTTGCATCGTCGAAATCGAAAAACTTTCCATTCTTGGTATGTGTGTCAATGACCACATATTCGATGTCATCAAAAATGCTGCAAAATTTCTGGGTTCCCTCAAGCGATGTAAGAAATATTGCACCCAATCTGATGTGGCTTCAATATATAAGACTTTCATCCGCCCAAAATTGGAGTATAATGTCCACTTCTGGTCAGGTGCTCTTAATCCTCATTGCACTTGCTAGATAGGATCCAAAACCATGCGATAAAACTCGTAAGTGATGCCAGTATTACACAGTCAATTGACGCCCTCGAACACCGACGTAATTTCTCCTGTTTCACCTTGTTCTATTGCCATTTTCACCACCAGTACTCCATCGAAATTGCCAATTCTGCCTCTTCAAACCTCCAACCGTAACACCCTGTATCGCTATGAATGCTCATCAGTCATCAGCCAACTTTCACAGGTACCCTGAAATCTCGTAATTCTTTCCTAAGCCATACAACTCGCGTATGGAATGCCCTGCCGATCACTCTATTTCCTGGTCATTATAACTTTCAAACATTTAAGAACAACGCACAGCGGTATCTCTCTTTTTTCCCTCCCTAGCTTCCCTTTGCCCACGTTGTGTGCAAACATCTTCAGGCCCATTCACAAAAAATTGTTTATCCGTTCCATAAACCCACATGAAACAGTTACTCATTCTGGATGCATTGGATCTTCCTGAATCACTCGTGGATTTTCGGTGCAACAGATGGAATGGGCACATGTGAACGTGGGCCTCATACGAAAACACGATTTTCTTGCAAAAATCAATGTCAGCATTCATGTTTTTCAGAACCCAATCCGAGAACCTGCAGCGGTGTTGGTGAGCGGCCGGCTTCAGTTATTGGACCTTGTACTAATGGAGAACCAAATTTTTCGTCAAATTCGGTGCAATGTGGCTGTGGAGAGGTCAAGCTCCTGAAAACGGTGACGAATGGAGGTGTTTGGATCGTATTCGATACTTTCCTTTACTGAGGCGATATTTTCCAGTTTCAGTGTCTTTACATCCTTGACTAAGCCAGTCTCTTGGAATTTTTTGATTACGTTGCGCACACACGTCTCGGGAGGCACATGGTTACGTTCAAAATTGACACGAATTTTTCGCATCGTTGCCGCGACTGAACGTAAATTTTCGTAATAAAATTCGTTCCATGGTAAATCCTTTACCACAAAGTGGTAGCTACCTCTCGTGACATTTTGTCCTAGGCATCGATATTGCGTTTGCCTCTTTGTTGTCCCATCATTGACGCTTAACCCTATCTTTGCGGCTTCTGCTTGAATATTCGGAAAGATACCATTAACAGGTCACTGTGTTCTTTCCATTATATCGATGTCGTCTGCGTATGTTTGTAACTGGACGAACTTTTGAAAGTTGATGCTTCTGGAGTTGGCTTACGAAGAACGATTTTGAAAACGTCACATGACAAAGCATCGCCTTTTTAAGTGCTTTTCTGACGTTGGAAGTCTTAGTTATGTCTTTACTAACTTTGACGGAGTAGTATACATTCTATATCGCCTTTCCGCACAGTAGACTAGACTTATCGATGTAACTCTTGGATTTTTCCCAAGATCTGCCGTAATGTGAAAATTTGAACTATGGTGGACTTTCCTAACCTAAAAGAAGGTGACGATCAGACTTAGTCGTTCACAATGTTGAGGAGACTTATTCCCCTACAGTTGCCTCATTTCTGAGATCCCCTTCTTTAGGATCAAATAAACAAGACAGAAGTTCTATTCGTCGGACATGCTTTCGTCGACCTAGATTTTAGAGATGAGTTGATGTATGCTCCATATCGAATCGTCATCTGCTTCTTTACACAGCTCCTCAGTTAATCAGTTAAGCCATCCGTCCAGCAGCTCTGTTGAATTTACGCTTGGAGATTGCTATCCTGGTGGCCGTGGTGTAGCAATCGCTTCGCACTCGAAGGGTCAAGGTTCGAATCCTGCCCATGACAAGTCTTTCAAGTTTTTCATTTTTGTAATTGGAACTCAGACAGAAAAATTCTGCGTTTGAAGGCATAACACTGACACGTAGATTTGGCTGTTGTAGAGAGTTTCAAGCACAAAAAAAAAAACTAGTGCGAATTATAACCTTCGAATCACTCTGAGTGAAGAAAAAACTCTCCGTCCTGTTCGGACTCCCACCCCTGGAGAGGTAATATCGAAACCAAATACACCTGAGTTTCAAACCACTACAAAAACAATTTTTCCTTTCTCTAACCCCTTAAGGTGGCCCTAAACGACGAGCATGCTCGCCGAACATGCTCGTGCTCGCTATATATTTCTCGTGTAGGGTTCGCGAGCAGCTCGCTGTTGGCGAAAAATTTCGATTTTTTCGTGCTCGTTGGCTTCGATGCTCGCCGTGTAGGGCCATGTTCGCGAGCAAACCTCATTTTTGCTGTGAACGCCGCCGAGTGAATATCGTGGATTAAACATAATGGCAGCAGTAAATAAATAAATCACCATAAGCGCAACCACTTGCGCTTCTTTATCGCACATGTTCACAGTATGAAGAATCAACACGAAATGAATGCTCGCCAAATGTGTTCGTCGTGTAGGGGATAACGCAAACGAGGATGTTCGGCGAGCATGCTCGTCGTTTAGGTCTAGCTTTAGGCGCGCGTAAATTATAAAAAAAAATAAAATAAAAATCTTGGTCGGGTGCATGGAAATATTGTCTCTCATCGTCCAGGTTGAATGGTTCATTCTACCTGACGGTTGGGTGTTGTATGTAATCAGCGTTTAACAGTCTGCAGAAATAATATTCCCAGATTCTCAGTACCGACTTTGGTTTGCCTATGACATTTCCTTCTACAGCCTGGATTAGATTTTTTGGTAAAACTTCGGAACTTCATTTTTCTGGTAGTACTACTCTAAGACCTCAATCGAGCTTTTCTCGTGATCTTTCCTTTTTGTTTCAGAGGAGCTTATGTTCTTCCCAGTTTTTCTGCTCGTAGAGCTTGCGAGCCTCTGTCGCTTTTTTCTGCAGAACCGTTGTCTGTCTCCATTCATCATCAAGCCGGGGGTTTCGTTGTTGGGACGAGTTGAAACCCTTTATCGGACTTTTCAACAGATTTAGGAAGCCCCGATCAGAAAAGGTCCTCGCGTTCTCTTGCGATTGTAGCCGTTCGACGTTGAATTTTTTCACAATGATTTGCTGGCTTTGGGCTGTTACGGATACCTATCCACATCTGTATCTTAGCTACTACGATGTTAGCTGCCCGAAACTTGCGGACATCCAAAACTCTTGAGGTATGCCTTGCGTCAATCGCAATGTGATTAATTTGATTGACGAATTGTTGATCAGGAGTTAAGTCAGCCAGGTCCTACCACTTTTGTGAACATTCCCGACTTTCCCTGTGGGTCTGCTTGGTGGAACAGCTTTTTTCATGATTTCCGTGAGTGTTTCGATGTCATAGGAGGCATAGAGCTCAGAATTGAGGTAATTTTGATGCCTGTTTTGATGCATCTTATTCCTCCAAACCAGTTTAGGTGGTAGTTCTAGTTTGGTGTGTTCGATTATGCACTCATTGTGCATGTAATTCCCAAAGACATTTGGTCGGAGAATCAAAAATCGCTCAAAAAATGTGTCACTTCCCGGATATAAGACAATAATCCATCATCGAGCATGAATGAGCTACGAATGAGCCGTCTGAAAGGTCGAGCATCCTGGAATCCACTCAGCCAATTTGTCAGTAGCGCTAATCTGGTCGGTGTCTGTCCCAGTTTTTCTAAGTTTTGAACGTATTGAAGCGTCGATTTGCATGAACTTCATGATTCAAGATCCTTCGAATCCTTTGAATGTCTTCGAGGAATTCCTCAATGATGTTGGATGGGAGCCGGAACAGCCACATTTTCAAACAACTCAACACCCTTCTTTAGTAATAATTCATTTATTAGCAATTGTTTATTACATTTTCTTGTTATATCATATTTTCTTTATACATTTTCTTTCTCTATTCTACAAAAAACCAAAAAGAATTAAAAATAACTTACGACTATGAAAACAGAACGGAAAAAACGTTAAACGCAAAATCAGGAAAAGCAAGAAAACAACATGAGTTTCGAGTACGAAAAGTATCCGTATCCGTATCCGTACTCCTGGACTCGTTTTTTTCAACAATATTTTGCTTTAATAACACACGTGTAGTGTTATTTTGCTCCCTAGCTGTATCTATCTGTGGTCGCGCTTGCATTTTTTTAGGTAGTTTCCTTTCTTTGTATTGTTTTACAATTACATTTGGAAAAACATTGTTTCTAAAAAGCCACCAACTACCACGGAGAAGCGTAGAATTTAGATTTAGAACTCAAAAGGGCGCAGCGATATTAAAAGCAAAAAAAAACAGGAGACTAAGTGAAATCAATTTGATTCACGAACACGCCCCGCAGCAAAGTTATTTTTCCATCTTCCACCATTGTAGCAGTGTGGCCAGAGTTTAGAAGGAAAAAAAAAGAAATTATAAAAAAAATACAGGTGAAGGGATGCTTGACGGTTGGGTGTCATCCCGCTGTGGATGTTGGAAAAATGATTTCCGTTAGATAATCAAAAGAAAACATAACATAGCGCAAGCAAAGATGAACAAAAGAAGGAAGATGAACTGAAAAAGCAAACGACGACGACGTTGACTGGCAGTTGAAGCGAAACTTCCGGGGAATTAAAGAACAACATCGGAACGAGACTCTGGCGTTCACTTATCCATCGCATACTGTTCCATGGAGTACATATCGCGCAGGAGTCGCGCTATGGGTACATTGCCGATGGTCTCCTTAAAAAACAAGGCCTCGATAGTCGATGCACGTATTGTCCGCAGTGAGGGTAGTAGCAGGAGAAGGCGTCCAAATCGGGTTGCTTGACGTGGGTAACGTATACGAACATGGTCGGAGAGAATACATTGAGCTTGGTCTTGGAGCATTTCCACTGGCTGGACATCGCAAAGGCCGGGAGTTTCGGGAGCAAAGAGAGCAATTGCCTTCATGCAGCCAACTTCACTGCCATCGGGTGTGACCTGACGAAAGCGGGTTAGGATTTCTTGGATGGTTTTCATTTCAGTGGTGGTGGCTTCGTCTTGGAGGACACGTTCTTTGATCATCGGTGAGTCGAGTATCGGAGCCAAATCAAGTGGAATGCTCCATTGGGCGAGATTCAGCAGGAATAGCTCTTTCCATGATTCCTAAGGAAGAAACGAACACAAGGGCATTAGTTGAAGTCAAAGAAAAGTATACGACTACGAACCTGTAAAAGTAAGTGTTGATCGTTCTTGGACAAAGTCTGGAACGGCATGAGGCACTTGACCCACCGCACTGCCATGAATAACAGCCTGGCTGTAGTTTCCTGCAACATTTCCCATGACAATAGCCTCGAATCCATTCCGATCAAAGTTTGAGGAAGCGGTGGAAACAGAATTGAGTTGTGCATCTGGTACTGAATGATTTCCTGGCATTTATCCGGACTCAACAGTAGTTCTAGGAAGCCGTTCTGTCGTCCCTGGAGTGAAGTGGGGTTATTATTGCTAAGCGAGGGACTATTGTTGTTATTTGAGGATTGGATTTCCTTCGCTGCACTGAGCAACGTGGGCGTTGATGATGGCGAAGATTCTACATTCAACTTGGGACTTCCTGACCCCTCGGAACCTGGCCCACCCACACTCGATATACTCTGAACCGAACTCGATGGTGACGGTGACAAGTTATGCATTGGCTTGTAGAATTCTCCTTGACTGCCACCTCCACTACTGGGCGGGGATGTGGTCAAATCGAAACTTGGCGCCAGATGATCGCCACTGGGCAGTTTAGACGCCTCCATTAGATTATGATGCATTTGTGGCAAGAGATGGGGTGGAAATGGCATTGTAGGCGGCGGTGGAGGTGGCCCACCATGCAAATGGGACGGTGGCGGTGGATGGAAACCACCCGCATTCGGATGTGTTGATATATGTGATGTGTAGTTAAACGAAGCTGAGACATTTGTCACCAGAGAAACCGGAAGATGAGGATTCGGATGGCCCAAACCATTGGGATGATGATGATGATGGTGGTGGTGATGAAGTTGAGGATGAAGTTTTGGCTTCCGGGGACCGCGTTCATGTTGAACAGCTGAAACAAGAGACAAGAAGACGACGATTATTTGCATTTCTATTTGGAATCGGATTGTAGCAATTATCCGCTCGGATGGAGAATGTTGTCATACCACCCTTAAAGTGTATGTCAAACAAAAAAGTCCCTAAGACATTCTGATCGTTTTGTTTGCATTCATCAAAGTTGTCTTCTTTCCCTTGCCTCTCAGCCTCTATGCATATGTCAATAGGGAAATTAGAAAGTTCACGAAACCAAGGAAGCATTCTGAGAAAACCCACCCCCTATTGCCGCTGCCGGTTTGTATGCAAGAACCAGCCCTCCACGAAAATCCTGGTCCTTGCTTGTGTGATTTGAATTTTCGTCAAGACTCTGATTTGTTGGAATATCATGATGGTGGTGGTGGAAGAGTATTTTTTTTGGGATTCTCCAAGGAAAATGGTGGTTGTTGGCTGTGTAACTGTGGAGCATCATGACATCTTAATGACAGTTGGATGGGTGTGTGTGTGGTAGGAAGAAAACTAACCCACTCAGCAATGGAAAGTTTTTTGTCGAAGAAAAAAAAAAAACAAAGTTCAAGTGGATTCTGCAATTGCCTTGGAGTGAATTATAAAGTTTTTCCAATGGAGTCGGCAATTTTTTACAACGCAGAAGGGTTAACAGCGGGTTGGAAGTGCGGGATTCAGAATTTGATTTTGGTGGCAGTGGTGGTGGCTTTTTTGGAGGATTATGACGGTTAAGTCCTAACATCGGTGGGTCTGGGTATGTCTAATTGAATTTTTGAATTTTTCAAAAGTTTCATGACTTAGGGCTTGGATTTGGTTACATTTTTTTTTGTATGACACCACACCCTTTTGGAAGATTTTAATGACATTTTGCTGTATCGTCTGAGATTTTGAGTAGCAGAATCGAGGAAGAGTTGTTTGAGTTGTGTTAATGTATTTTGTTAGGTGTTTGTCAAGAGCTTAGAATCAGTCTTCTAGACTAGTAGAAAGGACCAATTCTATTCTTGTAGGTTAGTTAGGCGGATTAAGGTAGCCAAGAATCTACATACACGCAGTTCTGTCAATTCGGCGACTCTTGAGATGTTTAGAGTGGCGGTATAGTGACGTCTATTATGGTAGGGCTGTGCAAAAACTACACACAGCAACACGTTACCAGTATCGAAAAGAACCAGCAAAGATGTAAAAGCTAGGTGGAAAGATGTACATAGATGGAGATGTTGGACTACTTGATAAGTAAGCAGTCTAGGATTACTCGGAGGAACAACCAAATCTACAATATGCCCCACACAAGCGTTCGACGCATTCATAGTACGAAAAACACGTAGAAATGCAAGAACACCGATGTACCGATGAAAGATGATGCAATCATCTCGCCTCAGAATGTGAGGGCGCAGCTACGTGCAGGACAAAGATACAGAGAAAATTGTGAAGAAATTCGAAATGAATTCCTAAGCAAGGTAGTACGAGCGAAGTCTTATGGATATTGAAAGAAGACCTACCGTAAACCGGGGTTAGTTTGCCTCAGCGGGGCAACTTTGCGCCGCTAACCAAAAGAGTTTGTTTACTTTTTCGCGCCCAGACATGTCTCATCGTGTATATCAACTACCGCAATGAACACATACAAACATGCACACACACGGTATGCTGGCTACTCTGAAGAGACCCTGGAGGCTTGTCTGGAGGAAATCAGACGAGGTAATATTTCCCACAGAAAAGCTGAGCTGAAGTACAAAATTCCGAGAAGAACCATTTTGAACAAACTTAAGAGAGAGCATACCCGAAAGCCTGGAAGACAGCCTGTTTTTAGTGCAGATGGCGCGATTCGTAGACTGCTTGCTATCTGTGGAGAGTAGGGGTTCCCTATAAACTCAGCAGAACAGCGACATATTATCAGAAACTATCTGAGCCCGAAAGACATTCAACAGTTTTCCGAATAATTTCCCAGGCCTGAACTGGACTAATTTTTTTATAGCTCGCCACCCAGAGATTTCAGTTCGGTTTGCGAGAAACGCATACGAGCGGCGGTGGATGAGCCGATGCTTAGAAGTTTTGTCGAAAACTTGGGAAACGAAATAAAGGGCGTTCCTCCCGAAAACATATGGAATTTTGACGAAACCAATCTCGCAGACGACTCAGGAAAAAAGAAGGTGATTGTCAAGAAAGGCTGTAAATATCCAGAAATTATGCGAAATGCGTCAAAAACCTCTGTTTCTGTTATGTTTTGAGGGAACGGCACTGAAGAACTGATGCCACCCTACGTAGTTTATAGGGCTGGTAAAATGTGAACAACTTGGACTGAAACTGCTCCTAGGGGCTGCCGTTACAACGGATGGTTTGATGCTCATATTTTTACGGACTGGCTACAATATCAGATGCTGCCAAGACATGAAAAGCTCGAACGAAAAATAGTGCTGCTGTGTGACAACTTATCTTCGCATAGAACTGTAGATGCCCTCCAACTGAGTCGTGAAAACCGGGTGCACTTTATTTATCTACCTCCCAACAGTACCCGCTAGATATTGCATTTGTCCGGCCCTTAAAATTAGAATGGCGGAAGGTGTTGTAAAAGGAAATGTGGAATATTTCCCCTGACTGTTGAGGAAGTTTTAAGCTGCATTCCGCGAAGTGCTTGCGATGTGGAAATAGTTGAGTCAGCCTTTCTTAACAATCTTTAGGAAAGGAGAACCGAGGTTTCAAAAATTGTGAAGAAAATGGACATTCCAGCAGGAAGAAGTATTTGTGCCGGTGAGACCATGGCCTTAGTTGGGAAGATCTTGTTAACGAAGACGAAGCAGAAACCCAATTTGTTGATTTCTTAGAAGGAAAAATATTTCAAGGCGATGTTAAGTTGAATCTGGGGGATGTTATTCGAGAGGTTGGCAAATTTGTGGAATTTTTGTACGAAGGAGAGATTTATACCGGAGAAATAGTCGAACTTGACGAAGAGACCGTAACAAAATCAACACGGTAGAATCATCCCTCAAAGTGATGAATTAAGATACTCATGGACGGATGTTCCAGTCTTTTAAGAAATAAAAATTGCCATTTGGGGATTCCCATAAACGATGCACGCAATGGCACACAGTAGTCAATGGTCCGTTCCCCAGGAATGACAGTATCAAGCTTTCGAAAATGACAATACCCATCACAAGGGCAGAAGTCCTGACGCAATAATAAACAGCAAGGCCCCCGGAATGGAAGGAATGCCCATCTTTGTGTTAAAGCAAAGCAATGCTAACGAAAGATCAATGGCAAAAGGAAGATTCGACAAACGGTGGATAAGACAGAGGCTTGTACTCCTCCCAAATGGTGCAAAGTCCCCAGGCCAGCATGAAGAGTGACCAGATAAGAATGATAAGCAAAAATGTTTGAATAAAACAACAACCGCGTGAGATATAAAATTGATTCTACGTTCGTGCCATCATTAAAATAGCCGCGCCTCGGCTTCGCTAGCAGTGCTTCAAGCGGTCAGTCCAACTTTTGATGATTCGGTACAATATGTGCGGGGTTGTTCCGGCAATAGCGTGTCGAATGTTGGCCTCGAGCCTAAGTGGTTGACTTGTTAGCGTAGACTAAGCACTTGACGTAACCTCAGAGAAAATCATCGAGTGGTGTCAACTCGTATGATCGCGGCCAATTGGTGAACGCTCGCCGTGAGATGACCCAACCGACAAACTTCTCCTTCACATCTTCGAGCGTTACGTCGCGTGTGTGGCATGCAGCGCCGATTTTGTCGAGCTCTGAACACAGAAATTCAGTTAACATCGCTCTATACCTGAGACATTGATGGCAACGATGTCTCCTTCCTCATTTCGCAAGAAATAAGGTCCGATGATTCCGCCATGCCATACTATATACCGCATCAAACAGTCAGTCTTGACCGAAGACTTGTGGATTGTGTTCGCTCCAATAACGACAATTTTGCTTGTTGACATAGCCGCTGAGTAAAAACTGAGCCCCGTCCGAGAAGATGTTTTTTTAGCCAAAATCCGGACCTCCGGCCAACATTTCCAGGGCATGTCTATGGTCGTTCGGCTTCAATTCTTGCGTCAGCACTATCTTATATGAATGTATGCCCAAATCCAACCACAAAATAAGCCGGATTGACTCTCTGACAATGTCCATTTCAACTGACCGGCGCCGAATTGACATTTCTGGGTCTTTTTCGATTCTGGCCGCTACGGCGGCTATGTTTTCTTCATTTCACACCAATCTCTGTCTGGTTGGTGGCTTCAGATCCAAAAGAGTGTACTCACGCTCAAACTTTTCCACGGTGCGACAACCGATTTGATTATACTGCCGACACCAGCATTGGTGTCCATTCGCTCTACATGTTCTGGCCATCTCAGGCGACTGATACGCAGTTTTCTGACTAAATCGATGTCACTGTACAGCTATTTTAGTTTTTCATTGAATCTTTTCCTTCAAAGCCCGCCAACGAGGCTGTATATCCTTGAAGAATTTTTCTTTTTTTTCCTTTCTTTCAGCGCCATTGCTTGTGAGTTCCGCACAACTGTTCCAAGTATGATTTTTTACATCAAAGCAGATGGCTTTCTCCGTAGTCATTCCGCACAGGTGGACATACTCGTAGGTCTATATAGCTCGCCTCTACAAATGCCATCCCATGCGGCCTTAAAATCGGTGTAAATATGGTGAGTATCGATTTGGACTTCTTGAGTTTTTCCAAGTGAAAATTTGATGAACTTTCCTGGCTTGAAGCCACACTGATAGGTGGCATTCAAGTTGTTGACGAAGGGTTTTAGAAGATATTGAGATCTGAGTGTTGTTGTGCTTGGAAACCTGGTGCTCTTCTCATCATATTACGAGCTCCTTCTCCCTCCGGAAGTTGTTATTTCTATCATGTCGTGGATGTTGAGCTTTCCATCTAATCCGCTGAAGATGTTTTCCTTGCATTTCCTGTCATCATACTCCCGACAGGGTCCGTAGACTGCGTCCAGGAGGTCATAGAAATCCTTCTTCATAGAGTCTTTAGCTCCATCGGAAGGGCGTGTACACATGCTATCTATACTGATGTTTTCGAATGTGACACAGTCAATTGATCGTTGTGATCGGGTCGTGAGCTTTGATTGGAGTGTCTGTTACTATCCGAGGCTTGTGTTTGTATCAATTCTATTTTTAGTGGGCAGGGAGCTACCACAAAGGCACAACCCTCAACCTGGAAGACAAGTTCCATTGTATAAAGCAAAGGGCTGGTTACACTGATGTCAGTAATCTACTTCGGGGCCGTGAGCACCGATTTTGACAATTTAAAACGCATCTCTCACCATCTCCTTTGAAAGAAACAGATTTACTCTTGAAAATTCTCTGGAATCGGCCTGAGCTCTGAACATGTCAAAGTGGCCAAAGTGGTTGTATTTGCTGCTCCTGTTTGAAGCATCGGATTCCGGATGGAAACCAACCAGCACCCAACGGCTACCAGTTGGAGGTAAGTAACAGTAGCAACACAGGACATCGACAGGTTAACTCCAATCTGTGTCTACCCTCTTCCAAACGCCTTAGCTCTTGCTTTACTTCAAACAAAATATTCCTGTTCCAACCGTCCTTTTTGAAGTTACACTTTCAGAAAGTCCAGGTGTGCACAGATATGACAAGCTTGTTCATTTTATCTATGAGAACATTTGCCCCTTAATATTCACAAAAATCATCTGCTAACAAACTCATCCCTTCAACCTCCAATGAGGGTTGCTTATTGAAGTGTACATCAAAGCTTCTCACGTAAAATTCCATCACTCAAACTGCCGATCACATGCAAACCTCATCAACCCTCTTAAACAATTTTCCCAGATCATTCAAGCACTTGTCACCAAATGTTAGTAATTGCTACACCCACATGAACAACTAAAACAATCAGAGTAATTAATCGATCAACATACGAGTGGAATACACTCACCCCTTAGATGACCGAACATCAAACAAAACATCTGCTGCATCATCACCCACCCCAGGTAAGATGTATTCTACACTTACAATTCTAAGCGCATCCCTTTTGTTATTTCGTATATCGCACCCCCTACCAAGGACTATTGAGTATCTAAAAACCTCTAATTACTCCAATGTAGCTACAAATACGAGTACAATACGTCGAGTACAAACGACCAAGGAAATCAATTTACAAAAAATCCATAGTCCACCAAAGTCCATAAAATACATAAAAGTCTCAATTCTAGAAAGTCGCCGTTAAATCGCCCTCCTGTCTATCGAAATACTCGTAGAATGAAAAATTTTTAAAAAAAGTACACAGAAGAGGACATGGTCGTCTTTATTACCGCTTTTGCAAGTGCAACCATCCGCGTCAATTCTCATCGTTCGATTCATCATCACCTGATGATGATGATATCCCTGCATGTCCTGGCACGCTATGCAGAGCAATTTCAATTCTTCGCGCCATTACATTTCATAAAAATTTCAAAACGCGAATTACTCAACAACTTAACAAACTCACCTACTCACCTATTCACCTCTTCCCACCACCAACTACCCCTCGTCCCATCATCAAACACGTAAAGTCGCTGAACAAACAAGAAAAGGCGGATTGTGTTGCGTGTCACATTAGCATCAAGAGCCAGAGCGATTCAGAACCCCGCCACCAAATAAGACATTCAAGTGGAAATGATGGAAATAAAATGGCGAATATAACACATCCGGCGTGTACAGGGGAATGTAAATTTTGTATCACTTCACCGACAATATTTTTGTGTGGGAAAAATTCCCAAACTGAACATATTTTTTCCTTCTTAACCTCTTACCCACCCCCACACTGTGATGGTTGTTGGTTGGGGGTGCAAGTAAAAGATCCGTATATGCGATAGCGGAAAATGCCATGAAAAATTACTTCACATCAAATGATCCATAAACAACAGGGTGAGGAGAAGAGTGAGAGGAAAAACCGAATCCACTTCGCTTAAAGATTTTCCCGCAAGCAGCTTATGCAGGACTTTTCGCCGCCCCATAAAAAAGTTGTTTGCGGTAGTGGTGGGTGGGGGGGCCTAGAGAAAAGACACGGAAAATATCTTCCTAATGACAGCTGAATGGTGTGTAAATTGGAGGCTTTGGGAAAAGCCGCGCTAAGTAAACGAGAGAGTCTTTAACATGGAGGATTGGTAGTTTGGGGGTTGTTTCGGAGGACACTTTGTAAAAGCCGGTAGTGGGTGGTTGGTCAAGATTCATATTTAGTAAATTTGTTATGTCATGATTTACAAAAAACTGCCATAGATAGAGTGCGACGGAGATGTGCGCTGCAACTTCTGAATTGGTGTCAATACCAGTCCCTCAGGGGAATTCTCTTCCGGGGCAGTATAAAGTTTGATGCAGGTTTTCCTCACATCTTTTGATGGCTTCAACTAACGCCGGAATACCTCAAATCACTTCATCAGTTTGTTGCACTACAAGGGACGACCTAATTCGCATACTTATTGCTGGCGCATTTATTCAGTTACTACCGCTATTGTAGAATACATGACTTCGTCATACAGCAAAAGCAATGAATACAATTGACGGATAGCGAGATGTGAGTGCTAATTCGGTTGTGCAATTTAATCAAAACAGCAACGCAAAAGCCCCAACAATAGCAGGAATAACAGCAGCAACAACAGCAGTAGCAACAGCAGCAACAACATCAGCAGAAAAAGGTGCATGAGTAATCCAGAAACACTGCAGCAACAGCAGCCTCGCGAAAGGAGAAACCGAATACTTCACGTATCATACGAAGCTCAAAACGCCTCAGAGACCGGCACCAACTTGCCCGCTATTTATCAGCAGAATCGTAGAAACTCTGCTTCCCTCTCAACATGACGGAGTTCTACTAAGCGAGATCGGAGAACTACGTGAACTCATTCCTGCCTTAACAACCGATGAACTCACCGCTGCAATCGAGAGCGATAAAGGCCCGCCTAGACGTTTTCGTTAGCATGTATAATGCATGCTTAAGCAAGGAAATATTTCCGAAACAATGGAAATACCAACGGTTGGTAATATTATTACCAAAAGGAAATAAACCGCCGGAGGAGCCCTCATCTTATCGGTCGCTCTGTATGCTCGACACTATGGGCAAAATATTGGGGCAAATTATAGGCAACAGACTACAGCCTATCATTGAAGCCAATGATGGACTCACGGAATATCAATACGGCTTTAGAAAGGGCCGCTCGACAATCCACGCGATTAAAGTCGTAATAGGCAAAATCGGCCATAGAAGGTAGACGATGGAAATGAGGCAGTAAAAAGTACTGCGCCGTGGTTACACTTGACGTGAAAAATGCTTTTACCACGGCGAACTCGTCGCGTCGCCTCGAAAGGTTAAATGTACCGAAGTACATATCACGATTGATAAGGAGCTTCTTTGCTCCTCTACGACTCCGACGACGACGGGACGAAATTATATAAAATTACAAGGGGTGTGCCCCAAGGATAAGTGTTAGGTCCCTTACTGTGGAACGTGATGTATGACGACATTCTACGACTCCCAGTCCCCAGGGAAGTCGCCATTATAGGTTTCGCTACGATATTGCTGTTGTAGTCGTGTCGAAACGACTTGAAGAAATCGAGTTGTATTGCAACGAAGCAATATCAATGATAAAAAACTGGCTACGCGATATGAGTTTCGACCTCGGGAACATAAAACGGAATCCGTTCTCATTACGAGTAGAAGGGTGCTGGAGACGATAACTATAAAAGTCGGAGAGCACACAATTATTTCCAGCCCATTTATAAAATACCTAGGAGTGATGATTGATGCTCGGCTTAATTTCAAGCATCACCTCGCATACGCTTGCAAGAAATCGTCGAAAGCGATAGGCGTTCTTTCGAGACTCATGTCAAATATCAGCGGCCCAAAACAAGGCAAACGATTAATGCTTGGGAGAGTTATAGCGAATAAAAAGACGCACATGAAGGGATTCAAATCTGTGTACAGATTATGTGCACTGCGATATAGCAGTGCATTTCGAACGGTATCCCACGACGCGATGTTGGTACTATCCTCTATGGTACCAATCGATATCCTAGCTCTAGAAGCTAGAAAGAAGAAATTCGAAAGAGGCCGCAGTATAGAAGCGTGGCAACAACAATGGAATGAGTACCGACTAATCCCAGGGATTGAAAGTTGGGTAAAACGAAAACACGGCGAATTGAATTACTATCTTGACGGGTCGCGGATGTTTCCGGGAATATCTATTCAAGCGAAATCGTGACTCGAGTCCATCCTATCCTCGCTGCGTAAACACGGTAGAGAACGTGGAGCACGTTTTCTTCGAATGTGCGCGGTATGCAAACGAAAGAGCTATATTGTGTGAAGAATCTGGTGAACGGCCAACACCGGAAAACATAGTTCAATACACGTTGAAATATGAAGATCTTTGGGCTGCTGTGTACGAATAATGTGCGATCTAAGGAATTTAGAACAGCAACGGAACGCGAATTCGCTAAGCACTCCGTGACGAAGCAAGAAGCTCAAATCCGTCCCTCGCGAAGTAATACTTAGCAGTAGTTCAGCGGGGAATAAACGGAAAGATTCCCCGGGAGGTGGTTTTAGTCAGTAAAAATCTGACACTACCAATAGACGTCGGACCATTAGTGCCTATGCAAGGTTTCCACCTTCCCACGCAAAAAAAAATATATATATACCCCTGACCGTCCAGCATTAACAACAGAGGAGCCTCAAAGAGGAGCTTAATATATTTCAGAGCGACGACCTAATGTTCATGGGGTTCCAGCCATTTAACACGGTAGGGATGGTGATCTAATTTTACTATTCTCCCTAGTGCAACTAACGCTCAACAGCAAGGTTGATAGTCTGCGAAGCATCAAATTCCTGCATCATTGTGCTGTAAGGTGGGAAAAATCATAGAAGCTTACCCAATACCAGATGTTCGTCTCAGCTCACTGCACCATGCAGTTTGACTGTGTAAAGTGTTAGAAAGACCACAAAAATGGGAAATAACCCCTAAGTAACGGTAGAAATAATGTCCTAGATTCCAAGAACTTAAAAAAACAATCACAGGGTCGAAAAGAGCTAATTGAAAAAGCGAATAGTCCGCCAAATAAGTGTGTGGTATGATGTCTCTAAATTGCTCAAAATAGCAAAAATACGTTTAAAGTCGTCGAAAAGGCATCGGAAACGGATTTGTATTTGAAAGCGATAAGTAAAACTTAGCTTAATCAGGATCACAAATTCACTGAACACGGGTAGATTGACTTGGTATGATTTTATGTACAGGCTTGCGCATGCATTCTTCTCTGTAGTGAAGGACGAGCTTATGTGTTATCGCCTTATGCAACTGAATCACTTCTTCCCACTTAATTTTCAACAGATCTCGAAATACTTTTTTGTTGCCTCCAGCTGCAATGGGAGCAATAACTTTTTGGAAAGGTACCTTAACGCTAGTCATGCAGCATGGGGAAATAATCGACGGAATACTGGGGCCAACCAAATACATCACAGGTAATGTCAAAGTAGGATTGAATACAAACGTGATCGGTAAGATATCCAGTTGTTTGCTTTCTGCAGTTAGCGCTAGTAAACCTAGACACTAGATTAGAACTAGCTAACGTAGACCGACAAGCATTGTTTGCAAACGCTCGAGTACTATGATGAACACTGTGGACCCGCCGCCATAGTACAAATCGCAAACCCAGGTGGAGCAGTATGATCCCGAGCACTCATATGAAAATTCTAGATTACAATGTTCACGCTTCTATAGAACTATCAAGCGCAGTTAAAGTCGATCCTCCGACTCACAAAAACCTGAGAAACGAGAAACAGATCGCCCCTCAGGTGCAACACTCTAACGCCTACCAGACAAACAAGTACAGAACTTCGACAGACAGATACTGCAGTTGGTTGCGATAAGCCCAGAAACTGTCGACCTGGATGATGGGCCTTCCGTAAAGGAAGATCCACGGCAGAAAGCAGATTTTCAGACAGCATTTGCTTGCAGCTTTTTTCGAGATCTTGCCATTGAGTGCAGAGCATATACGAGCCACTTTCATCTGAACAACGAATTTCAAAATGAGAATGATCCGAGGTACGTCGAATGAATTCCGTTTTATCTTTGATTTACGGAAAAGAGAAAAGCCGATCAAAGTTGACGAAATCCCAAACGTTGAATTGAATTTTTGCCAACTGAGTTCCAACTGTCAGATCTTTGGACAACGCCAATTTGAGTGTTACAACTCAACACTTCCAGATTGTTTCATGTCTCTGCCTACACTAGCGACTGTCAAATCTTCTATGGGAGGACCTCTACATTTGAACCCGTGTAGGAGCAAGAGAACTTAAAGATTTCAATAGAACCAGCCAATATGGTCCAGATGGTGTATCGTCGCTTTCGCTGAAGAAGTATTCCTTCCACTTCGTGATCTTTCTTTCTTCACCACTCTTCCCGAGAGGATAGATGATAGCATTTGTACAGACCCACTTCTTATCACAGCTTCTCCAAACTTTTCTATGATTTTCAAACCAACAGGTCTACCGGTGATTTTATGGCATCATATTACCTCATCTACACTGGTCTGCCGAAACCAAGACATGTCCACCTAATATTTCAAAGGTATTACATACAGCTTGGCATCAGGTTCTTTTGTCGTGCATTTGGTATCGAGGGTTTTTGTCATTTTCAAGTTGTCTTGGAGAGTTAAAAACCTTATATTCACAAAATAAATGCTGATGTGCCTCAAGGTTCCAATCTGTCTCCGATACTCTTTTTAATTTTCACTAATGACCTCTTGTTTCCAGTATATTGCACTGCACAAGTACAACGGTACTTGTTATTCACTCCGGACTCATGTATCTGCTATTCGGCCTTAAAACGGAAACAACAGTTAACAGAATAACTAATTAGGCGAGCATTCACCATCAATTCACTGTGGAGATCTGTCAAAACTTAGAGCACCAGAGGCAGCATCTCCAAGGACTTATTGGTAGCTTTTCCGCCACTTGACTTCAGAACAAGATGCTGGTGGCACGAACTTCGTGCGAGATTAAGGAATACTTTATTGACAAAGGCCTTGGCGGTTTCTTGCGATTGCGAGTCGTCCGATGTCAAACTTCCTCACAGTGTCTCCTCTTCTTAGCAGCGTTAGGGATATGCCTATTCATACCCACAACAAGGTAGTCCGAGTTAATGTTGGCGCCTTCGGAACGTCCTTCGTTGACCGCGATGTGGTCAATTTATTTGATCGTGTTGCATTAGTAAGTCAGTCTAAGTTGTGGATGTCGAGATACGGGAATCGCGTGCCTGCCTCGTGATATTTGGCCCCGTAGCTATGTTAATACGCCTGAATCGTAGCCCGGTATGGTGCCGTTGGGGCTATCGTCTTTTCCTAGCTTTGCGTTATAATCGCTAAGGGCATTTCTAACATCATGCTAAGGACACTGTCGAGGAGCTCATAAAGGCAGTCCTCGGTGCAATCTCGTTAGGCGAAAGCTAGCGAATTTACAGATTGCCCCCGTTCACATGCCTGAGACACACGGCATCTACCTCCAATAGCAAAACCACACCTAAATAGCTTCTACTTCTCATCTTGGTAGGAACCACCGTAGTATACGAGTATGTCACAGTTCTTTATAGCAGCTTTATTGCAGCCTTGCGTCTCTGGGTACACGTGGCCTTTCAATGAATCTAATATTCCAGGCGCAGTACAGTTTTTTAATAGTGCCGCGGAGTTGAACCGTCGACTATTGCTCAACTTGTGAGTCCAGACCCTTTTGTGGTAGCCCTTAGGACGTAAGTAACCCGCTCCACAGGCGTCAGTAGCCCAGTATGATGTTAGAGCGCTGCGAATTCAATTTGAGTTCTTCTGTCTTCTGTAATAGAGATCAAATGCCCTGACAGCTGGTTCTGCAGCCGTTTTCAGACTTGCACTCTAGTCACGTCATACATTTGGAAGTGCTTGCGCTTTTCCTTTATCCTGGCTCATTCTTGCAATATTAGCTGTCTTGTCGGAGTGTGAAGAAAGCGGTTCAAGGATGAACTATATTCACAGCGAGATGGATCTGATCAGAAAGCTGCGCCAACAGCAAATAAAGGTGTGCGATCCTGCTCGAAGAATTTTCAAACGAATGGCGTACGAATTTGAAAGGCGACGTTAACCAACTCTGTGTACGCAATTTGGGGCATATACCTAGCTCTCGAGCTGGCTGGAAAGCCCTTAGCTCAACACCGTCCGGTCTGCAAGCTGTCATCCAAAGAAAATCAGCACATTTTTGAATCATATACAACAAGTTGTTTCTTAAAAGCACGTTAAATCAGGTAGAGCGACGTAAATTTTTAGGATTTCGCCTGGATCCCGAAGTCAGGCATTTCCAGAATTTGGTTAAGTTAGCAGATTTGATTCATCCGAAGCCGACCCGAAGCCAATAAGTCTGTAGTACGTCGGTAAAAGCAGAAATAAAGGGTCCGCCATCTAACGTTTTTTTTTTCAACTAGTGCTTATTTCGTGAATGGTAACACGTAGCTCATGTCTGATTTGACAAATAGTTAGTTTTATCCTTTCGCTGAACGAATATGGTTGTGTATACGCTTGAACAATGCTGGGAAATATTGCGACATTACTTTGTAAATCATGGTAATGTTGCAGAATGTGTGCGAAAATTGCGTACGGATTTTGGAAGAAGAGAACTACCGTCAGCTCCGTATGTTCGTTATCTTGTGAAAAAAGTGAAAGAAACTGGCATCCTCATCGATAAACCAAAACGTGAAAAGCCAAAAACAGTGCGTACACCCGAGAATATTGCTGCTGTGGCAGAAAGTGTGCGTGAAGCGCCATCAACATCAATTCACCGTCGTTCTCAACAATTGAACATTTCGGAGACATCATTGAGGCGAATTTTGCATAAAGACCTTGGAATGACGCCATACAGAGTCCAATTGGTTCAGGAGTTGAAGCCAACTGACCATAGAATGTGTTTTCGCTTTGTTAAGTGGGCCTGCGATCGACTTAGAGAAGATGCCGATCTTGGCGGGTATGTAAACAAGCAAAATTGTCGCATTTGGGGCACAGAAAACCCGCACGCATACATTGAAAAGCCGATACACCCAAAACGAGTCACTGTTTGGTGCGGATTTTGGTCCAGAGGCATACTTGGGCCATTTTTCTTCGAAAATAAGCAAGGAGTGGTCGTTACAGTCAATGGCGATCGTTATCGGGCCATGTTGAACGAATTTTTGTTCACAAAAATTGAAGAGGAGGATATTGCCAACATTTGGTTTCAACAGGACGGCGCTACGTGCCACACAGCCGAAGCTACACTCGATGTTTTGCGCCCCGTTTTTGAAGATCGCATCATCAGCCGCAGAGCTGATGTCGTTTGGCCACTAGTTGAAAAAAAAACGTTAGATGGCGGACCCTTTATAAATAGACTTCTTGTACTGAGTTCTTTTCTTTATAGACGAAGCCGACATTTCAGTCGTTGGTCATGTTTTCAGTCAGCCATAATTAACTGACAATTTGTTGCCTAGAGCCTTCCAAATATCAACTTCATGTTTTAGGATCTCAATTAGCTATGATGGCTATGATGACAGCAGCTTTTATATTTTTGGCTCAACCAATCTTTTCGACTGCAAGGATTGAAGGGTTGAAGGTCTCTATTTGAAAACCTTAGCGAATACAGACCGGCAATCACCGGCAAAATCTCCCCACCATATTTCAGAGGAACTATCGGCAACTTTTCAGAGAAAAATTCCAATCACTCCAACAAGGTCCGGCAGTTTACGCATATGCAATCACATTCCACAAACGTTCACCGCAGTATCTTTACTTTATTTAATCTTAAGGACACCATCAAAAGTAGGACTTACGGACGAATGTCAAATGAAGATGAGCTCATTTCCTATCTCCCATTGGACTTGGACGTCCTTGGCAAGTTCCATACGATTGCACCTTAAAGCGATCAACGTTTCCACCAAATATAAGCCTCTCTCTATATCGGTGCTAATTGTAGCTACTCTACTCCCTTCTGGAGGCTTGTGTAAAGCTGACCTTTGCCGATGGATTTTTGTGACCGTCTACGTATTAACAAAGGAGCGTGTACAAAGTCCTGGGGTGATTCCATTTATTACAAATGCCGACGGCAGCCATACAAATAAAAACTTTCAACAATTTTCACACATTAAAGTTTGAATTTACCTTGCAACCCTTAAGGCCGGTATTTCATCATCACCTTCGCACCCCGGTAAGCTAACATGACATTACACCTTGACTATCATCTGGGAACTACAACCCGTGGTATCTGGATATCATAGAACTCTCACACACACACACAGAGGCACACAGGAAAATGCTCAAAAACCGATTAAAACAAAGTCCCAAAGTGCATGAGGTGATTTATTAATGCAAACCACCCCACTGACGTACCCAACATTTGCCACTAGCACTATACCGCCACCGCCGCCGGTGTATTTTGTTGATGCGATGTCTGATGCGCAGCAACACAACAATGGAAAGTGTCAACCCATTCACACATACAGAGAAAATACAATCAAATCCCGATACCGACAAAGGATGACTTGATGGAGGAGGTATCAGTCTCTGGATCTGTATCCGTATCCAGGATCCAAATGCAGTCACTCTCATTCAATTGACATACAACGGGATTAAAAATTTAAAATCGACTCGACATGACATTGCCGTTTATTTTCCATGTTCACCGTTGAACTGGATAAGGGAAACAAATGACAGTGGGGGGCGATATGAGGATGGTCATGGTATCCCATGTTTACCAAGATGTAGAGGTGTCCATCGTTCAAATTGAAAATTCACACACTGAACTCCGACATCGAATAGATTATGCATGATGATGCATCGACTGTGTCCGTTGATGACATGAACCTAACCAACTGGGCCCATGTGGGGCCATGTTCTTCTACTGAAAACAATTTTTGTTTTTTTGTTAAAGGATTACAAAAGGCAACGGTAAAACATGACAGAGAGTTTAAACAAAAAAAAAAAACGGTTCATGTGTCAACTAGAGTCGTACGTTCGTACGTTCGTACGTTCGTACGTACAGCTGGTTAAATTCCCTGGCCATAGCATACACAGAGATCAAATTGTCACCCCTTCCTGCTATAAAAGTTTACGCACACATGATTCTGATTCCAATGAGATGTCACGTAATTAAAACCACCCCCAACCCCAGGCGGTAACTTTTGAATTTCGTACTTGCGGCTGGCCTAACGCATATGTGAACTATCTCACGCCAAGGATTTTCAAAGATCTCTCAGTCTCTGGCAATTCTTTGAAAAGACAACGACGATCCATCCCTCTGTCTGTCAGAGAGAGGGTTTTCATTTTTCTAGAGTCAACCCTCTTAGTGGATCTGAGGGGGTTGTGCGACGAGATACGGAACCACACTAATCCGATTTATTGGCTAAAAATAAACAGTTATGTAATTTAGCTCAGAACAACTGAAAAGCCTTTTGAATATAAGGACAGCACATCACATGAAAGTATCTTTCCACAGCAACAACAGACAATGGTGTTAGTCGTTGGTGATGATTTTGGGGATACACCATAACCACTGGAGCATCACTAACGTGGATCTAAAGATGGGAATTCCAGATGTCTTAAGGATTCTCAGAAGTACAGTATCCTTGCCTTTTTGAGCTAAAATAAATGTCTTGACAATTTGAATTTTGGGACGACTTAAATGTGTGTAAAGTGGGGAATACCATTTATTGATAGTCTGATGTGGACTTAATGTGGATTATGATGTGTGTGACATGGACAATGTCAATAAACTCCTTAACTACCACTACTTTATGTCATTTACGAGTATGTGAGACGGAACGTCGGAGCCCTTAAATCCAAGAGAACGAAGGAAAGATACGATCAACTCATCCAAGTTTTTCCGAAAGTTCGTTATCTACACGATTTACAGAGTTGTATCACCATGCAGTTGTCGATGGGATTGCAAATAAATTTTGACATTTGCTCTGAATGACTAAAAGTCAGTAGAAAGACAGTGTCGTCCAATCTGACGACAATAATTCTCGTGACCTTTTGTGAGTCTCACATTTTCCGACAGTGTTTTGAAAAATTCCGAAATCGAAATCATAGAAAAACGTTGAAAAAAATGGACAGAAGAGAGGATACCCCGTTTGTTGTGTAAGTGTTTACTTTTCAAATTGCTATTTTGTGGTCTCAGCCTTCGGGATAACCTCGAAGGACTTTTTCGTTTAGAAGAACCGCCCTGTCATGTTGAAAGTTCGTTGATATCTATCTAGATTTTGAAAATGTCTTCCGGAATTTATATAAACCCGCTAAGGCAGATAAGACTTGAAAGTCAAAGGCACATGGTGAGGGTGGCAAACGAGTGGAAACTTTTTCACGTTTGCAATGCACGCGGAACCAATTTTCTATAAAAAATTGTGACGACGTTCGTCTAAATCTAACTGACATACTCGTGATATTTTTAACCGAAAACAATACTCGTGCATTTGCGAGTAGGATCTCAAATTTAAGGTTCAAATTCTGCAGTCGAATGGCTGCATTGGGGTACGTCTCTTTGTAGATTTATTCGCCGTATACGAGTATGTTGCATGCTGGGAAAGTCGAACGGATGATGTTGTATAGTATTCGGACGAAACGTCATTTCATTGTTGGAGGGACTACTGATAATCGACATGAGTATGAGTTTTACCTTTGATGGTGATAGAGTTTGATTCAAGTCTTAAATCAGAAAACCCTTCCTTTTTGTCCGAGAATATTCGGATACTCTAAACCTGGGACACGACGTTACGGTGATCGGGAAGTCACCAAGAGCCTGCCATTAGTCTTTGATCCATCAGTGGAGCTTTAGGCCAATTTGTCCTACAAGGATACATCTAACAGCCAGAATGACTTAGATTAACCGGTATATGGTGATTTATTAAACCTATAATTCATATGACCGCCTTTGGCCGAAATAAGTTCTTTTACCGCTTGGCACTGATGGAATCAAGGTTTCACAATTTCGTTTTTCAATTCTGCATAGATAGTTAGCGCGTCATCTTGTTTGTTTTTCTGCAACGTGCTTTAGCTCTCTCAAACTCTTTCCTAGTGTCCTCGACTCCTACTCTACTGTACGGCGCCGTGTCTGCCTTGGCCGGCCAGCTCTTCCCACTGACTGGGTAAGAGGGTTCCATTGCATGGCGTTCTTCGCATTGGAATTGTCTGCACGCCATAAGGTGTGACCAATCCACAACCATTTCCTTCTTCTTATAGTGATGTCGATTGGCTCCTGCCTTGTTGTGATATGGAGCTCCGCGTTTGATATTCGATTGGGCTAAACTACTCAAAAAAATGATGCGCAGACATCTGTTGGCGATGGACTGCAGCTGACGAGTAATTTCTGTGGTCACCTTCCAAGTACTGCACCCATACAGCAGTATTGACTCGACATTGGAGCAAAACAGTCGCAGCTTGGCCTTAGTGCTGTAAACCTTGCCAGTCGAGATGGTGCTTCCCAAATAAGGAGAACTCTGCACTTTCTCGACCTCCTGTCTAGAAATGTTAAGTTGTGAGAAAGCCCTGAGAAAATTGTAAGTCCAACTCTGCTGGCTTCAGTTTCCCGATTCTAACTCATCTGGTGTAGATCCAAAACACTGTGCGCAAGCAGACAAATATGATCGGCGTAATCAAGATGTTTCAGGAAAGCTGTCATTGTCCTTTGAACACCTCTGCTTTCCTCTAGCGAAAGAAGCAGTGATAAAATACCTAGACAACGTCGCCGAATTCCGCTTTTCTGATTACTTACCGTTGTATAGAACACGACATTTTGCACATCCATAAGTAGCCTTTATAACTGCAACGATCTTAAGATGAATACACTTCTTGCGCAAGGCTTTCCATATCAACTATCGGTGTACGCTATCGAAAGCCTTTTCGAAATCGATAAAAAGCAGGTAGAGCGGAGACTTGTACTCGACGCATTGCTCTACGATGATCCGCAAGGTGCTTACATGATCGGTGCAGGAGAATCCAGAGCGAAAGCCTGCTTTCTCGATATCGATAGTTGAGTCTAAATGTAGTTTGATCCTGTCTAGAATTATCTTCGCTATTATTTTGGCCACTGCCGGAAGAATGCTTATACACCGCCAATTTACGCAATCCATCATTACTCCGGAAAACGCTCACTTTCCCATGTATTAGCTATGATAGATCTCAGTAGCTTGGCAGACTTATATTGTTTGGCGCAGCTTGGAAAAATTCCGACGGAATTCTATGAATGCCTACCGTTGTGTTCTTTTTGAGGGCCTTTATTGCAGTTGAAATCCCTGTACTGCTAGGGAAGCTAGTGTGATGGTTCGGGACACGCGCGCAATGTCATCATGTGAATGTGTCATAATTTTTTGTTACAAATGGCGTCAAGTGTCATTGTGCTTTGACATTTATGTTGTAGACAGATAGAGAATTAGTTGACAGCGTGAATTTCGGAGTCGTTTTCCTCGTCGTCCCGCACCATGTGAGCGAACAATTAAGTGTTTGGCCGAGTGTCTCGTGCAAATTTCCACTAGAGATGTCGCAAGAATTATCCCTTCCCGTATTGTTCGTTCGACCGAGAATATCACTGCTGTGATCGGGTACATCCGAGAGAGTCCACAAACATCGACGAGATAACGATGCGCACATCGCTCGTGACATCCATACACATTTTATACGAGGCGATGTTGGCTCTTCGAAACGTTGTGACAACTAGTGTTGTACCTTACGTAAGTTCAAATAATAATAAATGGTGATTTCCTGATAGCAACGGCGTTCTAGAGTGGCAGTCCAGGAATTTGTAGAACGAATCCTTTGCCAAATGGCCCTTCTCTTCACGTCTCTCTGTATCCTC
This sequence comes from Volucella bombylans, assembly GCA_949129095.1. Taxonomy (NCBI): domain Eukaryota; kingdom Metazoa; phylum Arthropoda; class Insecta; order Diptera; family Syrphidae; genus Volucella; species Volucella bombylans. The sequence goes on from OX422141.1 coordinate 8,187,005, forward strand.
ATACTGAAATCAACCGATGAGATTTTCGCTGCGGAAAATAACTTAATCCAGCTTGTAAATGAGCCCACACGAATACCAGACGTTGATAATCATACCGTCCGCACCCTAGACTTGTTTTTAACTTCTCACCCTGATAAGTACACCATTGATGTGCTCTCCCCTCTAGGCTCGTCGGAGCAACGTGTCATATAAGCTAATTTCACAGTTAGAGAAAGGATTCCTAAAAGAACCGTATGGCAGTACGAGAAAGCCAATCGGAGCGGACTTAACACCTTCTTTAGGAATTTTAGCTGGTTATTATGTTTCCTAGATAACGACGTGGATGCCACTGCTGATATGATCACAGAAACTGTTCTCTTTGGAATGAAACGCTTTCGGATGAAAAAATTTTCTGTCTCATCCTCCATCCCAACGCTCATTTGCAATGACATTCTAGCTATCAGCTCTTTGGACAAGGCCAATCTGCTTGCTGCACACTTTGCGGCCAGTTCAACGCTCCCAGATTGTGCTTTGCCTGCCTACACTTAAATCCCTTCTTTGCAAGGAATATCTCGAACCGCGAAAACTTCCCAATGACCGGCAATATGGTTTTCGTAGCAAAAGTTCTGCTGATTATTTGATAGCATATCTCACCGAAAACTGTTCCAGCTATCTGGGGAAAGCAACATAGTTGCACTTGATATTTCTAACGCCTTTGACAGAGGTTAACATCAGACTCTTTTGTCGAAAATGCGTGCATTTAGGATCAACGACTCTCTTCTTCAATGGATTAGAAACTACCTTTCGGAACGTTCAATTCCCGTGTACTCTTGGATGGTTTCAAGTCCGATATTCATAAAATAAATGCTAGTGTGCCGCAAGGCTACGTTCTGTCCCCAATACTCTTTTTAATTTTCATCAATGATCTCTTTTCTGCTACCTCTAATCCATTATATTCCTTTGCTGACAACAGTGCTCTATGCTTTCTATATTAGTTCTCGGACTGCGTGTGTTAAGCTCATTAAATTCCGACATTAGCAGGATAACTAAGGCAGTACGGGTTCAAGAAAGGACGCTCCACGGTCGGAGCTATTGAAGAAATGGTGAAGTATGTTCAAACCGCCCAACAAGGAAATTGCCCCTTTAAGAAGATCGTTTTGCTGGCAACCCTGGACGTAAGAAGTGCATTCAACTCAGCCAGGTGGAGTGATATACTAAATGCGCTAGAAAATCGATTCAACATCCCAGCCTATTCTATTACATATGATGAAGGACTATCTCAGGGATCGGGAGCTGATCTAGGAGACCACAGAAGGCCTACGAAGGAAGGAAATAACATCTGGAACAGCACAGGGATCAATCCTCGGACCAGATCTCTGGCACATCTCCTATGATGATATACTGCGGATGGAGATGCCCGAAGACACCTTTCTCGTCGACATCGCGGCAGTGATAACGGCAAGAGACACAGAAAACGCGCAAAGAAAGTTGAACCAAGTCATGTAACGAACAACCTTCTGGATGGATGAGCACGGTCTTAGTTTGGCAACAGAGAAAACTGAGATAGTCCTTCTGACGAAGAAGAAAATCCCGACACAAATAGACTTCCAAATTGGCTCTGAAGTCATTAAGAGCAAGGATTGAGGCTTGACACAAAACTAACTTTCTGGCAACAGATAAAGTACGCAACGAAAAAGGCCTCTAGAGTTACAACATCACTCAGTAGATTAATGGCGAACATAGGTGGACTAACGCCAAGTAAGCGCATGGTATTAATGTCGACAACTCATGCCATTTTCCAGACGCAGACGCGCTTCGACAATAAAAGTACCGGAAGCAGATGGCGGCAGTGCAAAGACGTGGAGCTCTACGCGTGGCTAGCTCTTACCGAACGGTGTCGGAACCAGCCATCCTTGTAGTCGCAAGAGTGACTCCCATTGATCTCCTAGCACCACAAAGGAAGTACGTCCACGAAAACAAGGCAGCAATCGGATTGGAAGCGGCAATCGACCAAGCGGAGCAGCAACCGATACGGAAGTGGCAAGAGCGCTGGATCTCGAAAAGCAGAGGAAGGTGGACAGCGAGGCTTATAAGAAATGTGGCTGAGTGGAAAGACCGGAAACATAGGTACGTCAACTACTTCGTCACACAGTTCCTCACCTTTTTACATAGGATCGGCAAAACGGATAGCCCAGCCTGTCAGTACGGCGACTCCCCAACAGACGACGTACATCACACATTTTTTTCCTGCCGAAGATGGGAAGTCCAACGCACAGCACTGGAAAACAGCATTGGTGTCTTCAATCCAGAAAACATAGTGTATAAAATACTGACGAGTGACCTGAACTGGGGAAGAATTTGCTAGTTTGTGGAAGATATTCTCAGAAGAAAGAAAAGAGAAGAAGAACAATACCGGGAAAGCACGTAAACCCAAAAGCGTGTAGGATCACAGCCCCTTGAAGTAATGCGAAGAGCGGTCCCTGGGGGTTGTGTCAGAAGCCACAGGGTTGGGAGGAGTTTTAGTCCGGGGATGGTCAACGCTAACAAACCTCCTTATGGTGCGTACGGCATTTCTCCTCCCCCCAAAAGGACAAAAAAAAATGGATAAATAATTGGGGAACCATAAACAGAGTGGAATTTTATGCTTCCAAAACCCAATGATGTTGTTAAAGCGAAATTTAAACACCACGCAGCCGTTAGCTATGAATGACACTTGCATCGTTGTAACCGAAAAATCTTTCCTTTCTCGGTATGTGTGTCAATGAAAACCTACGTTGGAATGTCCACATATTTGATGTCGCCAAAAATGCTGCAAAAAGTCTGGGTTTCCTCAAGGGATTTAAGAAATATTTCACCCAATCTGATATGGCTTCAATATATAATCCGGTCAGGTACTCTCCTAAATCATCACGGTGATACCTACAGCAGGAGCTGCAATAGAGCAGAAAATATAACAGAGGAAGAGAGAGATGCTACCAAATATTGTATAAGTTTCGAATGTACTATCAAAAATAGTAACTACCCGACTGAGATACCCATAGATCGATGCAAGGATCCTTCCTCTTGAGCATACACCAAAACGAGTAGAGTGGCTCTTCCTTTGACTTCACAAAATATCGAAAGCTGCTCTATTTACAGTCATCTAGCCCATCTTTACTGCCAATCTTTGCTCAGACATAGAAAAATCAACAAAATAAAAGGTCCAAAGCTCCTTAATGAAAGAAAAAGGACTCCCATTTTTTACCCATTTCTTAACCTCATCAACTTCACGACCTATTTTCTAAGGACATGCTTTTTTTACGAATTTTTTTTTTTGGTTACAAAGGGGTCGAGTAACTGCCAGTTGAAGTCTAAATCCCCAAATAATTGATCTGCCTATCAAAAGTCGAGAATTAAATTTCACAAAAGATTACATGTGAACCATAACAGTCGTTCTCTTGTCGTCCTTTTTATCAACTTTGCAAATCGATATGCTATGTGAAGATGTCATTTATAAAACAGCGAGAAACAGACTTTTTTCTCAAAAAAAAACCCCGATTTCAATTGCTATCCTCTATTTACTATTGTGTCGCATCTAATGATCCATAAAATGATGGGATCTAACTTAATCCTTCACCCTGCAGATACGAATAAATATATATGGGTAGGGCTCCGCCTTTACCCACAAGAATCAAACTTTTCTTTGTCGACGCAAGAAAGAAGAAAATTGAAAATTCTCTCCCCCAAAATGAAAGGAAGGATTCGGTGGATTTCTCCTTTTACAGAAAATGTCTCTCGAAAAGCCGAAAACCGAAGAAAAAAAAAAACAGACCCCAAAGAAACACCAAGCCAAAGGAAAGTGGTTGCTTCGTTTGGTTTCTGGCCCCGTGCGAACTTGGCAGCCGGCAACAAAGACTCTTTATATTGTGTATACGAGTAGAATCTATGTGTATCCTTGTGTAACATGTAATTCACCACATAACACTTGGTATAAAAATAACATTAAGATTCGGGGAATCCGAGAAAAAGGACACACTGCCAGCCAGTGTGGGAGATTACAAAATGCCACCGACTTTAGATGCTCGTGGGAGGATTTCTATTGTTTTCCATTGGAAAACCAATGTTATTTTGCTATTTTTCCGGGACTACCCGAGAGGAGGGCACATGCCATTACAGATGATACCGGAAGTCGGAAGAAAGTCCTGGGATTATAAACATCTCCATGATGGAAGAAAAAGGATTTTCATGGGAATGGTGTTTTAACACTCATTGCGAATGCAAATTAGTTTAAATATTTCCCAGGACTTTTCTACACTGTTGCTGGTGTTGCTCATCTCTGGTGTTGTTTTCAAGGATCTACCAGATACCTTGGATAGATTGGTGAAAAGTCTCATCATAACATTGTTTTCTCAACAAACTGCCAAGGATAACAATTTTAATTTAGCCTAATCAGCAGGGGTTGGAATTATTTTGACTTTTTGTCGGTTTTTCGTCGGTTGGTACGGTCGGTCGGTACTGTTGGTAAGGATGTGTGTCATTTGAATTATTTAAATTTGATCAGTCGTTTGTTGGGGTTCAGGATTTTGAGGACATGATACAAGTACTCATTTGTTGGTTGAGTGATACAGATTAGGAGCACTGCATAAAGTTTGGGTTCAAAAAGATTTCATTTTCAACTTACCATCCTTGTTCATGGCGGATTGAAAACATTTTGCTAATCTACATGCTCGACACTGATTGCGGTGTGTTTTGTCAACGGGACAACGTCCTTTCAGATCACCAGTTGCTTTGCATGTATAAATCCGATTTCTGTGTATACTGCGTTTGAAGAAACCTGAACATCCTGCAAATAGAAAAACAAACGAAAAGTCACTTTCAACTTTAAAGAAAGACGTTTATAGACGAAGAGACTAAAATCAATTAACTTTGGCCGAAACGTTTTCATAAAAAAAAACTCAGCAGCCAAAGGCTTTCCACAAGTCTTACCAGTCAAACTAGAAAATTTTGGGTAAGCTATACTGATGGCAACAGAATGCAAAATGTCCTTAAATTAGTGCCTGACTTGTGTTTTGGAGAAAACTTCTCAATCAACACGGGAAAGGCTGTATATGATAGTACCCTTCACTCGTAGGAGAAAACTGAGTATTGACAAAGAAATTAAATATCTAGAAGTAGTTCTAGTTCAAGACATAGCACATAATTGGAACTCATATGTCAGAACAATGATGGTCAGACCAATCACCGCCTACTCGTCAGTAATATGACGGAGGCAGATAAAAGATGTAACCATCATTTCAAAGCTGCACTATCTTCCGAGACTCGCATGCATATTCGTAGGTATCTATGGTACTATAGGAACCTATCCCACAGCTGTCATTGGGTTGCAGTGCTCCCAATAGATGTCGCCACTCTTCACTATTTAGAAATAAATTCTAAGGGTTTTGTGAGAAAACGCCAAATAGAGTGAAGATAGCTACTACAATGTCTGTAGCCCAATTGGGCATTTTGCTCCGTCGTGCTCGGTCGCCTCGACTTGAAGAAGCAAAATTTCGGTTTTCTATCGTCCGACTGACCCCAGGATCTCTGTAACTCTGGTGTTTTTCGTATTCGATCCAGAAAGTGACGTAGTACAAGCTGCTTGGATTGTGGTACCATCTAAGTAGGAACGTTAGAGGACGTACAGAGATATTTCTGATTTAGGTGGGCAAGTCTAGAAGTTGGTATTTTAGTACAGGACATAGGGGGACATTTTATTGCACTGAAATTCGTCGTGTAGTAACCTGTTAATTTTTTTTTTTACATCTATTGCAAATTTCGTTATTTTTTTTAATAGCAAATTGGTCGGAGATGTTTGCGATATCTTGCGATGTCTTGCGATGTCTTGCGAATGTTTTCTTCATCCAATACTTCCTTAATTACTTAGACGGCGTGCGCTTCAATCCGGAGTGGTAACATGTGTCTCCATCTAGTGCAGTCTTTTCACAGCTGCTTCCAGTTGAGCACACAAAGTTGACTGAGGTCCCTTTCCACTTGTGTGCGGCACCTAAGATGAGGTCGTTCTTTACTGCATTGTCCCTCTGGGTTGGAGTCAAAATCTTTCCAGGCCGAGGTGTTGGAGTCCTTGCATTCAAAGTGACCTTGCCATCTGAGCCGAGTTATCCGACATCGCTGTATAGCCCTTACAATCCGTCGTCTCCTCCATTCTCAATCAATGCAAACGGGTCCAAAAATTGCCTGAAAAGCCCGAGAGCATTTTCATCTGCTTTCGTCAGTGTCCAAGTTTCTGCGCCGTAAAGCAGGATTTGGATGACCAGTGCCTTAAAGTCATTTTGGTTGCTCTAGAGAGGGCTTTACTACTCTAAGTCCAAACTAGCAGCGATTAGCAAGAGTGATTCTTCGCATGAATTCGAAGTGGTGGCTGCCTATTGCGACATTTTTTCCTAAGCCTCGGTATTGTGGGTTCCTCCTTATTGTTGACAGCATATATCTTGTTCTTTCTTCGTCGACCGCTAAACCTATCTTTGCCGCTTCTGTATCAATAGTCACAAAGTGACAGGTCGGTACTTTCTTACCATTATGTCAATGTCATCTGCGTATCCATTTGTTTGCGGGTTTGGCACAATTTTTTCAACGTATCTCCTTTTTGACATTGAAAGTGCGGGATTTTCTCCATCATCATCAAATGACCTTGACAGGCATGCCAAACTAGACATGGCTCTGTATAGTTCGTCTCTATAAGCACTGTCATATACGGCTTGGAACTCTATGAAACTCCAATGTGAAAATTTGATCTATAGCAGACTTTCTTGGCCTAAAACCACACTGATAGGGTCCGGTCAGGTTATTGACGAAAGCTCTTAGCCGTTCCCATAATACGGCAGACAGGATTTTACATGTGATGTTGAGGAAACTTATCTCCTTGCAGTTGTCGCAGTTAGGGGAATCTCCCATTTTTAGGATCGGACGAACTATTCTGAGGTTCCATTCGTCAGACATACTTGGTGTATGCTCCATATCCAACCATAATCAGCTGATTTTAATAGCCAAGCAGTTCAAGCATCGTGTCCACCAGGTTTGTTGGGCTTAAGCTAAGAAATTGTTGTCCAAACTACATCGTGGTCGGATGGACGAATGTATTGTCAGTCATTTCCCAGGTTGAATGGGTCAGTCTGCCTAACGATGGAGTATTGTTAGTCATCACCGTTTAACAGTCTGCAGAAATAATCTTTCCAAATTCTCAGGAGTGACAGTGGTTCCTTGTAGATTTTTGTTTCGGATTTGCTTTTTTGGTTAAACTTCCGAAGTGCGTTCTTCTGGCAGCGCCTCTCTAAGGCATCGATCGAGTGGTTTTCGTGAAAAAGCCCATGACAGTCTCTTGAGATTATAGCCGTTCAACGTTGTACTTCCTTACAATGCTTCGGTGACTTTGGGCTTTCACGGATATCCGCATCCGTACCTTAGTAATGGTCCGAGTCCGATGTTAGCTGCTCGAACGGTTCGGACAGCTAAAACACTGGAGGAGTACCTTTCGTCGATCGCATTATTATAAATTTGGTTTGTTGTCCAGAAGTCAGATATCAAGGTGTTGAAACCGTCTGGCTATAGTTACCGCCGCAAAATCAATAAGACTGTGTCCGGAAGCGATGTCGAAGTACTTCCAACGATGCCCTCCTTGCATAGCATGACATTAGATGCCCAGGGACCATTTTCAAGTCATATTTAGGGCATTACTCGTAGGTTTTCTCGAGGAGATACTCGGCTACAAGCGGTCTGTTAAGCGTTCTAACATTCTACCGAAGATCGTTGTTATTTAATCGTTTTCCACTAGCTTGCTCGTCACATTTTTACCTTTTCCGTCTAAGCTTGGGGGCCCTATGATGGCGTAGGGCATAGGTCCTCGCATTCTTGACGGATATTCTCTTTGAGGGCTTCAAGAGTCTGAAGCTTGTCTATATAGACTCGTGCCTTCAAAAAACCAGACAAAAAGAAGTCTGGAACGGTTAAATCTTGCCGGCCAGTGCAAATCGCCAAAACGAGAGATTAGGCGACCCGGAAATGTAGCGCTCAGAATTTCAGTTGTGGCTCGTGCAGTATGCGCCGTTGTTCCATCCCGTTGGAACCTCATGTTCTCCAGTCTCAATTCGCTCGCTCTCCGCAGTAACGAAGCAGTAGTCGTTTGGGCCGCCGCGTTTTCGAAAAAATAAGGCCTGTTGATGACTCCAGCGTAAACAGCACATGATGCAGTAACTTTGAGCGGATGTAATTGCTTTTCGTGGGTTATACGCCCCGGAAGCCAACACTTTCCATATTCACATATCCACAGAGACTGGAATGGGCCTCGTTGCTCGTGATGATTTTTGATGAAAAGTTGTCTCCCTCGTGGTCGTAATTCAGGATGACTTGAGCGTAGGTTACACGCTCTTGGCGGTTAACAGCTAACCACCGATCCACAGTATGCACTTTTTAAGCGGACATCTTACAGTCGTTCACCAAAATTCTCTGTTAAGACCGCCGATTGATGATCAATTGCGTGGCACATCATCAATCCGGGATTCTCCACGACATCTTTAACCACAGCTGCGATATTGTCAGAAGAACGGCTAATCCAGGGCCGGACAGACCTTGCAGCAGCTCGTGTTGTCTCATACTTTTCTAGGCGAGCTGCCAAACGACGTAGTACTTGCCCAGTTGGTGTCGGACGACCGGGAAATCTGCGCCGAGATTCACGCTGCGCCAACACCACCGACGAATTATCCGTAAATTGTAGATCGTAACACTTATTCCGCGTTATTTAGGAATATAGCGATTCATGTCTTGTTGACGTGTATTTTTTATCTGTTTACTTCACAAACGCCAAAGTAGAATTGACATTTGCCGCCATTTGCAAAAATTGTAGCATCTTCCTATAATGTAATGACTTTTGCGCCACCTAGTACTAGTGCTGCTATCGGAGATCATCACTGGCTGGTAGGGCAAGCACTACGTTTCGAACTTGGTTGTTACGCTGCTGACCTAATCCAAGTTATAGGATAGGCAGCAATTTGCAGTGGTGCAGCTAGATTGCACCATGACGCAGACCTTTTTTGAAGTTCGTGACATTTGTTACTTTACACTTGATGTACTTGGAAGACCTGCCTTTTGTCGTCTACCGACGAGGTTTTGATAGTAATGTTTCCCATGCGGTTACAGTGTTCACATATTCCTTATGCCAATGGGGTTCGTTGGAGTACGTGTCTATACATATTTATGGCTAGAAACCCAAACAATTCAGCTGCTATTGTCTACTGCAAAACTATGATGCAAGAAGCATTGCATCTGTGTAAATGGCGCTTCTCCACTGCAAAACATTTTGAAAGTAATACAATTCCCCATGCAATTTGTAATTTGGTAGGTACGAACATACTGTAGTAGTCTATATGGACAAAATAGAATTGCAGGCAATAAGCCTAATGCATCTCCTAAAAGACATCACCAAGCTCAAGTCGGCACGAGACAATTTTACGAGAATGGACTCTCCTTAAAAATTCTATTTCTTACCATCACAGCTGTAAATTCCATAGTGTTTCCCTGAGCTTCGATCTCCGCAAACTTTACACGGAATGTCCAGAAGGCGATCTCCTGTCGAAAGAAACACAAAAGAACAACAACAAAAAATTAGTTAAAAACTCTTAGACAATAAACAAAAAAAGCAAGGCAAATAAAAAACAAGTAAAAATAATCCTTTAATCCCCCGCCACAAGAAGAAAAGCAATGAGGACACTCCTTTACTTCCTCTACAACGCTACAATGCTACAACGCTAACGCGACAAAAGAACTTTTTTTGCTTGCAGCACACAAAAATCTTTTCCCGGAAACAGCAGAAAGAAGTTTGTTTCCTTTTGGTGTTTCCTTCCTTCCGGGAAGGAGTAAACATTTTCTTCACTTTTAATTGAAAGCGAAGAAAGAGTTAAGTGGAGCACACTGATGCGGTGGTTTTTGGCGCAAGGCAGCTAAAAAAATAAAAAATAAAAACAGAATTTGGTTCTACTGCCATTGTCACTACCGCTCCTTCGCCTACGGTGAAGGACAAGAAAATCCTTTTTAACAGTTTCCTTTTTTTTTTGTTCTTTTCCTACTGCCGCCACTCGCTGCTTTATAATGTTTGTGAATCGCTTTTTCTGCTTAATTGCCACCCAGTGGTGATTTTCCCATGACTATTGCGGAAAGGGGCGGCACAGAAGAACAAAAAAAAAACCAACCAAAACTTAAGGGTGTCCTTAATTAGTTATTCGAGAAAAAAAAGGTATCCCTCCGAGACAAAAAGCAAAAGCACCCAAAATGAATTAGCTTTTGTTTACCCTGTGAAGGATACCTACCTAACCAGACCACTCTACACGCAGCGCACGGAACTCACAGGAACTCACACGCAACGTATCCTTAATGAAGTGCCGAAGGATTGGATTTAAATGAAATTATCCTGGATTACGCAGAAAATTAGTTTTTTTCTTCTTTTTTTTTCGTCATTCATCCGTAAGTGATTGTAGTCCTTGATTTTTACCACTCTCACACAGAGTTATACGCGTGTCCGAGTCAGTCCTGTGTCCTGTTTCCCTTTGTTGATTCAATTTTGTTTCTTCTTCTGCTTATTGTAGTTTGTTGCACCTCTAAAACGTATGTCATTCGATTCCTCTGGCAACACTTTCAAGAGGTCTTTATGTGTGCTAATCCTCAGAGCCATAGTACGAGTAGGGTGAGTTGGAGGGTAATCACCAATTTGACACTTGTCAAAATATACAAGGGATCGGCGAATGGCATTGAATAAACGGTGGCACGTTTTCCTCTTTTATGGTCTGCTCGATTTCCTACTTAGAAAAAGTGTCAAATAAAAAGAGGGTGCCGCATGTCCTCCAAAGAATTGAAAATTTAAATAACTGTCAACGGCCTTTGTTTTGATTTGATTTTAAAACTTTAGAACCAGCGATTTGGAGAGGAAAACGTATTGTCTCAGAGACACGGAGTCTGTTCGAAATAAAAACAAAAAGGCGTGACGTGTGGGACGATTGGAAACTTTAGTGGCACAAGCCTTTTAGTTTTTGGTTGGTCCTTGTAAAATTGGACAAAACGTATTGTTCCTTGCCTTTATGTGGGAACAAAGTTAAAAAGAGTTTGTGGGAAGAGTCGTTTTTTACTCTCAATGAGTTACATATGTTTTGAGGACACTTGAACATTTCTATTGAGTGGCTTGTATTTTACATTAAAACTGTTCAGAAGTTCCCATACACATACACACAGATTGCATGAAAGTTTTGAAGTGTTTTAGAGGAGTTGTGGCAGTTTCTGGTCACTTGTGGGGGTAAACAGAAAGTCTCACCAAGGACGTCAATAAATTGGAATAGAGAAAATGTCGGCTACTTGTGACCAGAAGGTTGACAGAAATGCGCCAACAATTCTGAGCACAACCTGTGATAGTAATCGACTCCATCCAAAAAAATTAGATAACAAATAACAAACTTCACACTATCCAATGAGTATGCTAGTATCATAGATTACCAGCTGAAAAGAACTGTCAGAGACTTCGATGCCAGACCACAAGGGCATCGGTTCAACATCGGGGTTTCTCGGCCTTGTTAAGGAAGAGGGATCTGCGGAAAACCAACTGGACACTCCTTAATGAGAATCTCGGTAAGAGGAAGCTGTTCGGAACCTATACAGTACCCTCACCAAATGCTTTGAACTAATGTGCCGACCCGAGAAAAATTCCTACAGATCGCCGTTCTATCTGTCCAACATGCAACAAGCCTAATAACACGGAAGATCCTGCGAAAGTGCACTTGAAGTTCTGATGTGCAGAATCGATGACGTGCTACTTTTGACGGCATGCATACTCGTAAGTCGGCCAACAACACGGCACAGACGAATCAGGAATGATGGTGAAGAGAACCATAATTTCGGATTCTAGTTGCGGCCAGTATGCGAGTTTCCCATGGTGTAGATCGAGGCATATGCAGACGTTTTAGCTGTATTATGCATTGGATCATGCCTATCGACTGTCAGCTCTCTAGAAATTGGCTTTCACTTAAAATTCTCAAAAGTAGGGCGGTTCTTCTCAGCAGAAGCTGACAGCTCTGACTCAACTAATGTTAAAATGCATAAGCATCCATTTTTCTAACGAGTGGTAGTAATTGGGTGTCATCCTTGATGGCAAACTTCTTTTTATGTCGCGTCGAAAACCTGAAGTGGCTTTCTAACACCGGAAAGGAGCTTTTGGCAAGATATTATCGGCTTATCACCGATCCATGGGTTGTCTGGCCAAACAAAGAATCAAAGAAAATGAGTCACTGTTTGTTGCTTTTACAACGATCCAAAGAACAGTCTGTCTCGGCAACAAACGGAATTTCCCTAGGCACACTGATGAATCTCCCTCCCCTTAATATTCATATCATGGACTGCACTCCAAAAGTCATCTTCCGTTTAATGAGAAGTGACCTTTAGTACAAGGCGCACAGGAACCTTGGTGACCTCGCGGGTTGACTCTGGTCTTATGGACATGTCATGTGATACAATTCTACCAGAACTTCTATTACTGCAAAAGTACGAAACTGGTTTTCCATTGCTGCCAGAATCTGAGACAGGAAAAGAATGTAGTCGGGTCTTCCTGTGTCGTCCAAATCCGATCAAAGATTTAGGGCTGGTGTCTTGAGGACGACAACGTTCGTCTTCACTCCTCTTTAGATAAACCTTCACTTGACTCTCCAGCGGAGATTTACAGCGGCAATGTGAAGAATCGGTGGAGGAGGTGAAGTAGCGATAGCGAAGTTCCACTTAAGTCTTTGTTGAAGCCTCTCACCAATTCCGAGCTAGGTCGAAAATTGAAATCTTCACTAAGCGCAGTTGGAAGCACTAATGTTCGCAATGAGATCGTGGGAAAGTAGACTCCAAAACAGTTTCGGAGTACCTGAATCTGCATGCGTCCTCGGTTAGGGCTTTCATTGACAGCTGGATTTCTTCCAAGCATTACTGTAGAGAGCATGACCCTCCATGATGCCGTCAAATCAATTCAATGCTTTCCAATGCCTCTAAGAGATCAGCGATATTTCTGCTGTCCCTCAGTAAAAAAACAAAAACTGTTGACTGCCTTCTGGTGTGGTTGGGTCCTAAGTGTGATAGGCATAAGTGACACAACATACCTCGGTACTTGGTCTAAGAGTGATCACGACATGGTGGACCGTTTTCTCTATGGGTATCCAGCCTACGCTCGAATCAGACTACTTGTACTCAGCGCTGATTTGGTGGATGCTAGAAATGTAGGCACTTCACCACTGAAGCGTTTACACATGTTTCTACGAAAGACTGAGAAATTTCAGTAAAAGAAAAATTCAAGGACTATGTCTTTGTGTGAGTGCTTTGACAGAACAGCTTAGTGCATCCAAATTCCAAATTATAGCAATCTCATATGAACCCTTTGATATCAAACGCGTACCTGATATCTAGATATCGTTCTAGTAACTCAAAAGAGCTAGAACTATGACCTTTTGAAGTCCACCGTCTAAGGAGCTCCACTATTACTCCAAGAAAACTACCAAGAAAATTCAACGAGAATCATGTGATGATCCATTGGCACCTAACAAAGATTGCAAAGTCCTAAGGTTGGTAGAACATCGCCAATCGGAAAAGAATTTGCCTCAAAGGATCAACGCGAGCACTGCACCAATTTTTGAATCGCAAATGAATGACACGTTCTTAACAGCAACACTAAACATCGCCAATAATGGCTTAGTAAAGCAGACAGACCAATGGAATTTGTGATGTTTTACTTTGGACATCACTGTGTCTTTGGTTCGAGTTTTAGTCTAAGAAGTGCTTATGCTTATAGCTTCTTCGTCTGTTTTCACGAATAGCTCCCTATCGGTCCAATTTTGGACCACTCTTTCGAGCATTTTGGGCTCTGTTCCACTAATAACGCGCTGAATATTGGCTTCCGAAACCTGAGGCGGTGTATCAGCATTCACCAAAGGATTTGAAGTAATCGAATGGCGTAGAGTTGCACGATCTCGGTACCCAACTCACCGGTCCATTTCACGACATATCATTGGCGATGAATCGCATCCTCGGTAAATTAGTTGTTTCATGGATAGTGAATGTCCAGATCAATTATCATCGTCCGGTAACGTTCGCTTGTTGACTGTAAAGCGAGCTCTGGCCTAATTTTTGAAGAAATGATGCCAATAGCTCGAGCACCACTCCCAGCAGTGCACTCTTGTTGGTGAAATTGATATATAAGTCTCTTCTGGGCTTGTCTCACTCCAGAAACGCAATTTTGACTGTCCACAAACCTATTGAGCGAGAAGTGAGCCTTGTCCCTATTTTTATTCCGATAAAAATAAGGGTCAACTTCAAACTGCTAAAGAGCCTCGAATCCGGGGCTTTAGTTTCTACTCTATCTGGATGCTATAGGTACGGGTGTACTCTGAGATCTTCCGACACACTTTCACACACGGGGGCTATACTTTTTTCTGTATGCACATAGCCCTGGCATCATGTAAAGTTTATGGACACTGAAATTCCTCCACGGCTCACAGGAAAGGAAGCTTAGTTGATCGTAATCTTCTACACGTTTTGTTATTCGAGGCAGATTTTTAATGACATGGAAGCGTTCCCTGGAATACTTCATGTAGTTCTCAGTCGACTTTAAGCACATCCTCGCCCTGCAATTGTTGAGACAAGTGAGTGATGTGAAGAATCGAAATGGTACCCTTCACGCAGGAGCAACTGAGGATATTATATTATGTAGCGCGAAAATTGACCCGTGTTTACCGACATCAGGTATTGGGCATGTCACATTGGTCATAACCACCGAGTTTTGTATAAAAACTTGAACAATAACTTAAGCCTGCAGACCATCAACAGCGTCGTTACTTTGTCAATTGGGTGTTGGAAACACATGAAAATGATCAGGAACCGAAACATCATTTTTACAAATCAGGCGCATTTATCACCCCTATTATCGGTGCGGATCGAACGTTCTCTTCACCTATTCGATTCACTTTCACTTCGAATCGGTATTCTGATACACGGCAGGTGAACTGCCTTGCCGTTTTCTATTTCAAAGTTTCGAAGATTTAAACGTCACCCGTTTGGAAATGTAAGTGTCATTTCAACTGTGTAATTTGTGTGGAAAGAAAAACAAATATGGATAGTGCAGCACTTTATTTCAATTTTAACTCGGAAACAAGAGATTCGAGAGGACATTCGATTCGTGCGTATATTGGAATACCGACCTGCATTACCGGCAAGTGAGTGTCTCACTTCGAACGGATAGCAGGATCGGAAAACTCGTATTTGACATAAACATTCCCCGCGGTGTATAGCAGAATAGGGCTGTATACCTCAAAGGCTTTGTTAATTTTTTGTAGATTGGATTGCGTTAGATTTATACATATTTATAATTATTATAATAAATAATTTTTTGAAATTTTGTGGAGCAAATCCTTGCACCGAAAGTGTTGCCTCGTGTACACATTCTGGACTCAATAAAGACCCTCAACTTTTCCAATTCGGAAACAGGAGTTGCTGTCGATTATGCTACTGCAAAAAGAAGGAATCTAGAAATAAGTGCACCATGATATGATAATTTGAATTTTTGACCCTTGGGAGCCTGAATCAAAAAACAATTTTGCGATGACAAATTTAAAAATATAATTTTCGCGCTTTTTAAGTTTTGAGATATGGCAATACCGGTGTACATACCTTAAATCTGACATCAGCAATGTAGCGTTTGACGTTTTTAATGGACCACGTGCTCAGAAGGTTTTGTCAGCCAAAAAATGGAATTAAAGCGTGAACATTTCAACGTGGATGAACTCAACACCAGTGTTCCGATCAACTCACTTCGACTTAGACCACTTCGTCCATCCCGGGCCACCGTGCTTCGCTGATTTTCTGAATTCAGTTGTCATCGTCGTTCACTGTAGGACGAATTTCGTGAAGTCGTCCAAAATCGGCTGTTGTGCCAAAAAACATGGATGCTGTGCGGAGTTGTCTTGAAATTGAGGTATGCTTGGACATTACTTCCACTCGCATACTTTTAATATTTTATGGTGAGGAACATTGGGCCGTCAAAATTTGACAATCAATCAAAAAAAGGCTCGTGTCGATTGGTCCAGAGTAATGTTGAAAAAATGGGATCGCTTGGCTTGAAACGACGTCTGTAAGATCGTAACAGGCCACAAATCATGGAACAGCAGTCGATTGTATGGGTCTTTCAAGACGAGCCAAATCCAACAAAAATTGTTCGGGCACGAAGCACTTCGAAGTAAATGGTCTCCTGTTTCTTCGGAAAAACCGGACATTTCGCCACCGTGTCATTAGAGCAACGTAGAGCAGTCAATTCAGAATGGTACACAACCAGTTGTTTTCCAGAAGTCTTTGGAGAAACAGAGAAAAGCAACCGCCCGACCGAATCATTCGCCACCACGACAATACGAGCTCTCGCAGGTCGACTCAAACAAGAGACTTTGTGAGCAGTGAAAACATCGAATTGATGGGGTCATCTGCCATACATTCCTGATTCCATTCCAATATTATTCGCACATCAAAAATAAATTGCAATGCAAGAAGAAGCGGTTGATGCTTTTAAGACGCATGTTTTGGAGTTATCTCGTTCGGAGTGAGAAAAGTGCTTCGAAAATTTGTTCCAATCGCATGGAGAAGTGTATTAATCTTCATGAATTGTATTTCGAAAAACAATGAAGACATTTTCGATGATAAATATTCGTTTTTAGTTGTTTTTCCCAAGACTTAAATAGCAACCTACATAATGGGTTGTGGCTAAGTTCTCAATACATTTCGATCCCAGTTAACATCAGAAACTATATTCAAAAAACCGGTTGAGTCGTAAGCCTGGGCCACATCATCCCCTCATCATCAGCTATGATGAGGTCGTTCTCTACTACGTTGTCACTCCGGGTTGGAGTCAAGATGACCTGACCGGACTTCTATGCTATGGTTATACGAGCTTTTCTTATAGTTTGCTCTCAAAATGTCTCTATTCACCATTGACGAAAACGGGGCAGAAAAGTACTCGAAGACTTTTCTCACGAAGCGAGTGAAATGCTATTGAACACTTTCGATTCGATCAGAATCGGAAGAGATATTATTATTCCAAATGATAACTGCACATTCAATGAGGGAGGAAGGATAAGAGAGAGAAAGGAGCAAAGAATAACCTTTGGATACGATGTGGTTAATATGGGCTTTAAATGAAAAGACTTTTTAGATCATCGGCAAATAATAAGCACTGTCCATCATTCAATGGTGTAGCGAATGAAAATGATAAAGAGAAGTGGGCCCAAACGACTGCCTTGTGGAACACCAGAGCTATATTTAATCTCTTTGGAGAGTCAAGTACCGATTTCAAACTGCACCATAATGTACGATGTTAATTGTGAGTCACACTTTAACGTCAAGTTGTTTGCCCAACTTAATTTGACATTTTTTTGTTTCAGTGTTTGACAACCATGGAGAGGCACACAATTGAGCAGCGCGTTCAGATAGTTGAAGACTTTCACGAAAATGGGCGTTTAAATCAAAATGCATTTCGTGCACTGCGTGATTTTTTGGTCAGCATAATCGACCGCCCAACAATTGAACATCTCACGAACATCACTGATGCAAATTTTGAATAAAGATTTGAATTTACACGCTTACAAGGTTCAATTGACTCAAGAGCTGAAGCCTACTGACCATTTCAAGTGTTGTCAATACTCCGAATGGTTGGTTGAACAGACAAAAGTGAATGGTGACTTCACAAAGAAAATCATCTTCAGCGACGGGCACACTTTCACCTCAAAGGATTCGTTTAACAAGCAGAATTGCCCCATTTAGGCAAATGAGAAACCACGAGTGATTGTTGAAAAGCCGATGCATCCACAAAGAGTGACTGTTTGGTGCGGTTTATGGGCTGGCGGCGTCATCGGGCCGTACTTCTTCGAAAATGAGGTCGGCCGAGCAGTTATCGCTATCGCCATATGATAACGGACTACTTGTGACCAGAAATTGAGGATATAGACCTGGACAATATGTGCATCCAACAGGATGGTGCCACTTGCCACATAGCCAACGAAACAATGGCTCTTTTACGCGAGAAATTCAATGGCCGTGTTATCTCACGTCGTGGCGATGTTAATTGGCCGCCACTCTCATGTGATTTGACAGCGTTGGACTTCTTCCTTTGGGGATATTTAAAAGAAAAAGTGTACGCCAATAAGCAAAGAACAATACAAGAGCTAAAGGATGAGACAATTCGGCACATTAATGACATTGAACCTCAATTATGTCTCAGAGTCATTCACAATATGGACCATCGGATAGAGGTATGACACCGAAGCCGTGGCGAGCATTTGGCCGCTATAATAAAAAATATTAAGATAATTTTGTTTTTTTTACAATTAACATCGTGCGTTAGTTATGGACCACCCTTTAGCAGACCTATCTATACCAAGTAATATAGGGTTATCCAATAAGGACTTGACAACTTTTTTTTTAAATAAAACGCAAACCATTTGCGATATTTCAAAAACATTTATGAATGGAACTCGACTTCGTTCATATGGCCACCGCGCCTACGTTTGCAGCGGTCGATTCGTTGGACCCAATTTCCAACGACTCGGCCACACATTTCGGCCGAAACGGCCGCTATTTCGCGTTCAATGTTGGCTCTGAGCTCTTCCAACGTCGTCGGCGTGTTGGCATAAACCAATGACTTAACGTAGCCCCACAGAAAATTGTCAAGCGGCGTTAAATCGCACGAACGAGGCGGGCCCATTTCTTGAGATAGCACGCTCACCATACTTACTCTTCAATAAATCGATTGTGGCGTGTGTTGTGTAGCTTGTGGCATCACCCTGTTGAAACCACATATCGTCCAAGTCCATATCTTCTAATTCGGGCCAAAAATAATCGGTGATCATGGCGCGTTAACGCTGACCATTCACAGTAACGTGACGATCCTTATCGTCGACGAAAAAATATGGCCCAATAACGCCGCCGGCATGCAAACCACACCAAACAGTTATTTTTTGTGGATGAAGTGGTGATTCATGAAGCACATGTGGATTTTCACCCGACCAATAACGCATATTTTGCTTATTGACGAACCCATTGAGCTTCGCCACTGAAGATGATTTTGCGATGAAATTCATCATCTTGGCGCATCTTCTCCAGAACCCAATCGGAGAACTTACGTCGCTTCAAATGGTCCATCGGCTTCAATTCTTGAGTCAGCTTGACCTTGTATGCAAACCAACATCCTTACGCAAAATACGCCATAATGTGGTCTGAGCAATGCCTAATACTTGAGACCGCCGTGGAATTGACTGATTTGGATCGTTTGCTACGGACGCCTGAGCGGCAGCGATATTTTCGACACTTCGACCAACCCGTTGTCTCACTGACACGGCAACATTACACAACGAACATGTAGACTCAAATTTTTGCACTAAACTTCTTATTGCCTGCCTACTAGGGCGAGAATTACGACCGAAAATTGGAGTTAACGCTATTAAAGTTGCAGTCAACGACTCCGAGTTTTGGTAGAAAATTTTTATAATTTACAGACGTTGCTCGTTCGTGTACTTTACCACGATGAAAATGTTGAGTTTACTGAATAAATTGACAGTGACAGTTTGATGATTAGTGAAAGAGTGCGTTCATAAATTAAATTCAAAGTTGTCAAGTCCCTATTGGAAAACCTTTTATAAAAAATACTTGTCCTCCTGATATACCAGGATGAAGCCTTCTATTGGCTTTAGACGAACAAGTTGGCCTATTTCTGAGATATTGTAGTATCTTAAGAAATGTAACATTTTAGGTATGCCGTCGGAAAAGCAAGAGTTACGAACAGACGTACGCAGATTTATTTAAAATAAAAATCAAGACTCGGTTTTCCAGATACGAAAATAAGAGAACGTCTGAAAAATAGCCATCAAGCTGAAATGATGTATAAAACCCAAAACCCATCTCACCTGTTCCCATTTTCCGCTGATGGAAATATTTGAATCCTAAGGTATCCAGGGCGTCAGTAATTTTTTTTACTATTTTCTTATAAAACCACTTAAACAATTTGTTCGCACAAATTATCATTAATTAAAAAACAAAATTCACATTTAAATTTAAAATCAAGAATTTTTACGAAACACAATCTCGCAACTGACTAGGTGCCTACTCAAAGGTGAATTAAATGAATTTTTGAAAATATTTTCCACAATTGGACCTTTTTTTTGTTGTTTGTTTTGTTTTTGTTTTAAATGAAAAGAAAGAAACACATTTCACGAACAGAATTTACACGTCCTTCTCACGATAACTTTGCACAGTCAGTGACTCCGACACGACTTATCTGCCACTTGAAAATGTGACTGGCTGCTGATGCTATTGCTACTTCCACTTCTACTTCTACAATCGTAACGCGCTACTGTTGGCTGGTTGGTTTCCCTGACATCCTTATGATAGATGATGACAAAACAAGGATGACGACGACGTTGATGATATGAAGTTGATGATGACGATGATACGAGTATACCATCTGGTACAACCAAAACGACCGACCAACCAACCAACTAACATACCAACCACCACCACCTTCACTTCACTTCCACCTTTTACCACCACCACCACCATCATCATTTCTTCTTCCATCAACGATAAATTCTGACATTGGCCACAGCGCCATCACCCTCCGTGCAACAATCCCAAACGAATCCTACCCGAAGAGAAAAAAAATAAAAAGTATCTAACTAGCTTTTCTGAGAAAAAGGAACAAAAAAAGAAAACAGAAAAATGAAAGGACGAAGAATAAAAAATCAACAAATAAAATTGTATCTGTAAGCGGGTGGATGAGAAAGGATGCGCTGCTTACACTCTCTCGTATTGATGCTCTCGATAGAAAGAGAAACACAAGTCACACAGGAAACTCGGAGAAAGAAAAACGCCCACATACACGTTTTATCTTGGTGTCGTATAGCATCCTTGATAACATCCCCTATTTCCTTGTGGCTTTCGACAAATTCACCACAAAATGTCAAGAATGACGAAGCTATGTATTAAGGCATCACCCTGTGAGAAGGAGACTCAGACTGGTGAGCCCAGTAGCAGCCCCCATATCAACACACTGTCACACACATGCTGAAAATTGACTCAAAAATTAAAAAAAAAAAAAAAACCTTAAGAGTTGAAGAACAAAAGTAACTCCTGGCAATGCCGTATTTGAAATACCAGCTTTTAAGTAGTAACCTACCGGCTTTCGATGCATAAAATTCCCAACTAACGTCAATGCGGACCTTTTCCCAAAAGAGGACGTCACAACAACGTCAAAAATATCATTAAGGAGTCATTTCAAAGGTCTTGCCAACGTCAAAAACAAACAAAAAAAAAGTTAAGCAGATATGAAACCAACCCCGAATTGTACAAAAGAAAGGCGTGGATTTGAAAAAACAAAAAAACAAAACAAAGGAGATGCGAAAAAATCATCCCCTCACGTTAATAGGACAAAGGATACACTACCCATCGCGTATCTGTATACACATAAGTGCGTGTGTTTCGTGTGAGGGTTGATTTACTGACTCCGCAAATTGAAATGACTTAAAACGGCAGAATATGAGGTTTGAGATAAAGATAGATTCACACACACAATAGTATCAGGGTGGAGCTATGATCAGTATGATACACAGGATACTGAGAGAAAACTATAAATGACATTGACTCCTGCCACATCAGTGACGATGGGTTACTTACAATTTTACTACTACCACACAAATCAGCTTCCTGTTTCCACCATCGACGAGTATGAGTAGAGGAGTACGAGTATCTTGTCACTCTCGATCTGTATGGACTGAAGGATGTTTGTGGTTACATTAGTAGCAGTAAGTCGTTTGTTCATTCTTCATCCGTAGTACTTTGACTCTTGCTTGAGTTTGTGTTGGTAAGAGAGTCCACCATTTTGGAAATCCTTCTTATTACACCCTTCGAAGGAGACTCAATGGTGTCTTGATGTGTGTGTGTGTAAAAGCCACACCCCCCTATCATCAGAATATGCCAACCACTAAGCGTAAAGCAAGCCAAAAAATCATTTTCACTACGAAGAGCGCATACGTCAGGATTGGTCCAGTTAGTGTACGAGTAGTGGTGAGTTTCTATGGTATGTTGACTGGCAATGAACGGATAGAGATCCTATTCCCGGATGCAGAGGGATATGGAGATATTTTGTAACGGAAAAGCTAAAAGCTACATTTCTCTCGCGCTAGCTGACATCACACAAATTGATTTTTCTCGTTTGTATGGAGGGGGGTCTAAGGTTAGGTTCCACACTTACATACTTGAAGATGAGAAAGGAAGTTGGTTGGAATGGTTCAGCAAGAAAGAGAGTGATAGGAGGTTAATTTTTTTATATTTTATTTTTGGTCTTTATTGCCTTGTAGATAACCTTTTGGTATGTACGAGTTTATTGGAGATATAGACTGCACAGTTTATGGATATAAACTTGTATGATGTCCATATACTCGTTTGCTGGCACTCATTCATGTGAGTTGAGTTCGTATAGTCGGAAGGGATGATGGCAGAAGGAGACTTCATAACATAGCTAATCTTAAATCTAACAGGCAACGTTTCTGAGCTGATGCATATGTGATTAGGGGTTTTGATGAACTTGCCTTTTCAGAACTTTACATGCTCTATCAGGGGCTAAGATCAAATTAACCCATATCCATAATCAGATCAAGTTAAACACTTAACCAAAGGTGTTATCTGCTCTTCCAGTCAGCGATTATACAAGCGATTAACACAAGAAAATGCAATTCAACATCGGATTCATGAATCTTAGAACGAAAGCTGCTCGTAAACTGTACGAGCAGAAAAGAAGGGAACAGCACAGGCTTCTCAGAAAGAAAAATGATAAGAGCACGCGAGCTAGTTTTATAAGAGAATAAAATGAACATGCCGGGCCTGCGAAGCCAGAATGGATGATGATGTAAAGTTGAACATGGACTACTAATAGCAGGTAGCGTCGTAATCGACGCGGAGAATATGAACTTTAGGGGATGTGTAACCGCTTTCAGGCAAAATGAACCATTTACTCTGGACGAAGATGACAGAGAAGTCTTATAAAGGTGCTGGCGCAAACGGATTCCATCGGTTACTGAGTTATTTAAATTAGATGAGATGACCTGGTTGGGTACCAGATCATCTATAAGACTGGTCAGAGGAAAGCATGCCCAAAGCATGAAGCCTCATCGACGTTTGTCCGATCCACAAGAAAGGGGACCATTTTGAATTATCCAACTACGAGTATATCTAGTAATACTCGTAAGTCTCTTAAAGAGGACTGAGTGGCGGGAAGCTGCTGAGTGTCTTATAAGTTGGATTGGGCCATAGTGTCTGATTTTTAGCGTAAACCACCTGTCATGGGGGCTTATGTATCTTTATGGCATGCCCATACATCCATGGGGGCAAGGCTACGCCTTGTCCTTTCCTGAGATACCAAGTCGGAACTGTGTTGCCGGCACAAGTTCCATCCTTGGTATGAGTCGATGCCGACCTAAAACCTCTTACTGCTCTTAGGGTCGCAGCACCCAGTACTTATTGCAACTCTACATTGGGTCAACCAAAGGAAGACCCTTCCTGCGACTTTGGGTTTAAGCCACAGCCACCATGACGCTCCCACAAGGGGGCCTACCTCTTGAAGTCAGGCCCGGACCGAGATCCGGGGGGCTCCTGACTCCCATGGTACTGTGATTTAAGTCCTAGTAGGGAATACCGGTGATCCAGCCTCCAACAAGACCTATGACCGGCAACTTGTGACTGATCAAATCGTAGCAAACTTCGGTAGTGTCATCTGAAGATGTTTACGATAAGACCAGTACTTTGCTCTGCCCAAGTTTATTATTAGAAAACGTCATTGATGGGCGAAGCCTTGATAATTGGGCGGGGACCCTGGATTGGGCCAACCACCTCCCAGTAATGGTCTCCGGTAACTGCATGAGTAAACCCTTACGGCCTTACACATACAGACTAAAATGTTATATGGCATGGCCGGCCCGTAGCATTTTAACGGACTATACCGTCATAGAGCTCACAACGCTATACGGAAGAGATTAAAAAGATCGGACGAAAGCCTCGGATAACTATGAACTCATTGTCGACGACCCTAGCAAACGTTTAAAGGACAACAACAATAACCTTGGAATGTTCGTAGCCTTAATAGGCCACGTGCAACTGAACAATTTGAAGAAGCCCTTGACTTCTATCACGAAGATATCACTGCTATCCAGGAAGTGCGATGGGATAGGCTGGAGATAAGGACGTTGAAGAACTGTGATATATATATAACTATGGCGATTGCTGATCAACGGCCTCGCCACACTGAATGCATTGGTTCCCACAAGATCACCGAAATCAAACAGCATTTAGCGCGGTAAGTACCTAACGCATGGGACCTCGGTACCAATCCCGCGTGCTGTTGGCAATCAGAGCACATGGAGTACAATGCACCAGTTTTGTGTCTGAGTGCTAACGTTCCGAAAAATTTGTTGCGAATTATATGCGAGTGAACATTTTTCATCCGCATATAATTCGCAACAAAAAAGGTATTGCTGTAGGGAAAAGAAACAGCGCTCGGATGCGGATTTGCCATATTCGGCAGACTAGGCAAGAAATCTTGAGCTTCCGACACGTGAACGAGTATCTTATAACAATCCGCATCAAGGCTAAATTCGCTAACATAAGCCTAATATACGACCATGCCCCATACGAAAGAGAAGGATGACGCCACCGAAGAATGTTTCTACTAGCTCCTCGACAAGACATATGAGCAATGTCTGAAGTTTGAGGCTATTTTAACGCCGGGATAGGAAAGGAGTACATCTTTAGTAGGACAGTTGGTAAGCATAGCCTACACGACACCACGCCTGGCAACGGACTTAGGCTTATTGATTTTGCGGCTATAGCAAGCACACGATTTTCTCATCTCAATATCCGGTCTCCGGATCATTAAACGCTAAATCAAATTGATCATTTTGCGAATAGCATGCCTTTAGTATTCTGGACGTCCGAAGGTTCCGGGCAGCCGACATTGAATCGGATCACCACCTTGTTGCAGCCAAGGTGCGAATGCGAATTTCCCAAGCGCCACAACTGAGACGAACTACTGTGAAAAGATATAACGTAGAAATCACAAGAGACCGTCAGAATATAAGTACGACGTAACTGATGCACTGGATTTCACCCAACTACCTCCATGAAATGCCCGGTTTGATGAAGAATACCGGCAAGCACATACAGCTAAACAGGAAGACTGCAAAATAGCGCTGCCACTAAAGATAAGACCTGCTCTTGATCTCTACGAGCAGAAGAGTTGCGAAAAACATCGGCTCTCCAGAAGAAGAAGAAAGAGGACGGAAAGCGCGTGATCGAAGTTATTGAGAGGTTGTACTCCAGCAATGACGTGCGGAAGTTTTACCAACAGGTAAAGAGAAGAGATGAAGAAGGAAACCTTATAGTAGAGTCACGGTCGGTGCTGAAAATATAGGAAAGCTTTTTCTGCAGACTATATAACGACGAAGAAGCCCAAAATCCCGTCGTCAGGCATAACAGACCATTGAACTTCGACGATGATAGCCAAAACTTCCGTCCACTTGACCAGTACGAAGTAAGAATAGGAATATCTAAGCTAAAATCCAACAAATCAGTTCGACCTGACGGCTTACCGGTCGAGGTATTCAAATCTGCTGGAAATGACTTCTTGGAGAGCATGCACTAACTCACTTCACAGATCTGGTCAGCAGAGTGTATGTCTGATGAATGGGATCTCAGAACCTTATGCCAGATCCACAAAAAAGGATCCACAAAAGGATATAAAGGTATAAGTCTTCTCAACATCGCATATAAGATCTTGTCTGCCATATTGTGAGAACGCCTGAAACCCTTCGCCAACAGCCCGATTGATCTCTATCAGTGCGCTTTCAAACCACACCAAACTTTCACACTCCGGCTGATCCTGGGAAGGATTAAGAAGTCCAAATCGATACTGACCCTCAGCATTTATAGAGATGAGCCATGTCCGTTTGTGTAGAATGACGATTGAGAACGTTCGTTGCTCCGTCAATGTCGGTAACGACTTATCCAAGACATTCGATGTCAAAAAAGGTTTAAGACAAGATGACGCGCTGTCACGTAACTTATTTAACGTCATCCTTAAAAGAATTCCCAAGTGAACACTGGAGGTACAATCTTTCAAAAGTCCGTGCAACTACTAGCATACGGCGTTGATATTGACATAATTGGGAGCACACAGCAGGCTGTCAACGGTGCGGTCGCTCCAGACACTAAGTTTTTCTTTCATTTTCTTAGTTCTAATAAATGTTAAAATAAAAATAAAATTAGACTGTAAGTTACGTCGAAAGACATAGATTAAGTATTATGTTTAATTTAGAGTGCCCGCATGGGGCCAGTAAGTTACAATAAGATTATTTTTTAAGTTAATTAAGCTAATTTTTAAGCGTTTTTTGTTTAGCATATAAGCGTAATTTAAGTTATAGAAATAAAATGCATTAAAAAAAAAAAAAAAAAAAAACGGTGCGGTCGCTAGTATTGAAACGGAAGCTACAAAAATGGGTTCAGCGGCAAATGAGGGCAAAACCAAATATGGTATATGCTGTCAACAAGAAGGGACACAACATCGGACAGTCGACAACTATAACTTTGAGGTAGGAAAAGACTTTGTCTACCTTGGCTCTGGTATTGTTATCCATGTTACGCTAGTAGAATTATAACAACGCCTCTGTAGAAATAAAACGAAGACTAACTCTTTCCAACTGCTGTTCCTTGAGTAGTAAGGCCTTATCCGAACAACTAAGGAGACTATGTATGTACATATAAGCATCCTTCCTTATGTCCTATATCCCCTTGTGGGTCCTAGGGCCTCTACAACGCCTACGCGCCATCGTGTGCGGTTTCTGGCAATGAGCCTCCGATCTCCTCAACTCTTTCCCAGTTGCCGTGCTTCCTTCTCGACTATTCTACGCCATGTACTTCTAGGACCGCCGCGTATCCTGCCATCCTGAGTAAGCGGATTCTATTGCATCGCGTGGTTACCTATGGACCTGTCACCTTTTCGGAAAGTGTGACCAATCCAGTGTCACTTCCGTCGTTGTGTGGTTGTGCAATAGGTTCATGGCCGGCTCTCTCATAAAGCTGTTCGTTCGAGATACGGTTTGGCCAGAAAATCCTTAAGATATTACGCAGGCACCTAGTAACGAACGTTTGCAGCTTTCTTGTGATAGTAGTGGTCATTCTCCAAGTACCACATCCATATAGCAGCGCGGACATAACGTTGGAACGAAACAGTCGTAAGCTAAGCATCCCAAACGCAGACTTCGTTTTACCTATTCGGCTGGCTATATCCAGTTCGATTCCGCCATACGTTGAAACAATACTCCCAAGGTATTAGAAACTACTCTCTCTACTCTCTCAACTGTTTGTCGAGCAATGCATATACGAGTATGGCGAGTTGGTGTGTTCGGTCCCAGTCGTTGTTCCGAGTTAATTTCCAGCCCAACGACGTCTGCTTCCCTCATTATTCTGTGAAATAATAGGCATACATCGTCAGCGTAGTCAAGGTGTTTGAGTTCAGATGTAAGAGTCCATCGAATTCCTCCACTTCCCATCGACAAAGCCGCATTTACCACAACGCTGATCACTAATAAAAACAATAGTGGTGAAAGAATGCAGCCTTGTCGAACTCCACTTTGGACTTCGAATTCCTCAGACAGCTTTCCTCTGTGCAAAACGTGACATGTGGACCCATCGTACGTAGCCTTAATAATTGCTTAATTTATCTGGGATACCTCTGCTGCGCAAGGCACGCCAAATAAATTACCGATTGACACTATCAAACGCCTTTTCGAAATCGATGAACAGCAGGTGGAGCAGCGATCGATATTCAACGCACTGCTCGATGATGATCCGCAAGGTGTTGATGTGGTCGACACAGGAGGATCCAGGGCGGAAATCTGCTTGTTCGGCGTCGAGTGTGTCTTCAAGGTGTTCTTTAATTCGCTCCAGAATAATTCAGTTTTCGCACTGCATTAGGTTGCCTCATCCGGAAAACTCTCGGCCTCTCAGGTTCTCCCTGAGCAGTAGCTCAACCGATGCACTTGGCGCAGCTCGAAAAAGCTCTGCGGGTATGCCATCAAGTCCTACCGCCTTATTGGTTTTCAGTGTTTTTATCGCGCTAATGACCTCTTCCTTACTGGGGGTAGTGATGGGAATTGGAGCAGTTCTTTCCACGCACTCCTCAGTCTGACTTGGGTGCATATTGCTGGCGAATACTCGGTTCAAAACCGAAGCAAAATGCTCCTTCCATCTCTTGAGCTGATCCTCATCCGATATGAGCAACGAACCGTGTAGGCCTTTCACTGGGTGATGAGTAGACCTTCAGTCCCCTATTAGCTCCTATTAGCTGCTGCTAATTGCTCTTTTTTACTTCTCTCATCTTCATGCGATATAGGGACTCTAGCTCGATCCTCCCTGCTGCTGGAGTTGCTGCAATTCGAGTTCTAAGCTGTTTACGTTAGTCGATCCTTCTCCATGTATCTTCGGAAAGCCACGCCCTATGTCTTCACTGCGATCGACCGACAATCCTTTCTGCACCTCATGTGAAAACAGTTTTCACAGCATACCAATGATCTTGTATGGTGGTGGGCAGTGAGCTGCTGATTGTTTCCACTCCACGTGAGATATGGTCCCTTAGTTCTTGGTGCACTGTGGTATCTCTTAGTCGGTCGGTTTTAAACCTGGGCATTCTCGTGTCGTTAGATTTTCGAACGGCAGCAGTGCGTAATTGGACAGTCGCTATCATAAGATGGTGATCTCGTACCAACCCCATGTCCGCTCCTCTTCTATTTCGGACGTCTCGAAGACAGCTTCTAAAACGGCGACTGATGGCAAAATGGTTGGAGGTTGCTTGCCTGTCAGTTGACACCCAACTGATTTTATGGCAGGCTTTGTGCTCAAACATGGTTCCACCTATGACAAGGCGATTTGCGTTGCAAAAGTCAACGAATCTTTGCCGTGACGTCCCATCACATGTTTGAGCCCTTCGTTGTCGCTGCCTACCTTGGCGTTCAGGTCCCCCATCACTATGACCATGTCGCCGTTGGGTGTTGCATTAAATACAGCTCCCAACTGGTTGTAGAAGGTCTCCTTTTCTTCTTCAGACGAACCATCCGTAGGGGCGTAAGACTGTATAATTGTGACGCGACGTACTCTAGTCCGGAATCTGGCCGTTTAAATTCTATCACCGTGAGGTTGCCAGGAGATTAGGCCTCTGGGTGCTGTGGGTGTTAACAGCAGTTCAACTCCTTATCCACGGGGGCTTCCGGTTGGCCTTCCGGAGTAGAGTAGTACAGTGTTACGCGTTGGAGATTGTTACTCACCCGCATCTAACCATCTTATCTCGCTTACTCCCAATATATCCAGCCTATATCACATGAACTCATGTTCAAGTTGAAGGAATTTGGCATTCTGAGGTCCTTCACTCTGTGAGTCAAGGAGCGTCTTCACATTCCAGAAACCAGTCTTTGTCCGGGTACGATAGCCAAAAGTCGTCAACGAGTTATCAGTCCTTATCCGAGGCATTGTTTCGGTTTTCGTAGCGGGCGAATTTCGGTAACGCGGATTGCTGGCCCAAGTTACCTAGTCTAGACCTAGGAATCTAGACGATCTCGCACTTGCAATTATAGCCTACATGCAGTTGCCCGGGGACTACCACGAGGAGGTAAAGCAAGCACCACATTACGAACTTGATTTTTGCGCTACTGGCCCAATCCATGTTTTGGGCAGTCAGTAGTTTCCCGATCAATCGCCATGCAGGTCACATATAAGCATGGACTCCATCGAAAGCGGATGAAGATATCCTCGTTTGCTTTGCGGGAGTTTGGAGGAGAAGATTGAACGACGACCTATACCAGCCAGACAGCTGGTCGCCGTACGACAAGTAAATGCCATATAAAACCTGAGCAGGTAGATTTATCTTTAAACTCTGCAGCGAACCATATGCAACATGCACACCACAACATCCGATTTAATCTATTTCAAGAAAAATGTATCTACACCTTGTCAATAAACCCTCTCAATTGAAAGAGCTGATTCGTATATCAAAATAGAAAATCCACCACCCACAGCCAACCTGCCTGCCTATCATCCTCCAGGCTGCACCTTCTCCACATCACATCCAAAAACGTAATCCAACAAATTGATTATGTGATTTTTGATAACACAAATATTTGCTCAGCTTCAGAATCCATGTTGTCAAATCACACCGAGGGGCAACTTTTGCCATCATCAATTCACCCGTTTCCGAGACACACATTCACACCGTGGGGCTTCTTGAGTTTCACCCTCCTGGTTGGAAAGTCCCTGCCATCATTGTGCAAACTCTGTGGTTGGCCTATACAGAGCAGTTTTGAGTTTTGACACATCTACTCGTAGCTGGTGATGCTGAAAATGAGTTTTCCTTTTTTTCGTTTTTTTTTTTATCTCCAACGACCTCCACAGGAGAGCAGGAGCTAATAAATTTCATTGATTTCTTCGGTTTAATTATGAGCCAGAGGGATAGTCCTTAACCCGTCCAGTTTGTTTGTTTTGTCAAAACGTCACGAACAAATTGATTCAGTTCTCCCCATCTCCGACATTGTGTTCGTACATCGTTCGAGTGTCTAAGAGTGTGAGGGCGGTAACACTGTGTTTCAAATTCCGGAGGCTTCAAAGGAAATCGAGTTGCTTACGCAGCGCACAAATTGAATTAACGTTTCTCATTTACAAATTAGGAAATCCTTTTCCAAGGAAAAGGCATCGTTACAGAAATCAGTCTTTCCTTTCTAAGGCAGGCGTCGTAGAATGATGTATTCACCTTTCAACTTAAGCTCTTGCAATTAACCTTATTACACTCGTTTACGGATTAGCACTCGTTTGGAGGAGTTATGTTGTGGTAGATGCCTTGGCCATCCATTCAACTTGTAATACTACCACCATTTAGGCTGGGTTATGAGTTCAGATGGCATTGGCCGTGGATGATAGTGGGAACTGTGCCACCTGTGTATCATGGTGCGGCATGGTTGATGGTCGTTTTCTGCTTTTTCCATTTGTGAAACTTTCGACCAAGTAATTCTCTGGGCGATTTAAAGGACCTCACAGATAAGATGCGCTCATTTACAATTAAACCCAAGGAATGCTGATTAATGTTGGGACACATGCCATGTGAGTAGAATAATGGGAAGCCTGGATTTGTGTGAGGATTATCGTCTAAGTCCTGTAAGACAGTGTCGAGACCATAAAGAGTTATTAGCATCTTCAATGTCTGCTTTGATAGTCATCGATTCAGTACTGACTAAGTTGTGGTATGCATATACATCTGACGCCACAGTCAACAAGGTAACGCCGTTTTTGGTCAACATCGGCCTCTAATTGCGCATTTCAGTACGGCAGAGATCCCTTTCAGTTGGTGCGCATCACCTAACACGAGATTTCCGTTTACTGTATTGTCCCTCCAGTTAGAAATCGGAGGCTTTTCGCAAGGATGATCAAGGAGGTCTGAGATCCAGAGAGATAAGCAGACATTCTAAAAAAAACACTTTGTAGTCGTGAATGGAGGGTACCATCTATCGAGTCGTAGTGCCCATAGATATTTTCAGTGACAATTCATAATTCCTTCTCGTACTTTCCATGCGCTTGAGTACACTCAAAATTCGCGGTGTTTTGGACAGAACTTTCTGTAGTCCTGAAGATTTAATGGGTTTGGTGAACCTTTCGCAAAAACTACATCAAGTCCTACGTTGGGCTTTCCACTCTCTGATTTAGCTTGGATCAAGCTAAATTCCTGTTAGGCCACAGTCAATGCCATGGAAAGCATGAGGAACCCCACGTTTTGATGCCTGATT
This sequence comes from Volucella bombylans, assembly GCA_949129095.1. NCBI lineage: Eukaryota > Metazoa > Arthropoda > Insecta > Diptera > Syrphidae > Volucella > Volucella bombylans. The sequence continues at coordinate 8,218,924 of OX422141.1, forward strand.
TAAGCAGGACACATTCATCGATGGAGCTGATTTGCCGTATACGAGCCAGCCTAGAAGAGTCTTCAAACCGTGAGTTTCCTCATCCTTTGCGTAGCATTGACCGTGGCGTAACAGGAATTTTGCTTGATCCAACCCGAGCAATACTTTTGGTCACGCATCCACTAAATCAGAGAGTGGAAGGCCCCGAAGGTGAGGGTATAAACATTTAAGTCGCGCAACATCGATGGACTGACTAGAAAGCCCCAAGTCCTTAATGGTGTAGACATTCTTTAACACATACTGCTTTCGCCCTTTAACAGCAGACACGGAAAAAGAAGTCCGTTTAGAATCTTCGAAGCGGGACACACCCTTTGTCCACTGCAGTGTTAGCTGTTCGGGTTGACGGTCTAGCCCAAGCTCATAAAAACGGTCTTCTTCAATCATCGACAACGAAGAACCATTGTCCAGGAAAGCATAGATGACCACTGTTATGACTCCTATTCAACCAAACACAATCCGATTCGGACTTAGATAGATCTTTATTCGCCGGCTACTAATGATACACTGAACATAGAACAGCTCAGTGCATGGCGATAGGTTCGCTCTTGTTCTACTTTCTCACTCAACTCTTTCGTTGCGATGTTGCTGGAGACAGCTCTTCTCAGAGCGTGATATAGCAGGTCGCCACATCCACAAACAAATCCCCAACGGCATGAATCCGAATCGGACCGGTTTTGCCACGAATGGAACTGCTGCAGAATTTAACTCCGTGGTGCTGAGACTAGATGTTGTATGCAACAAAGGGTGATGACGTCGGTCGGTTGCATCCATCGGTACCGCATTATCTTTTCTTTGAACAAGTCTTCCACTGGTGATTTGCTGGGTCCAAGCAAGTAAAACAAATAAACTTCTCTTTGGCAAACTTTTGTCGTTGATCCGGTGTTAAAGCCAAAAATTCTTCACATTGGTGTAGGGCATGCTGTTTTTCATTGCACTTGTAACATAGGCTGGAATAGGAACTCCGCAAACTGTTGGAGATTGGCTCGTGAAAGCGCTGACTTTCGTTTTTGCCAATCTTGATATAACCCTGCACCTAACCTGGAAGCTAAATTCGTTCGTTAAAACCTATTTGATAAATCCTCTTCTCTGTGTATGGATTTAATGTCAGCAACGAATCCGTTCAACCTTATTGCCCACATGCGCAGCTTCGGATAGCACTTTGAGGTCAAGTCGTGGATCAACACATCATAGCGTCCAAACATTGTGCGAAGCGAATCCATAATCGCGTCAGCATCCGGAGAATACTTAAGACCATCACTAACAAGCTGGTATGCCTCACCCTTTAAAGCCTTACGCAAACTGGCCACGTTTTCTTTTGAACTGTACCTTCCCTCGATCGTAGTAGATTTGTACACTTCCTCAAAATAAGGCCACTCTCTAGAAAAACTCGGCAGCTCCTGCACATATTGCTTCGATTCAAAATAGTGAGGAGATATGCCAGATCATGATCTCACAGAGATGTATCACGAATGTCGGATATAATAGTAGCAGTCCCCATGTGAGAGTTTTTTTTGGTGATGATAGTAGATAAGTAAGTCGACCAAAGGATGCTTCTTATTGAGTATCGCTGGGTTACGGGAGGAATACCATATGAAGAATTTGCCTTTTGAACTCTCGAACACAATCGTAACGTACCATCCTCGTCAAGAAACGCCGACAAACTCAAGATTAAACTTGAGAGAAGCGATGTCACTCGAAAACGAATCTTCCTGGATCTCCGAAATAACCAATCTTCGGCTTGACAATATTCAAATGGCGTAACAAAAACTTCTTTAACTGCGATCTTTTTCTGAAGGATTTTCTTAAAACGAAGCAAAAAGGCAATTGCTCTGACAGAGGAAGACCAACTGAATTGCAGATAACAAGTCATATGCACCATAGTAGCTATTTCTTTTACTTACATTGAACACCTTAGAAAACGCCGTTATGCTAGGTGTTACGGGCCATTCTTCCAGAGGACGTTTTAGAAAATTCGGGCCTTTAAACCACCTCGTATCTTGATTTCCCATAGGCGAGTCGAAATGTTTTGTGCCATTGTCAGCCACATTATCGTTGGAACCATTGTGAAACCACTGACGGGGAGAGGTAGTGTCCAAGATCTCACCCACTCGAGTTGAAACGAAGGAAGGCAGCTTATTAGTACAGTTGATCCAAGTAAGAAAAGTCTTTGAATCCAATAAAAACAACGACTCATCGATTCTAATGGTATGAGACTCCTTAATAGTAACTGCCAATCGAACTCCAAGTACAGCAGCTTGCAGCTTTAAACGAGGTACAGATAAATTGTTTTACAGGCGCTACCTTGGCCTTTACCATAACCTGTATCACTTCAACCTTATCGTGTCGAACGAACCGAAAGTAAGCAAGACTGTAGCAAATGCCTTTTCTGATGCATCAACAAAACCTATAAGACTTACGAGTACTTTGCATTCGTCAGGATTCCAAGATACGTATCGACGAGGAATCTGGATATTCTCGATGTGCTTCAGCGTTTTGATGAATCCCAGCCATAAGCTACGTAAATAAGGTGACATCGGCTCATACCAATCCAACCCTTCTCTCCATACGTCTTGAAGAATGATGCGTCCGCGGATGATGAACAACGAAACAATTCCGAGAGGATCGAAAATCTTCATAATGGTTTGAAGCATATGACGCTTGGTTGTGACCACTTCATCAAACATATCTTTCATGATCTCATCGTCTGGCAATTTATACAAGAAGTGGTCAGAGGATGGATGCCAGAACATACCTAAAACCTTGGAAATCAAACCATCGCTTTCGTTAGGATCAATTCTTACCAACTTGGTGTTGACATTGGCATCTGGCATCTGGTGCAAAAGATCACGGCTGTAATCCAAAATAATCGTTGACATGCATAGGTGCGTTTGATCAATAGATCAACGGCTTCAGGATATTCATAGGTTGGCATGATGATTTTTAACATACTGCACTCATGTCGGAGGGCATCTGATGTAAACTGTGGGTTTTCTTGAGCTATTTCCTTCTCTCCAAAGAATGCGTTGGCACTGTTGGTCCTCAGCCTTAATTCAAATTCTGTGGAACATGTATTGAGTTCCAATCGGACAGTTCGGCATTCGAATCGCGACGGGAAAGGAAACAATAACTTTTTTTCGGCTCTCAGATTGCTTTAGTAATTTGTTCTTCCCCTTAAATGTTGGGTGCGACCCATGGACTAAAATAACCACTGAACTCAAAGCTTCCTCCTGAGGAGCAGCATTAAAAGCGCCGACCTCTTACCGACATCGGGAAGCATTCGTTTGATCTACCTAAAATCTAGAGAGTCATGCCATCTGGAGTTATGCTCATATGAAACTCAACAGTCAATGAAAGGTAAGGTAAGTTCGGGTCCTAAAAAACTCTCCTCTGTGCTCTGGCTACCAAGTTTATTGGCTTGGAATTCATGAAAGTTTTAAGCGCAATTTGGCTGCCGCTACAGATGCCAATGCTTCGCCCTCTCCATCGATTCTTCACAATATACTCGTAGTTCGTTGCGATTAGGATTGCGTATATCTCCGTTTGGGAAACAGAGTGGAATTTAACATTGTTGTCTTCCAGAAAGATACCATCCCAAATCGGTTCATTCTTTTCCTGTCTCAGATTCTGGCTGAAACCGCTCCTGGACACAAGGAAAGCCGATTTCGTTCTAGTATCATTGCATCAGAAGGCATGTCCATGAAATCAGAGTCAAAAAACAGTCGGCACGCAAGGTCATCAAAGCTCCAGTGCATGTCATATCAAAGACCACAAAGTGCAGCTCAATGTGGGAATATCTAGAAGAGTTGATCCATTAGTGCGCCTAGAGCAGAGCCAGGCGTGCTAGGGAAAGCCCCCATGTAGCCGAGATAGACCCTTCTTTGGAGTCTGGTAAAAGCAGCAGTGACATAGTTTCGTGAGAGCTTGTTCCACCAGACAACCGACGCATAACATACAGGTTTTGTCATCGCCATGCAGAAGCAAAGAACCCTCCTCTGTGATAAGTATAGGCCTTGCGGAAAGCTCCTTTACATTGCAGAATGCCGACCGTGGAAGCTTTTGATATGGCATATTTAGTCTAAGACAAACACCTAACTTCGTTGGGGAATTCATATATTAGCCGCAGCCAGTATTGCTTTCATCCACAAAACTAGTGATTCATCTACGCCTTGTTATCTGGCCGAGTTACACATGCCCTGAAAAATGTTCTATTCCTTCTTGTGGAGAGCGTTGGATACTCCGCGTTGGTAAGCATGTTGCATCTTAGACGCAGCAAGCATTCGCAAAGAAGTTTTTAATAGGCTCTTGGCGGGCGTGTAGTCACCTTTACCGATTCTCGGAGTAATTTGAGCTTTTATGATGAAGCGTTGGAGACTGTTAACTTCTATATTCTTTAGATCGCTTAAGTCATTGGGAGAGAGCTGGACATATACAGAGTAGGTGAAGGATTATCTGTTCTTCCTCCTCGTCCATGCAGCTTCTACGTTTGTAAAGGCTCCAACCTTTCTTGCATACTTGCCTATAAGGCAGTGTCCAGTGATGACACCTATTTTGACGCTGAGATGTTTCCTATTTAGAAGGATCACACTGTTACGGTGTTCTCGGAGTATTCGCCGGAGTTTCGGTATGTATACCAGTGCCAAGTCGGCAGTGAAGATTCTCTACAGAGTTATCAGCAGCTAGTCTATACGTTTTTGTAACATAACTGGGTATATGGCATCGGTGCTCAATGGTGCTCGATGGTCTCAACCGTCACCACAAGCGATGAAAGCTCAATCGCAGCTTCATTAATAGAAGCTGGTTGGGAGCTCGTTCTGATAAGGTTACCTGGGATATGGATCTCAAGCATGTGATGGCGATTTTCTGTTTTCGACATAGTGTAGGTGCCATCACATCTTCTAATTGTCTTCAGTCTGACTGGACTGCCCCTTTTGAGGACTTGGTATCAATCGACTGTATCGGGCTTCTTGCAGAAGTCTTTATAAGAGGCAGTCTTCGAAATCCGATTGTCCAACTTGCTTAGAAGTTTTTTAGTCGCTGAAGATCTACGTTCCCCCAAGGAACGCATGATCTGCACGATTGTTTCCTGACTGGACACGTCAGTTCAAACCACTTGATGAGGGTACCTTTCAGATTCTGAATAACTTCCTCCAGCTTTTGTTTTGTCCTGAGTTCAGGGGGAGCACTGTCGGTCTTGCCGAGCCTTAGATTAGATTATGTCCAGTTGGTTTTCAGCGTTTTCTGAATTTGAAATGCCTATGTGCTGACATAGAGCCTTCCGACAGTACTTTCCAGCCGATAATCTCCTAAGCGTTCTTGTTGGATAGCGATAAGTTAATTAAAAGTTGGTTAGGAGCCAACGTTATTGACAACCAAATCAGGCAATTGCTTGAATTTACTTGTTTGAAGTTGCTCCAAATTAAAAACACAGGGGCTCTGCATTTTCCGAAACAGTTTCACAATATGCAAAGTTTGTGATGTTTTCCCTGAAACAGCCAAGTCCTGTCAGAAACTGAGTTGGTATGGGACGACGTGCCGATCTTCCTTTTAAGGATATGTTCCATTGCTGTCGCCAGGTTGCGATACTACGGAGTCTTTATTTTTTCGTCCCTTACCCGAAAACTTTGGACTTCTTCGAGTTTGAGTCTTACTATTTCGTCAGCAAGTATGCCGATGGGAAGCATTGAAGATACGACGCTAAACAGTTCGAAATGCACTGGCAACTTTTATTGCCCTAAGGCGGTCGACAGATTTGATTCCCCTCATGTGATGCTTGATTTTTGCTGCATATTGACGGCAAGAAGACGTCTTTGATTCTCTTTTGGTCATCCGATATTAGTCATCAGCCTTGTAAGTGCACTTACGAGTATAGTTTTCGATAATATCTGCTCTAGGTTATGTTCAAAACTTAGACGATTGTCAATCAGAACTCCGAGGTACTTGGGAAACTCTAATCTCTATCGTATCGTTTCCTACTCTTTATCCTACTCTTATTACGAACACAACTTCGCTTTTATGATCGGCGAGTTGCAAACCGTTGTTAGTTAACGAGTAGAGCTGGAATTCTTCTAGAGTTTTTGCTACAACCACCACGGCAATGTGATCTGCAAATCTGATAATCGACGCTTCGCTTGGAATTTGAAGGCGTAAGACTTAATCGTAAAAAGTGTTCAATAGTATGAGGCCTAAGACGGAGCTTTGTGGCACACCGCTAGTAACTCCATCGTCAATGTCATAGAAGATGATTCTATTCGAGAAATAGCTCGTTATTTCTATTCGATAAAGACTGCCCATAATCCGCTTCCAGTTCGTCGAATTAAACGCGTTCTTCACTTCCAGGGTTATGTGTAATGTTGGACCTAGCTTGTACTTGCTTTAGTCGATGGCCTCATCCTCGATGCCTCTATTTATTTATTGGTGGCTCTTTCCAGTTTCTGCCCTGTATTGCGTTTCGAGCTTAGTTATTAGTTTCGTCCACTGACTTACCACCGTGGACCGTATTGGTGTTCGGATAGACCTCCTGCTCTTTCGATTGCTGGCAAGAGTCTATTGTAAATGATCCGCTCAAGGATCTTTCCGATAGAACAAATAAAATTCCCGATGGCTCTTACAAGAATCAGGAGAAACGTCCTCTTTAAGACAGTTAAACATTCCGACAAATAAGTCCGGTCGTGCCTTAATAGCGATCTTTAACGCTTTGTTTGGAACATCATTCAGTCCCGGTGATTTTTTGTCGCGCACCTTTTTACATACTTTGAGCAATTCTTCGCGTGTAATCACAGGTTTGGGGGTACCTACTCCTGTGATGAATTTGACCAGCCAGTTCCCTACTTTCTTGACGAGGAAATAGTCTCATTGATACAATCTGATAAGCATTGTGCAAGGCCCTTATCATCCTAGCTCCACTGTATAAAGCGGAGCCATGGTCTTTATCTAAAGCAGATGCAAATCCCTTGGCTGCTTCGAGAAAAAAGTTCTTCGTGTGATTTTCACTCTCGTCTGGATTGCCAATGCGATTCAGAAAGGCCTCGCACTATACGCTGCGCCTAAGTTTAAAGCCAATGCATGTGCAACTGGAGGTGATTAGCGCAATGCAGAGAGCTGTTGGATGAGGCCTAAGACCACCCTAAAGCTAAAGTTAAGCCTGCACTACAAATGTCAAAGTGAGGTCGAAGCGCAAGTGACGTTGTGATGGAATGCATTAAATTCATGGTTAAACTTGAAACGGCTGATGAAGCTGAAGAGAGACCCTTATTTTATTTTGCCTATTTTTCGGTCTTCTTGGTTACTTGAACTTATTTCCAACGAGGCAATAACATTGCTTATGTTGGTAGACCCGACTTACTTCGCAGATACAACGACTGTGCGGCCACATATTTGCATATATCCTTCGGTTGCGTTGAAAATCGTGCACGCTTTGCCTTCCGAATCTTGTGCCGAAAGTGTATTCCTCTTCAATGTTGGCCTTAAATGCATCAAAGACTATGTATCAGTCGCTGTAGTATTATAAATTCTTGTATCACAGTTTGTCACCCTTCTTTTGCTCGACCCATTCCGTCACATGTCTGGGTTGCTGGCTTTGTGGTATTCCACGGCCTCAGCTGGGAATACGACTAGTCACTGGCTGTAAAGTGTTCCAACATTCCTCGTGAAGATTCGAAAATCGTTGCCTGGCTTTCTGTGTAGTTTTTCGAGGCTTGTTTCGGAACTCTGTTAGGTTTTTCTTTAGAGGAGAATTTAAGCAAAACCTGAAACATGTATGGGTAGGTTCTTCGTTGTATGACAAAATAGACGAATACACTGGTCCTTGTAGACCTTACACCTTGGAGGTATGAGTATTTGGGACAGAGGTCTATAACGCTTTATAAACTCCGGTCTACAACTGACAACTTTCCAGACAGGATTTTACTAAGGGAGATGTCAGCTCTGTTTGTTGTTCAAACATTTAACAAAATTCCTCAACCATCAACTGATTGTCATGAGATAAATCGGGTTAAGTGTTCAAAGTTTCAAAAAAATATTTAGCTACCAATTATGTATCAGTTCTTCGTGGCACTATTTAAGGAAAACCCTCTGCTTCTGTAGATTCAAACTGAGAGACAGAGAATCCTGTTTAAGCTCATTTCACTTAAAATTAGAGTATACTTCCCACGCCAATACATTGCCGTGATCTATTTTAGTTTTCCAAATCGACCAAGCCCTCTTAGGCTCCTTTAATTTTATGAAAGACTCTACGATGTACAAATACAATCCTCTCTGTCTGGTGATTATATGGTATCCCTCCATAGAAGCTTTCGTTTCGGTTCGATTCAAATAATGTGCTCCTCATCAAATTCTCTGCTCGGAATAAAAATCCTTTCATTATGGGACCCGCCGCCGCCACCAGTGGGTCCAGCCCACTCCTCCATAGGCAAAAGGTGAACGCGCAAATACGAATCTTCGTACTCGTAGTCGTACATTAATTTTTTCCATTTGCCATGTTATTTGCCGAGGAATCTTCCCTTTTTTTTATTACCATGAATCGTTGTAATTTCCAATGACAGCAATGGTCCTTGTAGGAGTTGAATGGCTACACCGTACGGATGCATAAGCACACGCGGGAAAAAGTAAAATCTCCCAGGATGTGGGAAATCGAAATCAAATAGCGAGTGAGAAAAAATATTCGCAATTCAACTCAACTCGCATTCTTTTATATGCATACGGTTCCGCAGGACTAAAACATTTCGTGACGTTGCAAAAATTAACAGTTACATTGATTTTTTCCACCCTGCCCTCAATGTTTCTTGGTTGTTTTGCTTTCGGCCAAAGTTGAGTAGGATTTTTTTCCCCCCACTTGTTCGTACATAGGTACGAGCATATATTTTCGTGTTTTTAGGGCCAGTATTGTTTTGGTGAAAAAGTTGTATGCCGGTGTCTTAATCAATCTGGGTGCTTTTCTATGGAAGGATTGCAATAAATGGGGTGTCTGCAGGGACTTTCAGAGTGCCTACGGCTGAACAGTTCGTGCATCTTGGACTCAGGATGAGCAATCTTTTCTCTTTAAGACATCACGGACACGCTATGCGTTGTAAGAGCTTACAGAAGTTTTTGCACAAATATTAAGGCGACAATCACCTGGACAGATGTCCTCGAGAGAATGCAACCAACAATACGTTCTCAGAGAGTACACCCGCGCAAGAGGCTATGCTTCAACACCACAATAGGACACTTCGGGCTATGACTACGGATAATATAGAGTTAGATAAGCAGTAATGGCTTTTTGACTGAGTGACAGCATGCATACATGAAAGGAAATCTGTATAAACCGCCCTGCACGAGGTGGTGGGCAAAATGGAAAAAAGTCTACACTTCGGTGAGTTTACGATGGCAGCATTCCTAGATATTGAAGGAGCCTTAGTAGACGCTAACATTGTAAATGGCATTACAAATTGGGTTTGCAACATGCTTGCAAGCAGGTACATAAACTGTTACATTGGGTAAAGCTCGGTCAGAATGTCCGTAATCAGGTGAACCCCTCAGGGTAGAGTCATATTTTCACTCCTGCGAGTGCTGGTTATCAATGACATCCTCAAAATCTTAGTACAATGGGCATAAGTGCCACGGCATACGCAGATGACCTGGTCATAATAGTGCATGGACAATACGTAAATATTTTATTGTGGAGGTTGCCCTGAAGACAATCAGCACTTGGGCAAAAAGCTGTGGTCTCAATGCCAACCTTTCTAAAACGGTACTGATTCTTTTTACCAGAAAGTACAATATACCGCAGTTCAAACTCGAAAACTCAACGGAGTGGAAGTGGAAGAAGCGCGAAGTATCTGGGCGTGATTCTGGACAAAAAACCTGCCCATACTTACATACGGCGTACTAGTATGGTGGAAAGCAACAAACAAGAAAGCGATTTACGGAAAATTAGCGGCGGTTCAAAGAACTATGGCAGAATTAGACACCTTTTTGCACCTAACACCGCTTGATTTACAGATCAAAAAACTTGCTTGCAACCTCGCGATACGACTCACTAATCTGAGTTACTTCAAGAGCAGTAGTTTCGGACATGGCACGGTAATAACGGAGCTACTGCTAGGCAATCCAATTATAACGGATGAAATTCATTCCTTGGTAGACTGGGAAAAGAATGCAATAATCAGGTCAAATGAAATTGCAATTTTCACAGATGGCTAAAAAACAGAGGAAGGAACAGGCTCTGGTATCTTCTCAGAAGACCCAGAACTAAGTGTGTCTATAAGATTACCTTACGCAAGCAGTGTCTTCCAATCAGAGGTCCTGGCTGTCCTCAAAGCGGCTGAACTAATGCAGATGAGATCGGTATCCGAAAGAGATATCGCTATCTACATCGAAGTCAGGCCGTACTCAAGGCAATAGAATCGACTAACATCAACTCTGATACAGTCAGGGGCTGTTGCACAGTGCAAAGAAGGGCTACTTGACAATAGTGAGGTTACCAACATCAAGCCGCCCCTTTGCATAGTGAGAAAAAAATTACAAAGACTGCAAACCTAAGGTCGTCAAGCCTTGAAGGACACAGAGTATCCAAGGCTCTTTGGCCTTCTTGGCTATTGCAGGGGAATTGGGCGTTTCACCAGGGCGATTGTTTAGGTTTTTGCCATTTGAAAACAAATTCAACTAGTTCCACAGGGATCGCGATGGGCCCATTTTGGTGTCTGGTGTCTGTGTGATGGCATATCCATAATACCCCTGTTTAACCTAACCAAACCTAGTTAAGCTAGTTTGTAGTCATTAAATCAGAGAACCGGTTTCGGGCGAATCTACTGAAGCTTGTCATTTGAAAATTCTTAACCCTGGTAGGTCCAGCATCACTTCATCATTCGAAAAGACATTTGAACACCTCTTATCTCGACGTCCACCTATTGGCTTCGTTTCGAAAATTGAGGTTTCATCGAATTATGTACTCATGGCCTACACAAATTCGGCCCCAAGTGCTTCCTCAACAACTTTTGACATCATCCAGGATTCTGCGCCACAGCACAGACATTATGATAGCGGTAGGCATTTCTCGAGAGAGGGTTCTAATATTCATTTGCGTATGGAGTGCGAAGCCAATGCCAGAGCTATCCCTCATTTCAGCTCCAGGCTGACAGTATTGTTGTGGGTTATACTGGTACCATGGTTTTGCACACCTTCGCTTTGTATGCATTACCTTGAAATTGTAATCGTGAACAGCGATATATGGTCCTTAAAGTGAATAGTTTTTGTTTAATGGGAGCAGCCACGTAACTTTGTCCTGATTCACTGCAAAACCCAATCACTTCGCCTCCTTGGACGGCTGGAAAATGTTAAATCATAGGCTTGCGAGTATTACGGCAGCTTGACACTTGTATAAAGTATAATGTAGCTCAGTGGAGGAAATTATTTTCCCCATCATCAGATTGAAGAAGTCACTCGGTAGTAGGCTATCCCATCTGAAAGCTTGTATACATCAAACGACTTGGAGAGCTTCTCCAAATTCTGAGGGATCAGTTTAATCCTTAGTCTATAGAATCTAGAACTTTGGGCATATACCCAATTCCTAACCTCGATGTCGAAAACGACCTTGACATCGACGAAAAGATAGTATGTGTCGATGTGCTTCTCGCTGGTTTTTTTTCTAAGATTCGGCGCACTGTATGGATCTAGTCGATGGTAGATTTAATGGGTTTAGAGCCACACTGATAAGGCCCTATCAGGTAGTTGACGATGAGCTTGAGCCATTCGCACATTACACTCGCTAGGATGTATGGGATATTTATTAGGCTGATCCGCCGATAGTTGGCCAACCTCACACGATCGCCTTTCTATTGCACCGTTCTAAACATGCTCAGATTCCAGTCGCAAAGCATGTTTTTGTTGCAACCATATTTTGCGGAGCAGCAGATGCTTACAACTTAGCACCTCCTTATTTCCGGTTTCCGGAGCTTTGATGTTTTAAAGCTCCAGCTTTCGCTGTTCTAAGTTTATCATAAATGGTTGAGAAGTTGTACAACTAGCACTTCTTTAACATCTCTATCGTTCACAGGACTACTGCCATATCAGCAGTTCAAAGAAAAGGTTCCTCCACAATCCATAATTCAAGTCTGCCCTAGGCATATGTCACCAGGCGTCCGTTTTCATTATTACAGGAACTGGTCCCGATCTTGAAACCATTATTCAGGCATATCACTTTTTGTAAAAGCTTACTTTGTACATTTGACTCTTCGTATTAAGCTTTTCCTGCAGTGATCTTCCGACGCCAATGATTCATCTGCTACCGGTAATAGCCAACAATCCGTTCCTCAGCGATACGGGTTCATTCACGGTTTCAAATTCGCAGAGACTTGTACGCGCCTTGTACGGACGAATTGCGCGTGCATCCAGCATACTGAAGGCATGATTTCCGAAAATCACAAGATGATTATGAAAATAGCGTGTTCGGTGAGCCAAAAATAACCAGATGACTTTGTCTATTGTATTTCTACTCGTCTATCTCCATTCATCAAGAATGATCTTCATATTATGGCACAGGCATGGTCCAGACGTGCGTAGAATCGTTCTTTTTCCTCATCATCCGTCAGGACCCACATCCATATCAGGCTAATATTAAGGCCATGGCTAACCATTCGAATGAGGATGTGAACCTGGAGACATTCTCTTGTTTGCCGCAAATCCTACCCAAAATTCGTACTTTTTCTATTCCTGGAGGTGGAGTTGCAAACTTTAATAGAAAGCCGTCGCATTATTTAATTTTTTATTGAGCATTTTTTTACAAGCCCAAGGTAGGACGCTTTTTGTTTGGAGAGTTCGCTTCTACTCGTACCGCATCTATCCAAGAGGCGCCACTCATTGACCAAGATCGTACTGGTGATCAAAAGACTAGAAAAACTTAGACGCGAAACCGCATACCTCTTACCGAAGTCCTCCCCAATGGAATACGAGTACTTAAAAGTATTGCAGAACTGCCGCCGCTGGCTGAATTTCAAAAACAATGTAGCTCACTCAAGCCAAAAAGGTCTCTTGATCAATATCGAGACTAATGTCGACAAGGATTCCTTAACGATAGTTAGTAGGCCAATACAGCCCCTTTAAGGGTTATCTACATAAGGACTGGCAGAATAGCAGCAGGGAAGGTATACCAAGTACAGCCTATGAGGTTAAATGTTGGCACCAATGAAACATCTCACCAAAGGACGTTGAACACATAAATTCCCTTCAATGTAGATGAGTGGACTAACAGAGTGCATAGCCCGATAAACTTTCAGCTGATGTTCGTACATACTTTCACAAATATAAGCACCCAACAGACCCACTTTACAGGGAATACAAAGGTATCATCAGACACAACAACTTTATGTTGATGGAGTGTAATACTAACTTTTCAGAGTCGCCAGGAAACATCCTTTTCCCCTGCATGCCCTTGTGGTACTGATAAGAAACCGAACTGTCAATGGAAGCCATTACAGAGGACGCAGCAGCTCTAACGCGGGTTCATAGGCGATCTCATTCCTCACGATCCCATTGCTTCCTGGAAACCACAGAATTTGCCTGAAATTATGTTTAAATGAGTCATGCGTTCTTGAAATAGCTTTGATGTGCTGAGAGGTCTCAATAACAAGGTATACAGCGCAAACCATCCTTATGAACCTTACAGCTGATGCAGCCAACAACTTGTTCTCTACAGGTCGTAAAAGGAGCAGGCTACGCGAGAAGATTATAAGATTACAAGTACCCTAAACACGACCATCTCACCAGCCACTGTAAAAATGAAGAGGATCGCTTAAGAAGCTGCCTACGGGGAATACCTCTCGAGTTAACTTGGACGAATTCGAAGGCTCATAAGCTCTTCTTAGTCAGGAGAATTCAGATTTCCAATCATGACCAATGGAATGGGGAAGAAAATCGAACAACCACAAGGTCTGGTTGGAGGTTTGAATGGCTTTGCTAGCCATAACCTCGTAAAATATTTCCAAGCCAAGGAGAGTCATCATCATCATCATCATCAACTTCAGTTTCGCCAGTAGGGTCATAGTGAGATGGACGCAATCGTGAGTCTTTGGCTTATACATGCCTTCACTCTCGTGATTACAGTACCAAGACGATCCCAATGCCGAAAAGAACCAGCAAAAGTATAAAGGCATCCTAGATAAAGTGATGCTCGATTACTGAATCAGCAACATGACGATCATCAGGGACACATCCTTAGAATAGGCCAAACAACTTAGAATTCTCTTATGAGAATGCTATGCATCAATGGTACAAAAAGAAAGTTACTGGTCGTAGGGTTGTATTGCCCAGCTGACAGGGGAATACCGCAGAATGCAGATGTGCAGCACCATGTAAGACAAAAGGAAATTGAAAAGACTCTTAAGAAAGGAAAGGATTCCTAAGATAGTGAGGCCCTTGCGGTGAATTGTATACAAAATCGCAATGAGCAAGCTGAAAGGCAGCACCAGCGTAACCATATTTGATGCACCCAAAAGCGACCTGTTTCCTAGGAATGACAGCGTAAATCTACGAGTCTAAAGAGACGAAATCGTGGCAACAGTAATCTCAATAGAATTCAAGAAGGCTCCTGGAATTAATGGATTTGATGAAGGAAGCAATCTCAAGGAGAACAGAACTTGGGCCCAGCCTTTTGCACAATCGAGGGAAATTACTGTTTATCGATCGCAGGGAATGTTAACTCAGCAGTAAGGGTAAGTGGGCTGTGGTCCATATATCGCCTTCACAACAATGTAGTGTGCTGTCGGGTGGGGGGAATTATGTAAGGATAACAATATATGGTATACCCTTGTGGAGCATCATGAGGGATCTAAACTTTTCCTGACAGCTTGTTTGCAAAATGCAATTGATTTGACACCGATAAAACAACGGTAGTAAGTCTTGATTATCCTTATCTGTTCACGAATGCATTGCTGGACAAGCAGAATTGCGAGGATTGTTTCCAGTATCTTGGCTGTAGTGTGATATGTTGCCCATTATATGGGAAAATCGAGACATCTATAGATCCAAGCCGTTGACAATGATGGGTAGGCCTATTCGAGGTATAGGCATTCACCAAAAGAGCAAGGCTTCATAGTTTGAGGCATTGGCAATTCAAAAATATATTTCAAGTGCAACAACGTGCGACAAAGTTGTGCCATTTTATTCGATAGATTTGGAATTTTTTTCTTTATTGCATGAGAGACTCATTGTTGCCTCATTAAGGCAGTTTCTGGTATTTGCCTTGCAATTTTTAAGGATTCCCAGGGCTTCAATTTTTTACTTTTGTTTAAGGATAATTGTCGTGGAATTCAATCATTTGTTTGTGCGGGACTTTGTTATCATATTATTTTCTCCCCGTCAAAAAGATGATGTGGAACAAAAAATTCTATCAGCGATGATAAACGCTAAGGAGGACAGTGAGACAAAATTAAGTGCCCAAAATGAGAGATCCTTCATTGGCGACGTTGACGGATGTTGAAGGACGAAGGAAAGTAAATAAATTGAAGCACACAAATATTAAGCGATACATTTTCGAGTGCCACCACTTGTGCTTTGGGGTGGGATACATTTCTTTCACAAGGATATGTACGAATGAGAGCCATTTTTGTCTATCTGTTTGTTTGTCTGTTGTGTTACACAAAGTCGGTTGGTTCCGGTTGATGGTGGTGTTGTTGGCTGGTGTTGTGTTATGTCTAACACGCGATAAGCCGCACGAGGATAATGCTGTGATGTTGAGATGTTGAGATGTGCCATGATAAATGAAGTGACATCTTTCGTATTTACATATCCTAATCCTATCAATTTGTCTGGCCAAGGGAACTCGAACAGTTGCTTTGTTTCTTTTTTACTTTTTACCATGCCCCATGGTTGATGGACGGTGGTGTGTGTTTTTTTAAGGGGACAAGGGATTTAGTGGCAATTGGTCATTTTTGGTGACGACGTTGTTTGGGTGAAGTATTGGTTTTTGTCTTTTGTCAGAGATCAATGGTGTTATGCAATGGAATGGTTGGAAGCAATCTGGTGCCAACCTGTCTTCGGTTCATTCGTATAAGAAATGATCCACCAATTGAACCATATATAGCAGTTTGCAGTATCGCACGGAAGATTACCCTACCAACGGCAGAGAAGTCCAACGAATGGATTTTCTTAAAACACGATGCACGGAGGTACTACACTCGAAAAAGACTGCAGTTCCAGTGGACGCAAATTGTCAAATCCTTTGACAAGGTACTCCAATCAGCACACGGAGCAGATCCATCTCCGAAAAAAAGAACACTATACGTCAAAAGGAACTGGAGTAGTCTACCTATAAGCACGCCGCTATCTTCTATATATCTAACGCTTGGAATGGGTAAGGCTGGCAATGACAACAGCTTGAACCGAGGCCGAGTTCACACACTGAGTTGATCAACAGTGCCTGCAGAGTGTAAGCAGAGAATATTTGTGCTCCACACAGCAAAACTAAGACCTTTGATGTTTTCAGGCCAACGGACCAACTTAGGGAAGCAAAAGATCTATTGACGCGTGTTCACAACCAGAATCCTGGAAAATCTATTACAAAGGGAGAGCGCGATCCGGAAACTAAAACGGATCTTCGTTAGCTTCTGTCGAGATCAACGCTATTGCGTCCTTTAATGGCTTGAAGTCGCCTCACGCCGATGGCATATATCAAATTTTGCTACAAAAAGGTGTAGACCAGCTGTTAGCAACCTTGAAGAGAATTTTAACTGCTTGCCTGACACTGGCATACCTACATAACGAATCCTTGGCGAATAGAAAGAGTAGCCTTTATTCCCAGAAAATATGACTACACGCTCGCCAAGAGTTTCAGACCAATCAGTCCGACTGCCTTCATGCTGAAAAGCATGGAGAGAATGTTTGAACTGCATGCACGCAATACTGATTTGGGAATGCATCCACTGTCCAAGATGCAACATTCCTACCAACGGGGAAGGTGCTGCAATACGGAGTTTCGTCAAGATCTGGGGGGCAAAATTCAGATTGTCAAGAAGGAGTGCACACCAGGTATTAGCATTGCGAGTGGTAATATTTGATGATGTTCTTAAACGGGACTGACCCGCAGGTGACATCCCATCTTCCTTGCTATGATATATGTTTGCTGACTCACTGCTTAATGGTTTCAATGGTTCTGCCGCGTACGCAAATGCAGATCATTAAGCTGTACTGTCTGTTAGATCATGCCTTGCGACTGCCGGCTTTAAGGCATACGCAGCCCTGTACATAATCGACGGTTGGTGTACTAGAAATGCCAATACTCTCAAGACTGAGGCTGTTCTTTTTGCCAGAAAGATAGCAAACTTCTTTGGACTCACTATGTCGTGTCGAAAACCTTGAGGGTGCTGTCGTCTTTCTGGCAGTGTAAAGGACCTTTCAGCAAGATATAGGGCTTATCACCGAAAATGGGCATTTGAATCTACACGGCTATGACGAGACGTATTATAGTCTACGTGTTGGTTGGCTGGTGGAACAAATTTTCATGAAAAAATTCGGTTTCGTCTGCATGGGGGCTTTCCCTAATACGCCAGGCTCTGGTCTAAATGCACTAATAAATCTCCTTTCACATGCACCTGTCTCCCAAACAGACATATACGTAATCTTATCCTTGCCTATGTCAATGAATTACATTTAAAAGAATTGGGTGAAGTTTCTACGTCTGTAGTGACAGCCAAACCTCGTGTAATGCCTTCTGAACGCTCTCATAACTTAAGGCTAATTCAAGAATGCACAGCTTCTCTGAAACGAAATAGGAAGAATAAGTTCATTGAGTGTTGTTCGGGTTCCAGTTCGCAATGAAACCGATGAACTTTCTAGGCAATGCTCAGAGGTCAGAATCCTAACATGAGCTAGGGCTACCTCTGTCATCGGGTAGGGCTTGCACTGACAGTGGCATAACTGCAGATGGCTTGACTTACAAGGATTCTCTAAAACATTTCCGACATCTCAAAGTGAAGCAAACTTCAACCTGCCGCTAAAGCTTGATATCTAGCCAACCGCGTCCATTTTCGGACGAGAATGGGTTGACGTATAAACTTGCTCTGCTCTGTCTCCTTTGATTTAAATTCAAGTACTTTGTAGACAGAAGAACCGGTGTCCATGCGCTTCCCATGACCTAGACTTCTTAGACGACTCAAAATTACGAAAATTCTATTGTTGACCAGGCTGATGTTATATTACTCGTATAGCTTGTTTGATACCCATTGTGACTCCACATTTTGTAGTCATCTACCAGCTCATGCTGGTCCAGGCTCTGTACCAGGTTTCATTTGCTGCTTTGAATTAATGGAAGGTAGACCATCAGCTTTCAGACAACGACACCAGCGCTGAGATCAAACGAAAAATAACTCTTGCCAATCGCTGCTTCTTTGTGCTTCTCAAAACGCTCTCTCAAGCAACAAAAGTGACCCTATTTAAGGCCTTAATAATCCCAGACTTTCTCTATGGAGTATAGGCATGTACTCGTACTTTATGAAAAACGAACTGTACGGGCTGTACAGCGAACTGTACATCGACTTAGGATCGCCTTTTGATCCCAAGTTAAGCTCATGCAACTGGAAGGATTGCAATGCGGTAGTAGGTGGCACAAGTCCCGTATGAATAATCAAAGTGGTTAATGTCCTCCTTAAAAGATTTGAGTAATGTGTCTCTGTTCACATCTTCATTCATTTAAGAAAATGAAACAAACATTTGGAAAATCAAAGTCTCTTTATCCAAAACAATCAGTCTTACTCGAAATTGTTCATCAAGAGTGTGAAAAATATTGAGCAGCGCAAAGACAATAAAATCCATATCTTGAGCAGTTCTTCGTCTGAAAACATTTGTAGAAAGTGAAAAGCTATTATCAAAGTTATGAAACCTACCTCCAGGTCCCTAAATTTATTTTCAAAACTGAATTAACAGATTTTGTACTGTCCACAGGAACTCGGACCATATGGGCAATATGTTTGACATGGCGCCAATGGTTCGAAGGGTCCACACGGTCCACATGGTCTAAATGGTCCAGTTGGTCCATATGGAGCGCCAACACCAGTTGAATAAAGGGCACCACAAGGACCACCCGAACCATTTGGCATTCGCGGTCCAGAAGCAATTGGTAAACCATTCGGGCCACATGCGTATGGTTGTGTCGGTGGGCATGGAGGATATGGTCCACAAGTTAGAACACCGCAAGGTCCGCAAGTTGCATATGGTCCATATGGACCGCAAGCTCCTCGATGACCACAAAGGGAATAGCTCCAGAATGACATTTTAAATGGTTTTCCAAAAAAAGTTTGTAAATTTAGAAATTTCTTTGTTTTTTGATGTTTTTTCTTAAATTTCAGCTTTTTTTCAATTTATTTTCTGACTAAATCACATCGGGTATTCTGATTGTAGGAATCACTCTGTTATGTAGGGATGAGGCTACTGTGTGTAGTAGGAATCGTCGTTTTTTGATGCCAACACTTTTTCAGCGGGCAGTGGCAAGCTCCAACGGTGAAATTGTGAGAAATGACAAGGCAAACCATATAGTGAGGCCTTTGTCCACCCGGACTCTACTTTTACTGAGGGTTCAAAATTCATAAATCTTCATCCAAATCATTTTTTCGAGTCATCTTCATACTTTGATGATGTGAAAGATAGCGATAGCGCGTCGGCCTTGTTAAAAGCCTTCTTTAACATCAAACTATTTACTGATGTTTCTTCTGATTTTAACAAGCTTATGCCTTTGTAGTTCTACTATTCAGGTGATCCGTCTTCCTCAAGACTTCACAGACAAATCTGAGGTTTATAGGGCTGAACCAAACTTGAAAGCTCGACTTCTGCGTCATCACGATCGGCTCCTGTGGCTTTGTTGAACTTTGTTTGTCTCTTCGTTTTAGTCGGAGGAACCGTAGTTTTCGCGGTCTTTGTTTAACTTTAGTGATTCGTTCGACCTGTTATTGACTGCTCGTTGTATTTCTAATATTTTTGGCCAAACAACCAAACATTTGTACTACCTTTGGGATATGGTAGTATTTTATTGCCTCAACTTTCGGTCGTATTGATATTTCACAACTTTTTTTGGTTTTCCTCAGTCGGATTGATTGGTCGTGAAGGACCAAAACAACATTTCTCTAAACCTGAGAGCTTCTTTCGAGTCGTACCATGCTTTTCTTTCACTTCATCCGATGAGGGATAAAGGATCTCATTCCAGAGAGAATAGTGTATGTGATCATATCAACAGCGGCATCCACGTCGTTATCAAGGAAACATACCGACCAGCTAAAATTCCTAAAGAAGCTGTTAAGTCCGCTTCAATTGGCTTTCTCGTACTTAGCTACAATCGCTCGTCGGCACCTAATAGGTCAGAGATTGAAATGGCCTCCTGGCAGCATCAATACTGGTCCTCCACACTTAATGCTTGCAATGTGGGTTTCTAAAGCAGTTGAGGAAAATGGAAGGCGAAGGCTTGGATTTATAACTGCCTGATGCCTACAGTATTTCCCGACGCTATACTGTCATTGAGATTCGCATAAGTGCATTGGCTACTCCTACTAGATAGTAGTTTGAGCCAATATTGACGAAATGCGCGCATGTCTGGAATATTGGGTACCAGGTTCGTCTCTTCATCGTAATGTGCTCAATCTGGAATGTCGTGTTTGTCATTTGCATTTTTAATATGTTTCGTTCAGTTGTGAGGATCAGTCAGCGGCCGTTTTTGGATGAGATATGGTACATTACTGATGTCCTTACATAAGTTGACCTCTTTTCCTATTTTGGCACTAGCGTCACAAAGTACGTCGCACTTAAAACATTTCTCGTAAGTTCGATCCAGGAGTTCGTAGAAACCTTCCTTGGTAGTATCATTCTTTTCATAGTATGCAGCATGTGGAAGACTGATCTTGGCGAATTTAGGTCTGATACGGATTTTTGTCAGTCGCTTGTTATGTCCTAAGAGCATAATTTTAGCATTAAGCCTGGGTACAATGACATATCCACATCCAATTGTAAGCTGCGCGCTATTGCCATCACGGCATCAGATGGAGCAGTTTTTGATCATTTTCCTGGCTAGTCCATCTAATCGCTTTCCATTGATGTCCTTCCAAGACATGTTTAGGAGCAAATAGACTATTCAAAATCCTTAGATTCCAAGCCCATTTGCACCCGAACGTCATTGTTTCGTTGCCACGTTTGAGTGTTTCGTTAAAAGCGGAATTACAACTTATTCAAGCCTCATCATGCAGCCCTTGTTTTTGACTTCTGAGACTCATATTGATTTGGTAAACAAGAAACATATGTAACCAACCTTCGCTGTAAGGCTTGGCATACCTTTACTGACAGGAGCTCACAAGCTCAATAACTCTTTAGTATTCAATTCATGAAATTGAGGATACACATCTGACACCAATGATCTTCGGAGCCTAACACCTAGATTTCAGCAGAAGTGAAGGACGAAAAAAAGGAGAAATCACAAGGTTGACCTCACAAGTACAGGGTAATAACTTTGACAATTCTCAACGGATCGACTTCAGTGGACACGATTTGGAAACGTCAATTTAGTACAATTGTTGAAAACAGGCCAGCCACGTCGCTTGACTTACGCGAATAGCGCCATTCGAATGATTGGATTTTTGGGAGCGAATTCTGATGCCCGATGAGGATTATTCCACCCTCTCTGATCTCGGAGAACCGATAATCCTCGTATAATTCCCGGTATTTGCTCCAAAACCAACATTTGGCCATTTTTCTTTCAATTTGTGGAGACGGTCGATGGCAATCGATATCGATGTTGGGGGTATTTTGTGGGTCCGCAAATGCGTGAAAAAGGTCTAAAAGACTTCTATTTACAACAAGTCGGCGCGCCATTAGACTCTACATGCCAGACAATGAACTTTTTGAAGCAATTATTTGCGTGTAAGCGGCATCAATTGATACAGAAAAGAATTCATTTAGGCTACTAGTCAGTTGTGATTTAATTGAATATAAACTTGAAGCAGCTCCAGAAATCTACATCTACAAAATTTCAGCTATCAAATCCTGTCCTTGTCAAAATGAAAAGTCAACAAAATTGTGAAAGTGTAATTAAAAGTAAGATTTTGCAGAAAAATTTTGTTTATGACCAGCCTTATGGACCATGTTCTAATTGCTGCTCCAACGACAGCAACCTCCTCCAGGTAGCCTTGCCCTTTTGTTTTTCATTTAAAAATATTAATTACGTTCTTATCTAGAGTTCAGTTGGCGCATGTTTTGGCGCCGAGACAGAAGCTATTCCACAAAATCTTCCAATTGGACATGTGCCAGTATGCAAACTTTCTAAAAGGACTATTCGTCCACTAATAATGGAACCCACGAAGCGTCGTATGATTAAACTGGTAAATGTTCCATCTGTCAGCAGCGCTCCTATTGAGTTCATATTTTCACTTTTAGCCAAATGTGCAAGTTGTTAAAAAAATTAAAGCCGGCATATTGTACAGTACTTGTACACTCTTTCAGCGAAATGGTACTCAAGATGAAATACCACAATGGTATCTTCTAAGAAGTCAAAATCAAGGTTTCAACCAAACCCATGGTTGTAGAGGTCTTTATCCACACTCAGGTATCATTCTACAAAGTAATGAATCGAATCGAGAAACTTAGTTCGTTAGAATAAGCTTGCACTCTCGGCACTCTATCTGAACATTCTTTTCCTATTTTGTACTCCAGCTGGATATGGGGTGTACATAGCAGCCTGCCGGTTCTTCTAGTAAGTCTAGCCATTAGCACTTTTAACCGCAAACAGATTGAGATCGTACCATCTAAGGCGTAGTTTTTCTATACTCCTCGGGTCGGCGCAATGACTTCTATTTTCTCTATTCGTCATCGCCCTTTCAAAGGTTTAATGCTCTGATTCAGATCTAACTACAGCTCCCCTACAATGGTAAACATTTTTGAAGAATTAAGACAGGACTACAATAAAGGTTATGTTACGCTCCTTTGCATGCTCGATTTTTCAAAGGCTTTTGATAAAGTAAACCATGAAATCCTATGCTGGAAGCTGAAAAATCAGGTTGGCATTAGCGACAGTGCACGAGGCTAATTATCAGTTTTTTGTCTGACAGATTCCAAAGAGTTGTTACACGTGACTCTTCCTTAGCACGTTTGCCAGTAAATCTATGTGTGCCACAAGGATGAATTCTTGGTCCAATTCTCTTCTGTATGTTCTTCAATGACATTCCTTATGTTTTTAAGCAATTCTCTGTCCACCTTCCTATTTCTAATAAAACTTTATCCCTTAGCACCTTACCAGATGTCCTTGTTACTAGTGTGGGTTTTGCCATTGATTGTAAATTGTCAGGATACGACCATATTAAATATATTATAGGACACGAATATATGGATATCTGCTAGTTTTACTCCAGCTAATACCAGACGAAAACTAGTCAAAACTTTAATTCTGCCTCTTATCACATGCTGAGGCAATACAGAGTTGTAATGAGTCTCTATCCCAGCGTAAGCTGCAAGTAGCATTTAATGACTCAGTCAGATACATGCATGCCTTACGAAGATATGACCATATTTCACAGTACTCAAAGTGCTTGATAGGGATGTTCCTCAAACGATTAACAACATTTGTATGAAAAATTAAGATCAACGGACCAAGGTGGATCCCTTGAGGAACTCTTAACTTGAATGTTGATTGAGAGGGAAGTTGGAACTGCAAAGGACTAAAATTCCGTCGTAGCCTTTACTTTCGAAGAGTTGAGGAATGCGTGAAAGATTAGCAATAGGTCCGTAACAATATTAATATCATCCGTACGTCATATTCTATGAATGTGAAAGTTAAAATAATTTTTTCAGAGGTTAAGGAAAGACCATTAGGAAATAGATGGTATCAGATGGTTGCAGTACTCAGTGAGTATATGTGCCAGAATGTCCTTAAATTAATTTATTTTATCGGAGACCAAAGCACGGATAATTTGTGGCTAAAAATCGGTTACCGGCTGGAAAGTACTGCCTGAGGCTTCCACATCAGACCATATGTACATCGAATTCAAAATGGGATGCGAAGTCTTATCAAAGAGAAGGAATCTGAAGAAAAATAAACCAACTGGACCTCGGCAATAGCAAACCCAAGCTCATAATAAAACTTGAAGGTAGAGGAGGCTATTCAGAATCTGAAAGGTGGCTGCACCAAATATTTTGAAGTGACGAGTCCTCTCAGAAAATAACTTCTATAGATCGGTCGAACGATCATGAACCTACCTAAGAAGACCCGCTGAGCTCTTGTATAGATAACTTAAAACTAAATCGAAGTTGGGTTGGAAGTATTACAAATCGAATCAAACAGAAGTTTTTAAAAGTACATGTCGAGAGCATAAAGGCTTTTGCGAAATCTATACACTCTATACGCTCAGAAGATCGACATAAAGTCGAAAGAGCTTTGACTCACTTTGCAAAAAATCTGATCAAAAGACGCTCACAGCCAGCGCTCATCACCGAATCTCCAAATGAGCTGTGCAACAGAATCCGCCGCTTTGGTGACGAATAAGGCCATCAGATACCCTCCTGCTTCCTTTGATTACCTCCAAAGCGTGGCACCGATGGAATACATACATCCAGTTATGGCACAGAAAGGAATAGACCAACTGCTGGTAACTCTGAAGGGAATCTACCCTGGCACTGACATATATACTGAACCTAAAAGTAGAGTTCATACCGAAAATCGGAAAGGGTGACTCCGCACTAATCCGACCATTTAGTTTAACATATGTTGAGAACTATAAGCTGTAGCAACTGTCTACACTAAAGCACGGGCAGCCGTAGAAATGTGTTCTCAATCAAAATTCTAAAAGCGGAAGCACTTTCTTCACGAAAAGAAGGAAGATAACTGGTCTAACTCAACTAATGGTAAAAGGCATCACCATCACATTGCTCTGTGAGTAGCATCTTCTCGAGAATTTCTTCATCGCTTTACTGAAATCGTAAGTGAATGTTAATCCGTTGAAATCCTTTAAATATCCATAAGATACTGTCGCGATTTTTCGATTAATTCAAAAATAATAATCGTGGCACCAAAGAGTAAAATAACTGGCGGAGTAAAACCCAAAGGACAAGCCTGGAGACGGAACTACTGCAGTAGTAGTAGTTACTGGAGCTTTGTTGGAAGCCCGTGAGAAACTTCTACACAAAGGCATTCATCCAACTGCCATTTTCGATTCTTTCCAACGTTTGTTTTTAAATGGCATGTCGAGGCCAATTGAGTTGTCTGACTGTGAAAAACTCATGAAGGCCGCTTTCGAAAACGTCATCTGCATCAAATTGCTTTTGCAAAATGTTCTTAAACGCGAAAGTCATTTGTTCGAAAACAACATCATAAATCACACTACATTTGCAGCATGTTCGATAATGCAGTGTTTGCAGGGCAGTTGTTCATAAACGTCAACTGTGCTGTGAAAAAGCAGACACAAATCTGCGCTGTGCATTAAAAAAATTCGAAAAAAAATGAGTGAATCCGAATATTCAGGGGAATCTCAGTCTCGTGAACAATAAGTACATAAAATCGGCTAATTTATTTGTTTTAACTAAATATTATGCTTATTAGAACCCCATCCCCTACTTCTACCCAGGTATGCGACGATTCTATGGAACGATGGACGCGAGGAAACATAAAATTACTTATAACAGCAAGAATGTGAATCCTCGTTACAAAGTGGTAAAAAATCCAAGAGGACGTTATGGAGTAATGTCCACAGAGACATCCTAACGCAGGACCAAGGATTCCCCTTCAGTTGTGAAAATGTTATAAAAAATAAATTTTGATAAGGGTTCCATTTTGCTCTGTTCGAAAACGTCCAATGCTCTTGCAAGAAAAAAATCATGTAGATGACACAGATCAAGGATACCAAATGACGTTTGCAGTTTGATGTTAGCAACCCTTAAGTATTGCAAATGACGATCAATTTGACGATCAAATGACGTTTTCGAAAACGGCCGAAGAGTGCTTCCGCTTCGTTGAATTTTAAAGTTGTCTCCCAACCGAGTAGTCTGCTTGCGCCCATTACTGTGGATGCTGTCATGAAGGTGACAGAACCCGATAAGGAAGGTATCGTCGACGTGAAGAACATTAAATCTATCAGGAGTTTGGGTGGAACTATTGAGGACACACTATTGAGGAGCTGGTGCCAATGATGCCGAAACGCATCGAAAAATCAAATATTGGTCTTATTCAAAACTGATATCGACCACAGTGTCATTGCTTCGGATTATACTGCAATGGATCGCGTCAAGCAGATCAAGATGGCAGACTTGTTCAAAAGTCTATCTTAAGAGATGCTGTTTCTGATTTGGCACAACATTTCCTCGACAAAATCAAGTACCTAGTCGAGCGGGAAAACAGCGGGAAATGCTGGTCTTAAACAAATTGCCACAGTGACAGAGTTCAGAAATCGTCACGCTCCAAGGTGTAGTACAGCCATCGCTTGTCAGTATTTCGACGATTTCCCTAGCCACAGAGACAGTTCGATGGATTTTGAAAATTGTCGATATTGTCAAAACCATGCGATAGGTCATCTACTGAACTCACCTCAGCTGAGTTTTTAGCTATCACCTTAGGTAGAAAGCTTCTTCGATTTTTCTTTCTGGTATTGTGAATTAGCTTTTGGCAAAACATACGAGTAGCTTGTCATCGTGGAGGGACCTTTGGATCTACAAAGGTGTCATAAGTCTAGTTATGCGTCGATTGTCTGGTGAAATAAGTTTTCACAAAAATGCTTCACTGCTGCTTTTATCAGACTCCAAAGCGATTTGTCTCAACTGCGTGGAGGTTTTCCCTATCATGGGTAGCCTTACTGTAGTTGCATCTTGACATTCATCTTCCTACCTTTGATACAACATGCTCTGTAGTTTTTATAACATTGCGCCCTGACCCTCCTTTGAATCTGGCCTCATGGACATCACGTCTAATGGAATGACTCCAGGACTACTGTTGTTGGGAAAGCATGGAATAGATTTTCCCGGGATTAGTAGAGAGGTAGAGCATCGGCTGCGTTCGAGGAGGCGAAAATAATGAGAAAGACCCGTAACAGCGCTTGACAACTATTTCTTACTGATGGGTAAAAACATTGAAGACCTTAAAACAGATACGTATATTCCCCACGGGTTTGGAAAGCACGCTAAACCTAGTTTTTGTTTTAAACAGCCTTCGTGGGTAGATATTATCTTCTGGCTTCCTCAAAGATCTGACAGAACTTCAAAATAAGATCAATCTTTTAGTTTTCTGGAATTAGGGTTGACTTATAGTTTTAGCAACCCAATTAGAATCACATACTCGAAGGCCAAATCTTAGAATAAGAATTCGTTTTTTGTTTGCTAATCCTGTAGCTTTGTTAGACTCCACTCTTGTACTTCGTTTTGATAAGTGTACTTTGTAGGACTAGAAAATGAGGCTTTCACATGAATCTGTTCTTTTTTTATTTACAGATGCAACTGAGCATTTTCGAAGAGCTTCCACATTGTACGAGAAAGCCATACGTCCAACTAAAGAGTTCATTATTGAACAACACCCTCTATGATTACCTCGGCCGGATTATGCAAAGTCCTTAGAGATGACGTCTAACTTTCCAAATTACCCTCACTTTGATTCGAAACTCGACAACAACTCTACTATAAACTCATCAAGCAACTCACTGAAAAAATTTTAAAAAATAAATCACACTGCCCTCGACAAATTTTTTATTATATTTTCGTTTGGCAACGGTTCAACACCGGAAAAATTTTCGTAAAAACATAAGAAAAGTAATTTAACTGATTTAAAAAAAATTGTTCATCTCTATTCGAATCCTTACAAGAAAAATGTTTTTTTTTTTTTATAGAAAATTGAAAGTTAGAAAAAATGTGCGATCCTTGCATTCCATGCTCTGCTCCATGTGATCCATGTTCGGGACCATTTGAGGTAGGTTCTACATGTCGTTGCACTTGATAATATTTTCTTTTTGTTTTCCAACTTCTATAGCCTTCTCCACAATGTTATTCGGGAGCTGAGTTAGAAGCGCTGCCGCAATGTGCTCCAAGACCTCCGCCTCCCTTACCAAAATGTGTCACCATACAGCAACCACCTCGTCTCATTTGTAAAAAGAAAGTCATATTCAATCAGAAGATTGTTCCAGAGCCAATGGTGGTTAATCGATGTCGTCAAATAACTATCCCAAAAGTAGTGGATGTCACGCGTGTAATAAAAGTCCCCAAGCTGACGTGGGTCTCCCAAATGATACGTGAACCTAGGGTTATCTATTATCCATCGATGATACCTGACCCGTATGTTGTGTGCTATCCGAAAAGAATTTGTGAGCCACGAGAGGTCTGTCAGACGTTCCTTTGTCAACCAAAACCACAAGTTGTCGATATTCCACCTCCTCGAGAATATTGCTGCTACCAAAATGGGCCAATTAGATATAAGCCCAGCCAGCCATGTCCACCAACGCCAATTGCAGGTTGTGGTCCGTTGCCATGTTTCACTAGTGGACAATATCCAGTTTGTGAGCCATGTGGTCCACGTGGACCTTTAACTTGTGGGCCATATCCACCATGTGGGCCTGGTGCTTGTGGACCATGTGGCCCGTGTGGACCTTGTGGTCTACCCATGCCCAGTGGTCCGATTGTGGCTAAATGTGGTCCTTGTGGGCCATGTGGCCCTTATTCTCCTTGTGCGCCTTGTGGGCCATGCAGCCCAATGGGACCTTGTGGTCCATGTCAACCTGGTCTACCATATATGGCGTGTTAAAAAATGATGCTTATCAAGGTAAGTCAGCCTTGATAAAGCATCGCTGTTTCAATAGAACCATAACTGGAAACGATCATTTGTTTTTTTTTTCAGCCAAAAAAATGCAGCAGTCGTGAATTGAGAGGCGGAATCATGCACACCAACTGTGGGTGCTGGAAGAGAAATGGACTCCAAGACCAATGTCCTCGATCTTTGTGCCAAGGCAGATCAACTTGTATGTGCTTGCCAGTTCCGAAATGCTGTCCTTCAACATTTCCCCTTAAACTTGCCTACAAAACAATGGGAAAGAATTTAAAACGAATGCGATGCAAGGAATCGGCACCTGTTGCTACTAGGTCTGAAGGTAGTCCATAATCATAGGGTCTTATGCCCGACGAAGCCAGAGAGTGAACTAAAATGATTATTGGAAGCAGCTGCGATGAGGGCTTGAGATGGTTCTATCTTGAAATGTCAGTCTATAGCTTTTGGAAATAAAATTTGAAGCATTCTACTTAGTGTTTTATAAATTGGTCAACTTAGGATGGCGTCCCCTATTTTTTGATTTTTGGTACCCTTAAATCCAGCTAGGTCGAAGGAAAAAGAGAGATATCGACCCACGTTGGTCTTGAATGTTTGCAAGTTATAACGACTAGGAAAGAGAGAGATCGGCAGGGCATTCCGTAAGGAAATTTTACGGCTTAAGAACGAATCATGATAGTTTGAGAGTCTGAAAGCGGTCTGGAGGGTATACTGAAGAGTATTTATAGCAAGACGGGTGTTACGGTTGAAGGCTTTTTTTTTATAATTTACGCGCGCCTAAGGGGTTAGATACCCTTTTACTGTTGCCGTGGCGCGGGCGGAAAGGTAGAAGGATGAGAAAGGAAAATTGTTTTGTAGTGGTTTGAAACTCAGGTGTATTTGGTTTCTATATTAGCTCTCCAGGGGTGGGAGTCCGAATAGGACGGAGAGTTCTTTCTTCACTCAGAATGATTCGAAGTTATAATTCGCACTAGTTTTTTGTGGTTGAAACTCTACAACAGCCAAATCTACGTGTCAGTGTTATGCCTTCACACGCAGAATTTTTCTGTCTGAGTTCCCATTACACAAATGAAAAACTGACTTGCCATGGGTAGGATTCGAACCTTGGACCCTCAGAGTGAGAAGCGATTGCTGTACCACTACACCACGCCCACCCCAGGCTTGAAGCGACAGGAGATTTATATGGAGCACTGGTGGTGAAAATAGCGGCCGAATAAGATGAGCCAAGAGACGTTACGTCAGTGTTCAAGCATCGCCACGGATTTGGATCCTTCTAGCAAGTGCAAAGAGGTCTTAGAAGCACCTAACTAGATGTGGCCCTTGTATTGTACTCCAATTTTGGACGGATGAATAACTTGCTTTCACAGCATGGATAATGACTGTGTTTTGAAAGCATTAAATTCCTGTCTATGGGTGGTTCCCCATTTAGCGATGCTGTTTATGCCGGCATTTAATGAACTTAGCATACCAGCAGCACGCATATTATTTTTTGGCAAACGAATATTCTTGGAAAAGATGAACGCTTTCCAGTGACCAGTCGAAAAAGAGATCGGTAGGGGTCTTATCGGTAACCTGAATAGAGGCTTGATTCTGACACCATGGGAGTTTGCAGCCCCTGGATTATCATTGGAAAATCTAGCAAATGGCATAGAGCGTCATGACAATTACCTTGACGGAGGTTTTAGGTAGGCCTCTCCCTTAACCAAAGAGAAAGTTTGTGCTACACGTGGCTTCAAATTGGTACTGATCTGAATAGGGTTTCCACAGGATGATCCAAAGAATAAAGAATGGGGATTGTACCTACTCGAATTCATGGCGATGATTGACGCACTACTTAATCCAATTTGTGATAGCATACCGTAGACTTAAGCTCACATGGCAGGTTCCCATGAAAAGAAAGTGACTAATCTGTGCGTTGTGTCGTCTTGTAGCATGTGGTTCTGCGCTGAGTTGATGCACGTAATCAAAAAGTGATTAAGGGTGAGATGTTGTTCCTTCCCGGCTCCGTAAGAGGCTATATTTTTAGCCTATACCAATAAGCGTCTCAACTCCCGAGGCCTCTATATTAAGATCAACCACTTCCTCATAGACTACGCCATTCGTTCCCTATGAAATCTTCGTTAAGATTTTTGATAACACCTTAGCGTAGATCCGACTCACGTCAAAGAGTGGTGCTTCAAGTCCTAAAACCCGCTTTACACCATCAAAATTAGTCCCATAATCGGTGCAAATGTGGGGTTTGATAATTTCTCACATTGGTGAAGTGGTCGGTAGTCTTCCTCCAAGTTGAAGAGCACATCGCTTTTTACGGCAGTGGCCGATGATGACCTGAAGCCGGCCGATGGTGGTTGAAAAAGTACAAGCCCGTATGTAGTTCTGGTAGTAATTGTCCGTCGAGTGTCGTACTTGGTTTGACCTTTAAGAACTTGCATTTATTGGAGTCGTGTTTTACCTTTCTGTATATTCCTTAGAATCCAGTAGCGCCGGTGGATCATGTTTGTAAACGGCTTATGATGGTGATTTTCGACGGTGCGTTTTATTAGCGGATATTTATGTGGAAGAATAATCAGCCATCGGACTTGAACGGGCAGTCATTCGATGAAGTTCGAGCGCCCCCACTAATACTTAAGGTTTTGTCATCGTCTAGATACGGAGTGAGTAGTAGGATTGCACTTGATTTCGGTATGCTTGCGCTCTCTTTAAGCGTAACGATTCCGAACTTTAACGCCTGCCCTTGCACCTGATGGCAAAGTAAAATTCTGCCCTGGAACATAGACGTACTAAACTGTCAAATTTTCTCTATACTCTTACTTCGGAAAGAAAATGTGATCTTAGAATGGCGTAGACAAGATCTATTCCCTAGATGGATGGACGTGGTAGAAACTTTTCCACTACATTACCTAGAAGGGTTAAAAATACTAATTTCAACACAAATCAATAAAAAAAAATAGGCCTGCTCATACTGTAAACCCTTTTTAACTTTATTTCTTTCACAAATTTGTTGCTCAAGTCCGTCTTGAATATTTCAGTCTTGCAAAGCAAATCTCGAATTGCCTTCGTTAGAATTTATGGCTGAGTCTTTTTGTCGTACCAAAAAAAAATCATTATAAGACAAATGGTTCACTACTAACAGCAAGATGGATAGTAACACGGTTTCTTTGGACAGTTAGCAGCAGTAAAGTAGGATTTAACTCTTCTGTTATCCAATCCCATAGTCATGTTGGCAAATCTTAATGGATATGACGAAGGGCAACAACCGGGCTGGCAAGCCCCTACACAGCAACATTCCGTTTTGCATACAGTCCGAGGACACTGGTCTTGAAGTCCATTCCTCTTCCAACATTCACAATTGGTGTACATGACGCCAGCTCTCAATTCCCGGCTGCAACATTCATCAGAACCTGGTCCATATGGACCGCAAACACCAGCGCAGGGAATGTGGTAGGCGCACATTTCTAAAGGGTTCACACGTATTCTAAAAATAATTTCCTTGAATTTTGAATTGAATTTTGAAATTTTTTTTTCTCTAAATTTCGGATGTTTTCGGGCCAAAATATATTTCGAAACTGATTTCTGGAAAACATGTTTTGAAAAATTTGTTTCTGAAAAAAAAAACACCTTCGCCTTCTTATGTTGACAAAGTGGAAAGTATTTTCTGTCCTTTTAGCGTGCAAGTATGCAGGAAAAAAAGGCAACATCATTATGTCCTGTCGGAAATGTTTGTCTACCTGGGTTTCGTTGTAAATTCAAACAATGACGCCGCCATAGACATCAAGAGGAGAATGACTCTTGCCAGTCACTGCAATAAGATCCATCCTAGTCCTACTGTATCGTTCAGCTTCAATGGATAGGACATATTAAGCGAATGAAGACCTCTGGGATCTCTGCCAACTCGCTGCTTGTTGAGGCGCCTTCTACAGTAAAGTAAGGTACAATTGATGAAATGCCAATTGTGCCACCCCCTTTGATCGAAGAGGTGCAGGTTATCTTTGATATGGTGGTCATGAGCTGCAGCAAACTCGCACATAGGCGTTGGCTGCTGAAATACGAGCTAGAGCACTAGCTGTACAGGAAACGTGGAACGCAAAACATGCAGCTCGATTAAACATTTCGAAGAAAGACATTGCGACGCAATAATCCTCTTGGGGTGCTCTTACTTAATTACGTGGTGCTGCAGTTCAGAGTGAGCCTGGGTCTCAATTAACAAGCCCCTGCAGTTAGCCCGATCCTTAGCTAACAACCAACCAGTTACGCACTCCAAGTTGGTTGAAGTCCCCTTCTACTTGTGTGCGCCACCAAATGTGAGGTCTACCTCAGCTGCGTTGCCCCTCCAGGTTAGATTCGAAGACTCTGCGGGCCGGAGCATTGGTGTCCATTCGCTCCTCATGCCTAGCCATCTAATGCAACTGATGAGCAGTTTTCTGACTAGGTCTATGTCGCTGTATAGATCGTATAGTTCGGCACTAAACCGACTGTACGAGACCGAATATTGTAAGAAAAATGTTTCTCTCGAAACGACCGATGATATCTTCATCCGCTTTCTGGGTTGACCAAGACCTTATCATTTTGTCTGATTGTCACATCAAAGGTTGTGGTTAAGTCGTTACCGACCTCGACGGAAAAGGGTGCGTTCTCCATCGTCATTCTGCACAAACGGACGAGTTTGGCAGAGATATCAAAACTAGCGATAAAAAGCTGCCGGGTATCAACTTGGACTTCTTGAGATTTTTCCAGAATCTGAGTAGTGTGCAGATTGTGGATTTTCCTAGCCTGAAACCACACCGATAAAGCCCAACCAGGCTGTTGACGAAGAGTTTCAGACGTTCACACAATATGGCAGATAAGATCTTGTACGCAATGTTAAGGAGACTTACTCCTCTATAGCCGGCGCAGTTGAGGCGATCTGCTTTTTCGTTGGATGGGGCTGAGATCCCATTCATCAGACATACACTCTTTTGACCAGATTTGAGATCTGTCAGACTTAACCTTAGATATTGCTATCCTTACTTCGTTTTGGTCAGGGGGACGGAAGTTTTGCTATCATCGTCTAAGTTGAATAGTCTCTTCGCAGAAAAAGTTTTTTCCATATTCTCGACACCGACTGTGGCTCTGGTACAAGATTTCCTTCTTCATCTCTACAGGCTTCTGTGCGTTGTCTTGTTGACTTGACACATTCCTTTTACCTGCTGTTAAACTTCCGTACGATGTTCCTGGAGTACGAACTCCCCATATTTTCGATCGCGCGCTGGTCGTGCTCTTTTTCCTTCTTCTGGAGAACCCGATGTTCTTCTCGTCTATTGTATTTTGCTCGCGGAGCTCATGAGCGGCTCTTGTCCTACTTTGTACTTCTTCTTGTTTAGCTGCATATGTTTGCCGGTATTCTTCATCAAATCAGGAATTTCTTGGTGGTAGTTGGGTCTCTGCGGCATTAGATATTCTGCTTCACTTGACACCCCTCGACATTTTTAGCAGGTAAGTAGCTGCGTCTGCAGCTAAACGACTAAAGCGACTAAACAGTCGACAAATAATTTATTTGGCCACGCCAACATTCTTAGTCAAGAGGACGAGTCAATCCATCTCTACACAGATGGATCTAAAACCGATAGCGGAGTTGGTGGGGGTGTTTTCTCAGATAAGCTAAATCTAAGCCTCTCTTTCCGCCTTCCAAATCACTGTAGCGTGTTCCAGGCGGAAATTTTGGCGATTAAAGAAGCTCTGTCCTGGCTGAAGAAAAAAGTGATATCTTCAAAGGATATCCGCATCTTTTCGGATGGTCAGGCCACCATCAAGTCCCTGGACTCGGTCTCATTATATTCTAAAACCGCCCTTGAATGCCGATCATCTCTCATGGAGATGGCAGAGCAGTTCAACATTCACCTATGTTGGGTGCCGGGCCACAGAGACATTCCAGGAAACTGCAGAGCCGATGGACTCGCCAAAATTCGAACCACTCTACCTATCCTACCAGACAAAGTTAGTATAGGTATACCAATCGCTACGTGCAAACTAGCACTAAAGCTGGAGTCCAATAAAAGAACAGACCTTAGGTGGACTGCTGGGCAAACATGTCTAGCGACCAAACAGATCTGGCCAAGGCTGCATCTGAGTCGCTCTAAGTGTCTGATCCTTTTAGATAGGAAACATCTCAGCGCCATAATAGGTGTCATTACTGGACACTGCCTCATAGGCAAGCACGCAAGAAGGCTTGGCACTTTCACTAATGATTTCTGTAGAAGCTGCATGGACGAGGAAGAGGAGGAGGAGCTCTCTCTTGCTCAAACTGGTTCCAGTAGTAATAGGATCATAGATCCACGTGGCATCACAATGGGCTAATAGGCCTAAGTGGGTTGGTATTTCCAACAGCCACTCTTACCTAACCTAACCTAACCTGGCTCTCTGATGGCAATTTGGTTGGCAATTTCTTCAGATGATGCTGGGGCATAGGAATAGTTGAGAGATCTCGGTGTACGAGTTCGGCAAAGATTCTGACGGTCTCTTGTGATTGCGGCTTTTCTACGTTATATCTTCTCACAGCAGTTCTTCTTTATTGTGACGCTTGGTAGACCCACATTCGTGCCTTCGCTGCAGGTCACGTCAATGTTGGCTGCCAGGAAGGTTCGGACGTCCAGAATACTAGACGGTATACTGTACGTTCGTTAGCAAAATTATCAATTTGATTTAACGTTTCACGAACTGGAGACCGCCATGTCCCTTGTGTATATATTAAACCGTGTGCTTCCTACAGTGATATTTCGTCCCATAACAAAGCCAATAAGTCTAAGTCCATTGCCAGATGTGGTGCCGTGTAGCCTGTACCAAAGATGCAAAGAAGACCTCGCAGACACATTCTATGGTAGCGTCGTCCTTGTCTTCCGTGGCGGCCGGCATGAGCGCATGTTAGGCTTATGTTAGCAAATTTAGCCTGTGTCGGAGGCTTAAGACTTCTTGCATAAGTCTGTCGTGTATGACATATCCGGATCTGAATAAACGCTGTGTGTGTTCCCTGTAGCATTTAGCACTTAGCAAAGGGCGTCCAAATCACAGTTTGGGTCAAGAAGTTCAAGCAAACGGGATCGACAACGAATATTAAAAAAACAGGGCGGTCACGTTCAAGAAGAAGCGATGGGAACGTTTACCTTAATAAACCGACGACCATATCCCAATTAAAAGAAAACACCCAGGAGGAGATAACCGCGATACCTCGCAGCATGTGTCAGCGATTTTTTCAAAGTTTACGTAGTCGGTTACAGGAGTGCCAACAACGAGACGGGGCACATCCGACGATGTTAAATAAATGATCAACAAAATAACATTTGTAGTTTTAAAGGGTTTTCCAATAGGAACTTGACAACAATTTAATTTGTGAACGCACTCTTTCACCAATCATCAAACTGTCACTGTCAACTTATTCAGTAAACTCAACATCTTCATCATGGTAAAGTGGTAAAGTACACGCACGAGCAACGTCTGCAAATTATAAAACTTTTCTACCGAAATTCGAAGTCGGTGACTGCAACTTTAAGAGCGTTAACTCAAATTTTCGGTCGTAATTCTCGCCCTAGTAGACAGGCAATAACAAGTTTAGTGCAAAAATTTGAGTCTACATATTCGTTGTGTGATGTTGCCGTGTCAGTGAGACAACGGGTTGGTCGAAGTGTCGAAAATATCACTGCCGTTCAGGCGTCCGTAGCAAAGGATCCAAATCAGTCAATTCCACGGCGTTCTCAAGAATTGGGCATCGCTCAGACCACATTATGGCGTATTTTGCGTAAGAATCGTGGTTTACACCCATACAAGATCAAGCCGACTCAAGAATTAAAGCCAATGGACTATTTGAAGCGACGTACCTTCTCCGATTGGATTCTGGAGAAGACGCGCCAAGATGATGATGCTTCATCGCAAAATCATCTTCAGTGACGAAGCTCATTTTTGGCTCAATGGGTTCGTCAATAAGCAAAATATGCGTTATTGGTCGGGTGAAAATCCACATGTGCTTGATGAATTGATGAATCATCACTTCATCCACAAAAAATAACTGTTTGGTGCTGTTTGCATGCCGGCGGCGTTATTGGGCCAAATTTTTTCGTCGACGATAACGATCGTCACGTTACTGTGAATGGCCAGCGTTATCGCGCCATGATCACCGATTATATTTGACCCGAATTGGAAGATATGGACTTAGACGATATGTGGTTTCAACAGGATGATGCCACAAGCTACACAACACACGCTACATTCGATTTATTGAAGAGTAAGTATGAAGAGCGTGTTATCTCCAGACATGGGCCAGTCGATTGGCCGCCTCGTTCTATATTTATTTTGGTAGGGGCGAATGCCCCCATTTATTCGGCTTAATACAAGCTATAACTTAAAAAATAAACTTAAACTAAAACTTAAAACTAAGGTTGGTTGGAGTGGTGAAGGAGAACAGATTTGAGGTAGGAAGTGGTGCGGTGAAAGTCAAAGACGGTAGGGTTTGAGTTGATTTGACGTAGCATACGGGAGATTGGTTCGTTTGCGCCATAGTAGGTGTGGTGGGTTGGTAGATAGAAGAGTCGAGGGGTACGTAGGTTACGAGGGTTAGTGTTGAGGAAAATGGAGTTGTGAAGGGACGCGCATTCAACGTGACCTGAAAGGAGTCGATGAATGAAGAGAAAGTCTGCTGCATCTCTGCGATCTTTGAGGGTGTTTAAGTTGATAAGGTTGAGACGATTTTGATAGGGGGGCAGATTAAAAGGATCGTCCCAGGGCATACCTCGAAGAGCAAATCGAAGAAAACGACGCTGAATGCTTTCAATTCTCGAGATATGAACACGATGATATGGGGACCATACTTGACTGGCGTACTCTAGGAGGGGGCGAACAAAGGTAATATAGAGGGACCTGGTCACGTATGGGTTGGTGAATTCTTTAGACCACCGTTTTACAAAACCTAGTGCAGAGTTGGCTTTGAGGATTATCTCATCCATATGTAAACGGAAGTTGAGCTCGCTGTCACACAAAATGCCGAGGTCGCGAAGAGACTGTACGGAGGAGATAGGTTGGTTATGGAGAAGATAGAGTCGGGGAGGAGATTGGTTCCGCTTATGTGAGAAGGTGATGGATTGGTGATTCCAAAGAATTTTTGAGGCACCAGATCGAGAAACTATCAAGATCTTGTTGAAGGAGGAAAGAGTCATGGGGAGAGGAAATGGTTTTGAAAAATTTGGTATCGTCGGCGTAAAGGGAGACAGACGAGTGTTTGATGATCATATCGAGATCATTTATGGTTAATATAAAAAGAAGGGGACCGAGATGGCTGCCTTGTGGAACTCCAGAGGTGGCCAAAAATGGAGCGGACTGGGCTGACCTAAAACGAACACTGTAAAAACGGTTTTCGAGGTAAGAGGATATCCATTTTAACAATATGGGTTCAAAGCCAAGGGCAGACAATTTAAAGATAATTAACCGATGAGAGATTTTATCGAAGGCTTTGCTAAAATCGGTTGCAACTACATCGACTTCATTGCCATTCTCTAGGGCAGAGAGCGCAAAGGATACGAATTCAACGAGATTTGTGGTGGTTGACCTACCCTTTAAGAAGCCATGTTGTCTAGGGGAAATAAGTGATTTGCATTGGAAGCTTAGAGCTTCATACAAAATACTTTCGAAGAGTTTGGGTATATGGGAGAGTTTAGCGATAGTTGGTTATTTCATTCTTTGATCCTTTCTTGTGGATCGGGGTTATGAAGGAGGTTTTCCAAACCTGAGGAAATTCTCCTTGTGAAAGGGATAGACGGAAGAGATTAGAAAGGGCAAGGGAAAGAGAGGAAGAACATTTTTTAAGAAATATGGCATTCGTGCGACTTAACGCCGCTTGACTATTTTCTGTCTGGCTGCGTTAAGTCATTGGTTTATGCCAACTCGCCGACGACGTTGGAAGAGCTCCGAGCCAACATTGAACGCGAAATAGTGGCCGTTTTGACCGAAATATGTGTCCGAGTCGTTGAAAATTGGGTCCAACGAACCGACCGCTGCAAACGTGCCCGCGGTGGCCATATGAACGAAGTCGAGTTCCATTCATAAATGTTTTGATTGTACTTCAAGCCAATAATAAAGTTTTTGAAATATCTCAAATGGTTTGCGTTTTATTTAAAAAAAAGTTGTCAAGTCCTTATTGAAAAATCCTATATTTCTATTGATGTTTTAAATGAATGGTCCTCCCTATAGATGCCACTGTTGTTCATTCTCCTTTTGCTCAGCCCATCCCATCGCACTTCCTGGATGGCGGTGATATCTCCTGTGATAGCAATCAACGGCCTCTGCTAATTGTTCGAAAGTCGTTATCCTTTAATCGTTACTGGGCCGCCAACAGTGAATTCTATATTATAGGGTTACAAGCCCTATGACGGCCGAGGCCAGTCGAGCACGCACATGCCATTTTAGCCTGCATGAGTAAGGATTTAGTCTTGCTGTTGAGTGTGTGGAATAAGTTTTTCTAATTCACAGAAAGTGTATAGACTAGAATATTTTTTCAAAAATCTATCATATAGTTCTTGACTTAATTGACTTTTTTCGTAACTTCGTACTTTCGAAAACAACAAATTTCAACCGAGAAATTTTGGCTATAAAATCCAGAAAAATTTAATAAAAGAAAATAAATATCGAAAATGTTCAAAAATTGCATTTTCTACTGCGCACCTTGTGGGCCAAGTAATTCTAGAGCCCCCTACGGAGCAAGTACACAATCCTGCACCAAGAAACAAGATTGCTTATATGGACCCAACTGCTCAGATCCAAAGAGTAGTATTTTTGGTATACTCGTATGTTTATTGTAAATTTTCATTTTCATAGCTTACCTTGAAATGAAACCTCCATGCCAGTACCCTGCACCTTGCAAGGCACATTGCTATGACACTCCGCCACGAGTAAGAACTGGAAGGGCTTCCTCCTAAACCAGATTGAAACCTATCTACGATAGCTGGCCGCGAAACAGCAGTTCAAAATAATTGTAAATTCAAAACCCAAGAAATATTTTTATTACTAGGAATACATACATATATATGTTACATATAGAACAATTCTAACTTGTACACATTGTTGTATTTGGTCCGAAAAGGACTCTTGAAGAAGATTTTTGAGTTCGAAAAATTTAATAGTTTATTTCAAAGTAGCTGGCATATCTTTTATAAATATTTCCGTTGACTTAATTCCGGGACACTTACTCGTATCTACAGGTAGCAAGGATAGCATGATGGTGGATAGCAATTATTCCAAACTCGTGGATCAGGAATGCCACCCTCCATTAATGGTGGAGCAACGCAGCAATTATCAGCGCCTGCAGGTAATGGTACTGGCACTTCACACGACGGAAAGTCTGGAACTCCACAGCCTGGTCGGCTATAATAGTTGGGAGAAGGGGAGCAATAATTGGCAGCGCATGTTCCAGATGTTCCGCATGGCCCGCACGAATCACGTGGTCCGCACTGGTTACAAAAGTCACAAGTTCCACTTGGAGAGCACATACTTCAACAAACAATGAATAATTTGAAATTGGGACAAATTTTAACCGTGGACACTTACTTTTTCCCGTTCTCTTTTGATTTCCTTTTTTTTTTGAATAATTTTTCT
Organism: Volucella bombylans; assembly: GCA_949129095.1. Taxonomy (NCBI): domain Eukaryota; kingdom Metazoa; phylum Arthropoda; class Insecta; order Diptera; family Syrphidae; genus Volucella; species Volucella bombylans. The sequence goes on from OX422141.1 coordinate 8,259,299, forward strand.
AGATTTTTATTTAACTAAAATTTTACCTGCGTATAGGGCGGAATCAAAATTCTGAATGCAAATTGAATTCGAAGTTATATTTAGAAAACTGTGTGAGGGAGGCAGAGGATGCTTGGATTACTTTGGAAAAAGTTGTTTTGTGTAAAGTAATGTTTCGACAGCGGAGTGACCGACTAGAATTCCACAAAGTATTGAGGAATTGCAAAATTTCGGCCCCATTTCGAGAGTAAACTTCAATACGTAACTTTTTTACGAAAACAAATTTATTAAACAATTGTTTTCCAATGTTCGACAAGTTTTTCGGTTTCATTTTTGAGAAACCAGATAGGTTTTTCCGAGCAACAGGCTGGTGAGTTGGTTTTCGGCAGCTTCCAGATCCATGCAAAGATGCACCGGTTGAGTATAGTGTACACTAAAAAACTTCCCACTCCAGCTCCTGTACTTTTCACAGCGTCTATCTGCAGAAACGTCGAGGAGAAGTTCCAAGACGTCCTGTGAAAGAACCTATCCATCACAGGAAACGAGGAGCTTCAATTCGATGGCGCTGGTTGGGCGGGCGGACGTAAAGTTGTAGCTTGTGGGAATACCATAGGCCTTCTGTGGACTTCCTCAGACGCTTCATTTTGGAAGTATGCGATGGTTGGGAAAGCATCAAGCTAAAATTTACGACGGTGGGAGAGTTGGCAAAGTGCACTCTGTTCCGTGTCCCTATACGTACCCTGAGAAGCTCCTGGGACTACTCCATGTGCAGAATCGATAACCAAAAGCCGATACATGGAGAGTCCTTAAAACGGAGACTAGAAGGCAGTACGGGCAGCATTTTCTGCTGTCCCTTAACAAGGACTGCTTACCATACATCGAAAAATCGAAAGGTATGGTGAGGTACAGCATGGGTAGGTTGATGGTTAAGCCATCGACCAAGTGAAAGGAGGAGGAGCAACTCCCCCAAAATGATGAAAGTGCTGCAGCACCACAGCAAGGCAGCAACGGCCTGTCTGGTGGAGTATTACATCACCAGACAGGACGTCACAGCCGTACTAATAAAAGGGCCCTAGATCAATAAGGATTATTGATTATACGAGTTATTCTACAAGGTAGAAGGTAAGATCAGGACCTGCATCCTTACCAAAAACCAAATAGTGGCATTTCTTTTGAATAATTACAGCTCAGGAGATCTGACAGCGGTAATCTGCGAAAGGGAGTGTGGCAAACCACTCTGTCTGACCTACCTCCCCTATGACTCCGAGGTAGTGATCTCGGAGAAGCTAAAGGTCTTGGCAAGGCAAACAAACCTGATGCCAGTTCTGGACTGTGACGCAAACGCCCATCATACACAATGGTGAATTGTTGATATCAACCCAAGAGGTGAGTGTTGGTATGATTTCTTTTCCACGTTGTTAGTCCACGAATCGTCAATGTCGAATCACTGGGAGGACTGTTTGGGTCAAGTATACTGAAGTGGTAAATATACATCTGGATACCCAAGTAATCACCTGCTATAATATGGTTAACTTATATAGGGCGGTAGAAAATATTAATAAGGCACTAACAATGGGCTCAACAAAAATGGTGGAATAGAGAGATAGGTTCAAAAAGGAAGGAAGTCAGGAAACTCTATAATAGGGCGAAGCTTTTCAGAAACGACAGTACATGGAATAAGTATTACGATGTAAGAAACAATTCAAGTCAAAAAGGGCTCTATGGTAGAAGTCCTGCGAATCTACCGCGGTAACGGACGAGGTTTAGCTACCTCAGGAAAAATGACGGAACCTGTAAAAGCAGCAAAGAGGTTCTGGCAGCAAAGAGTATCAGGTGACCCTGGCATGCTACAGCACACTGAGAACATTGATCTCTCTCTCCAAAGAGGAAATAGGTGGGCAATTCAGTCCTTTAAGCCGTACAAATCTCCCAGTCTGGATGGTATTCTACCGATTATGCTACAGAAAGCACGGGAGGTAGCAATAGCAATTCTTAGACATACCAATAGCTTGGAGGGAAGTTAAGGTGATTTTTTGTACCCATAATAGCAAAAGATTTCAGACCAATAAGTCTGTCATCATTTATGCTTAAAACCCTAGAGTGACTATTGGAGATTCAGATTAGGAATAGATGCAGTGATGGCTTGTATGCATATATGAAAGACAAATCTGTAGAAACCGCTCTAGAAGACGCTAATAATAAACAGGGCATTACAAACTGGGTTTTTGCAACATGCTTGCAAGTAGGAAGATAAACCATTCCATTGGGCAAAGCTCGATCAGAATATCCATAACCAGGGGATCCCCCCGGATGGTGGTGTCATATTTCCACTCCTGTGGATGCTGGTTATCAATGCCATCCTCAAAAAGCTTAGTACAGTGGGCATAAGTGCTACGGCATACGCAGATGACGTGGTCATAATATTGCAGGGACAATACTTAAATATTTTAAGCGACCTTATGGAGGTTGCCCTGAAGACGATCAGCACTTGGGGAAAAATCGGTGGACTAAATGCAAACTCTTCCATAACGGAACTGATTCTTTTTATCAGAAAGTACAATATGTCGCAATTCAAACTCCCAACATTCAACGGAGTGGAAGTGGAAGAAGCGCGAAGTATATGGGTGTGATTCTGGACAAAAAACTGCCCATACTTACTTACGGCGCACTAGTATAGTGGAAAGCAACAAACAAGAACACGATTTACAGAAAATTAGAACGGCTTCCATACGGCTGCATTAGACACCTTTTTGCATCTAACACCGCTTGATTTACAGATCAATAAACTTGCTGGCAACAGTGCAATACAACTCACTAATCTGGGTTACTTCAAGAGCAGTAGTTTTGGACATGGCACAGCACTAACGGAGCTACTGCCAGGCAATCCAATTCTAACGGATGAAATTCCTTCCCTGGTCGACTTCGACATTCCGTATGATATAATTTATCCGGAGAGGGAGGTCTGGCAAAAAAAAAGCAATAATCTGGTGAAATGAAATTGCAATTTTTACAGATAGCCGGCTCCGGTATCTTCTCAGAAGACCCAGAACTAAGAGTGTCTATAAGACTACCGGACGCAAGCAGTGTCTTCAAATCAGAAGTCCTGGCTGTCACCAGGGCGGCTGAGTTAATGCAGATGAAATCGGTATCCGAAAGAGATATCGCTGTCTACATCGATAGCCAGACCTCACTCAAGGCAATGGAATAAACCAACGTCAACTCTGATACAGTCAAGGCACTATGCAGTCAGAACCAGGTAAGACTGTGCTGGGTGCCAGGACACTGCAGTATTAAAGGAAATGAACAAGCGGACGAGCTTGCAAAAAAAAGGAGGGCTACTCGACAATAGTGAGGTTGCCAATATCAAACCACAATGCGAGACAATATCGCGGAGTCGAAGAAAATTTTTACGGAAATACTTTTTCGAAAACCTAGAGGAAATAGACGGCACGATTTCAAAGGCCTTCTTGGCTTTTGTTAGAAAATTGGGTGTTTCAACAGGGCGATTGTTTAGACTTTTGCCATTTGAAGACAAATTCAATTCGTTCCACAGGGACCACGATGGGCCCGTTTTGGTGCCTAGTGTCTGTATGATGGCATATCCATCACACCCCTGTTTAACCTAACCTAACCTGACCTAACCTATCTGCAAAATTGTTGTGGTGGAATAATGCGCCTTTTCGATTGGCCAGAGCGAATTGCCGCATCCAATCCAGTTGGTTGGTTTCGCCAAGTGTGAGAAGCACAAAGTGAATAATTCCTCTGCAATTGCACCAAATACAGCAACACCTTTATTGGATGTAAGTCAGCCTTTGCATTGGGCTTCGAACATTTACTTGTCTTTTTCCAGGTACCCTTTGTTATTTACTGTATCCACTTCTCATCTCCAAAAGCGGCTCATTATCGTTGCGTACGGCATACGGTCATGCGGTTGAGGTTATCGTTTTATGTTAAAAGATGAGGCACCCAAGTCTCAAGTTTGGAAACGTATCCCAGCTTTTTTAAATGGAGAAACGCAGGTCAATTTTCAGCCTATTAGAAATCTCTTAAGTAGTCATCTTTGTGTTGCCTTCCACTATGGAACGCGCACTCTCGTCATCAATAGCAGAAGGTCTTCATGAGCTACAAGTCAAGATAGCCATTTCGGCATCTTTTAAACCATTTGTTTACTGTCTAGAGAGCAGCTCCGAATTTCTTTTGTAACATGTCCATTCCTCTGGGTAGGAATCGAAAGGATTTTAGTGCCACAGTGTTCGCTCTTCTATTCCATCTCCCAAAGCCCGTCAACTCATTCACATCTACTCGTAAACTTACTTTTCGTGCTTTTGCCTTTTGTTTTAATACTTGCAAAGGTACCATTGACAGCTCTCTGTGTTCTCCATCGCCATTTCTTACAATCTGACAAGTTTGGGAGGGAGCGAAACTAGAGCTTATAATTATCGATCTGGACTACTTGAATTTTCTCCGGGACCTGCCACAGTGTGAGTATTTCATCAATTGTGGACTTAACCGGCCTAATAGGCCACAATCAGATCGCTGACAAATAATTTTCGGCGTTTACATAATACGGCAGACGACGCAGTGTTAAGGAAGTTGAAGCATCTATAATTGGCCCAGTTTTTGGAGTCTCCTTTCTTGTGAGTCAAATCAAAGATGCTAAAAATCCATTCATCTGGAATATTTCCCCCCGCCCAAATTTTGGAAATGACTTGACATTTATACTCTTCACCAAGTCATCTCACGTCGGATTGAATAAATTGGCAGATAGGCCGTTTTATGGTTCATGATTTGTTTTGTCTGACAGCTGAGATGGATCGTGACTGCCATAGATCGTCAGTCTGTAGAAATGGTGTTGGCATATCCTCAGCACTAAGTGTGGCCCTAACCATTAGCGTTCGGGACTTGTTGACTTGACGCATTCTTTTTGACTTTTGGTGAAATTTCCAAACGGCATTCCTTCAACAGCTCCTCTTTATTTCCTCGATCGCTTGTCTTTCGTCGAAGAAGTCCATGTACTACCCTCCTGTTTGCTTGTAAGGCGCACGTAGAGCTTTCGTTCTTTTTCACAGGGCCACTTTATAAGTGATTTGCTTTGCTTACCTGCACTGCACTCCTCATTAAAACAGGGACTTCGTGCTGGTGGTCTGATGAAATGCCAGAACATTATTTGCGGCGTATCTGATGCCTCCCTGGCATCGATGCTACTGGTGTAAAGCACTTAATTCAGGTTGAAGGGGCGATTGTGAGAGGTTGAGGAGTTCACGAATGGTGTAAAGGTTTTGTCAGTATTTCTCCGTCTTTGTGGTGTCTGTACTTTGACGTACCTCTAGTCTACATTCGCTGTTAGGACAGACGTGATGTTGGGTAGGCTATCCTATTAAAGATGGCCTCTTTGTTGAATGGCAATGAACATACCTTTTAATATTTTAATCCTGAATCAAAAAAGATGAACTTTCATCTGCTTTTTCCGCTTCATTGTAACAAAAAGACCTTTGATGGCGAAAGAGGATTCCGACACAGGTATCTACTGTAATGCGATGTCTTCAAAATGATGGAAGAGACAGAATCTTTCAAAGTGAGGATTTTGCAAGTATTGAAGCATAAGAAGCGAAGGTAACGAGGTAAAACGAAGTACCTGCTATCATCGAGAAAGGACTCACAACATCGATGCCTCGGACAAAACCTAGGGTTCGTAGATAACACCTTAAAGACCATTCAAAGAGTAACTCTTCCCAATCGCTGTTTTTTTAGTCTCAGAAGGCAATTAAGTAGAAGGGGCAACCAAAAGAGTGCTCTATAAAAAACCATTGATAATCCCGGTCCTCGGTGGAGCGGAGACATTGACTTTATCAAAATTTGGTTGTTTTGAGAGAAAAATACTTCGAGTGATTCACGACCTTGTCCGTATCGACGGATAATGTAGGATGCATGAACTGAGCTATAAGAATCAGGATTCAAAGGATTCAACGCAGCAATGGAAGGCCCTCAGGAGACGCGCGCAGGAAAAGAAAAACCTCAACCAACGCAATTCGAAGCAGCTACCAAACAACAAGGCTGGCTGGATAGGTTTGCATTTTTTTTTATAATTTACGCGCGCCTACGGGGTTATGATACCCCTTTACTGTTGCCATGGCGCGGGCTGAAAGATAGAAGGAGGAGAAAGAAAAACATTGTTGTGATTGTATTTGGTTTCGATATTAGCTCTCCGGGGGTGGGAGTCCGAATAGAACGGAGAGTTTTTTCTTCACTCGGAATGATTCCAAGATTATCAATTTTCACGCTTGTTTTGTGCTTGAAACTCTACAACAGCCAAATCTACATGTCAGTGTTATGTCTTCACACGCATATTTTTCTGACTGAGTTCCAATTACACAAATGAAAAACTTGTCATGAGTAGGATACGAACCTTGACCCTCCGAGTGAGAAGCGATTGCTAGTACCACTACACCACGGCCATCCCCTGACTTGATTTGAGGTATGGTGGTTGAGCCACAGGTCTTATAGCTAAGTAAGAATGTCGTACAAGTGCACTCAATACTCCTTACTCCCTTGATCCTGGAAACCTGAGTATAAAAACAGTTATGATTTATTAATATATTTTATTTGTAACTTATAACAAGTATTCGATCTGCCCATAGACCCAGTCTGACTCTCTGTTGCTTGAAACTAAACTCTCTAAGACATGTCTCACTTTTTCTTTTTGTGGTGCGCCTTCATATGCGATATCTTATGACCCGACGTTCTAAATGACTTTTTGCAAACACCACAATGAAACGGTCGCTCACCTGTGTGAATTCTCAAATGTACAACCAGAACCTTCCTCGATTTATACTTCTTGCCACACACCTGACAGTCATATGTCTCTCTCATAGTATCATGCGTTTTCATGTGCTGCATCAAAGTGGACATTAGGGCGAATTTTCTCTCGCACAAATTGCAACCGAATGGTTTTTCTTTTGTATGAGTCCGTGCATGGCGTGTCAGGTCACTTGCCTTGGTGAAAACTTTCCCGCACACACTGCATCGGTGACTGGCTTTGTTGTTTAGGTTCGAGGCACGTTTAAGTAGTTTCTTTGGCGACTTCTTCGACGTATTAGCAACCTTCTCGACGATAAGGTTTTTGTGGTTATGCTTCTTACAGCTCTGAACCATTTCCAATTGAATGAACTTGGGTGAGAGATTTTTGTTTGGGCTTTGAACTACCGCAATGCAGGTTTGGGATAGTGCTTCAGATAGATCTTCTTCGGGTAATTCTTTTATATCTGGGAGCTGTGTGTCATCCTCCACGAGAGCTGGTTCCGGACTCGCTAACAGACGGCGAGCATGTGTCAGTATGTGATTCTTGCAGTTATCGCTCGTTTTGAAGCGTTCGCTGCAATACGGACAAGCAAAATTGCGCACGTCAGTGTGTGAAATCATGTGGCGCTTGAGCAAGGAACGCGTCATGAATTTTGCATTGCAAATTTCGCAGACATACGGTTTCTCGGCCGTATGGATCTTATAATGCAGATTTAGAGAGCTTTGCGTGCCATATGACCTAGAAGGCAAGAGCTGAGTGAAATGAATTCAAGTGAACAGAAGGGAAGACCTTACCTCAAGCAGATGGTGCATTTGAACGGTTTATCACCTTGGTGAGTGGCTTCGTGGGCCCTTAAATGAGACAACTTCTGCATTTTCAATCCGCAAATGTAGCACTGGTGACTTCTTTTCAAGTACTCTTCGGACTTCTCAGCCTCTTCCACTTCATTGGAGTCGATTCGTACCGGTTGCATAAGGAGTGGTCGAACTATGTCGATTTCTTTGTCCTCGGTCTGGTGTTTGTGACCAGAAAACCCAGCTTTTGAGGAGAAAGTTTTTGAGCAAACGGGGCAGAAGTACGATACAATGCTGGTGTGAGCTCTGCAATATGGAGATCAGTAAACGCACGTAAAATGTGTGATCTCTTGCACTTACCTGGAGTGGATATCCAACTTTCTGATGGACGAAAAGAGTTTCCCACATTCAGGCACAGCGCAGGCATAGATTTTCTCCCCCTCGAGATGGATATTAACATGAGCCTTGAGGCCGGCACTTGTGGCGAAGGTTTTATCGCAATGCTCACAGCTGAAGAGCTTTTCTTTTGTGTGAGTTCGAAGGTGTCTGGAGAGGACAATTTTTGATTCAATAGGTGGAACTTGAACGAGGCCTCACTACTTACCTCAACAAATCGAAGGGCCTTTTGAATTCTCTGTCGCACGACATGCATCCCAGGGTCTTCTGGTCTTTGTGGATTATTTCTCGGACTGTCTGGTAGGTCTTCTTTTTCGTGGGGTTGAGGGTATCGACGAGTGTGATTGTGCGAACTTTCGGTCCAGGCGATGGTGGTTTCATCAGCGAAAGTTCCAATTCCGGCGATTGCATATCCATAATCACCATGGATTCCTGGAGGCTTTTCAATTGCTCCATCACTTTGGCAAAATTGACATTGTCACCATCGTCATCGTTGAACGTATCGTCGTCAAAAGTATTGCCCGCCTCTGGATGCGTCATGGCCTTGTGGCGATTGAGACTATTCAGTTTGGTGAATACACATGCACAGTAATCGCAAGAAAACATCTTATCCAAATCTGCGTCCATCGGGTGCGTCCGTTTTATGTGGGTGATGAGGTTGTTTTTCTGGGCAAAGCTGGAGGAAAGACAGGTAGTGGGCTACAGATGAATGGCTGTTAGTGAGTCGATCTACTTACCTAAGACTGCATTTGGGACAACTGAAATCCTTAACGCCCTCATGCAACAGCCTGTGCCTCGCTAAAGATGTCTTCTGTGTGAATCTCTGGTCACACTCGGTACATTGGAAGGGTTTCGTACTCGAATGACCTACTTCGTGGCGCCTCAATAGACATGGTTTGAGAAAACTCTTGCCACACTTCTGGCAGACGTACCTTCCTTGGGGTTTCTTCGATTTCGGACGATTTCTCGCATTTGCCGCCTGAAAGTAAACGTAATCAAAAGAATCTCTCAATAAATGGGTCATGTGGACCTACGACTTTCGCCAGAATCTCTTCTACGGTCCCATCGGAGCCAGATTTGTGTGCCTTGGCCAAGTGCTTCTCGTAATACCCCTTCAAATCGAATTCCTTCTCACATCGGCTGCACTTGAATCGATCGCTTGTCTCATGCGATCTCAGGTGACCCTTGAATGTAGAGATTCGCTTGAAAACCATCTTACATTCGGGACATTCGATGTTTTTACTGCAACGGGGAACATGCGAAGCCATATGGAGCACCAGATTTGATTCGAAATTATACGACGCGGTACACTTGCGACAACGGAATTCCTTAGTCAAAATGTGCTGCACTCGTCTATGTAGACGTAACACTTGCACCGACGAGAAAGTCTCCGCACACAAATCGCACGAAAGCTGTTTCTGTGGTGCAGGGCCCTCCTCCGGTTCTATTAGCATATGCTGACCGGTCGGTGCTGGCTCGACTGGTGGAAATAATGGTTCAAGTGGGGGTACATTCAAGGAGCAACACTCTTCTTCCTGAATAGGATCCAAGGTGCCGATTCCAGTCGGTATATCGTCCATTTCGGGGACCGTGAAGTTATCCATTTCGAAGGCGTAGAACTCATTGGATTTGAGGAACTTCTCATCCGAATAGTTCAGTTGGTAGAGTAGACAATTTGGGGTGGAAATATCCACTGGAAGTGGAGTTAGAAGATCTGTGTCGTTCTGCATCTTTCAAGTTTTGCCGGCCAACCGAAAGTCTTGAAATATGGTCGCCAAATAGGAATTCCGGGTATTCCTACGCTTTTATGATTGGGGGCGGAACTTTTTAAAATATTTATAATATTGATTTATTGTTTATTTGTTTCAATAACTTAGTAAACAGCGGAAAGAAGTTGTAAACGAAGGAATTTGATGCGTAATTTGCGACTTTAACATTTTTCGGGACTACTTTTGACAGTTTGGTATTTGTACGGCTTCTATAATTCAGAGGATGCAGCGTTTAGTAGTTAATTAGAAAATGGATGCGTACAGTGGTGAATAACTTCTTTTTTTTTTTTAAGAATCGTTGAAACTCGCTCTAGTTAGTACACATCTTGACCACACTCGTGATAGTCTGCGATTAGATTATTAGTTTTTTTCTTCTCAATAATACCGGCAGTTAGTTCGCCCTGTGCGTTAACCTTGTCGTAACTATGTTGTTTAGATATTGCTTTCTTTATCCTAACTTGGGCGAGTGGTTGGTCAAAGTGTTGTTTTGGGTTGGTTCTTTGGCGAAACCGCAAAGGCGTACGAGCTTCAGAACAGGCACGTTATCAAGGACTAAGAAATAGTTGAAGAGGGGAGCGAAACGTGGGGAAAACTAACGGCGAAAAAGAAGATAATTGCTGTCAGAGGCGTTAAAATCCTCACTCCTCCTCCAATGAGAAGCAGATCAGCTAATATCTCTGCATTTGAAATTGTTATCGGTTGTGGTGACAGACGAGGACATAAAATATACTATTACGTTCATTAATGGTTTCAAGTCGCATGACACCGACAAGATGTAGCCTGTTTTGCCACAAAAAAGTCTGAACGCAGACGAAAGGCTGAATCACAGAGTCTTGTTTGTATCCTGGGTATCAATGAGATATCAATGAGATGTGAAGTGAAGTCTGTCGGCAGACCAAACGAATACTCCGCGACATAAAGCAAATGTGATCGGCTTTTCTGCTATCCATCAAGAGCGTTGCTTATTAACTGGGAGACTACGCTTTGATAATCACCTAAGTATTCTAGACACAAGTGACACAGCCTCCTGTTACTTGCTGTGATAGTGAAAAGGACATCGCGTAGCATCAAGTTACAGGTATTCTGGATGATGTGTTGGGCGCTGGTACTATAGGCACTTGAAATTTTTCTACAAAAGGGTGATAAGTTTCTGCAAAAAGTACAAAGGGCTAAACATTTATCTGAATACTCTGTTTTGGTATCACGTCAGTAATGTTCACAATCACAATGTGGATTTTTGAAGCTAAATAAACAAATTTAATGTTTGGAAGTGCTCTCAAAGTAGATGCAGCGATGCGAGGTTAAGTTCTGACATTGTATTTTTGCTGCTTGTGTTTTGTGTTTTGTAATTTTTATTAATTTACTGCTATTTTCATAGGTTCTATTCAAATTCCATAGATCTGGCATCACCGCGTGCAATTGGCGCGATTCCTCACACATATTCTTCTGTCAAAATTTGCATAGCCCATCTGTCATCCCGTGCTCATATGCAACGTGCTTATTGTACGTACGCAGAAAAGAAGGAAATTTCTGCCCACATTCGGCTCTTACCCGTGAAATGTTTTGAAAATCTAAAAGAAAAAATTCATACATTTGTGGGAAAAGGCATATTTTAAACATCAGTGAAAAAGAAAATCAATTTGAATTGAAACAAAAAGAATCGTGCAACTTGCAAGGAGCAAGCACCGCGTAACCTCACAATTTTAGCAGGCAAAACACATTTCGTGCAACGTAATACGTTTTCCCGGAGAAAAAGTAAAAGTTGACAAGAAAATAGAAAAAAACAAATCTCTCAGCATGTCTGTATATAGTGCAAAGACAGGACTATCGTCGATTTTAAAGTGCTACTCCCCAGCAGAAAGGGACAAGGCAAAGAATGCGGCAATCAATAAAGTTCGATTTCAGGAGCCCCATGGAAGGGGCCTGAGCGATGCAGTGAAAGCAGTTGAGGAGCAGAACAATTTTACACCATTGACCGAGTATGCGGCCTACTTGAGAGAGTGTCCTTTGGAGGTGAGTACTTTCGACAAACATTGGATTTTGGAATTTCGCAAGTGTGAGTTAGAAGAGTTTTTTTTTTTATATAATTTCATGTTCGCATGAAATAGCTGAAGGATGACTAATTCGACATTGTAGGATAAAAAATCATTTGCTGGCCGGCAGTTTGATACAAGTTTTGCAATTTTTATGGGACCATCCCACGTTGGCAGTTACGCAAGTGTTGTTTAAATCTGTTGATTCCGTATTCGTAAGAGAAGAAGAACCTGTTCTTGGAACTTGGTACGGTGATATATCTATTGTTCACCTTGAGAATACTTTGGAATTTAACTCAAATTTACTGCGAACATCTTGTGTGATCAACCGTTTAGATTTGCTAGTCCGAATCAATGCGTTACGCGTACTGCAAGTTACTTTCGCTCTGCAAGCTACCCAACGTAACGTAACGTTCCTTGGCCAGGTATAATTAAGAATAAGGCATTGGTCTTCGGCTTTTATTAGCTTTAGTAGAGCTTCCTCGTGCGCAGTTTTCAAGGGCATGGCTCTGTGATCGTTCTCCAATTGCTAAGTTTTCCTCTTTTTTTCTGTCGGAACCAAGTACTCAGTCCATCTTACTCCATGTAATGGGATTTTTCAGTCTTTCGCAAAAAAGATGAGTATGCGCTTCAGTGATAAAGAGCATACAGTGCCAGCCAGCACCACGTAGGGTGCTACTAACTGTAGCAATAAGTAGGCCATATATTCATAAATATTTCACAGCAAACATCGCCTGATGTTGTATCACTTATGCTCAGCACCCTTAAGTGCTTAGCAAAGGCGTAGGTCCCCGTCAAAACGAAAGTAAGCAGCCTGCAGTCTTTCCTACTGAGAGACAAGAGGAAAGCCGGTGACCTCTTACGGATGTCGTTTGGTCTACCTGCAACCTGGAGAGATATGCCATCAGCAGTTTTGCTCATATGGAAACCTTAACAGAGGACGCAGGCAGACCTAACGTAGGTTCGGATTCTGAAAAACACTCCTCTGAGCCTTGCCTATCAAGTTCATCGGAGATTTCATTTCCCGTGATCCCATTGTGGCCTGGGATCAAGACAAGACTCAGTGAATTTGGACTTGTTTGGAATTTGTTCAGTGAAGTCTTGCAGGGTTCAGCAAGGCTCTTGCTATATATGGTAGTTTGTTGCCACCAGGATTGCTTATATCTCTGCTTGGAAGACAGACGCAAGTTTTCCTAACGAGCAGTGAAATCTAACGTTGTCGTAGTCCGAAAGACCACAAGTGTTGGAACCATAATGTGAAGATGCGGCTACATTCCTTTCCAGCCTCAGATTCTAGCCGAAATCATTCTTGAGCACTGGGAAGGTCGATTGCGTATTGTTTTCTGCAGCAGTTCCGGTGTCATTGCATCAGTCGGCGCGCAGGGCCATCAAAGCTCCAGTGCGTGTTTTACCAGCGACCTCTTCTCTTTAAAAGGAAGATGGCTTTGATATTGCAGCCCATGATACGAATATCAAATAGAGGCAGATTCATCAATGCGTCTAGAGAACCCGGCCTGATGGGAAAGCCCCATACAGCCGAAACACACCGTTCTTTGGAGCCTGGTAAAAGCAGCAATAACTTACTAGAGATAGGCCTCCTAGTGGGAGCGTCATGGTGGCTGTGGTTTAAACCTAAAACGCAGGAAGGGTCTACCAGTTTGTTTTGACCCGACGTAGAGTTGTAACAAGTATTGAGTGCTGTGACCCTAAGATCAGCAAGAGGTTTTAATTCGGTTCAAACCAAGAATGGATCTTTTGCCCTCAACGCAGGGCCAACTCGGTATTGTTGAAACGCGGTAAGCGGTCTCCAGACGTCTGGCTCCCATGGATATATGTATGGGCATAACGTGAACATAAGTCTACATTACAGGCATTCACGCAAAACACAAGAGACATTTACTGTCTCGTCTATAAGTCTTAGATACCTGTAAATCCCTTCTTTTGGTAGATTTCTGTTTGACGGTGTGTAGAGCCAGTTCGAGAAGAGTGCTTTCTTCAATGTACTGGAGAAGTATGACAAACGTTCCCGACTAAAACTGTTGAACAAACTCCTATAGGTGGTCGTTTATCCTCCATCTTTTGTCGCCGAGTCAAACTTATTCTTTATGTATTGCAACTAAGGGCAACCCACATAGTTTGCGGTGTGTCCAAAGCTCCTAAATAAAGCATTGAGAGGCTCCATCCTTACCCAGATCACATTCCTCAAAATGTTCGCCCGATCTGTTCCACATCGAGGCTGCATTGCTTTGCAATTCTCTCTCTACAATCATCCTTCGGGTTAGTGACACAATTTAAGTCAGGCAATTTGGCATTATCCGCCACTGAGATGTCTCTGGTTTGAGTTTAGTTGACCACAGCTCAGTGAGATTGAGTTATCTTTGACTAACTGCGACCACACTGTTGGCCGTTTTCGATTTATGGCCAAATTGTATAGTGTTTACGCCATTGAAGTGTAAAATGGCAAAACAAAGAATTAAATCGCCGTTGTAACGTTTCCTTGTTTTGGAATCATTCTACAGAGATGCCCTTGTTACTTGTTGCTCTAAGTTGATACATGGAATGGAATGTATCGTCCTCACCTTTTAGTGTAGAGAAGTTTGCTTTCCTTTTTTGAAAGTCTGATATCCATCTCTTCCACCAGCCGATTGTCAGATTGTCATTTTGCCATACTTCCTCATTACATGTCCGCTGATGCGCATGACCTCTTCAAAATCACCTCATCGATTACTGGAAGCTAGAAACAGTAATCGATTGCAATCTGGATTGATGCGAATTAAATCTCTTTCTGCTCTAAGTCTGTTAGTGGGCACTGCTACGGTTGCATCCCTTTTAAAACCGAAATTTGTTTATAAGAGAATATAGACAGACATCAGAGATAATACCACAGAACACGACGATGAAATCCGATTCCATCTTGTCGTAGATGTGATGTCTTTTTCTCGAGAGCTTGTTGAATTTCAGACTTTTGTTGTTGCAGAACAATGACAATCGCATCCTGAGAATTGCAGTTTTGCATGATTTCCAGTGAGTTCGGGTACTCGGACCAGCGGCAAGTACAACTGCTTGAAATTCTTGAGGAATTGGAAGAGATTTTAAAGCAGTTTTGCTGGAAAAACATGTGAATGTCAACGTTAGTTGCTTGGGGTGCCGTATTCGCTCCTTCTCGCAGTCCAACTAGCAGCCTTTCGAGACGACTATGAGGGAGTTTGATTAAGTTAGGAGTTGCCTTCGGCTTTCTCGTTCTTTTCGTGTGTTTTTCTTGGTCACCATAGCCTGGTGGTCAGACATAACTCCCCCATCGGCTGATGTTGTTATGCCATCCCCTTTAGGGAGAGCGGACAAACCACCAGTGCCTTTAAACGACGTAGATCGTCCAAATTTTATACTGTCTAGGGTAAGACCAAAACAGATTTGCATTCCACAAATATCTGTGAACCACTGAGTGCCCCTTGTAGCTGTCTCTATGCTAAAGTAGTTAGTGAGCTCTGCAAATTACCTAATTTAGAGAACAAGACCCCTTGAAGAAGATGTCGACATGTTTCACAGCATTTTTATACCTGAGTTCCTGTAAGTCATCGGTACTTGTGCCACTATGAGTACTATGAACCATTCTTTGACTTTTCCACAGATCAAGTATGCGAATCTCTGGCCAAACATTGACCTGTAAACGAAAAGTTGGGGGCGACCTGTTATGGCATCGAAATGACACCAATTTTAGCCAGAGACTCTTCTGTTGATGGCGATTTAATGTTTTTTGTTTTTTACTTTCATTCTAGGATGCTGAATTTATTCGCATAATAAAAGAAGCTCACTCTCTGGTTCATCTTCTCAGTCCAAAGTTCACAATCATCGCTGAAAGTCTGCTCTCGCTGAGATGGACCAGCCGCTGTGTCGAGGCGGTACAATTGTACATGGATTTCTTTGTGGATCTTCTCGTAGCCCAAATCATATATGTTAAATTCGCCATATCCAAGCTGATTGTTCTATGGATTCCAAAGGACACAGACGCGGGTCTGTGGCTAGACGGTACACCCAATGAGCGTCTACACACTGAATTGCAGGCAATTCATACACTTCTCGAGAGGATTCTATCCATTATCCCCATCACATTCGATGTGATTCTAGATCAAGTGGAATGCACGTTTCCATACTTTAAAAAACCTGCACACGTAGTTGCTGGTTTTATACATAACATTTTGTGGTTGCTGGACTACAAGCCAATGTTCACAGAGTACATCATGCAGATACTGCTGCAAAAGTAAGACACAATATTTACTCACTCACACTCTGGATTATCTGGACTTATCTAGTTTGTTTTGCTTTAAGGTTGGTAATCTTAGATGTGAATGCTCCCCGTAATGAAATTGAAGAAGCAATGAACCATCCCATCGCACACACACTAGACATTTGCATGGAAAAGATTTTGAAATATTTTGATCGTTTCAATCCAAACGCACCCGGAAATGAAGACGCTGAGAAACAGGCAACACTCTCGCAGACCTTGCAGTTCTTGAAAATTCTGCAACAGGCTTTCAGTAATGTGATACTACCCAGTCACAATACTCATCATGTACAATTTTTAGTTTTTTACTTTTGTAGTTTTAAGGTGAGTTCTAATCGTTGTTTTGTTTAAGTTGGAACTTTTGTGAAACGTTTTACCTTGTTTTCAGAATGCGCTGGGAGAGAAATTTCTGGAATTTCTTTGGAATAAGATCAAGGATCCCAACGAATCGGCTGTGATTCGGCAGGCAGCTGTAGGTTATATCGCTAGCTTTTTGGCTAGATCTAGGTCATTTCCTTTGACGTAAGTTTATCGACAGACAGTCTAGAGAAGTTTTTCATATATGTATGTATTCTCATTCGAAATAGGGTATTGAAGAATTATCTTAAAGAACTGTGCGATTGGGCACATCAGTATATTCAGCGTAGTGGTTCTTTCTATCCCTCGAATGGTTCTCTCTATCGCTCGAATGGTTCTCTCAAAGCAAATCTTGTATTCTTCTCCGTATGTCAGGCGATATTTTATGTGATAGCCTTCCGCAGCAGAGATTTGACCGGTAACTTGTATGGTGAGTAGTTTTTTGTTTTTTTTTTGAACTGAACTCCAGTACTATCTCTCTCAATTGTACGAATAGGTCTTCTCTTTTTACAATCTCTACAACTCTCCGCTTTGGTAACTTGCAACTTTAATCCATTGCGTGTGTGCTTGCCTGCAGTTGCTACTGCGTTTGCTGGTGTTACAAGAACCTACCAGTTGGCATATTGCCATGCGATTTTAGAGCGTAATGCTCGTCGTAAACTGGCGACGGTATATGCCAATGACAAAGCAACTCCAGAGGAAACTTTGGACACTTTCTTCCCCTTTGATCCCTATTTGCTTAAAATGTGAGTGCGCTGTACTTTACGAAACCTAGGTGAATATTTAAAGACGGTTCTCATATCTTTTGCAGTTCCTCCAAACGTATCACATCCAACTATTTACAATACCAAGCGAGTGAAGCTGAAGACGAAACGTCAACTATAGGTCGGCCTTCAAGCCGTCGAAAACGTGGCGATTCGGAAATGGCCGATGATGTTGATGATTTTTTGATCACGGATAAGCGACAGAAACTAACTGATCTGGCTCGAAGTAACGACACTCAGTTTACATATGGATTGTCGCCAGGATTCCAAATCTAGATAGATCGGAGAGAAGGACCACCACCGGAGGTGCTACGAAATGAGACTATTTCTATTAGTTTTTTATTTTTTTAATTTGTTTTTCATTTTTGAAGATTTATTTTCAATTGACTATTTACGAGAACTAATGTATGAAACTGATCTGAATGCAATGCTTACTAATAAAAATTAAATATTTATCAGTGAAATATAAACGAAGACAACTGGGTTGTTTCATTTGGGAACGACAAGCGAAGTAGGTGACTGCAGCATACGTGTACTACTGAGGTAGTTCGTCAAATTTTCAACACTTCAATGGCTTTTTTATCGAATGGATTAAATGTTGAGGAAGTCGTGTAACCTAAGACCAGCGTTACACTTATTCAGGAAGTGAGATGTTTGTTCAGCCCTATTCTGCTATACGCCCGAGGGAAGTTTATTTCAAATACGAGTTTTCCGATTCTGCTATCCGTTCGAAGTGAAACACTCACTTGTCGGTAACACAGGTCTGTATTCCACTATACACACGAATCGAATGTCCTCTCGAATCTCTCGTTTCCGAGTTAAAATTGAAATAAAGTGCTGCACCATCCATATTTGTTTTTGTTTTTGTTTTTGTTGAAATGACACTTAAATTTCCAATCGGGTGACCTTTAAATCTTCGTAACTTTGAAATAGAAACCGGTAAGGCAGTTCACCCGCCGTATAGCAGAATACCGATTCGAAGTGAAAGTGAATCGAATAGTGAAGGGATCGCACGTATAGCCGAATAGGAGTGATTATGAAGCCAAACTCTGGAAAAGAGGAAGCAGAGTTTATTCTGATAGGGATTTGCTAGCATGTAGTGATAAGCAAGCGTTTTACATTTACCAACTTTAACCTAACAAAATACTTAACACCTGGACCTCGACCAATAACTCTCTACAATTTTTGCTTCTTTGGACAACTGCCTCCAGTTACGCACTTCAAGATGATGTTTCCTCTTACTTATGCGCGTCGCTTAGGGTGAGGTCTTTCTCTGTTGTGTTGTCCCTAGACTCTTCGTGCCGGAGCGCTCTACATATCCCACCCATCTCAGGCGACTGATGGGCACGTTTCTGGTCAAGTCGCCGTCGCTGCATTTTATTACTCAACAGCTGTAAGTGGCCCTGCGTTTGACTTGTGATAAGGTGTGATTATTATTAGAATTAACAGCGGTGACGAGGTAGATAAAATTGCTAACGAAAATATATAAGCCTAGTTTGCGCTCATGCCCCTACAGAGGGTTAGGAGGACAATATCAGAGACGAATTCTATGACCTCTTAGACCGTACATATGCTCAGTGGCCCCGGTAAGAAAGCCGTCTTTGAGTGGGTCATCGGAGAACACAGCCTGCATAACACCATGTCCGACAATCCAATCAACCGTCAAACACATTGATCACATTGCAATCGACGCCAGATACTCCTCCAGAATTCTGGATGTCCGAGTTTTCTGAAGAGCCAACATCGCCTCAGATTCGGACTGCCAGATCGACACTCCCCATCTATGTGCCGACTTCAAAGTCGTTTATGACAGCGTGCATATGGACGAGTCAAACAACGCCAGGTTTAGTTTTTACATCCTTGCCAAACTCGTCAGGTTGTATAGAGGGACTATAAAGAACTCTCGCTATTTCATCTAGGTCCATTGTAAATTAACCGAGACTCCCAAGAGTTGCGGATAAGGCCAAGAGCTGTCATGTGACTTTTAATATCGCGCTAGAAAGAATCGTGCAAAGCAAAAGAGTCGCGACTTTTGTTAAGTCCACTCATTTACTGAAGTTGTCCTGCTTTTTAAGGCGAAAGTGGCTACGATGAGTTAGGACATCACCCTAAAAATCAGAAGAAGAATTATTCTTGCTCTTTCCTTGGAATAAAGAGGCAATTAGGTTACAGAGCCCTCTCTTGAAATGCCAAACTGCCTTTATACAAAACCTTTAAACACTTGACGGTTTCTTGGGAAACGTGTCATTTTCGCTCCCGTTTGAATTGGCGGAGAATGGAGGAGGAGATAATGGAGGCAACCGGCGAGAGTTTTGTGTTATTTGAAGAGGCTTGTTGGTTGAGGTCCAGATTCACCCCAGGCTAAACCGCCATCCAAATAAGTAAGTAAGTTTCAATATCTGCGAGCACAACAGTGATAGTCGCTGTGATATCAATGTTATCAGCATATGTAAGGTGTTGTACAGACTTTAAGAAGATTGTATCGCTGATGATGTCTTGAAAATTTTGTACATTTTTCCCAAATATGATGTTAAGTCACGTCACGAGAAAATCACGAGATTGCTTCCGACTTTAATGGGGAAGCGAGTATTCCCCATCCTTTTCCTGTACATACAATGTGACGAGATTGGCAGGGATAATAAAACTAGACAAAGCTCTGAACAGCTCGTCTCTATAGGGGCGTTCATACAATACGCAGATTAGATCCTGTATGCGATGCAAATGAGACTGATGCTGCATGTAGTTGATGCAATCGGGCAAACGATGCTGAGTTTTCGTTCATCAGGCATACCTTCCTACGAGCAAAACTTGGAAATGAGTTGGTATACGCTCTCTTTCAAGTTATCTCCTTCCTTCATTGTGGTTGCGTGGTTTTCATCGCTTCAGGTTGAAAGGTTGGTTTTTCCTGATAGTGAAATTTGAAGCGTTGCTTAACGCTCTATAGAAATGGTTTTCCGTCGTCTGCACCGTTTGTGGCTCCACTACTAGATTACTTTGCTAATATTTTTGCTTAGATTTTTGTCGGAGTATTGCTGACTTGACTCGGTCCTTTTTTTCCTTTGGTAAAACTTATAAATGTTTTTCACGCACGGAGTAGCTTATCCTTTTCTTGATTGTTCGCTCCTTGTGTTTTTCTTCCGGAGAAGACGATATTCTACCGTTCTTGTTTATTCATAAAATGCACGAGTCGTTCTAGTTCTTCTACGCAGCGCCACTTCCTACCTGAGTTGTTTTGCTACGTGTGCTCAACTGCGCTCTTCAGCAAAGCAAAGGTTTCGGTGGTCGAAAACCACATTGGTGCAATGATCTTCAGGTCTTATTGCAACTTGTAAAGTCTTTGGCGAGAGGTTAAGGAATATACGTTCATCAACCCACTGGTGATGTTTTGCACTTACAGCTGCTCAACATTAAGTCACCTTACAGGTTTTCTCTGTTTTTCTGGCGTCTGAGATGACTGTAGACATACTCGTATCTCGATCCGAGTGTACATTGGCCGCTCGGAATGTCTGGACTCTGTAATACTGGAAGAGTCGTGTCTGGCGTTCCAATATGATCAATTTGATTGACTATTTATTGATCATGTGACCGCCGTTCCTTTCTGAGTATTGTGGTGAGGAAAAAGCATTCTAGCTGAAGCCATATTCGTGTGTGGGTTATGATGTTACGATTTTAACATCATATTTAGGCATTACTCGGAGATTTTTTTTAAGAAAAAGTGTAAGTGAAGGTCGTAAGTGTTCGTTGTTTCGTTGTTGACGAATCCGTCTTTAATCAGGGCATTTGGTTGCTTCGCAACAGAAGGTTCAAACAAAACCGAATGAAAAGAATGAAAATGATATAAAAATACGGACATCGAAAAAAACACATTTGAAGAACAAGGTACTTGGCATCACTAGCGGTAGCAATACTCGACCACTTCCCCTACTATCAAACGTGACGTCATAACTCATATGTTTCTGCGTTTCGCCTTCAACAAAGCAACTGTCAAGTCTAGGACGATATCACGATATCACTATTTTCGAAACGTTGGGGGATTCATTTGTCGCCTATTTGAAACGTTTAACCTGGCACAGCTTTTCCATTTGATATTTGCGTTCGATGTCAGTTTCACCACGTTGAGCGATTACCCGGTCTAACAGCAGCTATGTCACGTTTCAGTGGAGCTCTACAACTGACTGACTTGGATGATTTTATTACCCCTTCGCAGGTTTGTTTTCTTTCAAATTCCTATTGTATTCCAACTATGTACCTGTTTTCGCATTCTTAAAGGAGTGTATAAAACCAGTGACTATCGAGAAGACCAAGTCAAAAACCGGAGCAAAAATTACCATCCAAGACGATGGGTACTATGAAGAGACTGCTGCTGGCATGCAGAAACTTCAAAAAGTCGAAATCACCTTACAGGACTGTCTGGCCTGTTCGGGTTGTATTACATCAGCCGAAGGTGTTCTCATCACACAACAAAGCCAAGAGGAACTCCTAAAAGTTCTCAATGAAAACCAGAATCACAAACTACAGGGCAATTTGGAGCAAGTGAAGACAATTGTCTTCACCATATCACAGCAGGCGATACTTAGTTTAGCTCAGAGGTATGAGCTAACACCTGAAGATTGTAGTCGACACTTGGCCGGATATTTCAGGTCGTTGGGAGCTGATTTGATTTTGAACACGAAAGTAGCCGATGATTTGTCTTTGATAGAAAGTCGAATGGAGTTTGTGGAACGCTTTCGAAACCAACAATTGCCAATGCTCTCGTCCTCTTGTCCCGGTTGGGTGTGTTATGCGGAGAAGACCCATGGAAATTTTATACTTCCATTTATTTCGACAACAAGATCTCCACAGCAAATCATGGGAATGCTGGTCAAGCAATATCTATCACAGAAGCTGAATGTTCCAACGGAGAAGATCTACCATGCGACTGTGATGCCGTGCTATGACAAAAAGTTGGAAGCTTCGCGGGAAGATTTTTACAGTGAAGCAAACAACTCCAGGGATGTGGATTGCGTGATTACTTCGAGTATGTTGTGGTTGATTGTTTTGTGTTTTTTTTTTTAATCTTTTTCGTTTTCAGTTGAAATTGAACAGATGCTGAGTAGTCGAGACCCTGACTCGCTTAGTTTCTACCCTGTAGCTGAATTTGACTGGCCATGGAGTGCACAAACGCCCGCAGGAGGAAATGTGTGGGCTCACGAATTCTCTGGGTCTGGTGGCTATTCCGATCATATTTTTAAATTCGCCGCAATGGAGCTATTTGGCGAGGAAGTCGAGCATTTGGAATACAAAAATTTGAGGTACAATAGATAGTCAGTTCCAAAATAAGAAGAAGACAACACTAAATTCTAATTCTTATATAGAAACCCCGACTTTCGCGAAGTAACTCTAGAGAAGGATGGCCAGGTGCTTCTTAAATTTGCCATTGCCAATGGATTTCGTAATATTCAGAACCTCGTGCAGAAACTTAAACGGGGGAAGACGCAATACCACTTTGTAGAAGTAATGGCGTGTCCATCGGGTTAGTCAAAGAAATCTCTTTTCCGATCACTTCTTGATGGTATCTCTTTTTGTTTAAGGTTGTTTGAATGGTGGTGCACAAGTTCGTCCACCGATTGGCACTCCAATCAGAGAGCTTACGTTGCAGCTGGAGGAGTTATACAGACAACTTCCGAAGTCAGTTCCAGATAATTCGGAAACTCGATCCATATACACGAGTTTTTTTGATGGCCAACAGACGGATAAGGCGAAAATGTTGCTACACACTTCCTACCATGCGGTGGAGAAGATGAACACGGCACTTAACATTAAGTGGTAGTGAAGTTTGTTAGGAGTGATTGTTTAGAGGATTTTCATAATAAAAACGGTGGAAGAAGTATTTGCTAACTGACTGAACTGATAGTGGGCAGTAGCACAAATTAATGGGAATCTTTTCTCCCAAACATTCACAATCAATTTAGTTAAGCTCCAGCAAATAGGGTCTACATGTCACTAACAAGCCAAGCGTTCATGTAAATTTAATCTCTCAATGATAAGTCTGTGGATACTTACTTTAGCCAATTGACTATTTCATAGGTCTCACGTTTATATCCAACCGAGAACGTATGTACGAGACTTAAAATAGGTTCAGGTATCAACAAGTCATTCTATGTATTGAGACTCGGGCAAGACTTGGTTTCAAGCAACGTATAAGTACTTACAGAGGAGTTATACAATGGAATAAAACGAGCCCTATCCTTGCAGACGCATAGACCATATTACACTCCTTTAACCTGTACTTTACGATAAAGATCATGTGATTGGAAGGCAGGATTGTCGAAAGTCTTCGTCCAAAGTTGCTTTGGAGATATTTCCATTACCTTATTTTGCTGGTCTGAGCCAAACCAGAGTACATTGAAGTACAATTCAATGTGTTCTATGATCATTGCATCGAATTAGAGTCAATTTACGATCAACGATAATCCACTACGTCATGTACTAAGACTGCTTCTTCTAAAGCTGAACATTGCGTTAAGGGTGCAACCTATGATCTAAAGATTCATCTATACGTTTAAATCAGGTCCAAGTATACAGTTTTTTGAAGCCTGGTGAAAGCAGTAACAACTTACTAACATGAAAGCTAATTCCACCATATGGTGGAGTGTGAAGTTTCACTTTCGTCACTTTCGATGACGAGACCCATGTAATGTCGAGATCTTCCTTAGATTGCCAGAAAACGGACAATGCTTAGGAGTTGTAAGCGCGTCATGTTGAGCCAAAAAATGCTTGGGTAATTAGATAGTGATGCCCCTTGGGACCAGGTGAGTCAAAGCAGTCAGCTTTTTTCTTTCCTTCAAGAGAACAACCTCATTTTTAAGAAGATTGAATGCAATTCCATTACTAGTGCAAGAATCGGTAGTTACCTATAGAACCGCCGCGTTTTTGATAGTCACTAGGTATAACTTGACTGTGTCTACATCATCTGGATATTCCCGAGCGTAGAAATAAGGACTGTTGTGACTGCCAGCTGTACTAGTAGAAAGGCCGCTGCTAGTGGTTCATCTCAGCACTGTTGTTTGGCTGAATAACACATTTTGTCACAACTTTCCTTACCCAGGACACCCTAAATTTTGATGAACAGATGGAATGGGTTCTCTCGTTCAATTGCAGCTATTAGATTTTGAAGCGCAGCCTGGCAACTTTCGCGTTGGTAGGCACTTTAGATCTCAGACTGAGGATAGAACAGATTCGCGAAGATGCAGCCCACACATCCGCTTCATGCTCTTTATCAGCAAGGATGTCGAATTAACGGGATTAAAACCTTGGTGCATAGATAGGAATTATATTATCGGTTCGCCAATATACGCACGACTTTGGCCTGATCATGACTGATCCAATTCTCATGTTTACCAGATAAGATGGTGCATGCACACGAGACAATATAGAAAAGAACGCAGGGCAAGTGAAGGCGATGTGGAGCGAACTCTCGCACCTCTGTACATCTACTTACGCATATGTTCCAATGTGTTGAAGAGCATGTGTTCTCTTGTTACGAGTGTATGGAGATGATATTGCCAATACACTGCAGCGATCTTTTCCAATTTTCATGGCTATCCCCGTTGGAATCACCATATCAAATGGGTTCGGCTTTTGCGTATGGTAGGTGGTAGACAGGGGTGACCATTTGCAAGCAATAAAATAACTTATCGAGAAGTCAGTCGAATACAACGGGCCAATAGTACTAATTTTTGTTGATTTCCAAAAAGCTTTTGATGCAGTCGGAATATATAGTGTTATCGAAGCCCTTAAACAGTGCAGAATAGACGGAAGGTAACTGCAACTTTTGCAACACATATACGACAACGCTACAGCATGTGTTGTGCTAAGTGAAAAAACAAAGAAGTATCGAGTAGAAAGTGTATTTATAGCGGTTCTGGAATATGCGTTCAAAAATCTAGTTTGGGACGACAAAGGCATAAATGTTGACGGAGAGTACCTCAGCAACTGATAGTTTCTTCGACGTAAAAGCAAGGTTAGACGACCTGGAAACAGTTCAAAAGCAGTGGGGCTAAACATACATTTTCGGAAGATAAAATTTATGACTAACTTAGTAATCCTAGGAAACCTTACGACAGTAGATAAAAATTAGATCGAGCAGGTGTTTAAATACAAATATCTCGGACACGAAGTTGGCATTTCAAGAGACAACCAAACCCATGAAACTGGACTAGGCTGGGCTACCTTCGGCAAGTTGAGAACTATCCTGGAAAGCGAAATTCCTATTCGCCTAAAGAGGAAAATATTTGGCCAATGTATACTGTCCGTTATAACCTACGGAGGTGAGACCTTAACTCTTACAGTATGCTGTATTAACAAGCTCGAAATATCCCAAAGACAAATGCTGAGCATAACACTAAGGAACCGTATTCCAAATGAAGAAGTTCGAAGAAGAACTGGAGTCATTAATATAAACACTAACCAGGCATAATATAAAGGCGAAGTGTTGGTGGGCAGGACACGTGGCGAAACAAACAGAGGAAGGCCACCAATACGATGAACTGACGACATAAAAAAAGCGGTTCCAAAAGATTGGATCCAAATAGACCAGGATAGAAAAACGTGGAAAAATTTTGAAGAGGCCTACGACCGACTTTGGGCCAGACAGACTACCACCCCTATTCTGCTATACGTACGGGTCGAAAGTTCCCTTCACCTATTCGATTCAATTTCACTTCGAATCGGCGGGTGAACTGCCTTACCGTTTTCAAAGTTTCGAAGATTTAAACGTCACGCGTTTGGAAATTTAAGTGTCATTTCAACTGTGTAATTTGTGTGGAAAGAAAAACAAATATGGATAGTGCAGCACTTTATTTCAATTTTGACTCGGAAACAAGAGATTCGAGAGGACATTCGATTCGTGCGTATAGTGGAATATCGACATGTGAGTGTTTCACTTCGAACGGATAGCAGGATCGGAAAACTCGTATTTGAAATAAACATTCCCCCCGGCGGCGTATAGCAGAAAAGGGCTGTAAAACCTGTGAACAGGAGAGTCACCGTCTTTGCGAGAATAAATTGCCAACTTGTGGATTATGGAGACTTGTCAGCATATTTGTCGTTTTCCGGAGTCGAATCAACAGATGATGCACTTCAGTTTGGGCTCTAAAATTGAGGTTTCTCACGGGGGAGCGAGATTTGGAACAGAATTGTAGAAGAAATGGAATCATTCGCAGACTTTAGGTTTCTTCTAGGCCTGTCTGGCATTCGTGCATTTACGATTAAGACATTTTTTTTCACACAATGCGGCCAGTGCTGTCTCGAAACCATTGTTTTATAAAAAAAAAAACAATATTCTACACTTTATTTGACATTTATATTGAGTCATTTCCATTATACATACATACATATAAAACTTACTTAAATAACATCCTATCCTCTAAATTATGGCCAAATCTCATCTCTTCTCTTCGCTTCGCTTCTCACATTTTCCCATATGAAATCTCAAAATCAGATTTCATTTCATCCATCACCAGAGTTTCGCTTAAAGATGTTTTTTTAGTATTTGTTTGTTATGTGCAGTCGGTTGCTCGTTGTCCAGATATACCACGTAATTCCTGATTCAATGTTCTCAACAATGGATGCTTACCGCAGCCACATCTTCCTCGGAAATCGTCTAAATCTAGAGCCCAAACCATTCCACCACCAAGACCCAGTTGTTTGACAAAGTTTGCTTTTCTTCGAATTTCTCCGACATCGTCATAGGAGACCCATTGATTGCCGCGATATGCATATGGTCCGATTCGTCCTTCATCATCTCTAACAACAGTCCATTCACCGTTGTTAATATTCTCACAAATTTCATAGTAAGCCAGGAAGCCTCCAGCTCGTGTGAATTTACCAGCTTGTCCGGGACCAAGGGTTCTTTGGTTCAAACCACGAGAATTTGTATCGGCTACAGAGAAGGACTGTCCGTATAGAGGCATTCCCATGACGAGTTTTTTCGGTGGTGCACCCTTCTCAATCCAGTAGCGCATACTGAAGTTGGCATTGAAATACTCGTATGTGTCGCCATCGATGTAGTACAGTGGAGCTACGTGTCCAGTCTGCTTATCCCAATGACCATGGAAATCATAAGTCATCACAGCAATCCAGTCAAAGTAGCGAGCTAGTGTTGGAACGTCATATCCGGCATCAATGACCATTTTGCTAGGTGAGACAGCAGATGATAAAAGCAGTCCTCGAGGTTTGAATGCTTCTGAGAGTTCGCGAACAAGTGCGGCAAAACCGGACTTTTCTTGTGGTGTACCCTTTTTACAATCCACTTGCCAGCAGACGGGATATTCCCAGTCAAGATCGAGACCTTCGAAGCCATATTTGTCGATAAAGTCAAGAACGCTTTTAATGAATCTGGCTCTTGCATCTGGATTTAGGACAAGTCGGGCGTATTTGTCACCAAGTGAGTCGTTCCATCCACCAATAGCAACGGTCACACGAATTCCCTTTTCTTTGTAGGCAACTACGCGTTCATAAAATCGATTGTCTATATCAGCCCAGGAGTCATGAGTCTTGATGGTCAGGGCATCGCGGTTTAGAACTGCGAAACCGTAGACAATATGTGTGCAGAGGTTCTCGTCGATATTTTCGGGGACGAACTTGCCTTCTCCTGGTCGATACCAAGCCCAGTTGGTGAAGTAGCAAACGACTTTGTAGCGCTCATCCCCAACGGGTTTAATTGGTGGGGGTTTCTTGTCTGCAGTAGGCTTTTTTGTCGGCGATTCGTTTGGTTTTTTAGTTGGAGATGGAAGAGGTTTTTTCGAAGGCTTGGTGACAGGTTTTGGTCGTGCAGTTGTTGTATCTGAGTCTGGAATGCTACACGGAGAGTTCTGTGGCCAATCGCAGTGATTCTCATTCCAATAAAGGCCATCCGGACACCTAAAAACAAAAGAAACTGAATGAAATCTGTTGAAAATGAAAACGTTTAGAAATTTACTTCTGCTCAATGAGTCCTCCAAACTGACAAATGTAGTACTTGTTGCAGTCTCTTTTGTGTGAAAGATAGTTGCGTCCTCGGCAGTCTATGTCGATAAGATCCTCAGATGTTGGTGATTCGTCGGTATACTCAGGCCGAGCCGTTGTCTCTCGGACAATAACTGGCGCTTGTGTGGTTGTAGTTCTTTCGATTGAAGGAATCGCATTGACGGGGTCCTTGTAGCTGATCAGAGCAACTAAAAAGATTCTATGTGACTTGAGAATTCAAATGATGGTGAAACTGAACAAACTTACTTTCTGACGTTTCTTCTAATTTGCAGTGTGGGTGTGGTCCTGGATACTTCCTCAAAACCCTATTGATGGTCTTCAAAAGCGGATATGACTCACAATCGCAAACATTCCTAAAATCGTCCAAATCCAAAGCCCAAATCATAGCACCACCCAGTCCCATAGCCTTAACGTATTCACTCTTATGCCGAATCATCGGCGCATCATCGAACGATACCCATTGATCACGTAGGTACGCATAGGGTCCCATTCGTCCGCGGGGGTCTCTGACAACATGCCACTTTTTATCCCTAATGTATCTGCAGATTTCATAGTAAGCCAAGAATCCACGAGCTCTGGTAGCCTCACCAGCCTCGCCGCCACCATAGGTTTGTGCATTAAGATCATGATCCTTCGCCTGTGCAAGGGAGAATGATTGTCCATACATTGGCATTCCCATAACAATCTTCCGACGATCGGCACCTTGACTGATCCAGTAATTGATGGAGAAGTTTGAGTTGAATGTTGGATCATCATCAGGATGATTATACATTGGGGCTACGTGACCAGTCTTCTTATCCCACTGACCATGATAGTCATATGTCATGACAGCAATCCAGTCAAAGTGGCGAGACAGCTCTGGAACATCATATCCAGCATCGATGACCTTTTTGTTTGGCGAAACAGCTGTCGACAAAAGTAATCCCCGAGGCTTGAATTCCTCCGAAAGTTCACGAACTAAAGCAGCGAAACCTTCTTTCTCTTCAGGATCTCCCTTGCTGCAGTCTACTTGCCAGCACACGGGGTACTCCCAATCCAAGTCCAAGCCATCAAAGTTGTATTTTTCTATAAATTCGATAACGTTTTTGATGAATCGAGCTCGTGCTGCAGCGCTTCTAACGAGGCGGGCGTACTTATCACCGGCAGAGTCATTCCAACCACCAATGGCGACAGTGACCTTAATTCCCTTGGCTCTGTAGCTGGTAACACGTTCATAGAATTTGTTATCCATGTCAGCCCAAGAATCATGGGGCTTAATAGTCAGAGTGTCTCGGTTTAAGACCGCGAATCCATAGACAATGTGTGTGCAGAGATCAGCGTCGATATCCTCCGGAAGGAACTTACCTCCACTTTGGCGGTACCAGGCCCAGTTTGTGAAGTAACATACAACTTTAAAGTCCTGATTTGTATCGTCTTCAACTTCGAAGGATCCCTCCTCCTCCTCGACTTCTGTGTTGGGGTCATATGGCAGTTCGTTGTCGATAGTCTCGATGTTTGCGGGGATTTCTTCATTGGAGAGATTCTCCTCCACGGTTTCGATGTTTGGTTCGTTCTCGTCGACGGTTTGAACAGGTTCTGGAACTGCAGGTGCACTTTCCTCTAGTACCTGAGGTTCATCTGATGGCGTTAAGCCAGCTAGAAAGGAATACATTTAGAGAAGGGACAAACTTTAGTTGTAATTGATTTACGTGTTGGTTCTACACCAGTTGGTGGGCTCTTAAGTACGTCATGGATTTGTGTCAAAAGAGGATGTACTCCGCTGCCACAGCGGTTATTAAAATCATCCAAATCTAAAGCCCAGACCATACCTCCTCCCAAATTCATAGATCGAACCAGTTCTGACTTCTTGCGTATCATGGCTGTATCATCGAATGAGACCCATTGGTTACCTTTGCGAGCAAATGGTCCCATACGTCCTTCTTCATCTTGGATAACTTCCCAGCCTTGATTTTTGATTCGTTCGCAGATCTAATGGATTGAGAATGTAAGTCAGGTTAGGTGTTACCGAGAGAACAATTCGTATAAATAACTTACCTCGTAGTAGGCCAGGAATCCAGCTGCTCGGGTGAACTCTCCGGCATTTCCTGGTCCTGGTGCCTTTGCATTAAGTCCGTTCTCTTTAGCATTGGTAAGAGTAAAGGACTGCCCGTAGAGTGGCATGCCCATGACGATTTTTCTTGATGGAGCGCCTTTCTCGATCCAGTAGTTGAGCGAGAAGTTCTGACAAAAACGAACGATTTTTGAGCAAATATTGAGAAGTCACATGTTTTTTCACTTACTGCGTTGAAGTAGTCATACTCGTCATCAGGGTGATAATAGAGTGGAGCCACATGTCCAGTCTTCTTGTCCCATTGTCCATGGTAATCGTAGGTCATGACTGCGATCCAATCGAAGTAGCGAGCCAACGCAGGTACATCATATCCAGCGTCGATAATTACTTTACTTGGCGATACTGCAGTGGACAGGAGAAGACCTCTTGGTTTGAACGCCTCTGAAAGCTCTCTCACCCATGCAGTGAAACCTTCCTTTTCATCTGGAATGCCCTTCTTACATTCTGTCTGCCAGCAAACTGGATACTCCCAATCTAAATCAAGACCTTCGAAGCCGTATTTCTCTATAAAACCGATAGCATGCTCGACGAACTTGGCTCTTGCCGCTGGATTTCTAACCAAACGGCTGTATTTGTCGCCTTGAGAATCATTCCAACCTCCAAGGGCAAGAGTTACTTTAACACCCTTGGCCTTAAGATCCGTAACTCTGGTGTAAAATTTGTTATCCAAATCTGCCCAGGAGTCGTGAGTTCTAAGAATCAGCTCAGAGTAGTCAAGAACTGCGAAACCGTAGACAATGTGCGTACAGAGGTCGGTGTTTATATTATCTGGGGTGTAGCGTCCAAGTCCTTTGCGATACCAGGCCCAGTTTGTAAAGTAGCAGACCACCTTGTAGTATCCATCAAGTGGTTCCAGTTGAGGCCTGTCAGTTGGGTAAGTAGGTCTTGGAGTTGTAGTCGGCCGAGCAGTGGTTGTTGTTGGTTCCACGGGTTCCAGAGGTTGAAGAGAGTTTTCTCCCGAGTTGATGACACTTACCCCTTCATCAAGTGCAGGTCCTTGTTTACAATTGGCGTTTGCAGGCCAATCACAGATACCAGCGTTCGAATTCCAGTGTAAACCTGGGCCGCAATCAGCAGCTTCTAGACGATCCCAGTTGCATCGCAGATAGCGAGTACAATCACCAGGATATGGGACAAATTGTTTACCTTCACAAGGGTCGCTCTCAGATGCCCTAGAGTGAATTAATCGGAGGAATTTCTTTGTGGATACACAACGAACATTGGCCGGCCAGTCGCAGATCTTCTTCTCGTGGTTCCATTGCAGATCATTGCCACAGTCGTTGGGAACGAGATGCTCGTTCACGCACAAGTAATATTTGCCGCAGCTCCTGTGTGGCCAGAATTCACCGTCCTTACACTTTTTGGGCCTCTGCGGACGAGGTGGTGCTGGCTTAGATGGACTCACCGCGACTGGTCTTTGTGTTGTCAAACGGTCTGGTTGGGTCGGGCGAGCAGTGGGTCGGGGAGTTGGTCGAGGAGTTGGTCGAGGAGTTGGTCGAGGAGTTGGACGAGGTTTAGTCGGTCGTGACGTAGTTGGTGGGCGTGTAGTGGAAGGAATTGCAGTAGTGCGCCGATCGAATTCGGAAATGGGACGAGAAGTAGTCTTCGTGGGTGCTCTAGTGGTCTTTGGTGCTGTTTTGCATTGTGCCGAAGCTGGCCAGTCGCAGTGTTGATTTTTTCGATTCCAATGTAGTCCACCAGCACAATATTGCAGGTTTAGCGTACCATCAGCAACACAGTGATAGTAGGCATTACAGTTGTTTGGATCTGGTAGGAATTGGCCAGCCTGACAATCAGTTACAACAACTACAGGCTGGACAACAGCTGGTGTTGGGATTGTTGTGCTTTCGAAGTTGGTTGATGGCGTTGTTGTTCGGCGAGTTGTGGTTGTGGTAGGTCTTCTACTTGTTGTGGTTGAGCTTGTCGTTGTTGTTGTAGTTGTGAATGGTGAGGTTGTTGGACGTCTTGTTGTAGTCCATGTGGTATGGACGTGCTCTGTTGTTGTCGTCGAGGGTGAAGATGGCTTCCAAGATGGCCATGTGGTTTGCTCCTGAGGAGCTCCACTGCCACCCTCACTTGGTGTAGTCATTACTGGTGCTACTGGTGTGACAGGCTGAGGAGGACGTTGACAATTACTTCCGGCTGATGGTGGTGGACTTGATAAGCGACCAAGAGCCCTGTTGATTGACTTCAAAAGCGGGAATGCTTCTGAGCAACACCTGTTTTGGAAATCATCAAGATCTATAGTCCAAGCGGCTACTCCACCAAATCCTGAATTGGCAGCATATCTTGCTTTAGCTTCAACTGACGACGGATCTTCAAAACCAACCCATTGATTCTGAAGCATAGCATGTGGTCCGGATTTTCTTTCTGGATCTCGTCCTACTTGCCATTTATTCTTACGAATTCTCTGGCAAATTTCGTAGTAAGCCATCATTCCAGGTTGTTTTGTAAATTCACCAGGCTCACCGGGACCAGATGATGGTGTGCCTTCACCAACAATTTGATTTCGACTTTCGGCTAGAGCGAAAGTCTGTCCATAGAAGGGAATACCCATAATGAGCTTTTCTGGAGCGGCTCCACTTTTAACCAACAATTGCATAGCATAGTCGGTGTTGTACTGGGGATACTTATCACCTTTTCGTCCGTATAGTGGACTTACGTGTCCAGTTTTTGACTCCCAGGCTCCATGATAATCGTAGGTCATTACTGTCAAATAATCTGCCAATTTGGATAGTTCAGCGAGCTCATAAGCTTCTGAAATGATCTCCTGGTATCCAGAGATAGCCACTCCAAGTTGCAGTTTCTTATCCACTCGATTGAATTCCTGTCGTAAGGCCCTGATAAGTTTGGTGAAGTTGGGTCTGTCACTAGCAGGACCCTGTTTACAATCACTTTGCCAACATTTTGGATAGTTCCAGTCGAGATGAAGACCTCTGAAACCGTTTCTTTGGAGGAAGCCGGCTACACTCGATGCAAAGACATTGCGTTTGATTTCATCGGCTGCGAGGCGGGAATACTTATCTCCAGTGGAATCGGTCCAACCGCCTAGGGCTATCAAGACGGGGACTTTGATCTCTGAAATTCTTTTATAATACTGGTTCTCAACATCGACCCAGGGATCAAATTCTCGAATGGTCAAATGATCGGGATCTAGTGAGGCGAACGAGTAGATAACAGCCGTACAGAGCGATGGATCAATGTTCTCAGGGACGAATTTGCCTTCGCCTTGCCTGTAAAAGGCCCAGTTTGTGAAGTAACAGAGAACTTTTGGTGATTGATTGAAGTTTTTGTCGTTCAATGTTGGTCTAGCTTTGAGTTGACCAAAATGGTCTTGTTCTTCCAATTCAAGGGCTATCTCCTCAGCTGTCACGATTTGTTGAAAAGGCGATCCACTCCGATATGGTTGCGGATTGAAGTCGTTCTCCGGATTTGGCTCCGAAAAAACCGAAAAATCCTCAGCAGTTGACCAGGCATCGGCTGAATCATACTCTGAATCATTCGGAGATTCTTCGATGTACTTCTCTGGAGGTGACTGCTCAATGACTTCCTCATCTTCTATAAGATCTTCGTATTCTGGAGGTGATTCAACTGAGGAGCGAATAAATGATTTCTCGAACCCGCTGTCGGCGGAGGAGCCAATCGTTGGAACACTCTCTACGGCACTTCTGAGTGGAAGGAACATCTCTCCGAATGTGGGGCGTAAGGAATACCGTCCTAAGGGGTCTTCTTGCTCATATTCTGGTACACTTTCGACAGCAGATCTGACAAAAGCTGGCTCTCCTGTCTCCGGCTCTTGACGGAGTGAAAGGGAGCTAACTAGGGTCAATAGCTATTAGAACGAGAAGAAAAGAAAAGACCAATTAGGTAAATGAAATACGAGTAAGTGGAAGCAAAGTATTGACTCACCGTCAGCAGACATACTGCCCTGCTAAGGAAACCCATATTCTTGGCTCACAAAAATTTCGATTTCAGTGGGTTAACGGATGGCCCACAATGCTGTGTCGTTAATTAATCCGATTTGTTGTTCTTAAGTGTTGGTGTCTGTTGTCTCTGCGAATCTGTGAAATAAATACGAACGGATGAGTGAAGAGACGACATACCCTCCGATCTATTGAGTCTGAAAAGAATTATTCATTAAAAGCAACACGTCGTCGTCGCCAGGCAAACCAAGAAAGTTCTGGCCGAGGTTGAGCGCTGATGGTCAGGAATACTAATTAGCCAACCAATATCCACAATGTTCACTCCAATGAATTACTCACTCATTTGGCACACACTGATGCGTGACGCTTAGATGTGTGGAGGTTTTAATGCATTTTACTGCTTTGGCATATACTCGTAATCATGGTCAATTTTACTACTCATTTCCTGTTTTCTAGATGTTGTGATACGAGTACATGGATCCTACTGCTTAGACCAGTCTCGTGTAAGCTTACAAATTTTTTAGCTTCGTCTTCCTGACACATCTGTCTGTCGTGACATGTGAGGATAAGTTATTTGTTTTGAAAAAGTGCTGAGCACATTGTGGAGAACATTGGTCTGTGTGTCATTAATTAGTATGCAGAGGGTGGCATTTGGTTGTGACCATCGAACGCTTTGAGGTGTTTGTCTCCTGTGGGTTGAGTTAAGTTTTTATTATTTACATTGGAACGACACAGTCTCATGTTTGACAGGTGAGTCAAATTGAAAATGGAGTAGTTAAGA
The DNA here is from genome assembly GCA_949129095.1 of Volucella bombylans. Classification (NCBI taxonomy): domain Eukaryota; kingdom Metazoa; phylum Arthropoda; class Insecta; order Diptera; family Syrphidae; genus Volucella; species Volucella bombylans. The sequence goes on from OX422141.1 coordinate 8,294,293, forward strand.
GGTTTTATTGATTTAAATGTGGCGATTCCAGTGAACTCATGCGCACCCTCTTTATTGTATCAGCAGAGGAAGAAACACGTTCCTCACTTTGGACTTTGTTGAGGTGGATGGTAGGTAGTTTATACAATGTGCTAAAAGGTTTTGTCGGAGAATGAAAAAAAGGCTGAGGACACTAACAGGACATTATAAAACATGGCGATGAAGGAGCTGTTGTCCAGCCAACAGGAGTACTTATACCGCAGTATTGGGCTATTGGCTTTATCTCTTGAAGAGCCTGCTTCTTTACGTTTAGTGTTATGCGTTCAGGTTAAATTGACATACTTTAAAAAGGAACAAACTGCCTCGAATGTGGATATTTGTATATCTGACGACCACAATAAGAGAAAAAGAACAACGACCTTCGGTTACGAGCTCGTGCAATGTTTTGACCGTCAACAGACCATATGTAAGGCCACGAGTTAGTGTCATTTTACCAAGATTCAATCAAGTAATCTTCGACGCGCGCTTAACTGAAAACATGAGCTTTATAAGCCTGACAAACTTACGGTCCTTGCGATCTTTAGTAACACAACACCCAGTTAGCACGCGTTTCCTACATCTTAACATCCACATAGGAGACATAAAAATAGTACCTTTGAGTACGCTGAGATTGATGTAGAGTTGTTACAGTATTCTGCAGATTAAGCAGAGGTTTGTGTAGCAATAAACAAATTAAAATGTCTGCTGTAGCAATGAATGAAATCCCAGCAAACTATGGCTTGACACTCTGATCAGTACGACATTTGTCGTATGGGATCATCACCTTATGGTTGCTAGCAATTGCCTTCGAACTGCAATATCCATATACGTAATAAGGTGGTGCTTCAAGGAGTTAGATTCAACAAAGACCAAGGGATTTCTCCAACAATTAAGAGATCACAACAGAACCGTGTACGGAATCACAAATGGCCCAAGAGGTGGTCACAGCTGACCTCTGCAGAGGACCAGTTAAGGAGATGGAGCTGTTTCAAATCTTGTAGTATTTTAGCAGATAACTTTCTGTACCCTGGACATATCATCTCGACTGTCAGTGGCACTGAATAAGATATTAGCAGCCGCCTGTCAAAAGCTAAGCTGAGATGGAGAAGTAGTGCAATCAGCTGTAATACTGTAATACTGTAATTAGGGAGGGAAGAAAGATAGGTACCGATGTATGTTGGTTTTAAATGTCTGAATATTATAATGACTAAAAAATGGAGAGCTCGGCAGGGCATTCCACAAGCGAGTTGTTCGGCTTAGGAACGAATCAGGATATTTCAGAGTACGTCCGAAAGTGGGCTTGAGGGTATGCTGATGAGCATTCATAGCGAGACGAGTGTTACGGTTAAAAGTTTGAAGGGGCGGAATGTTACTGATTATTTCTATGGAGCACTGGTGGTGGAAATAGTGATAAAACAGAGTGAGACATGAGACATTTCGTCGGTGTTCGAGGGTGTCTATTGACTGCGTGATGTTAGTATCACCTATGAGTTTTATCGCAAGGTTTTGAATCTTATCTAGCAGGTGCAGAGATGTTTTAGGCGCACCTAATTTTGGGCGGATGAATGCCTTATGTTTTGCATATGTGTCTGTAGGTGGAGAGAGGAGATGATTCGCCTTTTTTAGGGACGGGCTGGATAAATGCTGTTTTCCATCTGCTCGGAAAGAGACCTAAAGGGTAGGATTGATGGAAAAGCTTACACAGTGGTTTTGCCAGCGTGGAAGAGCACCTCTTCAGAAGAAGGGGAGGTATACCATCTGGACCAGCGGATTTATGGAAGATTCGACGCACTCAAGTGTAGACGGAGACAAAGCACAATCTGGGAGTGTTGAACTGGCCGCAAAGTGTGCAGCAAGCAGATTGGCCTTCTCCAAAGAGCTGACAGCTGGAATGTCAATGTAAATGAGCGTTGGGATGGAGGATGATGCAGAATTTTTAATAGTTTTGATGAACGACCAACAATCTTTACTACCTTTCGGACATTGTAGTATTTTCTGTCTTAATTTTTGGTCATATTGGAATTTCACGCGCTTGAGAAAGACGTTGCAGTCATTTGAACTTTTTTCGGTTTTCCTCTGTCGGGTTGGTCTTATAAGACCGAAAAAAGCCTTTCTCTAACCCTGACAGCCTCTTTACAGCTCGAGTCGTACCATGCCTGATACTCTTAATCGGATAAGGGATAAAGAATTTCATTCCAAGGAGAATAGTGTTAGTGATCATATCAGCAAGAAACATGACGTCCAGTTAAATTTCCTAAAGAAGCTGTTAAGACCGCTCCAATTTGCTTTATTGCCATACGGTTCTTTTAGGAATTTTTTCTCTAACTGTGTGTTCAGCATACGAGAAATTAGCTGATATGATACAATGGTCCGACGAGCCTAGAGGGGAGAGAGAGCACATCAACGGTATACTTCTCAGGGTGAGAAGTTAAAAACAAGTCCAGGGTGTTGGCGGTATGACTGTCAACGTTTGGTATTCACGTGGGCTCATGCGTTAAGTTGTTTTCCGCAGCGAAAATCTCAACACACCGTCTTTCGGGTGTTGTCTGTCCAGAATGTCGAAGCCACCAGTATGGGGATACAATTCTTTGAATGGAGTCAGACAGCGCATCAAACTCGCTAAAAGTCGAATTGTTGTCCAGTTTGGGGCTTCTGTAAATAAAGCAGTAGTGGATAATTTGCTTACGGAGATGGAATTGTAACCACATGAAATTGAATTCCGGATTGGAACAGGTTGTACGTTGTAGTGGAGTTTGGTAAGCTACATCAATACGCAAGTAAATGGCGAGTACGCGGTGCGAGAAGAATAATGGCACTAGTACGCAGAAAAGTGGTTGCTTTTAAGCCCGCGAATATTGGCTATATCCACCACCATATTGGCAAACACCGATGATACTAACCGCAGCTGTGAAGTAAGAATTCAGAATTGGTTTACCGAATTAAATTGTTGTAGGTGTTATGCCCTTCCAACAATAGGAAACAGTGCACCAACAAAATTCTCACTCAAAACCTGCTGTGCATCAATTATTGCCTACACTCAGCCACTGAAAAATATAGCAACGGCAGTGACTGAGTGCAAGCAACAGTAGGTACTTACGACCAGGTCAGACTTAGAGTCAGTGTTGTTAGATGGGCGTAGTTTGAGCACCTATAAAGTGACGGTATGACGTGACACAAGAATCTCAAGTTAGATGGTGTTAAAACAGATCACTGTGAATCGAATATGTACTTGAGTACTTCAGTATTACCAGTTTAGTAAACCGAATGTGGTTGCCACAACATATTGCCCTTGCATTTAACTTGAATCGACGTGTTGACGTTCCTACTCCAACATTTCAATTTCATTCACACTTCAAGAGTTTAATTGTTTTCGGTTATCAGTCGCTCATTCAACCCAAAAAAGCACGCCCAAACAGGTCACATTCCTACGCAATTCCACAGGACCAGCGCTCTTAAACAATCGTATTTATATATCAATTTGTTTTAATGTTAATTATATTTCTCTGTAGCTCGTATTTGAAGCGTTATCCTTCCACGTTATTCTTTTTTTTTTTTTCTTTTTTTATGAGTCCAAACGTACTTTCGCATTTATTTGGTGAGAAACGTCCAATGAACTCAATTCAAAATACCAAATACCAAATGTCAATGGCAATCAGTTTCAAAACAAAATCATAAAATTAACAATTCCATCATAACTTAAAATATAATGCGTTTTTGGTGAGAGATTATTTAAAATAAAATAAAAATCACCACACCGTTATAATGTTCATTATTTTTTATGTCTTTATGTCTTTATGTCTTAGCCAAAGAGAACCATCAAACTTTGGATCAATGAACTCTAAAACTTAAGAATGGTAACTGCCTTACGGGTCTATTGAACAAGTTTTGAAAAAAAAAAAAAAAAATAAAAGTAATAAATTTGTCGCGTGTGTTAACCTAAATTTCAAGGGATTAACACAGACATGTGTCCGAATTAAATCTCTCAACGGGCAAGGTTGAGAGACGAGCCTCACACATTGTACCGCAACGCGAACGCCCTCAGTGTAGGTTCGATTAATTCATTTTCCATGACTGAGCGCGCACACCATGACTGCTCAGGAAACCTGTTTCATTTAATTCGTTTTTTTTTTTTTTGTTTGTTGTTTTGGTTTTGGATGCAGAGATAAGATGAAACTTGAAAAGTTGTAAGTGGTCTTAGTGGATTAGTAAACAAAACAGAGGTGTTACTCTTTTCCTTGAAATCTATTTCCGTACCACACACAGATGGTTCAATGTAAATCAGATGAACGCTTTCGTTTAGAACATATGTATATGTATATTGAAATGGTAATCAGTAAATTTTCAATGGTAAGTGGTCGATATTTGGTGCAAATTACAGTTACGAGAAGCTGGGAGCATTTTCATATGTGTCAAGTTCGCACCTCAACTCTTTTGTTTTGATGAGTGCGAACCACAATGGATTTGGTTAGCTTAGTTTCTTCGTAGAAGATGGAACCAATTTTGTATAGTAAGGAGGTATAACAGTTAGTGCATGTGTAGATCAGGATCAGAAATAGTTTAAAAAAGTATTAACCTGTGCAAACGACTTATAAGACCGCAAACGAATAAAAGAGTTCTCGCAGAATTATCAAAAATTAAACATGTGGACGACAAATGACTAATTTGACGACTAATCATTGTCAAAGGTCTTTATATCTTTCGATAAGAAGTGGCTCCTCGTTGAAGAACGGCACAACCGACCATCTTGTAGCTCTGTTTAAAAGACCAAGTCCAACCTCCAAGTGGTGCTATTTGGGGATTTATTTGGAAACAGCAAGCGGAAAGGGACGAACGGCAAGCATTTTGACCATAACACAGAGCAAGTGTTAGTCTGATTAGCTTTAATCCAAATGTATCCAGCGGCCTGCAGCTATAAAAATTCCATTGCTATGAATCAAACTATAGGGTTTTCCAATAAGGACTTGACAACTTTTGTTTTAAATAAAACGCAAACCATTTGAGATATTTCAAAAACTTTATTATCGGCTTGAAGTACAGTCAAAACATTTATGAATGGAACTCGACTTCGTTCATATGGTCGCCGCGGGCACGTTTGCAGCGGTCGATTCTTTGGACTCAATTTTCAACGACTCGGCCACACACTTCGGCCGAAACGGCCGCTATTTCGCGTTCAATGTTGGCTCTGAGCTCTTCCAACGTCATCGGCGTGTTGGCATAAACCAATGACTTAACATAGCCCCACAGAAAATAGTCAAGCGGCGTTAAATCGCACGAACGAGGCGGCCAATCGACTGGCCCATTTCTTGAGATAACACGCTCACCATACTTACTCTTCAATAAATCGATTGTAGCGTGTGCTGTGTGGCTTGTGGCACCGTCCTGGTGAAACCACATGTCGTCCAAGTCCATATCTTCCAATTTGGGCCAAAAATAATCGGCGATCATTGCGCGATAACGCTGACCATTCACAGTAACGTGACGATCGTTATCGTCGACGAACAAATATGGCCCAATAACGCCGCCGGCATGCAAACCGCACCAAATAGTTATTTTTTGTGGATGAAGTGGTGATTCATGTAGCACATGTGGATTTTCACCCGAACAATAACGCATATTTTGCTTATTGACGAACCCATTGAGCCAAAAATGAGCTTCGTCACTGAAGATGATTTTGCGATGCAATTCATCATCTTGGCGCATCTTCTCCAGAACCCCATCGGAGAACGTACGTCGCTTCAAATGGTCCATCGGCTTCAATTCTTGAGTCAGCTTGATCTTGTATGGGTGTAAACCAAGATCTTTATGCAAAATACGCCATAATGTGGTCTGAGCGATGCCCAATTCTGGAGAACGCCGTGAAATTGACTGGTTTGGATCGTTTGCTACGGACTTCAGGCGTCCGGCAGCGTTATTTTCGACATTTCGACCAACCCGTTGTCTCACTGACACGGCAACATCACACAACGAATATGTAGACTCAAATGTTTGCACTGAACTTGTTATTGCCTGTCTACTAGGGCGAGAATTACGACCGAAAATTGGAGTTAACGCTCTTAAAGTTGCAGTCACCGACTCCGAATTTCGGTAGAAAATTTTTATAATTTGCAGACGTTGCTCGTGCGTGTACTTTACCACTTTACCATGATGAAGATGTTGAGTTTACTGAATAAATTGACAGTGATAGTTTGATGATTAGTGAAAGAGTGCGTTCACAAATTAAATTCAAAGTTGTCAAGTCCCTATTGGAAAACCCTTTACATCGCCTTGAATACGGATGAATTCTTTAATGATGACCTTTTTCTTTCGGTAGGACTCTTCTTGACTTATTCATTTCGAACTTAACATTTTAAGAATTACCATTTCCCGACACATAACACTGACTTAATTTATTCTGGAAAGCTTAACGTGAAACCTAATGTCTGGTAATTCTAATACTATAAGTACACCAATGCCTCCTATTCTGCAAGCTTTTAAGTGACCAAATATTGAAGACCAAATTCCAGAGTAAAGTAAGAAAATTAGTCATTTAACAGTGTCATTTAGCGGTAAAAACTGCGACGAAGGATGCAAAGCTTCAAAAACAGAGAGATATTCCGAAGAAGGAAGCAATTTCTATGGCCAACTAAGTACTGCCAACAATTTAGCGCTATACGGGGTCTCAAAAGCTAAGACCATGACAACAGGGTATTTAATTATGTGATGTACAAACACGGCCAGAGGAAGCAGACTCAAAGCAGCGAGCGTTTTGTAGACCAAATTGGTTGACGAGATCAACCATTAAGCGATCACCCAGTGGTAAAAAGACATTATTAAAAAGAGTGGCGCGAATACTAACGTACGCTCAGATATAACACCGATAAACTTCGCGATCCATTAGACAGGTGGTCCAATAACTCATAACTTACGATCAGGTTGGCCATAACCCGTAAATTGTAGCAACCACTTTCGGGCGTGGGGTTCACCCAAACCCAAGGAGGTTCCACAATCGAAATTTGGTTTCATATTGCACATTTTAGAGGCCATCTGACAAAAGGAGCCGAAACGATTAGCTACTTAGTGCCAGCGCCAGGTAAGAAGCATTGGGAGACTCAATTTCGATTGATAGAGAAAGTTTTATCGCTATCAGACGGAAGAGCTATCTGAAGATACCTGGAGATAGATGGTAGAGCTTAAAACAAGAGTCAGGAGAGCTATATCACATCAAGTTTAAGAAAATACAGAATACAGCGTAAACGGAACTAGCAGAGGACACAATCGGATGAGGATCGACTCTGGAAATGGAATAAACCTCAAACACAAAAGTTCAATTCAATTTTTTTGATCAACACTAAAGCTTGCTTCACAGAACAACCATGGTACAGGATATAATTGCTTTTATCATAGCCATGTAGATCTAAAGGATCCTCCTCGGTAACAAGGCCCTTGTCGTGCCGAAAACAGGTAACACTGCCAGAAAGCTGAAGATTTTCGACACGACATGTTTCGTCGAAAGGAGTTTGCTAACCAGGAAAACACCAAATATGTAGCTTCTTAGATCGTTGCTCCAAATGAAAAGGACAGGAGCTAGTCTATAATATAACATTTTGTAGCATAACTAGACACATGACATCGGTAGCGTAGAAGCAATCAAAGACCAGCAGCTTATTTGATGTCACCACAACCCATGACAGATACGAGTACAATCTACTGAGCGTTGTATGTAAGGAGCTGGTTTCGGTTAATTTACGTGGGAAGTGGGTCTAGAGAATACTGTGTAAGGCGCACTCTTTGAAATCCGAATTAGATTATACATAAGGGCTGTATGATAAGTACCTGTGTTAGGCAAGAAAACGTCAATATAGTCTCCTTTTAGCTCGACACATTTAGTCCAGCGATATTCTAACCTTTTCAAGCCATTTTGTTTCCTCGTTTGACGTAGGTGCGTTCCTCGGTAAGCAAGTGCGTTGTCATGGTGAAAAAGGAGTTTTTTTTGCCAAGTGGGGCCGTTTTTTATTAATTCAGCATCGAATCGGTCAAATCAATCAGCATAGTACTGCCCCGTGATTGTCCTTCCTTTCTCCAAATAGTCGGTGAAGATGATGCCTTACGAATCCCAAAAAATGGTGGCCATGACTTTTCCGGCCGATGGAACCGTTTTCGCCTTCTTTGGAGCAGTTTCGTCGGGTGAAATCTACTGTTTTGACTGTTCTTTCATTTCTGTAGCTGTAGAAACTCTTTCGGATTGCACTTAAACATGTTAAAACAGTCCTCCGAAGTTGTCATGCGATTTTATTTTTGCTCCACTGTAAGCAAACGCGGCACCGTAGGATATTTTGTATGCGTTCAATTAAGATGTGTACAATGTCAGCAATCTCTCTGGCCTTCATCCGATGATCTGCTAACACGATATCATGGACGGCCAGGGCGCTCTTCATCAAAAATGGATGTTTGATGGTAGTCATCGAAGGTGCATGGTCCTTATAAACGGCATGCAACTTCACTTTGATTTCCTCACACGTCTTCCCATCCAAAAAAAGAAATCGAATCACTGACCGATATTGCTCTTTCTCCATGATTGGAAATAAACACGAACTTGATGACTTTCGCTTGATGACAGCTGTCAAAACAAAACTACTCGATACATCTGTCTGAAATTTTGACAGTAATCGTTATAAAAATGGAGCTATATGATAGCATACACATTTTGCATCAGTGGTGCCATCAGTCGGTAAACACATCATACATCCATTATATTTCCTTTGGTTCGATATGTAGAGATTCCAGCCTTCCTCCAAACTAATTCTGGATGTTCTGCTTAGAAGTTTTCGAATCTTCTTACATAATTGCTGTATGGAACAGGTTTTCTTAGTAGGACATGTCGTTTCAAAATATTTGGTGAAAACACCACTCAGCTTAATCTACCTTCTGCCTTAAGCGTATCCAAGTGCCTTAAGCGTGTCCAAGTGGTTTCATCGGATTCCTCCTATCCAAGAAGGTCGAAAGCTCACAGCCTATTCTGAACCCGGTAGCACTTTCTAGGTGATTATTTCTTTAGAGTAGCTGTTGACAGCATTAAGTCGATAAGTTTCTGTCTTACCTTTGTAACAAATATTGGCCGACACTAAAGATTGTTGGCAATCAGTATGATTTGTCATGTAATGGAACACAGTCACCCAGGCTGGAAAAGGAGGTGTCAAACTTGGGGCAGTATATCTAAGAAGAAAACAAAGCTTCTGGGAGTGAGTTGGAGACATCACCTGACGCCTTATGTCAGAGAAATCCAGAAAACAATTCGAATATCAATGACAGTATCAAAACCCCCTCCGGAAATAATAAGACAAGTTATCTCAAGAATACCTCACAAATCTTGTTCTTTTCGAGAAAAAAAAGCCATCAACAACGAGAAAAAGAACTCACTTTCATTCAACTGTCTTGTTCCTTTCTTCCCAGAATTAATCACCAACATCCCACCCACCCATAAAGGCGCTTGCATCACCAAATTCCAATGGCATATATTTGCAATAAAGTAGCTCAAACCGCATCAAATTTATTGCCAATCAATTTGAAATTATCGCTTCTAAACATTCACCTTTCATTTCCTTCACAATAAAGTCGCTCTGCTTAGGTATGCAGGGTGAAAATAAAACAAGTACCGCTGTGACAATAAATCAAGGAACGAAGATTGATGAAGTTGGCATTTTTCTTATTTTTATCTTGAAATCCAGTTTTAATTACGTACACACACCAGATGATGTTTTAATTCGATTTATTGGCTCTAGCTGAGAACTGAGAACTGAGATCTGAGATCCTGAGAACCTTATGAGATTAATTATTTTCAGGTGACCGTTATCGTATGCATCTGAGTATGGGATTTCAATTAATATTCTAAACCATGACTAAGTAAGGAACTGTAATCTTCTTGTTGTTATTCTAGTCACAGAAGAGCTAACTGGTGGATTGGAAAACAATACGCCTAAGATGTTAGGTGTAGAATAGTGCACGTGCTCTGGACAGTACTCTTTTATATCCTTAGACGTTACGTGACAATGCGTATGCAGCATATATTATAGACAATGTACACCAGGTTTCTTCTTATTCATGCAGTGAGTTCGGCCAAGTTGTGTTCTGTCGACTTCGACTGTCTTTTTAGGGTAAAAGGTCAAGCAATTCGTAATTACTATGTTAACCTGTTCTGAATCATCGTCATGATGTCGGACTTTTTCTTTATCGACATTGATTAGTAGTTGACTTTTGTATAAATAAAACCACATCCATTCAAGATCCAAGTTCTCATGTTGAAAGATTCAAAATTTTAGCGTGAATATATCCTGACGCACACTCCATACATGTCTATACAATTCCAATAAGAATTGTTAAGCGATTGAGTATTTTACAATTCTAAATGCGTTCAGACGTTCAATGTGGCGCTAAATACTCTAAATCATGATGATCAGAAAGACTGGTCTCTACTTTTAGTACAAGAAAGTTGCGAACCTCCATTCTTTTGGGCGGAGAAATTATGGCCACTGTGTTAATGGGAAACAAATTTTGCCTGACCAAGAACACCAAACGGGGTGAACCACAAAGACAACATCTTACGCAATTTTGTGCGCAATTGAATGAAAGCCATCAAATTAACACAGCATGTGTTTCGAAGGTTGTGGTGAGAGAATGTGGTTTCAAAGAAATAAACCTGACTACCACCTATTCCCTAATTTAGAAAAGAACCTTCGTAAAAGTAGCTTTCCAACAATGAAGAGCTCAATACGACGATAAATTCACATCGTTTTCTAGGCAAGGAAGAAGGGTATTCAAAAGAAATTGATCTGCTTCAACCCGTCCATGTCCAATGCTGCAACTATGACTACACATCAATTGTACTTCTTATACTTTCTCCTGGTAGTCAGCGAGTCCAACTTGCCAAAATTTTAAGCGCAAGTGTTAAGCAGGAAAAAAAGCAACACAATAATGATCTGCCAGAAATAACTGAAGAAAGACGAATGGCAGATACCCTACATAAACTACTTCAATGCATTTAGACCTGATGCCAATAAAGAATGTTCAGGACAAGTCAGTATGCTGAAGTAAAGATGGTGGCTGATGAACCATTATTATGCCAAAAGTAGTTCTCATATTCAGGAAGCGGTTTACTGGTCGCAGAATATCCAGCCCCCTTAGCCCGAGGAATCCGAAAAGAGCTATCCCTCTACTAACAAGCTCTTCGGCATAACGAAAAACGACCAAAATACTCGGATCTGCACATGAAATGTTCGGATCTTGAATAGGCTGCATGAAGCGGAACAATTAGCGGAAGACCTTTGCTATGAAGCAAATATCACCTTCATCCGGGAAGAACAGTGCGATGGGCCGGACAAATGGAGGATGAAAAACGTTGACATATTCTCATACTACGGTAATTGCTAAAGAAAACAGAAGCAGCGGGTGAGGATTAGTTGTGACAAGATGTGGTTTAAGGCAAGAAGTATTCAGCTTTCGATAAATTTGATACATCAGCCTGATAAGAGCTCATGAAATACGAGCTGCACAACAAAATTTACGAGTATTGCCAAAATAGGAAAGAAGTTCATCGGCAACAACCACGGACTTAAGCTAATTGAATTTGCTACGTCTAACGTCAACCAAATTGATCATGCTGGGCAAGGCACTCCTCCAGTATCGTATGGGCATTTCCGAACATTCTGAGTCGCTTATATAGACTCGGATTATACCAACAGATATCCCAGATGCGGCAACTCAAATATTATGGAGCAGATTTAACGCTGTACTGCTGCAATCACAATAAACTGCCAAAACCTTTGCTGATCGCGCATCCCACTACCTCTTTCCAATGCCTTTCCAGCTTGCATTAAGTACTTAAAATGAGTGGCATCGACGATGTCAAAAGGCCGTCAGAAATGCCCAAACTGATGTGCTCGACCATAAAACTCAAGAAACATCGACGAATATTGGCTTCTCCGGAGAAACAGAAAAATTTACAACGATACCTGAACACAAACTTGTAAGGATGAGCAAAGAAATTTAGCAGTTGACCTACAGTCAAGGATCTAGAAAACCACTTCTGTAGACTGTTAAGAGGAGTGCATGATTGAAACTCCGCTATCAGGCAGAAGGAACTATGTTAAAGATGGTAATATCTAAGCTTAAGCATATGAAGGCTACCGGACGGTGTATCAAAATTTGATCGGAGCAAGCGCCAAAAATGGGTTTGGATGTGAATGAAGGCAAAACAAGGGTCTGCTGTTAGGAAGAATAGACGCACATTATCGGCGAATATGAAAGAACGTAGCAGTAAGGGACTTGGTCCGCCGAGTTCCGACTCCTACCCGGAGAGACAACTCAGTAGAAGAAGACCTCGCCTGCGGACTTATTAGTTTTAGGATGTGGACACGTTGGATGATCCGAAGCATAGTCTTTCATAAAGGCTACGAGATTTCTGTGTCTAAATAGCAGAATTAGAGTCCATAATAGGTGATCCAAGGTGATATGATGAACGGGTTTCGGTCTCGGTTAATCAAAATCCCAATAAGTTCTCATTGAAAGTGGTTAATTAAAATTAAATAAATGCCCTTTTATTATAAATATATAGGCAACACCAAGCTTTCTCCTACTGAGAGCATCACAATAGCTTATCGTGGAAAGAAGAATAGAAGAGGTCCAAGTATCCAGCCTTGAGGAACCCCTCTGTTATTGGAAGAAAATCTAATACTTGAACGGCTTGTTGTGTTTGCCGAGGATAGGATGATAATAATCTTACAGCACTAGCAGAAAACTAGCTCAAGAAAAACCTAAGAGCACTAAGAACTAAGAACAAGATCTCTATCCACTGCCTGGCGGATATCATCAGTCACGTTAAGATGGCTGATGTGCAACTCTTCATTTCGCGGAAACCAAACTGTTTTGGGTGAATTAGAATTTGTTTTTCAAATTTTATGCTTCACGGTGATATACCATATTGCACACTCCTCGTAACTCATGCAGTGATAGCTAGTAGAGCAAATATATGTCCGGCATATTCAGAAGAAGTTCCTAGAATATGGACATGCCGTACACGTACAGCGATATAATGACTAAGCATATGGGTTTCCTGCACTTCGTAGAATTGTTTCCGTTTATTAATAATAAAATTTCATAATAGCCGTCTGTTCAACTTTAGATAACATATTCACCGATTCTGTTTTTTTTTTGTTTTTCTCCGGAAATAAAATTTAAAATGATAAACAAATTACTAAAAATTTATGTCAACAATGTAAGCCGAAAAAGCTGTTTTATTGGTAATAACATTTTAAATTTATCGAACCGCTCGGATGAGAGTCAGCCTTAACGACGGGATTAACGATATAATGTAATTTTAACTGGTGTATTCGCAGTGTTATCCATATCCGCCCAAATCGTTTGGAACCTCAGAAATTATAAGTGAATTTGAAAGAATTAAATCTGATCGAGTTAATGGATTTTTCGCTGAGTACTAAGAGAGAGGCGATGTGAAGTGCAATTGTCAAGTTCCGAAAATGCGGCTGCGAAGGAATCCTTTGGAAACAAGAATTTCCATATAACTCATCCAATAGGAAACACTTTAAGACCGTGCTGTATATTTTTTTTATGAATAGATTTACTCATATACCAGAAGAATGGTTATGTATTTCCAATTCGGGTATACACGATCTTTTTAGTTCTCAAAACGAACCAACTAAACTCGCTATATTCGTCGTGTAATACTGTTCATGACGCAAAGAAAGCAACGCGTCAATGTACGAGTAATGTGCATGCAGAAGAAACTCTAATCACGGGATGTGAAAATGTGGCAGAAGGTCCAGAATTGAAATTTGTCCACTATATGGAAATTTTGCGAAGAAAAGTTAGCGTACACTTTTATAGGACCCATCTTGTTTAGGAACTAACATGACCACGAGGTCATGGTTTGCGATGGAAGTTCGTGGATTGGGCTTGAATTCGACCCTTTTGTTTGTGAACCAAACAAAATTGCAATTTCTGAAGAAGACACCCATAAGACTTAAGTACACCCACAAAAGTGACATCATCAGTCCTTATTTTATCAAACATGTGATTAATTATTTGAAAATATGAACGAAATTGATCCGGACGGTATATAGTTCCAGCAGGAGCCGGTAGGTGTCATACTGCGCAACAATAATACCACCTTGATCACCTTGTTTTTTTTTGTTAAGTTGGTAAATCTGTTGTTGACATTCCCTCGAAATCTTAGTGTCATAGCTTGACATTTGCAAAAGTTACGTAGCCAAGAGTACATCCATCTCTGTGTGTGTTGGCGATTTTTTACAATTTTACAAATGGATTTACATTTGCAATAACGAACTTGTATTAAATTTTGCGTAAAAAACGGATTTAATGGTGCGCGAACGTTGGAAATGTTGGAAAAGTGTTTCGGCAACGATTCCCTAAAGAAAACGGTCGTTTACCAGTGGCACGAGCGGTTAGAAAGTGGTCGTGAGTCAATCGACCATCGACATCGAGTAAAAGCAATGTTGGTCAATAACCGTACTCTCTGGTGGGAGATAGTGGAGGACTTGAACATTGCCTATGGATCCGTCTAAGACATTTTGGTTAATGATTTGGGTTTCCGTCGTGTAGCAGCAAAGTTGGTGCCAAAAGACCTCAATTTCATGCAAAAAAGAGACGGTGTTGACGTCGCAAGAGAGATGATTTGCGAGGCTGATCCGATCCCACATTCATCAAAGGGATCATTACTGGAGACGAGACGTGGGTTTATGAGTACGACACGCAATCAAGACATCAGGCAAGTGATTGGCGTTCACCAAATGAGCCGAGACCAAGAAAACGACGTCGTTTTCAGTCAAAAAAGAAGGCAATGCTCACGGTTTTCATGGATTACAACGGTGTAGCGCATCATGAATTTTTGCCAGAAGGCCAGACAGTAAACAAGGAGTATTATTTGGGCGTTATGATACGTTTGAGTGAAGCAATTCGCCGAAAGAGACCAGAATTGTGGGCAGAAAACTCGTGGACTTTGCACCATGATAACGCACCGTCGCACAGTGCCATCGTTATTCGTAATTTTTTGACGAAAAATGCAACAAATACCATCCAACAGCCACCGAATTCACCTGATTTGGCTGCCTGTGACTTCTTCCTGTTCAATCGAGTTAAAAAAACCGCTACAAGGAACGCGTTTCAGCAGCCGACAGGAAGTAATGGAAAAATCGCAGGAAGCACTGATGGACATAAAGAAAACCGAATCTAAAAAATGTTTCGAGGATTGGATCAAGCAGTCGATGGGGATTACTCTGAAGGGGACAATATAGATTTAGATGAATAAAATTGTATTTTTAGTTTTCTGAATAAATTCCGGCAATATTTTGATCACAGTAGTATGTGGTGAAATGAACCAGTAAATTGAATATCAAAATCTTGTGATTTGGCGCCACTCGATTATCCCTTGTTGGCTCATGTAAAGTGCTCGCTGAAAAATCTAAAACTGCTAAGATCTTGGAAGCCAATATTCAGGGTGTTATTGGTGAGATAAAGCCCGAATGCTCGAAAGAGTGGCCAAAAATGGAACCTAAAATCGTGTTAAAAAACACTCTTAACAAGATTCAAAAACCGTGTTTGATATAACGCTTCACACACAACGCCTAACGTATCAACATTTTGGTTCATAGAACACTTTTCGGCCAGTGGCCGTTGGATTTCTGATCATTTCACTTTTACGAGTAGTACAACCAACCGATAATTATGTTATGTTTTCCGAGTTTTCCAATAAAAGATTTTATTTTGGATACTCCAAGCTCGTCAGATTATGCAGAATGACAATGGAGAACGCATCCAATACCTTTGATGTCAAAGAATTTGCTGTCATGTAACTTGTTCATCATCGTATTTGAGAAAATTGTGCGAAAATCGCAAGTTAACACCAGAGGCACAATTTTACAAAAAATCTGATGAAATTGACATCATTGGTAGAATTCAGCATGACTATTACTGGTGCCTTCGCAAGTATTGAAACAGAAGCGGTAAAATTCGGTTTACTTGTGAATGCGGAACAGGAAACATCCACGAATCGAACAGAACGACAGTTGTAATGACATCTCATCATAAATCAAACGAAGAGTTACTCTGCCAATAGCTATCTCTTCGGCCTAAAATGGCAAATGAATAACAAGGCCATGTCAAAAAACCCTCAGGAGACTCTATATGACCGTCTGTATAAGACCATTATGGACGTTAGTGAAGGTGGATGAAGATATCCTTAGCCATATTGAACGCTTGAAGTGATTTTTGTCCCGTTTGCATTGACGGGGTTTAGAGGACGAGATTTAGTCGCGAAATATCCAGATTAGTCGCTTAAGATGTCCAAGATATGTAGAGCGAATCAACATCAACGCTCCAACCCGAAGGGTCTTCGAAACGCAATAGAGGAAGACCGAGACCGAGGTAGCGCGCACAAGCGCAAAGGGACTCCAACCACCTTGGAGTGCGCAGCTGGAGAAGTTCCACTCCGAATTGTAATGTCATCTAAGTACGTGCAATATCTGACAAGTAATAATGACGCCATTGATAAAAATGGTTCTACTGACGCTTGAACAACGCATTGAAATTTCTAAAACTCGCTACAAAAATAGTGAAAATTTCGTTGAAACGGTTTGAAAAGTTAAATGTGAAGCACCTCGCCCAGTAATTGTAAAATTGGTTGAGAAATTTAAGCTACTAAGACAAGTCGCGCAAGAAAAATTGGGAATACTGCTTCTGTAACTCGAAAAATGGTCGAAAACATAGGTTTTTCGACTCCAGGTTGATCTCAGCAAATTGCCATTTGGCCGTGGCTGTTACAGTGAACAATTTGCGCTATCGGTTTTTTTTTGGCGAACTCAGCTCTGTTTGTACTATAAAAATTAGTAACCTGACCGAGTCTTTCCCCGAAATGGTGAACAAAATTAGGAGACGAGACAATGCGATTTAACTTTATTTGGAGCCATGTGAAGGAGAAGGTGTGTACCGTGCTGTAATTGATGCAATAGAGCCGCAATCGTTGGAAAATTTGATGAACAAGACACTGGATGTGGAACAATAGGTCGTGCCTGGTACTCTTCTTCATTATTTATTCCAACCCTTCTCCTACCGATGGAAATGAAGACTGGAAAGATAAATCCAACAGAAACCTCTTATTGGAAAACTTTTCGGAAACATAAATGTAACCGTTGATCGGAGGATTTGATTATTTTTTTTAACTAATTTAAGACCAGCAATATCTTCTTAAAAGAAAAAGAAAAGGTTTGTCTCCCATCCTTGGCGTTTTCGTTCAATTTCAAAAGATTTAGAGTAGATTTTTTTTTAAATTAAAAATATTAAATTAATATTAATATTTAGAAAAATACTAAAAGCGCACTATTATAGAAAAAAATTGATTTTCATCAGTTTTGGAAATATTGTAACTCTCAATTTATTGAAAATGGGGAAAGAACAAAAGTTCGAGTGTAAGCCACTCTAAAGCAGAGTATGTTTGTCGACTTTTCAAAGCGGTTTTTCTAAATCCTTGCTGAGGTAATCCTTTAATCTTTTTATTAAATATTTATTTTCATTCTCCTAATACATGAAGGTACTCGTACGAATATATAAAAAAAAATTCTCTCTTATTTCAATGTCTTCATTCTTTTACTAATTGAAATATTTATTTCTCCACACTATTTGAATATTTTCACTTAGGAAATTAAATGAATAAAAATTGAAATAAAACTTTTTTTTACTGTTTTTCCCAAATAAATTAACCCACAACGACCGCACAGAGTCACTAATAAAAAAAAAAACAAAAATTCTTTAGCCATTCACCTTTTTATTTAAATTTATTTTCACGACACTGAATAAATCCAGAGGTTTAATCCCAGATATGAAATCCAATCCACAAATTCAAAGATTGATTTTGTTTTATCCAGAGGGCACTATAGCAACACTTAATATTCCAAGAGGAGAGACGTTTTTTATTCCAACCGACAGAAAGAACTGATTCTAAGCAATACAGTGCTCCTCCTATTTATACATCCCACACTCTCGAGCTCCAGCAAAAAATGAATTTAAAAAAAAAAACAAAAAAACTGGCCAACAGAAAAAGATAAAAAAATAATTTGTCTTCCCTACAAAAAGGAGAAGTAACAACAGTGATAAAAGAAAAGAAAAAAAAAAGAAGAAAAAGAAAAAAAACGATAAAACGAGTAAACTGCGTGAGATACAGAGAACAAGTGAACAAAACAAAAAGATTGGCTCAGTCTCTGGCTTGAAGTTCTTGGTCATGTTCTTTCTTTCTCTTGTCGTCATCCATTTCTCTTGACCTGGCCGGCACTTTTTTCTTCCACTCTCGGATGCACTGCACATGGGGATGTGTCTGACTTTGACTTGGTCGGTAAAGAGAACTTTTAGAGAAGAACAATGGATTTATGGGGATCTGCCCTACGATCCCCATTTCCCAAAGTCTTAAGTTCGCCTGCCCGACATTGGAACAGGTTGTGGTTCTAGAGAATCTTTAAAATCTTCATTATGGTAATAGGGATTGGTATGGATGACGGGCATAGCACCAACAGCACGTTTGAAGTTTTTTGTTTTTTTTTTTTGACAGAACAGACATAAGTTCTAATGTGGCAATTATTTTAGATAGCGGTGTTATAATTTCTGTAACAGCAGGGGCTTGAGATATATTAGGCTGTGAATCATTATTTTATATCTTAATGGCCATTTAGTTTCTTTTTATGCTAACTAGTCTGGTTATGGATAATGAGTTCATTGATTTGGTTATAAACTGCGCAGCTTGGCCACTGGCTGACGGAATAAATCCGGCAAACACGCCACACCAGCAAGCGAGAGAAAGTCGTACCAAGGGAATCGAAGATAATTGAATTTCATCAATTTGTTCAATTTGATCAATCAAATGTTGTAAGCTTGTGATACGAGTACGAGTATTCAGGAAGTTGAAGGACGCTTTGACGAATGACAATAATTATTGAGTTTAAATTAATCGGCTGCATTGTATGGTAGTTATGAATTATTATTCAACTTGTGTCGTCTGCAGGAGTCGTAATACCGGATTCAGTTTCTTAAAGTTCAAACAAATCATGACCGTTGTGGATGTACTTACCATACAGAGTATATCTTAACATATTTATTAAGAGGACGCATGAGAGGTTTCACTTAGTTTAAAACTTATGGAGAGCCCAACAGTACTAATGATTTCGAAATACTTGCAGTTGGGGCCTATTTTCTTTTTCCGTTTAATCGTCAAAAATTGAATCGTGGAAGCAAGACCTTCACATAATGGATATGCAAATGCTGAGCTGGAGCAGCGACGTAACTCTATGGGACAGAAGAAAAACTACCAACGGAGTTCAAGATACCCTCGATTAAAGAAGCATAGTGGACGCGCAAAGAAGAGAAGACTCGCACATTGTATATGTAAATCTGAAATAAAGATAGTCGCCGACTGCTACGCAGTGTTAAGAGCGACATGAGGGAGAACAAAATAAACGAAAGGCAGAGGATTAAATATCTTGAATGCTTGGATCTATGAGATCCGATCTCAGATAACTGGGAACATACACGAATGAAGAAACATTGAAGGAAACAGACATTTACTTACTCATTTTGATGGCTCTACATTCCTGCATGGACCTGGGTCTTCACTAAAATATTCTCTATCGAGATCCCCGAAGCCTAATTCTACTGCGTTGTCTTTCCGGAAGACTCTTCATGCCAGGGTGCTAATAGTCATTAGCTATTCATGCCATAGCCATCTCAGGCAACTAATGACCAAGTCTATGTCGGTGTACAGCCTCTAGAGCTCGCTGTTATATCGCTTTCTCCAAACTTCGTCAACGCACTCTAATAATCTTGTGTGCAAATCTACGATGAATATCCTTTCTGAGTAATTGAACAGGGCCGGGATGATAAGAATATATGTAGAGTATCCTTAGTGTTCCTTCAAAAAGGCCTTATTACTCAATTGCTTTCTTAGGCCAATAAAACAGCGATAGACACGACCTCGGCCTTAGTGAAGAGATCAAGAGATCTCTGATTGGCACATGCGATGAGCTTGACGTGGCCTTGGTGTCAGCCAACGTCGCTTGTGATGGGAGGTTGTCCGGAGTTTTCCCGCATGATGGCCAAGAAGTTTCTCGAAAGCTTCAGCTTGACCAGCTGCCACCGTTCAGGTGTCGGAATCATTCCTATCGATTACAGCGCGATTATTATTGCGTCCTTTAGGATTTCGCTGGAAGACCTCAGAGATGTGCTGTTGCATGGCCCAGGGGTTTTAGTGCTGTGCGTTTTGGGCCTCTTGGGAACCGGCACTGTTTCTTCCAATGATCTCTGCCACTTGGAGGAGTCTTTTGGTGTTTTGGGAGCAGTGGAAGCAGTGGGTAATCCGTCTTTTAGGATGTTGTTAGCTCACTCAATCTTGCTCTTTTAAGTCCGCACTTCTCTCAACCTCCGGAATGGATCTGAAGGTTTTGATGATGCGTGAAGCATTTCGGCGCCGTAGGTAGAGCGCCTTAGATGGAGCTTGCCGATGCGGCTGAGCTCCAGATTCCTCCTTGGAGTTTTGGTTGCAGCGACAAGTCCGTGGTAGAGGAAGTGATAGGACCATGGCTTGCCACAGTCTTAAAACTCCCTCCCTTAGGCTCGTTACGCTTGCCTTTAGAGGATGGTGCACCATGGCCTGCCACAGTTTTACCTCCTCTCGACAATGCAGGAGCCTTGCCGGTAGTCGGTGAAGTCACTGTTTTACCGCCCGGTATTAAAGGAGTAGCGGCCTCGGGTTTTGTTTTGTTTGATGAGTTTTCCATAATGTGGTCCCATGAGTAGCGGAGAAAGGGTGGTCCATCTGCATAGAAATCCGCTGTATACAGATAAGGCTAGCTAATCCGTAGGTCGCCAGATATCCCGATACTCCGTTCGCGACTGAGCTATTTTTGGAAATGCTGGGCCCTCAGCCAGGTTGATCTTCGGCACGGGTCGTATGAAACCTTGATCCAGCCCAGGAAAGGGCAAAAGGAGTGGTTGGGTGCGAAGAGGGGAGGGAAAGCATGTTTTAGTTTCAAGACTCGTCTGGAGAATTTCTCGAGATTCATTGACCCTACTCGGCCTCTACAACTCGACAAGTTCGATGCTCGCGCTAGTTCGTACTTATAAGAAATGATCCCTAATTGAACCATATATAGGAGTTTGCAGCATCGCTCTGCAGAGGAGTCCAACGAATGCATTTTCTTAAAACACAGCGCTGTTACATACGCGCCACATACATGAAGTACGAGTAGAGTTAAAGTTGCTGGCACTCCCTTTGTTGATGGCTTTTTTATCCCGCACGATGAACGGATGAAACCGGAACTACACCCAAAAAAGACTGTAGTTCCAGTGGATGGGGAAATTTAACGGAGCGGTCAGATCCTTTGAAAAAATCAAAACAAAACGGTGGCTTTACTCGTCCGGCTGAAATCGGTACTCCAATCAGCAAAGGTAGCAGATGGGTTGGACGGAATTCGTATGTCGCGGGGAAATCCATCTCCCAAAAACAAAACACTAAACGTCAAAAGGAACTAGAGCAGTTCACCTTAAAGCATGCCGCTATCTCCTCTGAATTCTGAAAAGGCTGAATTCACACACTGAGTTGATCTTAAGCAGAGAATATTTGTGCTCCACGCAGGAAAACTTCGAGTTGCTAAGCAAGTCTTTGCCAAAATCCACCTCCACAGGAGCTAAGACCTTTGATGTTTTCATGCCAAAGGACCAACTAATGGAAGCAAAAATTGTATTGACGCGTGTTCGTAGTTAGAATCCTGGAAAATTTATTAGAAAAGGTGAGCGAGATCCGGAAACTAAAACGGATCTTCTTAAGCTTCTGTCGAGATCAACGCTATTGCGTCCTTTAATGGCTTCAAGTCGCCTCACGCCGATGGCATATATCAAATTTTGCTACAAAAAGGTGTAGAACAGCTGCCGGCAACCCTGAAGCGAATTTTAATTGCTTGCCTGACACTGGCATACACAACGAGTCCCAGGCGAATGCTAATACCATTGAGAGTGGTAATATTTGATGATGTTCTTAAATGGGAGGGTGACATCCAAGCAGCCCTATACGTGATCAGTGATTGGTGTAATAGAAATGTCAATACTCTCAAGACTGAGGCTGTTCTTTTTGCGAGAAAGATAACAAATTTCTTTGGACTAACACATTTCTTTGGAACACGACATAGTTGAAAACCTTTAGGGTGCTGTCCGCTTTCTGGCAGTGTAAAGAACCTTTCAGCAAGATTATGACGAGACGTATTATAGCCTACGTGTTGGTTGGAACAAATTGTTATGAAAAAATTCGGTTTCGGCGGCATGGGGGCTTTCCATAATACGCCAGGCTCTGGTCTAAATGCACTAATAAATCTCCTTTCACTTGCGCCTATCTCCCAAGCAGACATATACGGAATCTTATCCTTGCTTATGGCAATGAGTCTTCTGCAGATTCTAGATCACAATGGAACCGAGATTGTCAGAATCCTAACATGCGCAAGAGCTACCTCTGTCATCAGTTAGGGCTTCCATTGAGAGTTGCAGAACTGCAAATGGCTTGGCTTACAGGGATTCCGGCACACTAAACGAATGCTTCTCTAAAAGGTCACCGACATCCCAAAGCGAAGCAAAAGTTCAACCTGCCGCTAAAGCTTGATATCTAGCCAACCGCTTCGAGTTTTGCACGAGAATTCGTCGACGTATAAACTTGCTCTGCTCTGTCCCCTCTGATTTGAATTCAAATACTCTTTCGACAGAATAATCGGTGTCCCTGCGCTCCACATGACCTAGACATCTCAGATGGCCCAAAATTGTTGACCAGGTTGATGTTAT
This sequence comes from Volucella bombylans, assembly GCA_949129095.1. NCBI lineage: Eukaryota > Metazoa > Arthropoda > Insecta > Diptera > Syrphidae > Volucella > Volucella bombylans. Next base: position 8,317,180 of record OX422141.1, read on the forward strand.
AGTACTCTCATAGCTTGGTTGGTCCTCATTGTGACTCCACTTTTTGTAGATGAGCTGCTTCAGGCTCCGTACTAGTTTTCACTTGCTGCTTAGAATTAATGGAGGATAGACCGTCAGCACCAGAAGCATTATTGGTTTTGAGCTTGAGCATGACTATCGCCACCTTGTCTTCGTGTCACCTTCTGCCGAATATTTAAATATTTTTCAAATTCGAAGTATCTACTCTGAACTTACTAATAGGTTTCCTCGGCTATCTCATCAGACTTCGGGTAAATCTTCTTAATATTGATTCTGCTAAAGCACCTCTCAATATTATAGATGCGGTGCTTCTTTTGCTTTCTTCTCCATGCGAAGTGGCCACGAGTTGTCGTACTGCATTTGCTCACCGACACCAGCACTCATTGTTAAATCAAGCACTCGGCATTGAGATCGTCAAGAGCTTAACTTTCTTGCAGTCCTTTGTGATGGAAACTGTCAAGCATCAAATTTGGCAATTGGTCCTATCATATAGTGAATTGTATTGCTCATACATTTTGCTGAGGAGCTCGTAGAAATATTCGTTGGTATCGTCATTCCTAAGTAAGGGTCGTAAGAAGTTGCTTGCTAATGAAATTATGCCTGTTGACTCTCGGAATACCTGCACGGATTTGTGTAGAGAGGCGCTCAGATAAAGTACCTTTTAGGTGAAATTACATTTTACCCACCTGACGAGTCATGGTAGTAGAACTTTCAATCGAGCTGCCGGCTCTACCAGCTCTACCGAGCTCAACTCTACCAGGTCTTAAGTTTTTCCTCTGGTTTGACAGATTCAACACAAATTTTGACAAATTCACTTAGCTCAGACGAATTTCTAAAATTTCTTACCTAAGCACTCAACTGACTCAATTTCTCAAAACCAGTCGAGAACAATTTCATTGCTTTTTGAGCTCTCTCCCTGAACACGTCGAGGAACTAAATTTTCAGTAAAAAAAAAAATATTTTTCATTTTAAATAGAAAAATAGGTAAAAGCTTTGTAGAATTCTTAAATCCAGCCGACGACTCAATTTTCTAAAATTCTTCCAGAAAACGTAAGTCAAAATGTGCGATGCAAGTATGCCCTTCCGTGGCGAATGCGATCCAATGACCGGATTATGTGAGGTTAGTCCTGAAACTTTAAATTCTCTTATTTCGTTAAATCCTTCCATTTTTTTCTCTCAAAGCCAAATAACGGATCGCAAAATTTTGAATTGAGGAACAGCCGCATGTACACCAATTGTGGTTGTGGGAGACGAAACGGTCTTCAAGACAATTGTCCGAGGACATTGTGCCAAAGCAAATCGGGTTGCATGAATTTGCCTTCACCAAATTGGGGTCCTTCAGCATATCCTTTAAGGGTTGCCAACATGACTATGGGGAATCATAGCTACTGCGAACCGTCTAAAAATGATTTCAAGCAGCTTGATGTTATGTATGGTTCTCCGATGAATTATTACCAAGGATATCAGGGCGATGTGCCCATTCAACAAATGTCAACGTATCCTACCTCAGACGGAATGCAGAGCATGAACCAAATGAATGGCATGAGCAATATGAATGGGATGGGTGGTATGAGTGGTATGAGTGGTACGAGTGGATTTAATGATCTCCAGAATTGGAGTGGTGGTAATCAGCAGCAAAGTAATTATTCTTGTAAGTCATAGCAATCCGTTGGATTTTTTTTTTATAAATATTTTCTTTTTAGTGAGCTACATGTGAGGCTGTTAGATGGTTGCACTGAATTACGATCAGAAATTGCAGATGCACTATTTGTAAGCTAAATTGTTGTATCTTTCTTTTTTATAATGAACAAATTAAACGTTAGCTATTAAGAAATCTATAAGTATCTTTTGATTTCAATGCTCTTCACCGCTTTTCTCACAATAATTTATGTGGATTGTGTATGGTAATAGGGGTGATAATTCGTTCATTTTGACGTTTGAGGCGAATGAAATTTTTGTGATTCGCTTACCGTAATACGAAAAAATCTCAGTCGCCTACTTTTTCGTTCGATTCGCTAACCATAATAGGGTTGTTAAAAATGTAAACATTAAAAGAATATAAGCACAAAATGCTTGAATAAACATGTTAAAACTTTTAAGAAAAAAATGTACGAGAATGTATCAAATATGATACAAATCCAGAATTGTGGTTGTTTTCTAAAGCTCGATCTACGGTTAAATCAAAAACTCAATCCCGGAATTCCTGCAACTTCGACTGCGCCAGTTATGGTGTCGACCTTCGCGGAGTTTAAAAAAAAAAACAAACTCTATTTCTCTTTAAGACTTTACTTGTCCATTCTTTATTTCTGACTGAGACTGGGAAAATTTGCAAATGTTTAGGATTACAATGTGAGCAGTGTTTTTGTGGGAACAAAACAATAGATTAATATTACACACTGGAAAGTATGTGGTATATGATGCGGTATTGGCGTTGCCTGAGGCGTAATTGTAACTCGCTCATCCCCAACGGGCTTAATTGGTGGGGGTTTTTAGGTTTTTTAGAAACCAACTGACGGATCCCTTCTCCTCCTGCTCGACTTCTGTGTTGGGGTCATATCGCAGTTCATCTGATGGCGTTAAGCCAGCTAGAAAGGAATACATTTAGAGAAGGGACAAACTTTAGTTGTAATTGATTTACATGTTAGTTCGAAACGAGTTGGTGGGCTCTTAAGTACGTCATGGATTTGGGTCAAAAGAGGATATACTCCGGTGCCACAGCGGTTGCTAAAATCATCCAAATCTAAAGCCCAGACCATACCTCCTCCCAAATTCATAGATCGAACCAGTTCTGACTTCTTGCGTATCATGGCTGTATCATCGAATGAGACCCATTGGTTTCCTTTGCGAGCAAATGGTCCCATACGTCCTTCTTCATCTTGGATAACTTCCCAGCCTTGAGTTTTGATTCGGTCGCAGATCTAATGGATTGAGAATGTAAGACAGGTTAGGTGTTACCTAGAGAACAATTCGTATAAATAATTTACCTCGTAGTAGGCCAGGAATCCAGCTTGTCGGGTGAACTCTCCGGCCGTTCCTGCTCCTGATGCTGCTGCATTAAGTCCGTTCTCTTGAGCATTGGCCAGAGTAAAGGACTGCCCGTAAAGTGGCATGCCCATGACGATTTTTCTTGATGGAGCGCCTTTCTCGATCCAGTAGTTGATCGAGAAGTGCTGACAAAAACGAACGATTTATGAGCAAATATTGAGAAGTCACATGTTTTTTCACTTACTGCGTTGAAGTAGTCATACTCGTCATCAGGATGATGATAGAGTGGAGCCACATGTCCAGTCTTCTTGTCCCATTGTCCATGGTAATCGTAGGTCATGACTGAGATCCAATCGAAGTAGCGAGCCAACGCAGGTACATCATATCCAGCGTCGATAATTACTTTACTTGGAGATACTGCAGTGGAAAGGAGAAGACCTCTTGGTTTGAACGCCTCTGAAAGCTCTCTCACCCATGCAGTGAAACCTTCCTTTTCATCTGGAAAACCCTTGTCACATTCTGTCTGCCAGCAAACTGGATACTCCCAATCTAAGTCAAGACCTTGGAAGCCGTATTGGTCTAAGAAACCGATAGCGTGCTGAATGAACTTGGCTCTTGCCGCTGGATTTCTAACCAAACGGCTGTATTTGTCGCCTTGAGAATCATTCCAACCTCCAAGGGCAAGACTTACTTTAACACCCTTGGTTTTAAGATCCGTAACTCTGGTGTAAAAATGGTTATCCAAATCTGCCCAGGAGTCGTGGGGTCTAAGGGTCAGCTCAGAGTAATCAAGAACTGCGAAAGCGTAGACAACGTGCGTACAGAGGTCGGGGTTTATATTGTCTGGGGTGAAGCGTCCAAGTCCTTGGCGATACCAGGCCCAGTTTGTAAAGTAGCAGACCACTTTGTAGTAGCCATCAAGTGGGTCCAGTTCAGGTCTGTCAGTTGGGTAAGTAGGGCGTGGAGTTGTAGCCGGAGGGCTGGTGATATTTTCCCCTTCATCTCCTTCTTCGCAATTGGCGTTTGCAGGCCAATCACAGATACCAACGTTCGCATTCCAGTGTAAACCTGGGGCGCAAGAAGCAGCTTCAAGACGACCCCAGTTGCATACAAGATAGCGGGCACAATCACCAGGATATGGAATATTTTGTTTACCTTCACAAGGGTCGCTCTCAGATGCCCTAGAGTGAATTACACTCCGATATGGTTGCAGATTGGCTTTCTCATCTTCGGTATGATCTTCGTATTTTCGAGGTGATTCAACTGAGGAGCGAACAAATGATTTCTTGAACCCGCTATCGGCGGAGGAGCCAATCGTTGGAACACTTTCCACGCTTTCGATGTTTGCTTCTACACGAGTTGGTGGACTCTTAAGTACCTCATGGATTTGTGTCAAAAGAGGATATACTCCGGTGCCACAGCGGTTGCTAAAATCATCCAAATCTAAAGCCCAGACCATACCTCCTCCCAAATTCATAGATCGAACCAGTTCTGACTTCTTGCGTATCATGGCTGTATCATCGAATGAGACCCATTGGTTTCCTTTGCGAGCAAATGGTCCCATACGTCCTTCTTCATCTTGGATAACTTCCCAGCCTTGAGTTTTGATTCGGTCGCAGATCTAATGGATTGAGAATGTAAGACAGGTTAGGTGTTACCTAGAGAACAATTCGTATAAATAATTTACCTCGTAGTAGGCCAGGAATCCAGCTTGTCGGGTGAACTCTCCGGCCGTTCCTGCTCCTGATGCTGCTGCATTAAGTCCGTTCTCTTGAGCATTGGCCAGAGTAAAGGACTGCCCGTAAAGTGGCATGCCCATGACGATTTTTCTTGATGGAGCGCCTTTCTCGATCCAGTAGTTGATCGAGAAGTGCTGACAAAAACGAACGATTTATGAGCAAATATTGAGAAGTCACATGTTTTTTCACTTACTGCGTTGAAGTAGTCATACTCGTCATCAGGATGATGATAGAGTGGAGCCACATGTCCAGTCTTCTTGTCCCATTGTCCATGGTAATCGTAGGTCATGACTGAGATCCAATCGAAGTAGCGAGCCAACGCAGGCACATCATATCCAGCATCGATAATTACTTTACTTGGAGATACTGCAGTGGACAGGAGAAGACCTCTCGGTTTGAACGCCTCTGAAAGCTCCCTCACCCATGCAGTGAAACCTTCCTTTTCATCTGGAAAACCCTTGTCACATTCTGTCTGCCAGCAAACTGGATACTCCCAATCTAAGTCAAGACCTTGGAAGCCGTATTGGTCTAAGAAACCGATAGCGTGCTGAATGAACTTGGCTCTTGCCGCTGGATTTCTAACCAAACGGCTGTATTTGTCGCCTTGAGAATCATTCCAACCTCCAAGGGCAAGACTTACTTTAACACCCTTAGTTTTAAGATCCGTAACTCTGGTGTAAAAATGGTTATCCAAATCTGCCCAGGAGTCGTGGGGTCTAAGGGTCAGCTCAGAGTAATCAAGAACTGCGAAAGCGTAGACAACGTGCGTACAGAGGTCGGGGTTTATATTGTCTGGGGTGTAGCGTCCAAGTCCTTGGCGATACCAGGCCCAGTTTGTAAAGTAGCAGACCACTTTGTAGTAGCCATCAAGTGGGTCCAGTTCAGGCCTGTCAGTTGGGTAAGTAGGTCTTGGAGTTGTAGCCGGAGGGCTGGTGACATTTTCCCCTTCATCTCCTTCTTCGCAATTGGCGTTTGCAGGCCAATCACAGATACCAACGTTCGCATTCCAGTGTAAACCTGGGGCGCAAGAAGCAGCTTCAAGACGACCCCAATTGCATACAAGATAGCGGGTACAATCACCAGGATATGGAACATTTTCTTTACCCTCACAAGGGTCGCTCTCAGATGACCTAGAGTGAATTACAGCAGATTTGACGAAAGCTGGCTCTCCAGTCTCCGGCTCTTGACGGAGTGAAAGGGAACTAACTAGGGTCAATAGCTATTAGAACGAGAAGAAAAGAAGACCAATTAGGTAAAATGAAATACGAGTAAGTGGAAGCAAAGTATTGACTCACCGTCAGCAGACATGCTGCCCTGCTAAGGAAACCCATATTCTTTCGATTTCAATGGGTTAACGGATTGTTGTTCTCAAGTGTTGGTGTATGTTGTCTCTGCGAATCTGTGAAATAAATGCGAACAGATGAGTGAAGAGAAGACATACTCTCTGATCTATTGAGTCTGAAAAGAATTCATGAAAAGCAACACGTCGTCGTCGCCAGGCAAACCAAGAAAGTTCTGGCCGAGGTTGAGTGCCGATGGTCAGGAATAATACCAATATCCACAATATCCACAATATTCACTCCAATGAATTACTCACTCATTTGGCACACACTGACGTGTGGAGGTTTTAATGCATTTTACTGCTTTGCCATATAATCACGGTCAATTTTACTACTCATTTCCTGTTTCCTAGATATTGTGATACGAGTACATGGATCCTACTGCTTAGACCAAACCATCGGGCGTAAGGGTACGTGAGTCTTGTGTAAGCTTACAAATTGTTTACCTTCGTCCTTCTGACATATCTGTCTGTCGTGACATGTGGGGATAAGTTATTTGTTTTGAAAAAGTGCTGAGCACATTGTGGAGAACATTGGTCTGTGTGTCATTAATTAGTATGCAGAGGGTGGCATTTGGTTGTGACCATCGAACGCTTTGAGGTGTTTGTCACCTGTGGGTTGAGTTAAGTTTTAAATTTTTTATTTTTTTTTATATTGGAACGATACAGTCCAATGTATCAAATGTGTTACAGGTGAGTCAAATTGAAAATGGGGTAGTTAAGAGGTTGTACTGATTTAAAAGTGAAGTGGTGACGCCAGTGAACTCATGCGTACTCTCTTTATTGCATTAGTAAAGGAAGAGACACGTTCCTCACTTTGGACTTTGTTGAGGTGGATGGTAGGTAGTTTACAATGTGCTAAAAGGCTTTGTCGGGGAAGGAACAAAAGGCTGAGGACACTAACAGGACATATTTGAATTATTTTAGTACTTATTCGAGACCTTTACTATGATTGTCGGCTAAAGAAAGAAGTGAAATAGTCGGTTTATCGTGGTAAACACACACAAAATGATGGACAAGTCACGGTCACTATGAATAGCAAATTTATTGAGTTGCGCGTTGATTATTATCGCAAGTTAGCACCAGAGGTACAATTTAAAAAAAAACTCTGATGATATTGACATCATTGGCAGAAGTCAGCATGACTATTACTGGTGCCTTCGCAAGTATATGACAAGTAAAAATTACGCCATTGATAGAAATGGTTCGACTGACGCTTGAACAACGCATTGAAATTTCTAAAACCCGCTACAAAAATAGTGAAAATTTCGTTGAAACGGTTTGAAAAGTTAAATGTGAAGCAGTAGTTGTAAAATTGGTTGAGAAATTTATGCTACTAAGACAAGTTAGTGACTTGAAGAACCGAAATCTTGCCTCTAGCTCGCAAAATGGTCAAAAAAATAGGTTTGTCGACCTCCAGGTTGATCTCAGGAAATTGCCATTTGGCCGTGGCTATTTTCATTGCAGAAATTAATTAATAAAAACTTTTTTACTTTTTTCCCAAATAAATTAATTCCCGTCACAGAATCACTAATAAAGAAAAAACGTCTGTAGCCATTCACCTTTTTATTTAAATTTATTTTCACTGCACTGAATAAATATTAACTCCAATCCGCAAATTCTAGGATTGATTTTGTTTTATCCAGAGGGCACTAGAGCAGCAATTGCTATTCCAAGAGGAGAGACGTTTTTTATTCTAACCCCGACGGAAAGAATTGTATCTAAGCAATACAGTGCTCTTCCTATTTATACAGCCCACACTCGGTGCTCGACACCAACAAAAAATGAGATTAAAAAAAATGGCCAACAGAAAAAGATAAGAAAATAATCTGTCTTCCCTACAAAAAGGGGTTGTACCACATGAAATGACCGATTTTCGCTCACAGTCGGAAATAAGAAGTTCTCTAGTGAACATCTGTGCCAGAAGGTTAAATTTTCTTCTTTTTTTTATAAAATAAAGTGGAACGTGTGCTTGACGTGTGAGAATTTTACTGTTCGTTACAAGTACCGTTATTTTTTTGCTAGGAATTCCAACCCTCTTACGAATTTAAAATGGGACATAATGCGTCATTGACAATGAAAACGATTAATGACACATTTGAGGATGTAGCGGTAAGCGAACGCACTATACGACGTTGGTTTGGAAAGTTCATATCCGTATCTGACAATTTGAGTGTCTTTGCGTATTGCCGCAGGAGACAATGTCCTGTCTGGATTCCTATTACTGTGCTGTTTAATTTTATTAACTCCCTAGATCTTTTACCGTAAAAAAGTGGCCCGAGAGCCTTGAATAACCTGTGTCCTTCAAAACTTGACCACCTTAGACTAGACTTGACCACTATGCAAAGGGGTGTTTGATGTCACTATTATCATGATACCCTACTCTCGTTCATTTCTCTCTATACCACAGTGATCCAACACAGTCTCGCCCGGTTCTGACTGCATAATGCTTTGAGCACTGTGGGACAGCCCTCGATTCCCTAAATGCATCAAAGTAGTAGCTGTCTATTGCGACGTTCAGTCGATGCTGTGCGTCCCTTCTTGTCGTTAGCATATACCTGGTTGTGAACTCATTCAGAGCTTAACTCGTTTTGCTACTTTTGATTCAATAGTTGAACACGCAGCAGTGACAGCTGTCATCGGAGCATGCAAGTATGTAGTTGCATAGACTCTTGGAAAAGCATGTTTCTAGTGTTATTGTAGTTCGCGACTATCGCACAATTTTCTTAAATTAGTGAATCACCTTGTCTTGTTTTTAAAATGAAAAGTTCCGGTGAGAGTTTTCTATCTCTACCTACGGAGGAGCGAGCGTCCTTCGTCGTCATTCTGCACAACTTGCCGTAAGATTGAAAGGTGCCGAAACTAGACAATACTCTCTATAGATTGTTTCTTTCGATGCTGTTATATGCGGTCTTGAAATCGATACAGAAGTGTCGTATGTAGTTCTGGATTTCTTGCACTTTCTCTAGGATCTGACGATCTCTCTATAGTTGATGGAGTTAAGGGGGCCTACTTTTGACTACTGCTTACGTTCCACTCATTAGGCATACTTTCCTCCGATCGGGTCTTGGTAATAAGTTTTTGTATGCTGTCTACCAGGTCATCTCCAGTTACCTTAAGTAAATGCGCAGCTAGGACGTGTCTTTCTCTACTTTCATTTGGGGTGGACGAAAATCTTGGCTTTCATCGCTCAAGTTGAATAGATCGTTCTTCCTGACAGTTTCGTGCTCATCACCATAGATTTCTGTTCGGGTTTTGTTGGGTTGACACATTCCGGGAGTAGCATCTGTCTACTTTCTTGATTGGCCGCTTCTCATGCTCATTTCAATTTTTTTTGAGAGGTTGAAAAATATGCGATCAGCAAAGATTCTAGCGGCTTGTTACGATTACAGTCGATCAAAGTGAAACCTCCCCACAATATTAATCTGTTGTTTTGAGGTCTTAGGTAGCCATGAACGTATCTCGGAATATTCGGACATCTATAACGTTAGAGGAATGCCTTTCGGTTATCGCAGTTTTTTGTTTTATAATGTGATAAAAAGAGGTACCGATGTACGTTGGTTTTAAATGTTTGAAGGTTATAATGACTAGGAAATAAAGAGCTTGAATGAATGCTAATGCTAATGGCAATTTCTATGGATCTCTGATGGTGGAAATAACAATAAAACAGAGTGAGACACTGGACATTACATTGGTTGTCTGTTTTAATTCTAACACGGTTGTAGTTTTTAAATTTTGCAGTGTCGTCAACAATAAACCCGGCCTTACCCGAAGTTACTGGTTACTTTCCAACTCAAGGTTTGTTGGCATTCCGAGTAGTAAACCGCACGCGCAACCTCAAACTTGAAGCTCCGCGCCATTTTTGCGACATTTTTTGCAACATCTTGGCCTTCAGCATCCTGACTAGTCCTGTAAAATTCGAGAAATACCAAATAGACTCCCTGGAAAGTATGCGCTGATCAGATAAATTGGACATCGCCAGAGAGTCAACCCGGATTATTTTGCAGTTGGATTTGGGCCTAAATCTGTAGAAGATTGTGCTGACACAAGAATTGAAGCCCGACGACCATAGACAACGCTGTGAGTTCGCTAATTGGGCACTGGAAATGTTGGCCGCAAATTCGGATTTTGGCTAAAAAATCATCTTCTCGGGCGAGGCTGATTTTTCGCTCAGTGGCTATGTCAACAAGCAAAATGGCCGTTATTGGAGCGAATACAATCCACAAGTGTTCGGCCAATGAGAAAGGGGACACCGTTGCCGTCAATGATCTCAGGTATAAAGCGATGTTAACCGATTTTCTGTGGTCCGCGCTCTCGACAATATCGATATATCCGAGCTGTGGTTCCAACAAGACGGCGCTACATGCTATACAAGTGACGCAACCCTCGAAGTTGTGAAGGAGAAATTTGGCGACCGGGTTATCTCACAGCGAGCGTTCATCAATTGGGCGCCGCGATCATGTCATTTGACACCACTCGACTACTTTCGTTACAACTACGTCAAGTCTTTAGTATACGCTATTGCCGGAATAACACCGCACATATTGGACCGAGTCATAAAAAATTGGGCCGACTGCTTGAAGCAGTGCCAACGAAGCCAAGGCGGCCATTTGAATGAGGTGCTATTCCACACATAATGGCATGCATGGAGCTTCAAAATAAAGCCGGAATCAATTTCATACTCGTATCTCACACTGTTGTTGTTTTATTTAAATTTTTTTCCTCTCGTTCTCAGTAAAACGGGTATCAATCTCCTAAGATGTGTTCGAATGGATATTAAGGCTCCAGTCTGAAGAGTCTTCGATCCCTATCCGCTTTGATAATCTCGTTTTTGGTGACGCGCACAATTGTATGGGCATATTAACCATCTTGGAGTGCGCACCTAAAGGCAGTTGACCCAAAACCGCTTTATCTGGAGAGATTTATTGGCTGAGGCTCAGGTCCTCACGCGACTGTAGCGCCATTTAAGTAAATAAGTAAGTTACAAATGTTATAACTTCCTATTTCTAAATTCCAATCTTAGCCTTTGACAGGAAATACGAAGAGGCTGAATGCAGATATGTCAACTTCATCTGTTGCAATCTACACAAACAGATCTTGTATCTATGAAAACAGATCTTGATTCGCAAACCTTATAAATACAATATACTTGAGTTCAACTTAAGAAATCCTAATTACGTCATTGCGACATTGTTAGCGGTGTGACTATACCAAAAAAAAAAAAAGAAATCAGTAAATTATTCGATGCCCCAAACTTTCAGCACCATCTTATCGATGTCAAATTAATTTAGATAACGGTAAAAGCAACTGATAGTTAATCATGAAAATTGTTATCATTTGGCAACTTTAATTGCACATTCCTGCAACACACCGTTCTACGAGTATTTCGAAACATTGTTATTGTTACAACTTGACATAAGGTTTGTTCAGTGAGGCTGTTCCGAACAGAAAAGTACAATCTTTCCTGTTCAGTGAGAAAAATTTCTGTCCGAATCTGTTCTGTTCTGTGTTTAGTGAGGCTGTTCCAATCTGTTCGGAACAGAAACTCTTGCACCTACTTTCGAAGTAGAACACAGTTGTGAAAAATGTCAAAATCAGCTGCGCTGTACTTTTCTGTTCTCATTTGATTTGACGTTTTTCACAAATCTGTGCTGTTCTGTTCTAGTTTTTCCTCACTGAACAAAGCTATAGTCTCAGCAGTGACAGATGTGAGCAATGTGTTATTTCTAATGTCAAAGCAGGGGAAACACTTTCCTGGGGATGTTATTTTAACTAGCATTACGTCACGAATTATTGAGATTGTTCTTGGGTTTTCGTAAATATGCGCAGTGCGACAACAGACTCACAAGTAGTGTGTTTGACAGCCTGCTACTACTGTCAAATGAATCTTTTTCGGTAAACGGTAAAACCAACTTCTAATTATTTACGAAAATTGTTATCATTGGCAATTAACCAATAGAGTTGGTTTTGCCGTTTACCGAAAAATATTCATTTGATAGTAATTTATTTTAATTAATACCTTTAATTGGGAATCATAACAATTTTCATAATTAACTAGGAGATGGTTTTACCGTTTACCGAAAAAGATACATTTGATAGTAGTTAATTACGAAAATTGTTATCATTTGGCAATTTTAATTGCACATTCCTGCAACACACCGTTCTATTTGGAAATATTGTTATTGTCACAACTTGACATATTCTCGGCAGTGACAGATGCGAGCAATGTGTTATTTCTAATGTCAAAGTAGGGGAAACACTCTCCTGGGGATGTAATTTTTGAAAACAACGCAAAACTGTCACGAATTAATGAGATTGTTGTTGGTCTTTTGTAAATTTGATCAGTACGACAACAGACTCCCGAGTGGTGTGTTTGACAGCCTGCTACTACTGTCAAATGAATCTTTTTCACTTTCAGCAAGACCAACACCGAAAGTTATCTTATTAATCAGTCGAAATAATGTATTAATAAATCGTATAACCGATCCCAACCAAATAACGAGATGGTTTCACTTGATGGCAATCCCAAACGTCACACTTTTATTTGACATTCATTCATTTCATTCCCTAAAACATCTCTCTAAATTAGCAAAGCAGTACAAATGAGTAGAAATTGAGAAAAATGTTAATGAAGTTCGCATCTAAAAATGAACCTATTGGCAGGTTCGCTTACCCGTCAAAAATATTTTCTCGACTTTATCATAAAACTGGTGTAATGACCAAGTTCTGTCATTCGCCTCGGTCTGGTACCAGTTCAACAAATTAAATCTCTACATTCGCACCGCCGTACCGCCGCGCCACCGTCTACTTGATCAATGCGAAATCTGAAAATCTGATGTGACAAATTGTGACAACCAGTTGACATGACAATGTTGCGTTGGGGTCTGTATGAACTCAGCCTTGACATTGAAACAGAATGTTACCAATGCAATGCCAATGGTGAAGTGCTCACAGACGGACCACTATACGTCAAGCCAAGTGATGATTTTTATAGATTTCCGACAAAGATTTTCAACAGATCTGACAGTAAATACTACAGCTAATAAGATGGTGGGACAAGAGTAGGAGGAACACATAAATGTGTGAAATCGCTTTATCTGAGAGATAGGTTTGAGATCGGTTAACAATCGACATCAACGCGAACATCTACATTCTACATAGATCTTCGAATGGGAATTTGTATCTGTATCTCTTTTAGTATGCACAACGCAAAAGTCCATTGAACTTATGGCGGTAATAGTGGCAGCATTTGCGGCTTCCATTTGTCATTTTGTTTTGCTCCCATCGTCGCAAATCGATCCAATCGAGTTTTTATGTCTGCTGATTATCGGCGCGGTAACTAGAAATTGGCGGTAGTTGACGGGTTTATGTCAACTTTGTGTTTCTCATTTACGGTCCACTGAAGCGACTGTTGCGTTGTTGCTGTTGTAACTTCTGTTTTGTTGGTTTTATTTATTATTTCGTTTGGTGAAAAATGATTTATGAGCGGGAAAAGATATTTAAGTTCTTTTAAGCGTTGTGGCGGAGTAGGAGGAGGGATGACGGATGTCTTACTTGTGGCATGTGCTTGTCATTGTCATTGGGTATTTGAAAGATAAATTCCGAATCAAATTAGTCAGACCAGTTGTAGATTTCAGCTTGTAATAAATTTGGTGACGAACAACTGAGAATTGAGAAAACACTTGTGGTTTTTGACTTTTCGAGAGTTGAGTGGCCAATCAATTTATTTATTATTTTGTTAATATGGAGACAGACTTCTATTGTTTTTATTTATTTTAGTTTGGAGGGAGGTCGTGGTGCGACCTTGAACTTGCCGTGGAAACTTTCCTTAAATAGGTAGCTGTACCTGAGGGAGGAATGTGTGATAAGAACACTAAATAGTCATAGGTTCGGGGTGGAATTGTTAGTGGAAACGAGATCATGCAGCGCCAGAATGTCAACACATTTGAGATAAACGTTGGCGCTTGTGGGGACCGTATTTTTCCAAAGTTTACGAGTATCATAAATTATCTAGACTTGTTTGGAGCGATGAATCGGATGGGTAAACGAGTATTGTAACATCTTTCGATTTTGGGAGGATTTAATTTACTTTAGGCTGCTGGTGACATGTTTAACGATTAGAGAGACGTTCTGAGGACATTAGTATAGTTAGTCAGAGGTTTCTGCATTGCATCATCCAGAATCAGTTAAATTATTTGACAGGTAGTGAGATATGAAAATTCGAATGGCTCTGTGTCGCTGAATCAACCGTTGCGGACCGTGAAAAAGTGTTTTTGGTGTAGATTTTATTTGACGTTTTGAGCTCTCTAAATTCCTTGATTACTTGGCCTCAAAAACCGTGTGGGTGCTCTTCCCTGTCTTCCCGAAGCACATTGAGCTGTTGGATAAACTGGGTAACAGTTTAAATTGGTAGCTGATATATGTTATTAGCTTTGTTCAGTGAGGCTGTTCCGAACAGAGAAGTACAAACTTTCCTGTTCAGTGAGAAAAATTTCTGTCCGAATCTGTTCTGCTCTGTGTTCAGTTCGGAACAGAAAATCTTGCACCTACTTTCGAAGTAGATTCAATTCAATTCATTTTATTGAGACTTCATGACAGTTACAATGACAGTTGAATAAAATATATATGTTCTTATAAGATAACAGCGGCTGTGTATTGTATGGCCTGCTTTAACAATAATAATCGAATACGCCACATGGCGACAATTACAATAGCGACTAGCTTGCTTTCGAAGTAGAACACAATTGTGAAAAATGTCAAAATCAGCTGTGCTGTACTTTTTTGTTCTCATTTGATTTGACGTTTTTCACAAATCTGTGCTGTTCTGTTCTAGTTTTTCCTCACTGAACAAAACTATTATGTCAAAGGACGAGCATGAGCTCTTTCGAGCTCGATTTGGGATCACTTTCATGAGACTGAGGTTTACCCTCTTTTATCTTTTATGCTTGTTCTGGGTCTTTGTGTTTCTGTGTGTCCATTATATCTATGCACACTTATCAAACCAGCTGTCAAATTTAGTAAATGTGATGTATTCGCTTAGTATATTTTAGAAAATCAAACGAATGATACAACAGTTGGCTACTCGAAAAAGAGAAACGATTTACGGTAAATACTTGACATGGAATGATTAGTCCTTTAACAGACCGCTTGTAGCAGAACAATTCTCGGAGACCCCAGCCTATGATAAAATATATCTTGACGCCACCCGAGAAGTGCGGTAGAATGGGGCGGTTGATTGCTATTGAAAGAACAAGTATGTAGTAGCTATTTGGATGCGCTTCTGTCGTTAAAGGCAGGCTTAATTAAAAAGTGTTGAGTTTTAGGCTTGTAAAACAACGCCTCAAGACCAAATTTCAAATATTATCGGAGCAAGCACATAATTCCTGCATTCCGACATTTATAAGGGTACCTGGTGGTTTTCAGGTGAATCTATTCGTACAACCAACCACATTGGTCACATTGCAATCAACTCAAGGCGTGCTTTCAGCATTCTGGGTGTCCGAAAATTCCGAGTCACCACAATTGCCTCTAACCACTACCGTGGTATGTCCGCGGTACGAACGCGGATATCCCTCCTAACACCTCTAAGAAGAGGAAATACTATAAATAATTTTGACATTAAAGGATCGGAATTACAAGAAACTACAAGAGACTTTACCGATCAAGTGTACTCTAACATCTCATGACGTCATGCGCCGCCAACGAACCTGTTGACAAACCTGCAAACAACCCGTCATATATACCGTCTTTAAAGTGCTCGGTTTTGCCTGACTATTGCAACGAAACTCGTGGTTTGACCATGAATGTTGGTTCGCAGTAAATGAGGACTAGAGCGGCTCGTATCCTCAACGATTCAAAAAGGAAGAACTAGCATACGGGTTCTAGAAAGGAGAAACAAGAACACGATATGAGATGTCATAGCAGGAACGACGTTCGAGAATTGTATTTTAAAGGTGAAAAGGAAGAAGCCAACGGAAGCTAGAGATTTCTTTTTTCCCTGCTGGATGGTGGAAAAGTTATAAACGACGAGTAGCAGTGCCGTTCTGCTTCAAGTACTGTGCGATTCTCACTCACTAAAAACCAGTCTAACCCCTTTCATCGTGACACAATCCACTCTGGAATCGCTTTCGCATTACTTCAGAGTGGTGTCGTTTTCTTTCCTCTTTGTGGGCCGGATTTTTCACATTTATCTTCTTGTGCGGTGAGGCTTTCATCAGTCTGTTAAAGGTATATTTGTGTCATGCTCTCTCTTCTTTGTCCTGAGTGTAAGTTGAACGAAGGAACAAATTTAAATCCAGGTCTGATCGCCTCTCAGCATCTTTTCGACCATGATTTCTGGGTGCCGATGCTGCTTTCCAGCTCCCGTCGTTGAGCGTCCCAAACGAAAAAGGTGTGTTTTACATCATCTACTGGAGAGTTCTCGTACTGGCAGGCCAGAGTGTTTGGTTTACCGTTCTTGTGAAGCACGGCGTTGAAATATCGGTGTCCAGTGAGAAACTGGGTGAGGTAGTAGTTTACTTCGTCGTGTTTAAGTCCATTCCATTTAGGTATGTACGTCCTTTATTGTCCATCCATCGTCCTCTGCTTGCCGCTGTCATTACGGGACCTCCTTTGCCTCTTCGATTGCCGCTTCCGACTTTTTGTCATAGACGTACTTCCTTTCTGCCGCTGGGAAATCGATAGGGGTCACTTCTGCAATTACAAGGACGTTACGATACGAGTACTCTGTTACCATCTGCTTCCTGTACTTTTTTTTGATGGAGTGCGTCTGCCAAGATCTCACAGCCATACACTGTAAAAGGCGACGAAGATGACTTACTGAAGAGCATGCACCAAATCACATCTTAGCAAACCCTGTTTTCTGCGTCATCTACACTGCTATCAGTCTTCTCAGCATTTCCTATAAGATCGTCTCAGCCGTATTATGTAATCGCTTTCTTGTTCCACCCTATAAGGGCAAAGACGAAACAAGAAATTATAACAACAATCACATACACATAAGTTCGACCAGCAGCATAATACTGGCCTCCGCCGTCAAAAGGCTCACAACACTATATGGAAGAGATAATAAAAATGGGACGAACCAAACAATAGCATCGGATAAAAGCGGGTCCATTGTTGACGACCCTGTTCGAATCCTTAACAGACCTCGTGCCGGCGAACAGTTAGTGCGATGGGATGGTCCAGAAAAAAAGAGAATGAACGACTGTGATATGTGATATGGAGAATGTTGCGGACAAATATACCAGTCACAGCGTTTATTTGGAAACGCATTCGCCGTCAGACGAAGATTTAGGGAACAAGTCTTGAGCTTTTGGCATGTAAGCAAACGCCGGACGACGATTCGCACAATGGCTAAATTCGCCAACATAAGACTCATAAATGCCGGATAACGTGGCTCAGATGGCTAAGTTACCGTGAACGCATTGACACCACTGCCTTAACTCGGAAAATTTTAGAGAATAGAACATGTCCTCGTCTTAAGTGACGCAAACAAATTGAAGAACACCTCAGCCACGTGGAAGCAGTTGGCAAAACATACAGAAACACGTAAAAATAAATCCAAAAGATATCTATTTAATTAGTATTAATTTTTTCACAAGTTTTCCTTGAAAAATTAGATACAGCTAAGCAAAACAAACATTTTTTTTACGAAAATATATTTAAACTTAACGTTCGGTTTGGTTCCGTCGCATATCAGCGCGCTTTCACAATGAAACCCTACAAATGCTCACTCATGATGCAAGTATCGACAAAAATAAGTATCTGACATCATGCATACCGAGTCTCGAACGCACATTCCTCTTCCGTACTCTCTTTCATCTGTCAAATTTTTACTGAATTTTGTTTTCATTCGATTTTTCTCATTCTCAGCGTCCACCCGCATTCGCATGGACGAAAATTATATATACTCAGTCGAGGGCAACGTAAAATTCCACTTTGTCTAGTGTCTATCAGTCCAATTCTTATCATCGTCGTGGAAAGTTATCAGTAGAAGGTATCGTACTTGAATCCGAAGAAGTCAAAAAAAAAATTCCCAATAACACACGGAACACCCATTACCCCGACCCTTGCGCTACCATCCTGTTGATTCGGAAATCGAAAACCGTCAGTCAGAAATAAAATCTATTTTCGCGTGTGCTTACCACTACTACTGCCCCAAATTGTGTTCAAAATCCATCGTAAATCTTACATAAATCAGATGTTTTAGTGCGGAAACGAAATTTCAATATTTGCGTCCAACACACGGTCATAATCGAGGAACACATCAGTTCTGAAGCGAAAGATACAAATCAAAATGAATCCCAGACTCAGTATCACGCTGACAATGGGAAAATTCCTCCAGAGAACTTGTTTAGCATTGAATCACAGCAATGCTGAGTTCCATACGAATTCGTCGGCGGCAACGGCCGTTTGGACTTGTTTGTATAAACATCACGATTCACCTCGCAATTCCAATGCAATGACGCCAACGTTGGCCAAATGGTGTTCGTCATCTAAACGGTTCTATTCGAAATTTGCAACGGCCAATCCGCACCACCCTACAGCTTCATTGGGTACATCGCCACCACTTTGCGAGGATAAGGCCTACGATTTGGTGTTGGCACTGAAGGATTCCGAACGTTTGACTTTAAGAACAGCCCTGGATAAGTATGATGCTGTGAAGTTGAAGGAGGGATTCGAGGGTGAGTGTTTGGTGTCTCTTATCTGCTATCTGTTATCTGTTCATTTGCATGTGGTGATTTGTTTATATTTAAGTTGTTCGACTTGTTTGTAGCTCTTCTTGGCGTTGTTTGGTGTCGTTTTATATCTTGTCACTTTCATTTGCTATTAGCATCACTGCTGCTGGCCTGTACCATAGCAGACGCATCTCTGACATCACTTCATTCACTTCCACATCTCTAGTGATCCAGCATTATCATGGTGTAGACACGATTTAGAATGACGTAAATGAAATCACTTTTAATGCGAGCGCATCGACGGGTGGGTGGCTTTCATCTCGCGAAATACGACATCGCGATGTATATTTTATGAATTGCCTTGTGGGTGGCACAAGTACAATGCCAGAGAGTGGCAGGCAGGGAGACTGCTCCTGTTTGTGACGATAGAACACTCGAAAATTGATATCCATAAGCAAAAGTTGAGTATACGACGGCGGAAGTTAGGAAACAGTTTCCTTATGTGAGGCGATTGTGCTCTGTTTTTGTTGGATTTTGATGAATTCTTTAGAAGCGTCGCAAGGGCTTATATAGTCGAAGTTGTCCCTCGGGTAGTCTCGTGTGTTTTTGACGAAATTGTGTAATTTTATGCGTTTCCAATGGGAATGGAGGCCTCTTCGAAGTTAGAAGTTTGCAAAATGCAAATCTATTCCAAAGATATGTTTCCTGTGAAACAAGTTCCCCCTTCTGCTGATATCATTGATCCATTTCTTGTGTAAAATGAATGAAATCCAGAATTTCTCTGTTACATCGAAGATATGTATATTGGTACAAATTCGAGTGTCTGATTAGAGTGCCGCGTATAATGCATCCACCCTCGCTGGAATGCTTGAAACTGCAGTAATTACAGCTTTGTTTATTCTTCTTCTTTCTGTGTGTTCTATTAACCGTTGAAATACATATGTATGTAACGCGTATAGTTACATCTATAGCTGCATATTTCTCCCATGTGTTTGCATTGCTACTATGCCGCTAAATTGGCTAAATTTGCGGACCCTAGGACCATTGCTACACTAGAACCATTGCTACAGGGTCCTATTTTGGATTACCTCGTTATTGAAGCCAATAACTTGCTAAAATGCCAATGTTTTCGCATTTGAGTGATCAAATTAATTTAATCGCGGCTGGAACTTGAGCCTTTATTGCTTTTTGGACCAGACTTTCCGACGTTGAACATGGCAAAACCAGATGATTTGCTCAGCCTGTAGTTTCTCTACTAATGTGGAGGCTTCCGCGGATGCGCGTACTTCTTATAAGGTCACGTTTTGCCCATCTTTATTTCCATTTAATTTTGCAGTAATTCATACAACTATATCTCGTTCACCGCCTTTTGTTTTTCTTTATTCGACCCATTAAACTTCAACAGACCTGCACCAACTAATGATCATCACCATCATGTTGTGATATGAATGCTGATACAACCACAGACACTATTCTCTTTGGAATGAGATCCTTTATCCCTCATCGGATGAAGAATATCAAACTAAAACAAAAGGCATGGTACGACTCGAGTTGTAAAGAGGCTGTCAGGGTTAGAGAAAAGTTTTCTCGGTCCTTCAAGACTAACCCAAAATATTTGAAATTCCGCCTCATCCTCCATCCCAACGCTCATTTACACTGACACTCCAGCTGTCAGCTCTTTGGACGTGGCCTATCTGCGTGCTCTACACTTTGCGGCCAGCTCAACACTCTCAGATTGTGCTTTGTCTCCGCCTACACTTGAGTGCGTCGAATTTTCAATGGAACGAATCCCCTTTCGCACTCGTGTAGTAGCAAGAGTACTTCAAGATCTCAACATACCTAAACCCGCTGGTCTAGATGGTATGTTTCCCCTTCTTCTGAAGAGGTGTTCTTCCACGTTGGCAAAACCACTGCGTAAGCTTTTTCATCAATCCTACTCTTTAGAACTTTTTCCGAGCAGATGGAAAACAGCATTTGTCCAGCCCGTCCCTAAAAAAGGCGAATCATCTCCTCTCTCCTCCTACAGACCCATTGCACTGACGTCCCTTCATTTCAAGGTCATGGAAACGCTGATAAACCGTCAGATCATGAAATATCTCGAAACGCGGAAACTTCTTAATGATCGGCAGTACGGTTTTCGTAGCAATAGGTCCACTGGTGATTTGATTGCATGTCTCACCGAAAAGCGTACACCAATCTGGCGAAAGCAAGATAGTTGCACTTGATATTTCTAAGGCATTCGACAGAGTTTGGCATCAAGCTCTTTTGTCCAAAATGCGTGCTTTTGGGATCGACGACTCTCTTCTTCAATGGATTAGAAATTACCTTTCGGAACGTCCAATTCAAGTTGTCTTGGACGGTTTCAAGTCTGATATTCACAAAATAAATGCTGGTGTGCCCCAGGGCTCTGTTCTGTCTCCGATACTCTTTTTAATTTTCATTAATGATCTTTTGTCTGCTACTTCTAATCCAATATATTCCTTTGCTGACGACAGTATTCTCTGCTTTTCATATTCGTTCCCGCACTCACGGCCCTGCTCTTCGGCTGTAGAACGAGAACGGCAGCGTATGCTAAGCTCATTAAATTCCGATATCAACAGCATAACTAATTGGGGAACTATCCAAAACACAATGCTGTCTGCTGTCGTTAAAGCGAAATTTAAACACCCAGCTATGGTACATGAATGGCACTTGCATCGTCGAAACCGAAAAACTTTCCATTCTCGGTATGAGTGTCAATGACTACTTACGTTGGAATGACTGTCGTAATTTCTTCTGTTTCACCTTGTTCTATCGTTATTTCCACCACCCGTGCTGCCCCTTCAAACCTCCAACACCGTAACACCCGTCTCGCTATGAATGCTCATCAGTATACCCTCAAGCCCACTCTAAAATATCATGATCCATTCCTAAGCCGTACAACTCTCATATCGATTGCCTTGCGAATCTCTTTATTTCTTAGTCATTATAACTTTCAGACATTTAAAACCAACGTTCATCGGTACCTCTCTTTCCTTCGCCCGCGTTGTGTGCAAGCATTGTAATGGTACTTAGATCCCTTAAAAAAATCTAAAGGCTGTTCAGGCGACTTGCAGTGGTCTTTGTTCCAGATCTTTGCATGGTCTTTGTATTGACTAGAGCAAGACATCCATCGTGTAAGTAAAGGATTTTAGAGCAATTTGTTATTTTATTGTGATAAGTATAAGGAAATCATTCCATTCCACATTTTACGTGCGATTAAGTGTCTCAGTAACTCGGTCAACAACTTTGCGTCAGAAATCAACCAGACTTTGAAAAGAATTCAAAGTCAATTCACTAATTCACAAGTTTCCTCGAGCAATCGGAGTCAGTTTCGAAACCTATCTATGAAGTTGGCTCACAAAATTAATCCATTGAAACGAAATGATAAACACAACATTAGTGAGGGCTCAGAAACTTTTCTTTCCAACAGTCTTAGATCTTACATCGCCACAATATCTGACTCTTTAAGGTCTCTACACTCTCTTCGATTTTCATCTTCAAAATCTATTCAAAAGAAGAGTCCTCTCTCCACCAAAACAATGATCAGCTGACTAAAAACATCATATGGCAGAAGAGTGATTTATGCAACGTGATAACCGAATCACTTATTCTTCGATCCCCGCTTGCTGTTAATGGTCGGGGTAGCCTCAGTATATCCGTCTTCTCCAATGAACTCGGTCCCGGCTCTCTCTTCTGATCTCTGCAAGGTTTTTTCCCCTCATCCTTTCTACGTCCTGGATGTGATTTTTACAAGTTGTCCTGAGTCTTCCTCTCGATGCAGTACCCTCTGTTCTTATCTCCATTACCTGTTTGGCTTTTCCTGATTCGTCCATCCTTTGCATATGTCCGAATCATTTTAGATGTATTTTCCTCTGTTCTACTTCTGAGAGTATTCTTTCATTTCTGACCCTATCTCTTCTAGTTTTCCCCGCGACCCTTTGTGCGTACTTTATTTCTGTTGCCTGGAATTTACTCAGATGTTTATCTAATAACGGTAAACACGGTTGCCGTTGTGTGCCATATAGTGCATATATGCGTTGTAGAGTTTTGTCCTTGAGCTTATCTCTCGTTTACCCACTATTGTGTTGTTTATCTGTTTATGTTTATGGTTCGGCTTATTACTTCTTCGTATATTTTCAGATTACAGCTAAAAAGGGGTCCAAGGTATTCATAGGATTCAACTCTTTCTAATTCTTTGTCGCCCTCGCATGTTATATGCAGATTCTCTGTAGACCTATGCTCTTTAGAGCTTCCCTTTCTCTTCAGATTAGCGGACCACTTCTGTGCTTGTTGTAGTCTATCCGGATTGTTTGCCATGATAACAACATCATCTGCATATGGTAGGAATTTCTAGGTAGATGCGGTGAAGTCTCCAGTTTCTAATTTTGTTCTTTTCTGTTTGGCTCTCACACGATTTTGCTACTACCACAGAGTCTTTCAATAGGGACTTCCGAACTTTGACACTTGATAGCGGCCATATTGTTGAAGCTACATCTGTCAAATTGGCTGTCATTTATTCAGTCTATTTTGCCAAATCACAATGGACGGACATAGCGTTCAACAACACGTGCAAATGATAAAATTGTTTTATCAAAATGGGTGTTCTGTTCGGGAAACGTTCCGCGCGCTTCGCCCATTTTAACTGTCTCCATAATCGTCTTACCAAGAGGGCTATTCGCAATGTGGTGGATAAATTTGAGTCCACTGGTTCAGTAAACGATAAATCAACACCCGTACGTCGACGAATCCGAGGCAGTCGATTTCTCGTCGCTCACAAGAACTCGGCCATTCGCAGACCACAACTTGGCGAATTTTGCGTCGTGACTTGGGTCTGCAGGTAAACGACCATAGAGACAACGACGTGTGTTCGCTGAATGGGCTCTGGAGCAATTGGAAACTGATCCTAATTTTCATCGAAAAATCATCTTCAGCGATGAGACCCTTTTCTGGATGAATGGGACGATACCAATTCAAAATGAGATCCAAGAGCGTCCAAAGCATCCCGAAAAAGTCACAGTTTAGTGTGGATTTAGGGCTGGCGGCGTCGACATTGCTCAGGCCATCACAGTCATCGGCGAGCGCTCTTTGTTCTGAATTGGACGATATATACATTAACGACATGTGGTTTCAACAGTACGGCGCTTCGTGCCACACAGCTCACGCCACATTGTAAATTCTGCACGAGCGATTCGAGGCATGGTCATCTCACGTGGAGGTGATGTGAACTGGCCGCCGTGCGATTTGACTTCGTTCGACTTTTTCTTGTGGGGTTTTCTGAAGTT
Organism: Volucella bombylans; assembly: GCA_949129095.1. NCBI lineage: Eukaryota > Metazoa > Arthropoda > Insecta > Diptera > Syrphidae > Volucella > Volucella bombylans. The sequence goes on from OX422141.1 coordinate 8,341,244, forward strand.
TGACATTTCGGATGGCTGCCACCCAGAGAAGAGCCACGGCAGACATTTGAACGATGTTGTACATAATGGCATCGATTGGCCTTTCAAACGAAAAAATAAATTTAAATTTAAGGAGAGGAAGCGCTTAATGAAAGACCCTTTACATCAGAATGAACAGTAGAGGGCCAAGACTATCTCCTTGTAGTCCGTTGCATATTCTGAATACCTCTGACTTGTCCCCTTCTAGTCTTTGGGACATTTTTAGTTTTATCAAATCAAATGCCGCTTTTAAATCTATTGTAGGAACGCCAGGAATAGGTCTTTCCTCTTAGCAAACATATGATGGCTCTTAGTGTGAAGATGTAGTTTTGTGCTTGTCGGTCTAAAATCCGGCTGCTGCTCCTCTAGATCTTCTTATACTACTCGCCTAAGTCGCTTAACTTATACACTGTAGATGATAATGTTATCGGCCCGTAGTTGTTACAATCGTAGCTGCTACCCTTCTTGTGTCAGACAGAGTAAAAGAAATGTTGGTCAATAACCGCAAATTAACCATCAGAGAGATAGCGGAGGACTTGAACATTGCCTATGGATCCGTCCAAGACATTTTGGTTAATGATTTGGGTTTCCGTCGTGTAGCAGCAAAGTTGGTGCCAAAAGATCTCAATTTCATGCAAAAAAGAGACCGTATTGACGTCGCAAAAGAGATGATTTGCGTGGCTGAATCCGATCCCACATTCATCAAAAGGATCATTACTGGAGACGAGACGTGGGTTTATGAGTACGACACGCAATCCAGACATCAGGCAAGTGAATGGCGTTCACCAAATGAGCCGAGATCAAAAAAAACACGTCGTTTTCAGTCAAAAAAGGCGGCAATGCTCACAGTTTTCATGGATTACAACGGTGTAGTGTATCATGAATTTTAGCCAGAAGGCCAGACAGTAAACAAAGAGCAATTCGCCGGAAGAGACCAGAAAGAAAAGTGGGCAGAAAATTCGTGGATTTTGCACCATGATAACGCACCGTCGCACAGTGCCATCATTATTCGTAATTTTTTGACGAAAAATGCAACAAATACCATCCAACAGCCACCGAATTCACCTGATTTGGCTCCCTGTGACTTCTTTCTGTTCAATCGAGTTAAAAAACGACTACGGGGAACGCGTTTCAGCAGCCGAGAGGAAGTAATGGAAAAATCGCAGGTGCTTCCTGATGACATACCGAAAACCGAATAAAAAAAATGTTTCGAGGATCGGATCAAGCGCTGCCATAAGTGTGTTGCAGTCGATGGGGATTAGTTTGAAGGGGACAATATAGATTTAGAAGAATAAACTTGTATTTTAAATTTTCTGAATAAATTCCTTTTGATCAAGGTGGAATATTCAACCTTCTCTTCTTGTAGATGAATTAAATCGCCTCGATGAGACATGGTTGTCCCTATTATTTTTCCACCACTGTACGAGTATACCACCACCAATTCAAAGTCGGTTGTTTCACTGAAAATATTTTCTTAATGTACAAAGATACATAAATAAATGCTGACTAGGAACTGAATCTAAGTGCTGTGCTGTGAAATGCATTGTGCATCTGTTCTGCTTGTTTGTTGACGCATTTTCCATTGCTTGGTTTTCTTCAAGGCAGCCAAGTGCTTATGTTGCTGTGGTAAGCGCACTTTTGTTTTACTTGTTTACTTTCTCCTTTCTTTCATATTTACTTAACGAGTGCTACGTGATCCGAGGAACGTTTCCCTACTTTCTGTGATGCAAATTGTATCCATTGTTTCTGCGTATATCTATTGAAATCAAGGTGTTAAACTCTGTGGCTCAAACTTCCTTTTAAAATATTTACCACCATTGGATTACGCTTCTACGAGTATCGTATTTCTGGAGCGCATCCTTGTCTCTTTTGTCGGTTCTCAATGCTCAGAATCCAATTAGATTATGCACAACTTTCCAGGTATCGGATGAATACTTTCCTCTGATCCTTGTCGGAACGAGGGAACAGAACTATTGTAAAAACAAAAGGTACGATGATGAGAAAAGTTTTCTTTAAATGGAATTCGTCTTTGAGTGTCCTATTTTCTTTTGGATATTACACAGCGGTTATAGGGTCAAGGAAGTGTGTGTCTCACATTAAAGTAAATTCCACTTGGCATCACACAAATGATAGCTCAAGGATAGAGAGACATGTACAAGACACGCTGCTTGTACTCGTATTCGTAACGTGGTTTAATGCAAAATAATTCCTGTAAGGGGACACGTAGGTAGACGATGTCGATTCCTTGGGCACGTTACCGAGAATTGATAAAAGGATGCCTTGAAGGAATGAACATTCATTGGTATCAAATACTAGACACAGTACATGTGTTTGGTTTGGTATTATTTCTGAAATGGAAAGTAATTGAAAGAATAGTTGCTTGGTGGAAGCAGATAGTCTTGCTTTCAAGAAGGGGAGAAGAAACACGTTCGCAGTCATCTCAATTTTTACATTTGACTTCATCTCTGCGAGTTAAAAATTCAGGACCATCAGCCAAAATTGAAAATTTCTTTTAACCAAAGTCCCCATTCTTAATAATTTCAGCTAAGGGTAGAGTGTTTCTTCCTTTTCAAATGAGTAGCATCCTTTACTTTATTGAGAAGCGAAGGTTGTCTCCAAGGAGTCGAGAACCAGTTGAAATATTTTATTTTACGAGTACTTTTGGTTCCGCTAAATTTCTTAATAGGTCCCAAGTGACCCGTGTCAAACTTTGACGATCCGATTTGGAATGGCTAGTGTTTGGAGTGCCGTAATTCCGAAGCTAAAGCACTGAATACTCGTAGCTACATCTAGAAAATGAAACCTTCAGAAGTAAATGCTCTACCCAACAGACCTTTGAGTTTCTAAATCCTCTCCCCCATGCAATTTAAGATGTTTTAAAGCATTCCAAGTTGCCGCGTGCCATCTCTTTTTTTGAGGGACTCAGGACCAAAACACTGCTAAGCTGGGAAACGGGTGAAGAATGTCGTAAGTTCGTCGTTACATTGGTAGGTAGGTAGGATCGGCTGTTTTTACGAGAAAAGCTCAATTAGAACTTGTGCCGTTTCGCTACCACAATTCGTGAACCTGGTTGTCGGCGAGTGTTAATTCTTTTTTTTGCTTACGGATAGCCTGGTATAACCATCCAGCAGAGTTTCGGAAAAGAATTAGTTCTGCGATCCTTTTGCTAGGCAATTTCTCAAGATCATTGAAGTGGTGTTTACCTAAGGCGCTGTGTCTGGTCCTCGTTAAAGTCAGGCATTTGCAGAGAAAGTGGGTAAGAGATCCTTTCTTATTTACATCTTTGCAACTACGACAGGATATACCTAGCTTAGCTGCATGATGTTGTAGCGGACGGTATCGGTAAGTGAGTCATCAAGGACTGATCTCCAGCTGGTCAGTACATCTGACCTTCAATATCACTGTATCCTGGAAACCAGACGATGGTAACGCTTGATTGGGAGTCAATGAGATTGGTTAAACATTGACATTGTCTGAGTAGTTGAGGACGTACTGACGAATTTTATTCTCTCTCCTCCCACAGACCCATTGCTCTTACATCCCTTCTTTCTAAGATTATGGAAAGGCTGATAAAACTCCAGCCCATGAAATATTTCGGGACACGAGAACTTCTCTATGATGGGCACTCCATTTTTTGTAGCAACAACACTGGTGAGTTTATGGCATGTCTTTCTCGAATATGCGTGCATTTAGGATCGACGAAGCTCTTCTTTAATGAATTAGAGATTGCATCTCCGAATATTCACTTCAAATTGTTTTAAGCGGTTTCAAGTCTGATATCAAAAAAAAAAAATGCTGGTGTGCCTTAGGGTTCCGTTCTGTGTCCGCCACTCTTTTCAATTTTAATAAATGATCCCTTGGACTATACTATGTTCAGTGTTAGAACAATTAGACAATTCCCTTAACTGAAATCACTCTCCACACGAGAAGAAGGATACTAGGAAGTATCTAGGTATCCTTAATACATGTGTAGCAAACCTTTTGGATCACTGAGCAGTCGGTATACTAAGTTTACTGACTTTTGCCCAGATTTTGATGAATCGTGGGAAAGGTGATCGCTAGTCTAGACTCACACTTGGGCTGCTCAGAACCTGACTTTGTCGTTCTTGGTCAGAACTTTTATGTAATAGGTATGCCAGTCTTAGATTTTAGGGAGACCAAACAAACGCATCCGACGTTTCTTAAAAGTCGGAGACATCAACTGAAAAGACTCTTTACGGACTTCCTAACGCTAATTCTTCCCTTTCGCTAAACACTTTGACGTGCTGATCATAGGTAACACTAGTTACGACGTTAGAGTATAAAACTGTATAATAGATACTAGGTTGTGATGTGATGTGTTCTAGTACCAGAGGCGCTGAAATGATTACTCATCTTTCTAAGAAAGATTTGTTTCTCGTTGGCTTTTTCCAATAGCGAACTACCTAAATTGAGGTTGAGTTCTCTCATTACTTTAGTGTTTTCCTGTTTGGCTACTAAGTTGTAAGTGGCTACCAATTTACTCTAGGAGGCGTAGCATTGCATGACTGTGAGATCTCTCATTCTACTTTGAAATTTGCCCGTCAGGAGTGTTACCCCGCCGATGTAAGTGTCTGGAGTTTTGAGTACTTCTTCACGTTCCACAAATCGATCGCTATTCATTATCGATAGCCAAAAGACGTCAACATGTTATCAGTCTTGCCGTATCACTGTGACCACAGACGGACCTAATGCGATCGAACCGAAGTTATTGTAGATGTCAATCAGGATTTCAAGAGAAATGCACATAGTGGTTTGAAAAGGCTTTTTCGCCTACAAAATTGATTGCACGTTTCATTCACAGATCCGCGAGTCCGCGGAAAAAAAAACTGGACAAGCTTTGAGGAGGAGATCATCAAGTCTGTTACTGCTCCCCCTAAGCTCATAACGAAAACAAAAGTTAGGGGGACCTGTTCAGAACGTGAACAGTACCCTCACCAAGTGTTTGGATCTCGCATTCCATAGTGGAACTGCAGCGACTATGTCAGGAAATTAGAAAACCTCTAAACGAGTCACTAAAACCTTACTTGGGAAAGTAAGTAAAAAATATAAGAAGCTAATTCGAATTTTGAAGAATGCCTCTTATAAAGGTTTTACGAAAAGATCGAAGCAATCGGTGAAACTAGCAGCCTAGTCAAAGTTCTCAAAAGAGGTAATTTAGACAGACTCTAGACACTTACAAGATTTGATGGCACGTCCACTGTGCCGAAAGCAGAGCCTCTCCGTCTCATGTCTATGACTCATTTCCCAGGTAACATAATAAGGACCAGTTACCAACGAGCTCCCATTAACGAAGCTGCAAGTGAGCTGTCATCGGCTATTGGTTCCTTTTAAGTTGTCTGTCATCGATGTGACATCTAGCGTGGCATTGGCATACATATCGAAACCCTGGCGAAAAGATGACTACATGCTCGCCGGCAGCTTCATGCCTATTAGTCTGGCTTCGTTATATTGAAGAGAATGGAGAGACTGGTCGAGCTCCATGTGCGTAGAACTCCTTTGCGAATACATCCTCTGTCTAAAATGTAACATGTCTACCAACGCAGAAGACCTCGTGAGCCTGCTCTTCAAAATTTAGTGACCAGAATTGAAGACGTACTCTACAAGAAGGAATACGTACCGGGCACTTTCATCGACATTGAGGGTGCCTTCGGCAACTCGGCCAGACAACAACGCGGAGACGAATCACTAGTTTTGTGGATCAAAGCAATGCTGGTGAATAGGACACTGATTGCTGATGCTGAATGCTGCCAATATATGATGTCGGTTGTCTGGTGGAACAAGGTGCATGAAGGTTTTCCCTAACATATTTCGCTCTGCTCTAGATGCACTGATGTTCCTCCCTCCTCTTGATAGAGGGCCGCACTCTCAAAGCCATCTTCAATGAAATGAAAAGTGGAATTTTGATGATTTTCCGCGCCGACCGTCGTTTTACTCTGGTCTTTACATGCCAAGTCTGAGATAATGACACCAGAACTGCTGTTGTGAACAAACAAACAAACTGTGTCACTGGCTTCGGTCAGAATCTGAGCCACGAAGGACTGTAGTCGGGTCTTCACTGATGGCTCCAAAACTGATTTAGGATGGGGCGCTGTTGTATTTCTGATGAATGACGAAACTTGCGTCCGTCTTCTAAACGCAGACGAACTATATTGTGAAGAATTTGTAGGGTGGGCGAAGCATGTACATCTGTAGCGACAGCTAAGCAGTGCTGAAAGCCTTGTTGAACCCTCCCACAACTTCCAAGATAGTTTGGAGAATGTTAGACTTCATTGAGTGCAGTCGGAAGTCTTGAATCACTGAGTCTTGTTTAAGTTTCAAGTCATAATGCGATCAAGGGAAATGAAATCGCCGATGAACTTTCTAGGCAAGGCTCAGAGGAGAGTTTGTCAGGAGCCAAGTCTGCCTTAGGACAGCCTGCGTCCTCAGTTACGAGTAGGTGTTCCATTGACACTTGGGTTTCATATGCGCACAACTGCAGGTAGCATGATTTTTCAGGTTGCCGGTAGATCAAACGAATACTTCCCGACGACTTTAAGTCAGCGACTTTTCTGTTGTACCTTAATAGGAAAGACTGCATGCTGCTTAATAGCGTCTTGATGGGGCAGTACGCTTTTACAAAGTACTTAAACATGTTGAGCGCAAGTGACACAACTACTGTGGAGCACTATTTCTGTGACGCTGACCTTAGGCTGCAGATAATCGGCGCTAACGTGGTGGGTGCTGGTGCTAAGGGGTTTACTCATTTTTCTTCAAAAAACTTGAAAATTTCATTAAAAGGAACTTACAATGGACTAATTCTTTGGCTGAGTGCTCTGTTCCTCTGGTGCTATACAGTCGCCAAGTGGCATCTTTCCCTATTTCTATTTTTCGAAAGGCTTGCGATTAGACTGGTACCAAGTTGCAGGCATTCTTTTGATTCTTCCCTGGGAATTGTTTGGTTTATACGGTTTGTCCGGTCTGTTTTTTTTTTTTTTTTTTATAATTTACGCGTGTCTAAGGGGTTAGATACCCTTTTACTGTTGCCAGGGCGCGGCGGAAACGTAGAAGAAAGAGAAAGGAAAATTGTTTTGTAGTGGTTTGAAACTCAGGTGTGTTTGGTTTCGATATTCGCTCTCCAGGGGGGGGGGGGGGGGGGGGGGGGAGAGAGAGAGAGTCCGAATAGGACGGAGAGTTTTTCTTCACGCACAGTGATTCGAGGTATAATTTACAGTATTTTTTTCTGTGATTGAAACCCTACAACAGCCAAATCTACGTGTCAGTGTTATGCCTTCACACGCAGAATTTTTCGGTCTGAGTTCCAATTACGCAAATGAAAATCTGACTTGCCATGGGCAGGATTCGAACCTGGACCCTCCGAGTGAGAAGCGATTGCTAGTACCACTACACCACGGCCAGCCTACCCTGTTATCAACTGCAGTCATGCAGTAGTATTACGATTTCCTTTTGAAGTTCGGCAAGCCACAGAGTGATTTTCATTTTGTTTTTTTCATTTTGCCTTTGTAACTGTTGTGTTGTGGTAATCAAATAAGATGCACTCTGTTGAGAAAGACTAGTTTTGTGTGCTGCTGTATGCGATTCCAAACCAGAGGTATCTGCGACATAGTCATATGCAATTAAAGCTTGCAACTTAGCTTGCAGATAAAGCTTCCATTAACCAAGGTGGGAGAACGTAGGAGCCAATTCATTGGTTGGAGGTTGCCCTGCCAGCCAAATTTGAGTGCTGAACAATTAATAATTCCTCATAGAGTTGCAATGTACTCACTATTCAAAAGTCTCAGAGCGACAAGTTTGTTAAAGTGGTATTCCATACGACAAGGGTCTAGATCGGAAGCTCTTATACCATGTCATTCCGCTTGAACGACATCAACGACACATTTATGTATGCACACATCCAATGAAATGGTTCGCCTTCAAGAGATAAGCACCAACGACTGGTGTCAGGTAAGTAAAAGAGTCACACACTCCATTAAGCACAAAATTCTTGAACTCGATGAACAATGTTTCCACATGAAGTATGGCTGTAACACAGGTGACGTACTATAGAGTACTCGTATGCTCACGTTTTATTATCCTTGACATAAGCAGAGGATTATGAAATTTAAATATGCTCACATGAAGACTTCCTAATGATAGTGTTGTACGAGTACACTATACTCCTCGTGCCTGGTGGAGTTAACAAAAATGATTTTCACTTCCTCGTAAATCTTCTCCATATACTCGTATACTCGTACGCCAGCGTGCACCTTTCGGTCGTCATAGCTTAATCTCTAAGGATGAATTATAGATTCACATTGCTTATTCTGCCCAAATCCCATCTATCAATATACAGACAAATGTTACAATTCCCAGATACATAGTACGACTATACTGGTATATCCTCGGATTTGTGAGGCAACAAGGATTCCCAGTCAAGTACTGTATTGAGGCTAATCCCAGACTTCCAATCACTGCCAATGTATTTCCATCAACGTCACCAAGTCCTTGGAAAAAACGAAAATTCTCCTCCGTATTGTTGGCTTCGACAAAACACTCTCCCTTTAGTAAAGCACTTCACTTCTCGGTTTCACCTCATAAAACTGTTAACTACAATGGAGGACAATTGTTTAAAAGGCGAACAATTGACTTCCTGATTGATTCGAGTTGTACAACATATAATTGATTAGGGGCAGCCACTTTTATCGAGGACATCATATTAACTCCACTCCAATGGGAAATTTTAATTAATACCACAATGAGACCGCTTTTAGTCACCACTGCCATGACACGCGATTTAATCGAAAAAGTGAACAAATTCCTTTCAATTAACAATGCGCAATGGGACCCGGCATAATCCCAGTAAAATTCAAATACAAGTACATAACACAAAATACAAATATCCTGTCACAGGGCGAATGCTAATAACTTTTGTTGTTTCAGAATTTTTAACATGTCCCTCCAGTCATTCAGTCCAGGACTTACGAGTAGTATCCCTCTGTTTGGGGATGTTGGTGGCAGGAGAGGGATTTCAAAAACGCATATCGATTTTCGTCAGAGAAAAAAACGTTGAAGTTCCGTTTTTATGATGGCGTGCGGAAGTGTGGAAGGATATGAAAATTTATTGGCAACAGTTTCAAGTTTTCAGTTTGGAATTTTAGTTTTCAACACACCATCTGTGCAGGCATACCTAATGTGGGGAGGAGAGATTTACACACGTCATATGCACGTAAGGGTTATTGCTTGTAGCACGAGCACAAGCGTATTTATTTTCACAAATAATTTCACGTTCACCCATAGCCTCGGTCGGGTATTTGACGGGAAGCAGGTGTGTATCCGAATCATCTTGGCGCTGAGAATAAACTGTTTTTAGTTGTAAAGAAAATCAATAACCAACTGAGCGAAGGAAGCGGATGCCCACATCAAGAGTTTGGTTGGCTTCACCCCAGGATGAAAAGAGGGTACGAGTATCTAACTTTGCTGTGCCATGTCTTGCTTAGAAGAGTAGTCATGAAGGGTTGCATGAACTTTCAGGATCTTATTGTAATGTCAAACGAAATTAGGGCTCTGAATTCACGGTTGAAGAGAGATGTTATTGAAACGGTTGAAACAGGAGGAGTACAAAATCCTACAATATACATATACTCGTACTCGTACCTATGTCAAATTCAAAACAAATTGTTGGTTTTGAAAAGTTCACGAGCGTTGTGCGCAGAGGAGTTTCTGTTGAGTTATTTTGCGTGACTTGAAAGACAAGGGTTGGTTTCCGGAGGAGGTGCGTAATGTGTGTGTGGGTGTGTGATAAAACTGTTTATGTGCTTGTCCTTTCAAATGAGTTTTTAAGAGCAGGAGTTTATTTTATTTTGAAGGCTACATCTGACTTTTTTTACGACTATGCAATCAGAATTTATAAGCGTCCTGGCTTTGCTCTCACCTTGTTATGATCTGAAAATCGGAAATACTACGATGTATTCTTGTGCAGTAAAAGGAAACTACCAACACGGCGCCTATTTCAGGTTATTGGACTTTGAAATTGCTCGTTAAAGGGCTGTTGCACAGTGTTTTAAGACAGATTTGTTTTTTTTTTGTATATTTACCGACTTATTTGTTTGTAGTCAATCACTTCGTCCTGTATGTCGTACACCTCTTCTATCATTACATTAAGCGATACTAGAAAATACGTTCCACTGTCATGGAGAGAAGTCAATGTAGTTTTCATTCCCAATGTCGGAAAATGATCTCATGTTATCCCAAAGGACCTCAGACCTATAAGTCTATCATCTTTCCTTTTGAGAACTCTAGAACGACTAATTGATGTCCATATACGAGCTAAAATTGATCCAAGACTTCTGTCAACGGCTCAACATGCCTACTGTAAAGGAAAGTCTGTGGAAACGGCTCTGCACTCTTTGACTTTGACACATTGAATGATCCCTAGTAAAGAGTACACAATGGTTGCTTTCCTGGACATAGAGGGCACCTGTCATCTCTGCAGGTAGACAACTCACTTGGGGAGTTGATCAGACTTCTTCTAAAAGATGTGTCAGCAGAGGTACACCGCAAGGCGGTGTCCTCGCTCCCCTTCTCTGGAACTTAGTAGTTAATGAACTGCTGATATACATGAAAGCCTATGCGGATGACGTTGCTATAGCCGTCTCAGGTAAGCATCTCAATACCATTAAAGATCTCCTTGAAGTAAATCTCAATAGATTAACCCGATGGGCAGATCGCTGTGGGAATAAACCCCCATAAAACTGATCTTGTCCTCTTTTCCAGGAAATATAGAATTCAAATCCAATAAACGGTACCGGTCTAGTTTTTTCCGATACAGCAAAATATCTGGGTCTCATTTTTGACAGGAAACTGAACTGGAAACCTAACATTCAAGAAAGAGTGAAGACAGCTACAGTAGCTAATAAAGCTACTAAGATAATAAATCTTGCCAAAAAGCAGTAGGGAACAACCCACAATAACCCACTGGCTAAACATCTCGGTCATAAGACCGATACTTACTTACGGGGTGGTCGTCTGGTGGACAGCCTTAGAATATGCAGTCAACTGCATTAAACTAATCAGAGTTGAAAGAACAGCATGTCTATGCATAAGCGGAGCCTTGCGGTCTACCCCCTTTGCGGCATTAGACATTCTGTTTCATTTGACACCCCTACATATCTTCAGCAGGCAAGTAGCTGCAACTGCAATATTCGTGGACAAATAATTCATTTGGCCACGCCATTCTTAATACCTTAGGAATACTCACAGAGAACATCGATTACACCATACCTGAACTTTGGTTTGAGAAAAACTTCCAGGTAAGCTTCCCCTCTAGATCATTCTGGGAGGAAGATGATTTCATGGAGGATAAGTCAATCCATCTCTACACAGATGGATCTAAAACCGATAGCCTCTCTTTCCGTCTTCCAAATCACTGTAGCGTGTTCCAGGCGGTATTTTTGGCGATTAAAGAAGCTCTCTCCTGGCTGAAGATAAACGTGATATCTGCAGAGGATATCAGCATCTTTTCGGATAGTCAGGCCGCCATCAAGTCCCTGGACTCGGTCTCATTATATTCTAAAATTGCCCTTGAATGACGATCACCTCTCATGGAGATGGCAGAGCAGTTCAACATTCACCTCTGTTGGGTGCCGGGCCACAGAGACATTCCAGGGAACTGCAGATCCGATGAACTCGCCAAAATTGGAACCACTCTACCTATCCTACCGGACAAAGGTAGTATAGGTATACCAATCGCTACGTGCAAACTAACACTAAAGCTAGATGCCAATAAAAGAACGGACCTTAGGTGGACTGCTGGACAAACATGTCTAGCGACCAAACAGATCTGGCCAAGGCTGGATCTGAGTCGATCTAAGTGTCTGATCCTTTTAGATAGGAAACATCTCAGCGCCATAATAGGTGTCATTACTGGACACTGCCTCATAGGCAAGCACGCAAGAAGGCTTGGCGCTTTTACTAATGATTTCTGTAGAAGCTGCATGGACGAGGAAGAGGAGGAGACAATCCCCCACCTACTCTGCACATGACCAGCTCTCTCCCAGAGAAGGAAGTTTCATCCAGGAGCTTTATTCTACAACGACCTAAGCGATCTAGAAAATGTGGACTTTAACAGTCTCTTACGCTTTATCATAAGCTCAAACTAGTTCCAGTAGTAAGAAGATCATAGATCCACGTGGCATCACAATGGGCCAATAGGCCTAAGTGGGTTGGTACTTCCAACAGCCACTCTTACCTACCCTAAGCGAAACTATCGAGGCCTTGACTAACAAGTTTCTTAAGGTAGTCCCGTCCTATCCCTATCCCTATCCGAAAGAATGGGGTCGACATGTACATCCTTAGTGTGGTAATGGTAATAAATAAAAGACCCAAGGTATGAGTGAGTAGTGCTGTTCCAAAAATCCTTGGCGCTCATTTTAGGGGACCAGAAGTGGTTAAATTTTACCAGTAATGATTCAGAAGTCTGCGGGATGGCTTGGCTCATGTTCCTAATTGTTGGTGGCTTAAAAATGCTACCGAGTACTGATAATTGGCTTTTTCCTCAAGGATTCTAGAACGGATGATAGAAATGTACGTAAGAGATGTGATTGGCAACAGACGCTTATGCAACTGGCAAAGACCTCACTTGGACATCGGTCTCTTTTACTGGAAATGAACTTGAATTTCGGAAAATCGAGTCACAGAAAGGAGGTACAAAGGAAGCAGCTTCACAGTGCGGGGTTCTTCCATCGCTAATCTGGTTACTTTTATGTTGGAAAAGTTCTTCTTAATATTAAGGACAATGGCAATAACTCGACGGTCTATTATGACATGGGGCATGGGACAGATTATTCTCAGTTCTAAGCGAAAGACTCATCCACGCACTAGTAGTTATGAGAAATTAGGTGCAGGGCAAAGGGCTATTGGTCATCCCTTCGAAGACGGAGTTTGTTTTCTTCACAAGCCCACTTTTAAGGATCCCTAGATTGAAGGAACTGAGCTTAGCCTATCTGACTCAATGCAGTTTCAAGCAGGGCAAGCTGAACTGAAAGGAGAACATCGAAGAACGTATTCCAAGAGCAAGCGTAGCTTTCTACTTTTGTAAAAAGCATTAAGGTCCACATGGGCACTGGCTGCAATATGTATATTGGCTTCATACAGGGGTTATGAGACCCAATAGGAGGTTTCGAGTAAACCTTACGAATATCCGCAGGACCCTGCATTCAAATTCTGGAATCAGAATAAAAAGATAATGGCCAGCCTCATGCTGCTGAATCTACACTTCAGCTGTTTTAGCCTTGTGAGGGGTGAGCTACGACAAAACTGATTCCATGCTACTAAAGCTGTTCGCTGCCAGTCCTGATAGGAATGACTGGGGGGGATTTGCAAATCATCAACATGGCAGAACTGGTTTTCTATACCAATGGCTCTAAATTCGACACTGGCATGGAGACTGGATTCTACTGAAAATCCTAGGTTACCCTAAGTAACTAAATAGTGAAATAGTTTTTCAACAAGGAGTGTAGGATTTATTTTTTGAATGAAACGAACAGTCGTTGAGATACGAGTATCTCTGAAACATTTATTGTTTTATAAAGTAGACACAGGGGGGTTATTTATGGAACACAATATCTTTCAAATGACCACCTCTGCTTGCAGACCCTCATCTTTTTTCTCAAAATTTTCAACCACTCTTTCATATAATTGGGGCTCTATCCCGGGAATGGGGGAATGGTTGGCGTAGACTTTGCTTCTAACATAGCCCCAAAGCAAAGAAGTCTAACTGTGATAAGTCGCACAATTTTAGAGGCCAATGAGTGTCTCTGAAACGTGAAATTACGCGGCCAGGAATCTTTGTGCGTAATAACTCGATTGTTTCGCCACTTCTATGACACGTAGCAAAATCCTGTTGAAAGTAGAGGTCCTCCGTATTAATATCCGTTAGATTCGGACACAAAAAATTGTTTATAATACCTCGGTAGCGCGCCACATTGACCGTAATGGCTTTCCGGCCTCATTTCCGAAAAATATGGCCCTATGACCGCACCAAATAGTTAATTGCTCCGGGTGCATTGACATCTTCTGAATCATTCGTGGGTTTTCGCTGCTGGTTGGCCGGCGTTAATTGGATCTTATACGTATGGAGAGCCAAATCTTTCGTCAAAATTCGGTGCAGTGATATTGTGGAGAGGTTAAGCTCCTGAGAACGGTGATGAATCGAGGTGTTTGGGTCGTTTTCGACACTTTCCTTTACTGCGTGGATATTTTCCATTTCACATCCGGGGCGAACACGTTTCGGCGTCTTCGCATCTTGTATTTGATTATATTGCGCACACACCGTTCGGATAGCATATGAAGCATTGAAGCCGCGATTTTCGTAATAAAGTTCAACGAATTTGATTTGTTTTGTTTCATTGTGTAGCGTTCTATGGTAAATTTTCCAAATTTATAGATAACATCGGTCACTATATGCCAACCCTGCGTGCATCAGCTGTAAAATAATAATCCTTTCAAGCCCTACGCGTCTTGTTGATACACCCTTTACCATTATTCCGGCTGCAGCAATCATTTTTGAAAATAATTTCAGCGGGAAATCAATTGCTGAACAACAGCATAATCAGCTCCAGGATAATCAGATCAAGGATGGTATGACTATTTTAGAGTATCTACGCCGGTATTGCCATATCTCAGAACTTAGGTAGATATATGTAGCTGACAAGAATATGGATGTCGAGTTTATTTCGTTGAAAGGCGAAAGTATTACGAGCTGTCCTTATTGCATCTAAAGACCGGGCTATCTGACTAAAATAATTACAACCTTCTTTGCGAATAGAGCCGACCTCTATAAAGATGGATTTAAGGCGTACAGAGTAACTTGCGCTATGCCACAAGGCTCAATTCTGGTCTCCTCTCTGTAGAACTTTATGTTTGACGAAATGCTGCAACAAACAATGGCAAGCGATCGGCTTATCGGGTTTGTGAATGATATCGCAGGAGTGGTTGTGGCAAAAACTCAATAAGAAGTTCAACTGCATCCTAGGGAAAACTATAACATCGTTGGCCAGCCAGCTTTTCGGGTCAGATGTCAGGAAGTGGTTTTTCAAAATTAAGTCCTACTTGCGGGAAGTCAAATCTTTCCATCGCTTTGACCCACTAAGGGACTCCTGTGCATTTCGAACGAAAAATGTAAAAGCCACCAGGTCGAAGATAGCCGGTTAGGCGATGAAAACATTGAATGCGAAAGGAATAACATAGCAGAATCGCAACCTGACAACACCAATGGTATGAATCCTTAAAAGCCAAGACGGCCTTTGAAGTTCGTGCCTTCTATTTCCCCTAGGTTTTCGAAAAAGTATTTCCCTAAAAATTTTCTTCGACTCCGCGATATTGCCTCGCATTGTGGTTTGATATTGGCAACCTCACTATTGTCGAGTAGCCCTCCTTTTTTTTGCAAGCTCGTCCGCTTGTTCATTTCCTTTAATACTGCAGTGTCCTGGCACCCAGCACAGTCTTACCCGGTTTTGACTGCATAGTGCCTTGAGCACTGTGCGACAGCCCCTGACTGTATCAGAGTCGAAGTAGATAGCGATAGCTCTTTCGGATACCGATCTCATCTGTATTAGCTCAGCCGCTCTGACGACAGCCAGAACCTCTGATTGGAAGACACTGCTTGCGTCCGGTAGTCTTATAGACACTCTTAGTTCTGGGTCTTCTGGGAAGATACCAGAGCCTGTTCCTTCCTCTGTTTTTTAGCCATCTGTGAAAATTGCAATTTCATTTGACCTGATTATTGCATTCTTTTCCCAGTCTACCAAAGGAATGAATTTCATCCGTTATAATTGGATTGCCTAGCAGTAGCTCCGTTAGTACCGTGCCATGTCCGAAACTACTGCTCTTGAAGTAAACCCAGATTAGTGAGTCGTATCGCGAGGTTGCCAGCAAGGTTTTGATCTGTAAATCAAGCGGTGTTAAGTGCAAAAAGGTGTCTAATACTGCCGTAGGGGTGGTACAGACAAAACTAAAAAAAAAAATCGAAGAGACTGGCTCTATTACAGATGGCTTAAAGCTTATCCATCATCGAAATGCACGCTCTACGGAAAATATGGCTGCCGTTAGTGTAAGTGTTGAAGAAGATCCAAATCTACCGATTTGGTCTTGTCTTACGGCACATTATAGCGTATTCTGCCTTTGGATGTTGTGCATTTAAACCCTTGTAAAGTTCAACTCACTCAAGAATTAAAGCCAGCCGAAGTCACAGAATTCATAGAACATACGCCGATTGGATGCTTGAACATCAGGGTTTAGAGGACCAGTTTCACACAACATTTTCTCTAACGTTTTCACACAACGTTTACAAACAAAATTGTTGCATATTCGGAAGTGAAAATCCACATGTAACTGCCGAAAGACCATTGCATCCACAAAAAGTCACTCTATGGGGGCAATTTTCTTCGAAAATGACGAAGGTGTAATCGTCACCGTCAATTCTCATCGCTATAGCCAAACGAATTTTTTTGGCCTCAAATCGAAGATATGGGTGTGGAAGACATTGTGGTTTCAACAAGACAGTGCCACATCTCACACAACACGAGCCGTTTTGGCTTTATTTTAGGAAAAATTCCTGGACTAGTTATTTCGGGTTTAGGTGATGTTAACTGGCCGCCAATATCGTGTGAATTGTCGCCGTTGGATTTCTTTTTGTGAGACTATGCAAAAGATTGTGTTTATGTCTCAGTCCGCACACCCGTGACGCTTTAAAAACGAATATTCGACAAGTTATGGCCGAGTTATTGCCCGATATGTGTCGAAAAGTCATCGAAAATCACCTTGTCAGAGTCAAGTCCTGCAAGAACTCCCGTGGAGGCCATTTGAATGATGTTGTATTCCATTCATATTGGCAAGATCCAAACAATATATTGAATTTACTTTCGGAACCACAAAGTGGATGATCCTATATGATGAGCTGGTCAGTTCTTCTGGAGCCATAAACCTCTACCACGCCATCATTATCCGATGTCAATTAACAACTTCAGGCAACTCAAAGATGTCTTTGGTCTATTAAGGGTGACTCTGCATTCAAAGTCCTTATTCGATTCAGTTCTGAATATGGTTAAGCAGATCTAATAATGACTTTAACTCCATTTGGGGAATTATTTCGGTGATTGTCTCTATCATACGAGTATGAAACTGAAATTCTACAGACAAACTACATAGGTTCTCTAGAATTGGTATGTCGTGTTTTGACTGAAGTGCTCTGGAAAGTGCTTGTCATAAACAGACTTTTACGAGCATGTTGTCAGTACAAAACTAAAGTCATAGTTCCCTACTCCTAAGTAAAGTAATGACATTTTTTGCATTTGCATGTCATTCAGACGACAGATCCAGGGAATGTAACCTCTGCATTCCGAATAACTCATCAAATTCCCATTTTGTCAACGTGTTGCAACAAAGTCCCAACAATCGGGAGGAATTTCAAAAACTCATTTGGCATTCCTCGGTTATGTGTTGTAAAGTGATTGCCTAACGAGCTCTCACTAATGACGTTTACATGATTTAAATCGTAGACCTTCTATTCACAGGATAAAGATGTATGTACGAGTACACCTGTGGATGTGGAAATTTTTAATCAAATCGCATTGAGTGCTAAAACAAGTGGTTCATTCGATACATTCTATGGTACAACCAAGAAGCCGTGAGTTATTCGTACGTGCCATGGTTTTATTTTGGTTTCTTCTATCTCTCATTCTTCAAATCTCAGCGATCTCAAATCAATATTATTCGATTGCTAATGGAACTCTTTACGAAGATGTGTCCATTTGTCCAACATTCAAGGAATAGCCTTTGGCGCGAATCCATTTGGCTTACGTGGATTTGGATTTCTGGTGCTATCAAGTTAAAGGAAAACGTCTATCTCTCGAGTACGTCACAGGGTAAAGCTTATCTCAAGGCGTTGTTTTTATAGAAAACTCCAATCTCATCACGTTCTAGAGTACTCGTATACTGTCAGATTTATGTCAACAAATCAAATCCAACAGCCATCACAATTGTCGACTCTTGTTACGGTCTAAGGCACTTCTGTGCGAATCTATCGCTTATACGATAAGATACAGCTGTCAAGTACTCTGTACGTATCTTGTACTCACACTTATACGTGGCTAGACGAATTTTGCTGTTGAATTTCCATTTATGACTAGATAAGGCTCACTATGTAAGTTAGTTGGGCGCTTAAAATAAACGTCCGCATTAATCACTCGGATTCGTTTCCTTTTCAATTCTATCGTTAGTACGTGCTAATTTAAAACAATTAATTATATTGTGATTAATGGTCATTACAGCTGTAAACCATGTAATGAATTACTCTCCACTACTGTGGTGTTGTATAAATTTGGTTCATTTGCCAAAATCAACTTGTGAAAGCTGGAAAACCGTGTGCTAATACTCGTAACCTTCTGCTGTTTGTTTACTTTTCGAACGTTCTACGTCATAAATGAAGTTGATAAGACGGGATGTGGTAATCGGGGCCTTACGTTATCAACGGAACGAGCAGTAAAATGTAATTTTTCAAGTGTAGAGGGATTGCTGAGTTAATTATCAATTTATGGCCTCCTAGCATCTTGGAAACGGATTGCTTCAACTCGACGTAAGCAGACGTAAGTTTTATCTACTTCAAATTTGAGAATTTATGTTAAAGACTTGTCTATGTTTGCATTAGATAAGTAGATATCCGATAGATTAGTGAATGTTTCGATTGTTATCTCTGACTGTATACTCATTGAAAACTTCAATTGCTGCCGACGACGTCTTGTATTTGAAACATGGCTTATGTGTCGATGTTTCCGAGCCGAACTAAGCCGTACGGCTTTACGGCTTTCCTGTAAAAGATTTATTAAAAAGAAGTAAAGGCTGTAAGAAATTAATTTGAATTTCGTAGAATGTCTCCTATAAAGTGAAACCAGCAAGTTGGTAGACAGGGTCCTAAAATGGGGCAAACCAGTCAGATTGGAAATATTCAGTAGCTCTGATGGTACCAACACCGATTTTAGAGTCACTTCCCAGGCAACCTAGTAAGAGCCAGCTTATAACTAGCTCCTATCAACGAAGCTGCAAGACAGCTGAGTAACACACCACGTAGCTGGTATCTGTAATCGGTTGTGGTGACGGATAAGACAGTCAAACATGCTGTTGTTTGTTTTGATGGCTTCAAGTGCTATGTCACCGATGTCGTATATCCAATTAGATATAGACTAGCTGCTGGTTACTCTGTAGAGAATTTTCGCTGCTAGCCTGACACTGGCATAGCTGGTTATTTGAAAAAAACGTATGAAAATAAAATTTTTTTGGCCAAATTCGACCTTATTCATCAATATAGTCGCTTTCTAGAGTGATACAATCATTCCAGTGCCGTGTTAACATTTCCATGCCTTTCTTATAGAACGATTTGTCCAATCCGTCAAAATACGCTTCAATTTCAGCAATCACATCTTCATTGGAGCCATACCTCTATCCGGCGAACATTTTTTTGAGGTTTGCGAACAGGTAATAGGATCCGCGTTTTATCCATTGTTACATGCTGCATGACAAAATCCTTTTTATTCAGCTTAAACAGCTCCAAATAGCGCTCTGAATTAGCAACACGTTGTTGTATTTGGTCAACGCGGTACCAACTTTGAACAGAGCTTTCGCATACTCAAATCCTCGTGCAAAATATGATGTACACCGTCTATTGATATCTTTGCGATGTCAGCTATCTCACGCACTTTCGCTTTACGATTTGTTTGATGTTGTCCGGCGTAAGAGGTTCATTTGGGCGCTCGCATTTAAATTCAGCAAATCAGCAACAAATGGTTGATATTGACAGAGCAAATTCTTTTACAACACTTTTCAAGCCATTCTAGAGTTATAACGGTATTTTTCCTATCAAATAACAACGTTTTTTCAATCTACGAAACTCGTTCTTTTCCATGGTTTTGAAAATATCAAAAGGTGCATCACTAAAACTTCAATATCTCGATGACTCATGGTCGAAATGTTATCAAATTTTATCGTTTGAAAGCTGATACTAAACAAAAATCGAATGGATATGCTATTAGAGTCCCCATCTATGTGTCAGTCTTGAACCATCTGTTACATGCCGATATGGCATACGGCAAAATCGGAAAAGATGACTACACCCTCGCCGGCAGCTTCAGGACAATTAGTCTGACTTCGTTCATATTGAAGAGCATGGAGAGACTGGTCGAGCTTCATGTGCGTAGAACTCCTTTGCGAATACAGCCTCTGTCTAAAATGCAACATGCCTACCAACGAGATCTTGTGAGTCTGCTCTTCAAAATTTAGTGACCAGAATTGAAGGTGGACTCTACAAGAAGAAATACCTGCCGGGCGATTTCATCGACATTAAGGGTGCTTTCGACAACACAACTTTTGACCAATCACTAGTTTTGTGGATCAAAGCAATGCTGGTGAATAGGACTCTGACTGCTGATGCTGACTGCGGCAGTATCTTATGGCGGAGGTAAACAGGGGTTGCACACAAGGCCGCGTCCTGTCTCCACTGCCTCACGATCTTAATAGTAGTGATGTCAAGCACATGCAGATGATGTAGCTGTACTGTCTGTTGGATTGTGTCTAGCGACTGTCTGCTCTAAAACCGTCGATTCAAAACCGTGCGATGAAACTCATAGCTGATATTAATAACAGTCAGTCAATTAACCGTCTCGAACTCCGACGTAATGTCGCCTGTCTCACTTTGTTTTATCGCTATTTCCTCCACCAGTGTTTCATTGAAATGGCCAGTAGCATTCCGCCCCTTCAAGCCTTCAACCGTAACACCCGTCTCGCTATGAATGCTCATCAGCCCACTTTCGGACGTACTCTAAAATATCGTGATTCGTTCCTAAGCCTCTCTATTTCCTCTCATTATAACTTCCAAACATTTAAGACCAATGTACATGGGTACCTCTCTTTTCTTCCTCCCTAAGTTTCCTCCGCCCGTACTGTATATAAACATTTTAAGGGTACACAAATTCCTTGAGCGCCCGCTAATTATAAAAAAAACGCAGGCAGCCGTAGATATGATCAACGACCGGTGCACTAGAAATGGGCTTTCAGTCAATCCTCTCAAAAATGAGCTTGTTATCCTTAGGAGAAGGAGGAAGCTGACTCATCTGTCTCACCTGTTGGCATCTTGGTGTCATTCTGGATAACAAACTTCTTGGAACTAATCATATTATTTCGAAAGCCTCTAAGTTGCTGTCGGCTTTCTGACAGTGTAAAGGAGCTTTCGGCACGACATGGATCTAGCCCTCTATGATAAGGCCAATTATATCCTGCCTGACTCTGCTCTAGACGCATTGATGAATCTCCCTCCCCTCGATATTCATATCGTGGCCTGCACTCTCAAAGCCATCTTCCGTTTAAAAAGTAATGATCTTTGGTACACAACGCATTGGAGCTTTAATGACCTAGTGCCCGCCAGTCTTTTGACTCAGAGCTTATGAATATGCCGTCGGATACAATGACATTAGAACTCCCGTTGCTGTGAGAACACGAAATTGACTTGCTCTGTACTGACAGCCAAACTGCGCCTTAAGCCCTGCTGAACCCTATCACCACTTCCAATGGAAATTTCTTTTGGATCAATGGAATCACAGGAAACAAGATTGCCGATGAATTTGGAAGGCTCAGAAGAGAGTTTCTCAGATCTGCGTTAGATCTGTCTTTCTGGCTTTCATTGATAAGTTGATTTTATGTAAGCATAACTGAAGTCATGTCGACTCTCCAGGATGTTGGCAATCTAAGCGAATACTTCCTGACGTCTCTAATAGGTGAGTGACTTTCTTGATGTGCCTCAGTAGAATACAGACTACTACCTGGCATCGAAACCCGGCACTACACTTTTACTAAGCATCTAAGTGTCCTAGAGATAAGTGACCACATCCTGCGACCTGTGAGAGTGATGGCGACACCGCAGAGCATTATTTTTGTCATCGCCCGGCCTACTCTCGCATAAAGTTGCAGGTACTAGGCACTAATGTGCGTGCTGGTACTGTACGTGCTTCATCATTTATGGTCTTCACAAATGGAATGGTCCACTTATGTTAAGGCGAGAATCATGGGAGAGATGGAAAACATCATTAGTTGAGCCCGTGCTTAAAAAGCCAAATTTTCTTCTCCCTCTTCCTCCAAATTTCTCAACGAATGACAGAATGGTTTTTAGCAAGAAGTCCGCTGGGGATGTGATGGCTGAAAAGTGAAAGCATAGTCTACACCAACCTGGCAAAAGCAAGATAGTTTCATTTGATGTATCAAAGCCATTTGAGAGAGCTTGCCATCAGACATTGATTAATCTCTTCTTCGACGGGCTAGAAAATTCAATTCAAATTGTTTTGGGCATTTCCAGTCTAATATCCACAAAATAAATGCTGATGTCAGATACTTCATTGGCGTGGGCCAATGCACATAACGCAATGGTACCACAACCATTAAACACCTGTACATTGCGCATCTTAAGAAAGGTTCAAACATTGTGGCCATTTATTACGTTGCTCATCACCTCATCATTATTTGTAAAATCATTAAACCGGCGACGTGCTGAACATTTCGTGTGAAACTGTAAAAAATTAAAACAATTCATTGCTGTGGAAAGTTATAATTTCTACAACTCAAACTTATTCACAGCATGCTCGTACATTGCAGCAAGTTTACACAGCAGATGCCTGCAAGAAAAACGCTGTCATAATAGGAAAACCATTTAATTGGTGGCACAAATCTCAGGACTAATCCATCAGCCAGTAATGACTCCCACAACAGGTATAACCTTTTAAAATAAAAACATTTCCCGACACAAGGAGCAAAAAAAGCGGTAAAAATACATCAACAGCATAACAATGTAAACAGATAACACAAACGTACAGGAGAAACATCCGTTCACGTCCATTACTCGTACATTACACACCGGTTGGATCGTTAGCTGAAAACCACATCTGCAGTGACTTCCCAGGTACATCACTTGGTCTAGGATGGCAAAACAATTGCCAACGTCCTTTGATGTTACGTGGTACGAGGTATGAAATGGAGCGATAGCAAGAAATTCAAATGTCAACCTGTTCGCAAATGTCAACATTGTTATCCTCTACTGATACGTAGGAGTAGAGGATTCTATGAAATTGTAAAAGGCAGAGGAAACTTCTCGAAAACGATGTTTTTTTTACTTCCGAAGTATCCTGACAGTACGAGTATAATGAGAAGCAAAAGAAACATTTTTGAAACTCAAACAAAATATCGCTGCATCTGCGACGTACTCGTACAGAGTCCTAGTTCATTATTCACAATTCACATGCAACCACTGACCGAATTCGCGCCTTTTATGCACAGATATTGCAATGCCGCTGACATTCTGGTATTAGAATCTACAAAATGAGTAATGTATGTACGTGTAGCTGGCTATTGTGTGATTAGGCTACGCCGAGTGACGTCAACGTGCAGAGTGCTGCAGCTTAACGTATCACTTCAATTGAACTTATTTTACTTCCTCGGCTCACCCAAACGGGCCTGGCTTAAGGTGACACTAAACGACGAGCATGCTCGCCGAACATGCTCGTGCTCGCTATATTTTTCTCGTGTAGGGGCTGGTTCGCGAGCCGCTTGCTGTTGGCGAAACATTTCGATTTTTTCGTGCTCGTTGGCTTCGATGTTCGCCGTGTAGGGCCATGTTCGCGAGCAAACCTCATTTTTGCTGTGAACGCCACCGAGTGAATATCGTGGATTAAACATAATGGCAGCCGTAAATAAATAAATCACCATAAGCGCAATCGCTTGCGCTTCTTTATCGCACCTGTTCACAGTATGAGGAATCAACATGAAATGAATGCTCGCCAAATGTGTCCGTAGTGTAGGGGATAACGCAAACGAGCATGTTCGGCGAGCATGCTCGTCGTTTAGGGCTACCTTTACCAAACTCATAAGCCTGAGTTGAGCAGGATAAAATAGCAACACTGTAAAATAGCGGAAAAATGTTAGTATGGCGCGCCAACATTTTTCGTCGTCTCTTGACATGTTCATTCTGATAGGCTGTCTTTGACATTGACAATTACCTTCAAAACAGGATGTATCAATTGCTTCTTCTCGCAATCGGGAGCAAATTTAACTTCCTTGACACTCCGATCTCCTAGGTAACGATGGGACGAATGTACGATGGTGCAAACTTGGTGCCCAGGGGGTCTGCGAAATCTCGGTGTCATCAGGATAAAGCTAAACATCCGGACGAATTTTATCGAGTGAATAATTGATAAAACGTTTCTGACGCTTGAATATTAGACAGAATATTACATATTACAATATTACTGGATGGCGTGGCGCAAGTGATAGGGTATTGGCTTCTCAACCGGACGGTCCGGCATTCAATCCCAACCGGGATCCGAAAGACAAACATTTTTAATTTTTGCAGTTTTAGGCGACTGCCGAGGGGTAGTGCTAAGGAAAAAAGACTTGTGGAGGGTTGAGACGGTTTTGATAGAGGGGCAGAATAAATGGATTGTCCCTGGGCATAGCTCGAAGAAAACGGCGCTCTATGCTTTCGATTATCGAGATATGAACAAGATGATATGGGGACCACACTTGACTGGCGTACTCTAGGAGGGAGCGAACAAAGGTAATATTGAAGGACCTGGTTACGTATGGGTTGGTGAATTCTTTGGACCACCGTTGTACAAAAATTAGTGCAGAGTTGGCTTTAAAAATTATCTCATCGATATGTAAACGTAAGTTGAGCTCCCTATCACACAAAATGCCGAGGTCGCGAAGAGAGAGATTGAACGGAGGAGATAGGCTGGTTACGGAAGAGGTAGAGTCGGGGAAAACATTGGTGCCGCTTATGTGAAAACGTGATGGATTGGCATTTGGCGATATTAAGTTCCAAACAATTTTTGATGCACCAGATCGAGAAACTGTCAAGGTCTTGTTGAAGGAGGAAGGAGTCATGGAATGAGGAAATGGTTTTGAAAAATTTGGTATCGTTGACAGACGAGTGTTTGCTGATCCTATCGAGATCATTTATGGTTAATATAAAAAGAAGCGGACCTAGATGGCTGCCTTGTGGAACTCCAGAGGTGGCCAAAATAGGAGCTAAGTGGGCTGACCTAAAACGAACACTGTAAAAACGGTTTTCCAGGTGAGAGGATATCCATTTTAACAGTATGGGTTCAAAGCCGAGGGCAGACAATTTAAAGATGATTAACCGATGAGAGATTTTATCGAAGGCCTTGCTAAAATCGGTTAAAACTACATCGACTTCGTTGCCATTCTCTAGGGCTGAGAGGGTGAATCGAACGAGATTTGTGGTGGTTGACCTACGCTTCAGGAAGCCATGTTGAATGAATTTACATTAGTATTTTGAAATCGCTGGTTCCAGGTTTTGCATCGCATCACTAACAGCCAGGTTACATTGTTCAGTGAACATAGACGCTGGGAGTGAAGGGAATCAACACAAACCAAACGATATGGAGTTAACTTAAAATCAAGGCCTCTCTGTGAACTACATTACTTGGTATGTTGGCGAGAGCGTGAATAATGAGATTTCAGAAGCCCCTGAACCTCGAATAGATCACGTAACAGCACGGAAGTCTTCGTTGACCGTTTTTATCGTCTGGCTACACGACTTGTTGATGGTTATGGCGAAGCAGAGGGCGACGGGTAATGGGAATCGCTCGAAATGGAAAGGAAAGTTCAAAATAATCAACAGAATTCTCGAGATGATATCCTATCCTATTCGCGGCCACATCCGGTTAAGCTTGTGACTTCTTTGACATTCATTAATTGTTTTTGGTGCCCCAACTTTAAAAATTCAGCCCATTGCCCGGACGGGTTTAGTCAAATTCATAATTTATCCCGCTGTTGCACACAGCAGTCGAAATAACGGGTGAACAGATAGCAATGATAGTTTTTCCAATTGTTGTCTCAGCAGCTGTCAAAGTTACCAATGACATCTAGCTGTCAAAATATTCGCTAAGGTTTGCCATTTCATCATGCATCGTTTTACGCTTGCCTTTTGAGCGCGCGGAAGTGAATTTCGTCGTTTTTATTGGATCTGGAGCCATCAACCAGAAGGAGATTGGTTCGAAATGAAGAAAACATAGCCACCGTAGTGGCCAGTATCGAAGAAGACCCAGAAATGTAGATTTGTCGCCGATCACCTGAATTGGGCATCGCCAGGGAGCCAGAGTGACCTATTTTGCAGTTGGATTTGGGACTACATTCGTATATGATTGTGCTGACGCAAGAATTGAAACCGTACAACTATAGACAACGCCGTGAGTTCGCTAATTAGGCGCTGGAAATTTGGCCAGAGATCCGGATTTTGGAAAAAAAATCATTTTCTCTGACGAGCTGCATTTTTGGCTCAGCGGGTATGTCAACAAGCTGAATTGCCATTGTTGGAGCAAACACAATCCACAAGTGTTCAGCCAAGTATCAATGCATCCAAAAAAGTGACTTTTCGGTTCGATTTATGTCATGGCGGCATCATGGGACCTCATTTCTTTCGAAATGAGGAAGGAGACACCGTTACCGTCGATGTTAACAGACTTTCTGTGCCCAGAGCTCGACAGCAGCGATGTATCAGAGCTGCGGTTCCAACAAGACGGTGCTACATGCCATACAAGCGACGCAACGCTCGAAATTGTGAAGGAGACATTTGGGATTATATCACGGCGAGCGTTCATAAATTAGGCACCGCGACTATGTGATTTGATACCACTCGATTATTTTCTCTGGGGCTCCGTCAACAAGCCATCCACTTTGGATGAGCTCGCGGCCAACATTCGACACGCTATTGCCGGAATAATGCCGCACAAATTGGACTGAGTCATCAAAAATTGGACCGACTGATCGAAGCACTGTGGTGATGTGGTATTCCACATATAGTCGCATTCACGTAGCTTCAGAATAAAGCCAGAATCAATTTTGAACGAACAGACAAACGGACAGAATTCCTAAAAAAAAAAAAATTACTTTGGGTACATACTCGTACGACATTACCCAAATTTTTTTTTTTTTTTAAATATCTTCAACGTACAGACACAGCTTCATTACAACTGTATAATAGTTCAAAATGCCAGCAACTAAGACGCAATTTTCCTCTGAGTGTACACGCGCTTCTTAGCTTCCCCTATTCTCTTAGGAACTCTGCTTCTTAGACTCTGGAAGGCTGCATAACGCTTAGGAAGTCTTTCGAGTTTCCACTGTTCGTAAGCCCCATCACGTTCTATTATATCTTTTTGTATTTCAGGTGTAAACCATGTGACATATTTTGTTCTTATCGGTCCATGTGAGCTATACGGATGATGTTGAGGATGTTTAAAAGTCGCAAAGATCAAGTCATGTTTTGAGAAGGCAGACGCTGACAACTGGGTATATTGAAGTAGGTTTTCGGGGATACTTGTCAGGAAAAGGTCCAACAGCGTTGATGAGGTACTCGTGAAGTGCGTTGGCTTAGTAGTATTTATACACCTTAGACCAAGAGTACTGATTTTGTTTGTAAATGACAGCGAATTACTTTTAAGCAAGTCACAATTGAAGTCTCCGCACAAGATGATTTCGGTGTAGTGGCGTGACAATTCCTCTAGGACTGTGTACAATTCAGATAGATCCACAGTTTTATTAGAGCGATAAGCTACACCAAACACCAATTTGCTTGACCCATAATTTGTTATCTTAACGAAATGATAATCAATTAGTGAGTTTGCTTCTGATTTAATAACAAACTCAACATTTATGCAGTCGCGGACGTACATTGCTACTCCACCGCCTACACGACTTTCCCTATCAGCTCGATACAAGTTGTAGCCATTCATATCAACATTAAGACTACAAGTATTGGGTTTGAACCACGTTTCAGATACACACACTATGTCAATTTCTGACCCCACAAATGCATCACGAAATTCGTCGATTTTGGGCTCCAGACTTTGCGCATTAATATGGCATACATGAAGCCCTCTACACTGCTTGCAACGATTCTCAAGTCGAGCACGCAAATTGTTATTTTTGCTGTCAGCCGTATGAACATCGGAATCGCAAATCATTTTCAATAAATTTTCTTCCCTTATATATAGTAGAAAATAACGGCAGCGGGATGTAGAAAACATTTCGCTGAATGGGTTGCATTGGGTGGTTGGGTGGGTGGTGGCATCTCACATTTAATGGGGAGACTAAATTATTAGTGTAAATTGTGACTTGTCGTTCGTTGTGTTGTAATCATCTTACGCGATTTTAGTTGCTTGAAAAAAATAAATGCTTTTCGCTCACGGTTGGGATTGAACCTCGGACCTCGCGATTGGGGAGCCAATACGCTACCACTTGCGCCACGGCCACATGCTGCGGAGTGGCGTTAAGTTTTCATTTACATGAGTGCGGCTGTCAGTATTCAATTCGAATGTCAAAAAGATAGTAAACTTGTTGTATTCGTTTTCCACCGCTGAGGAATAGATATCTTTATGTTCAGCTGTTTTGAACTTTGCTATGATAGCAGTGTCGGCGAATGTTCGTTTATTTCTCACGCGGAAATTATTTTGTGGAACAGATGCTGGATCAGAGGCGAACGGTGTGACATAGTTTGGAGAATAATATAACTCGATGAGATGTTCATCATTTTTTCCCACTCGAGTTCGTCTCTGCGTTGGGCCAATAAGATTGTGTCAGGTTCTTCGAGCTGTTGGACTCGTAATGAGAGATCGGCAACTGTTGCTTAAGTACTTCGTCAGTCTTATCTAGTTTTAGTGTGAGCTTACTATGTTTTCATCCGGAATTAGTCATTTCAGTTCCTCGATTTGTTTTTTTGATCGCAACTCAATGCAGTTTCTAGATTTTTTATCATCGCTTTTGCCTGAGTGAATTATTTTGCTGATTTTTTACAGCAGTAACGCGGGTCTCGTGTCGCAATGGTTGTTTTTGTTCTTGTTGTTGTGAGAGCGACATGATTGACAGTTGGTAAAGAAAGTGAAATCGAGAAATGAAAAAAACACGGATAAGTGAATTGTTTGCGATGGTTCCATCGTTCTTTGGGATTCGCTAGGCATCATCTTCACCGACTATTTGGAGAAAGGAAGGACAATCACGGGGCAGTATTATGCTGATTTATTGGACCGATTCAGTGCCTATAAAACACTAACTGTGGAAATGGACTTAATCTAGGCGATTTCACAAAGGGACGAAATGCCATATCAGAAAGTACACGTTTTCCACGCTACAATATTCAAAATGGAGCTGGTAGACACCTGGTCAAGACATTATCAATCAGATCTAGTATTCAGTCGTTCGCAGATCTCCGAGGAGAATACATGTGCCTCGGCGTTTCTTAAAGTGAAAGAGTAAAAAAGGTTTTCTTCGTGAAAATAATTGGTCGCAATTTTCACAGTTGACTCGGTAGCCATAGGGTTAGCGGCGTCGGTTAACAAGTCGTGGGATACCGGTTCGAATCCCGGTTGAGACGACTTACAAAGTTAATTTTTTTTTTTTTTTTTTTTTTCCCTCAAATCAACAAGCAATAGGAAAAGAAAAAGAGAAAAAAAAAAAACCAACTGATGGATGGTGGAGAGCGCCCCGCTCTTCCAATAACCGTGGCGAAAGCCAGCAAAAGGAGGAAGAGGTTGAATACCCCTCCTAATCTTTCAAAAAAAAAAGATAAGTGCTGTTTCCACAGCTGAAGACGATAAAGAGGAGGGGGGCTCCAACAGCTTCGCCTCTCTGGCGTCATCTGAGTCGGAAGACGAAGATGGCCAAATTAACAAGATAAAAAGCAGCATACAAAAGCTGAAGCAAGACATGCTTGCTATTAAACAGAGGCAAATTGCACGAAGGCAGAGGGAGCAATCAGAAGTAGAGAGCTCCCTAAAACAACAACAACAAGAGCAGAAACAGCAACTGCAGCAACAACAAAACCATCAGCAGCCGAAGAAACAACTGCAACAAAAGCAACAGCGGCAAGAACACCAACAACAACAAAAACAACAACAGCAGCAGCAGCAAAAACAACAACAACAACAACAGCAGCAGCAGCAACAGAAGAAAAAGGAGAAGGTGCCTCCTATCAACACCTATAAATTAGAGGTAAATGAAACCAAGGACCTGTGTAAGTTGGTCATTGGCAATAATTTCAATATAAAGAGATTGGGGAACGATCGCCATGCCATCCACTGTAATACAGTGGAGGGCTACGCGAAAGTGAAAGAGCTCCTAAGGGAAACGACGACGGAGCACTTCTCATTCACACCGAAGTGTGAAAAGCGGCAATCTCTTTGGCACTGCTCAAAGAGAAGGAGTGCGAAGGGCTCAGGTTTGTGGGGGTAAAGCCGTTTACCACAGCTAGAGCCAGGCGGGAGAAACGGAGTCTGCCGTTCTTCCTGGTGCAGCTCAGTCCCGAAAGCCGTCTGGATAGTCTAAGGAGTATCAATGTCCTAGACTACCAGGTGGTTCACTGGGAAAAACTAAAAAGGAGCGAAGGCGTTATACAATGCGTTCGCTGCCAAAGGTTCGGGCACGCCGCGTCGAACTGCCAAATGCAGCCTCGATGTGTGAAGTGCGCTAAGAACCACAGTTCCGAGGAGTGTCCTCTGGGTGTTGACGGAGCATCCGATAGATCGAAGCTCTCGTGCGTATTATGTGGGAACGTGGGACACACCGCAAACTATCGGGGTTGTCCTAAGTTCACCGAAATTAAAAAAGCAAAATTGGCTCGGCAGCAGAAGGTGGAGGTCCAACGTTCACCTGTGAGGTTTCAAACACCAGCCGTCACGCCCCAAATTTCCTACGCCCAAATGGCGTCAGGTAGGGGGGCTACGGTACAGCAAGCGACTGTTGCTTCTCCGGCGCCGATGCCGAGAATAACGGAAGCTGCACCCAACATGCTAGCCATCTTGCTCGCAATCCAAGGGCAGATGGCTCAGCTGCAAAAGCAGGTTCAAGAACAGGCCAAGCGGGTGGACCAGATCTACGCGTTGCTGCCGGGCCTAACGCAACACATGCCGTAATGGGTACGCACATGGTGGAGCAAACTTTGAAGGTCCTTGCGGTGAATGTGAATTCATTGATTAGGATCGAACGAAGAGCCGCGATGTTTAAATTGCTACAAGACCAAACTCCTGATGTGCTTTTCGCTAGCGAAACAAAGCTAACCGATAAGCACAAACTGGAGTACAATAATTATATTGTTAGAAGAAGAAACCAGCCCAGATCCAAACGTGGAGGCGGTGTCGCGATCTTCATTAAAGAGGGTATACAATTTCACAGAGTGTACAAGGGCGTGTTGCGCAGGTTCCGGGTATTGGAGGCAGTCGTCGTTTAGATCCCGCTCCGCAGTGGAAAGCGGCTGTACTTGGCCTCTGTTTATGCACCTGAGGCTTCACAATCCACCCTATTCATTACAGAGCTCGACACGCTTTTTCGACTTCTGAGGCTGGAATCGGGGGAGAATTATTTTATAATCGGCGGGGATTTCTACGCTAGACACAGAGATTGGGGAAATAATTTGCCAAATACTAGAGGGAACCTACTACTCGATTGGTGGGGTCAGCACGATGTCATGTACAGACTCGGTCTTAAAGCGACGGATAACCAGTCGTTTCCCAGAGGCGGGTCTTATTTGGATCTACTGCTGTACGACGAACGTATACGACTGACAGGTACGAATTTACAAACGCTAAACTGTCTGCGCACATTCGTGTATGACAGCGACCATTGCGGTTTTAGCACCGAAATTACGGTTCCCAACGAAATTGCGGAATTGGAGGAGTTTGTCCAAAAATATTCTTACAACTACAGTAAGACTCGATGGACACGCTTCTCCGCAACCTTGACAAGAGCACTCTCCTCGAACACGCTCCGCCCACCGTCCAATAGGAATTTGTCAAACGAGGAGATCGACAATTACCTAAAACAAATGGACGAGACAATTAAACAAACTATGGACACTACAATACCGCGGTATCGACGTACGACTAACGAAGACCTGTTCCGCAATCCTACTATTGACGCACTGCACCGACAGAAAAGTAGACTTCTGACAAGACTCAAAAACTTGTACAGACAGTTAACTGACCGACAAGACCCGGAGATTAGGACACTGAAATCGTCGATTAAAAATATTCAAACGCTAATAAAAGAAAATTACAGAATTTCTGTAAGTTTGTATTGGAACAACAAGGTTCAGGCTGTAAACACCAGCAACCCGAATATGTTTCCGCAAATAAATAAAATATTTCGGAGAAAAAATCAAAACGACCTTCAGTGTCTTAAAATAGCCCGGACGACGGACAACGAACGGTTACTGACAATAGCAGGTATTGATCCAAATGAGGCCGCTGATGATGACGACTTTTTTGTGATCGAGGATCCACAGGAGAAAGTTGAGGCCATAGGGGCGACTTTCCAGGATGTATACAAGGCCACTGATACCACTGGCCCTAATTACGACCTGGATGGTCGTGTCTTTGTGCACGACTTCTGCGTTCGAAATGAAATAGAGAACTGGCGATCCGAGGGCTCTGGTTTCACACGGTTTAGCGACGAAAATATGGCAAATAACGTCATTGCCAGAGAGGGTGGCCTACCCCCATTCATTTCGAAGGAAGGACTCCATGAGATCTTCGACACAATCAGAGCTAAGAAATCAGTGGGAACCGATGAAATACCGAACATTGTGCTGCGACGTCTCCCTCTAGAAGCGGTGAACATTTATACCATCCTGTTTAATAATGCAATGAATAATGCACATTATCCAGCGCATTGGAAAACTGCGGTGGTGCATCCGATCCCCAAAAGAGATAAAGATACGAGTACTTCCAATCCGGCGAATCTCCGCTCGATCAGTCTTCTTCCACACATCAGTAAGGTGTTCGAGAAGGTGATCAATAGAGTCCTGACTAAGTGGGTTGAGGACAAACATATAGTTCCGGATAATCAATTCGGTTTTAAGGCGGGACATGATATCTCACATGCCGCGTCTAAACTGGTGTCCGATATCCAATGGAATAAAGGCAAAAAACAATGCACTGGTGCCTGCCTTGTTGACTTGGAGAAGGCCTTCGACACCGTATGGTTAGAGGGTCTTTTCTATAAGCTGACTAGGCTGGGCATCAGTAAACCACTCTTGTACATTCTCTATAATATGCTAACCAACAGACAGTTCATCGTGAAAAATGGCGATGTCACTTCTGCTGGAATATTTCAAATTAAAAATGGTCTTCAGCAAGGCGCGGTCAATTCGCCGATCCTGTTATACATTTATACAAGCGACTTGATAAGTTCACTTCCCCATACTATTGCGTACGCAGACGATGTGATAGCGTACAGAACAGGTTCAAAAATTGAGGTCATTAATACTCTCTTGCAGCATGACTTCGATAAGATAAGACCATTTTGCGATGACTGGAAGTTGAAAATCAACTTTCAGAAGTCGGAAACCATTCTCTTTAGGACGCCGTTGTCTGGAGCCTCTGGGGATACCAGAAAAAATTGGCGAAAGTTCTCTATCGTTGGACAACGCGGACAACCTCTTGCCTGTCGCAAGGTAGTCAGATACCTTGGAATCTGGCTTGATCAGTTTCTGTATTTTGGCAAAAATGTAGATGCTGCTCTGGCCAGAGCTATAGGTGCTTTTGCCCTTACAAAGAGACTGTTTTATAGCAGCCAACTCGATGCGAGGGTAAAGGTAATCTGCTACATGGCCCTTATCAGGCCCATGCTGGTATTTGGTTGTCCCGTGTGGTTCAATGTACGAGCAAGCTTAATGGAAAAGATTCGGGTGTTTGAGAGGGCCTGCCTTAGGGCGTGTCTTCGCTTGTACAGAACACCAGAGTCGGAGTACAAGAAATTTTATCCTAATGAGGTCCTTTACAATAGGGCGAACCTAATACGAGTGGACAACTTCGTAATTAAGCTGACTCGAAGGCACATTGCAAGAGCAATGACCTCGATGAATAACCTGATATCTGGGGCTTACTACCCCAATTACCTTTACCACGAGAGTGTGCGCTCTGACGGCTTCGTTCCACCGGAAGCATTCCTCTACCCAGATCAGATAGGGTTGATCCAGGATAGATCAGCGGTGCCGTTAATCTTCCATGTCGCTCGGACAGCTGGGGACAGGCGACTCAACTACAACAGAGACGTCGCACACGGCAGTGTAGATCGCCTCAGGTTCAGTAGGGCGGTGGGGAATCGCGATAAGAGGGATGTCGTTCGGCAGCACCAGCATTTCTGGTGGTTGAATGATGGAGAAGATGTTTCGTCGTCGTTTCCGTCAATTACGGACCAGCCTCACTAATGAGACAGAGCTGACCAATCTGTTTTCTCTGTAAACAGCGATGGCCGGCTTACATAGGTTTAGGTTAGCATTTAAGAAACATATACATATATCAGTGTATACTGATATATGTATATGATTGTGTATAACGTCTATGTGTGTTTATGTGTGTATTGTACATTTAGTTTAGGTAGGCTAAGGTTTATTTTAAGTTAGATACTAAGTTTTTATAAAAAATAAAAAATTATGTCCATATGCTAAGTTTTGTTAACAAATTTTTTTCTTAGCTTTAAGTATACAAAATAAATAGTTCTAAGAAAATGTAAATGAAGTCGAAAGACATAGTTATAAGAATTTAGAGTAGCTTAGAGTGCCTGTGTGGGGCCAGTAAGTTAGTGTAAGATTATTAAGTAATTGTAAGCTAGCATTTAAGCATTTTTTGTTAGAATGTAAGAGTTAGTGTTAAGAAAATAAAATGCATATAAAACTAAAACTAAAACTAACACTTTATAGCAGGAAGTAGCTGACCACTTTTCGCTGATGTTAAAGCCACATTTGAGAGCATTTATAGAGACCAGCTGCAAATAGAGCCATGTCAAGTGTTACCATCCCTGCTAAATGCGTCCGTCTGTATACGATGGTTATGGAGAACGCTCTGCTCAATAAAAGTCGGCAACGACACAAACCGAAATGTCAGGGAATGACCATCATCCTCTTAAAAATTGTGCCGAGCTCACAGACTAATATTCATTTAAAAGGTCTGAACAACTGCTGGTGTACGTCAACGATATTGGCAGAAGCTCTGAAAATAAGTTTATTCCAAAATAAGGAAAGTATGTAGTGTGGGTAAGAAAGGACACCCAAAACCAATAGCTCTGACAGCATGTCACAACAGAACGCTATAGCTTTGAGGTGGTAAAAGGCCTAACCGCTGGTGGAATACCATTACTACTTTGCACCTAAATGATAGATCTCATGATAGGCCTAATAGGAGTGAACTCTCGTGTACCTTTCATGGTGAATGACCCGGAAGATCGAGCTATTGTCGTTGGCCATCGCCCTCGTAACTTTTTTGCCTTTATCAGGAAATCGACAATCCTATTCAGACGAGCAACTTGGTAAAGGGCTTCGTTGGGATAGTATCATACTTCTCGTACTCTGATAATGGTATTATAAATAGCCGGAGACAAGCCCTAAGACACTGCCTTTCAAATACCGAATTCATATCCGTGTTGTACGACGCTCCATTCAACTATACATGGCTACCATATGCAAGGGCTAAAGTCTTAATGGCTTCCGCAAGGTGTGTTTGTTAAAATACAAATACTTATCGACCCAGGTAGCAAGATATAGTAGCTAAGTTCACTTCCCGTAGCCAATGTCAGTCTGTGCTGTCCAAAGATGCCCAAATTTCCGTATCAATGGAATTCTAAAAATTTATTGAAAATTTAATCGAACATACCTACGAGTACATATGTACGTTGCTGAAAAGTATTGATGACCTCGAATTTTGGGCCTGTTTTGTACCTGACTGAATCGTCTGTGTACGCCATAGCGTGTTTGAGTGAGCTGACTAGATGTCAAAGAGTATCGGTAAAATCACTGCTCCCTGTTGTAAGCTGTTTTTGGTTGCAAAGGCTTTGTTAAAGATGTAGATGTCGTGTCCATGAACATCAGCCTGTTGTAAATCATGTATCATATAGCAGAGTTTGCGGAATGTCCAGATTGGTCAGTTCTGTCGGAGGCGCATCAAGAATAGAGTCTTGCTCCGCTCTAAAAGCAAACCAATTTTCCGGAATTATATTATTTTCCTCAACCCTTCTGTTTGGGTCTTGCCCGTTTAGGTCCGTATAGTGAGGATGGATCCGTAGTGATCACAATCGCTCTTGAACACCTACAAACAGTTCAGTATGTTTCGATTCGCGTTCATCAGTTCTAGTCTCAGAGACAAGTCCAAAAAATATATATCTCAAGTTTTTACTCAACTATACATATATTGACCCCACCAATAGTGTAAGTGGTTACTAATAGGATTCCGCGAATTACTTCTTCATGCCGCATGGCTAGCGTTAAAATCTCCGAGGAATTTACCTCCTCGTAGAATGAAATTGGCTGCTTTAGGTGTGTTGAAGATGCTGGTTTGAATTGACTGTTTTAATTAAGGAATTGGACAGGGCACATAAACCTTGACAATTTACATACAAGGAGACATAAATCATTTCAACACAAATTCACCGTCAATATGTGGGCAGGTGTACTTGGAAACAAGTTAATCCAAATGGCAGATTTGGAGATAACTCACAGTTTGTTATCAAATACATCTGCAACTGCAGAGAAAGCTCGCGCTCGAAAATCGACTGCAGGAAAAGAAATATACAGCACGAGTGGCCGTTGAAGTGCGTCCGGTGCTATGGAATACTGGTTCTAGCGAATATAAATATTCAAGACTGGATGGCTGGCGCAAAGTTTTGGATGAATTACATATTGAAGGAGTCAACGTCAATGAAATAAAAACAACTTGACCAAGTTACGTGAAAACAAATCAGAGCAAATCACAGTTGAACTACAGACGGTGAACTGGAGGTACTTCAAGCAAATGCTATTTCTGGAGGCCAATAATGTGCACCAATCAACTGAATTCGTGTCATCCATAGAATTGGTAGTAGTTATTTCGTTTTAATTTTGAGTATTATAGGCATCAGTAGTCAGCGATCGCTCGATTTTAAATGAATTTGTGCTGATTCACCTCAACCCGTAACATCTAACGTTGAAATGGGTCAGCGATGCAAGCGCCAATGTATGCAAGCGACTCCGACAACACATAGCGGGTCATCCACTCCACAAATGTCATCTATAGTGACCAGCGCAGTAGCTGCCCTGCAAACATCCGACCCCAATTCAACCTTCTCCGACCACCAAAATCAATTCACGGAATTTACGTAAACTGATGCAAGTGATGTACAACTTCATGGACGCTTCTGAAGTCGAACAGTCACAGATAATGTCAATGCAAATTATTGATGAGAATGTGGTGGCCATGCAGCAGGATGTTGGAGTTGAGTAAAGCCACAACACTATTGCTCACGATGCCCAACACCTATTCAAAACGTTCAACAGCTTGCACCGGCTATCCGGTGTAACATTTTATTACAACAAATAAACTCAAATGTGTTTGTATTGTAAATTCTTTCTGTACTTCTTTTGCACTGCCTGGGCATTGTCTTTGTGGTTCGAGAGGATACAACGTTGTCGCCGACATACTCGTATGTATTATCGTGACGCCAATCACATTGTCTTATTAGATTGCGTCTGCATCATATGTATTGATCAAATGATGTACTCGGACCGTACTTCGTAGTATTTGTTGTCAGCAGATTGCAACACGCGAGTGTAATTTTTTGTTGTTTTTTCAGCATCCAAGGTAATCCTTGGAGAATCGCTAGTTACCCAACACCGGCTGCTCATTACAGAATTCTTCACAGCGGAATCACCAAAAACACGAAAGCCTGTTAGAAAGCCTAAAATCCGGTGGTATAACTTATCGAAAGAACGAGGCACAAGATTTATTGCACGCGCTAAAGAAGTACTTCTTAATATAAACGTTATCGCAGACTCACTTAGCCCGCAAGAAATGTGGAACATCATGCACGAGGCATGCATGACACACGCAAAGTCTCTTCTAGGAACAATATCAGGACATCATCACATCGAGAAAGAAACATGGTGGTGGAATGACGAAACCAAACGAGTTGTGACCGACAAGAAGCAAGCATTTCAAGCGTGGACAAAATGTGATCGGAGCAACGATATCGAAAAGTCTGGACTTGCACTTGAATATGAGCGACTTAAAAACGTTACAAAGAGAGTCCTGGCCCAAACCCGAGCAGCGGCAGCAGCGGAAAACCTTTACCAGGACTTGGAACAAATATCCTCACGATCGGCAGATAGAAGACAAGCTATTCAAGAAGTTCAAACGTCGTACAATAGTAAAGTGCCAAATATTTTTAGACTCGTTGCGCAAAGGCGAAAAAATGCGATGGAAATAACGTCGCCAAAATACATCAAAGACTCCTACGGGCACTTACTAACAAACGAAAAGGACATCTGTGATAGGTGGCTTGAATACTGTAAGGATCTGCTTAACAAACAGCTTCCACGTGATCGCGTCCCTGCAGCTGATCCATTCGAAGAAGAAGTTGCTGACTTTTCAACGGAAGAAATAAGTATAGCTATCGGAAAAATGAAACGCAGGAAAGCGGCGGGACCAGACAACATCCCATCAGAGTTTCGGTCGAAGATGGAATGTACCGGCAGTGAATGGCTGTCGAAACTCTTGAATAAAATAAAATGCGGACAAACTATGCCGAATCAATGGAGAAGTAGCTTTTTTGCAATCAAGCTGATGTCACACACGCTGAAAATCTTTGAAAGAGTTTTAATTAATTAATTTAATTTGCGATTACAGAGAACGTCTTTGCAAAATCATAAAGCTCGACGATAGCCAGTGTGGATTCGTGGAAGGAAGATCGACGGTGGACGCAATCCAAAGCTTGCGAATATGGATATGGACCGCGTTGAGATCTCAAAACGTACCGGTACCGGAAACGTATATACGAATGATACCAGACATGTATGGAAAAGCCAAAACTGCTGTTAAATGTACCGCCGGACTTACGAGAGAATTTCCGGTAAATGTCGGAGTGCATCAAGGAAGCGTTCTTAGCCCTTTCCTCTTTAACGTGGTACTAGACTATCTTTTGAAAGATTGCATGCACGAAGCAAATGTAACATCGATTCTCTTCGCCAACGACGCAGTTATCCTAAGCGATAATGTCGTAGATTTACAAAACGTCCTAAGTAAATGGAAAGACGCGCTAGAGAAAAACAGGTTTAAAATAAGTCGTCAAAGACGGAACATTTGACCTGCCCATTTTCGGATCCACTGCGACCTATTCTCGATATAATGTTGGACGGAATAGTTCTTCCGAAAACCACTAGGTTCAAGTACTTAGGATCAATAGTTAACGTAGAAGCGAAATATGACGACGACGTAAGGCACAGAGTAAGCGTGGGGTGGATGAAATGGCGAGAAAATTCGGGAATCTTCTGTGACTGAAAATTTCCACTTAAATTGAAGGAAAAACTTTACACCACGATGGGTCGGCCAGCTCTTAAATATGGTTCGCAGTGCTGGACAATATACGAAGTGTTTAAAAATAAAATGACGGCAGCAGAGATGAAAATGTTAAGGATGTCGACTGGAGTTACGAAACGCAACTGCATTAGATCTACGCATATTAGAGGAAGTCTACACATGAAGAATTTGCTAATCGAACAACTTGAGTCGGATAGAATTAGCTGGTATTGCCACGTTCAAAGAAGATCTCCGGAAAATCCCGTTAAGAAGGCAATATCAAATACGGTCGCTCCTACTAAAAGAAAACTAGGTAGGAAAAAGAATTCCTGGATTGCTCAGACGCGTTCTGCGATCTGCGACATTAGCCAACCCCATAAGCGGAGCAATAGCGATGCAGTAAAAATGGGAAACTCGTTATGCATAAGTTCGTGTAGCGAGGAAAGGGCTAGTAAAAGGAAAAGAAGAAGAAGAAGTGTATTGGTTTCCCAAACACGAGGAAACGCGCCGACATGATTCCAAAGGTGTTTTGCAATAACGTTAGCATAGCGAATGCATCATCTGCGACAATTACGTATGGGACGGTTTCGGTGGTGTCAGACACAGCTGATTCGTAGCCAATGCTTGATTGAAAGTGCAACGATTGAACATGCCACCGTCCGAATATCGTCCGTTCCGACCAACATCCACATAAATTAATCTGCGTCCGCAATTCCCAATAACACGATGTACCTACCTTTCGAAATGAATTACATTTTCAATATTTTTATTATAGACAAATAATAACCCCTTTCGAACGCTCTCCTTACCCTTATAATTATAAAAGACGCTACCCGCGTTTGGGGCTGCGACCATGACGATGTGTTTGCCGTCCAGTGCGCCTATGTAATTTGGAAATTGCCTTTGGGCGTGCTACAGCTACCCATTGCACCTGTATTTTTGATACCTACCATATGCAAATTTAAATACTTTTATTACACTCGTAAGTACATATATGTATGTATACACACATCTGTACTAACTAAATGCAAATACGAACCTTGACCACCAATGAATTATAAATTGCGTCCACAACTTCTGGAATAATGGAATAATGGTCGAGATGGTAGGTTGTGGAATGCGGAAAATGAGAGGCAATACGCCTACGCAAATCAAAAATGAGTTGGACTCTGTGTATGGGGACTCTGCACCATAATTTACCACAGTGAAATTTTGGGCAGCTGAATTTAAACGTGGCGGTAAGAGCTTGGGAGATGATGAACGTTCGGGACGTCCAAAAACTGCAATCACCGACGATAACATTGCT
Source organism: Volucella bombylans (assembly GCA_949129095.1). Lineage (NCBI taxonomy): Eukaryota > Metazoa > Arthropoda > Insecta > Diptera > Syrphidae > Volucella > Volucella bombylans. Next base: position 8,381,987 of record OX422141.1, read on the forward strand.
AAAGTTCACCAAATGGTGTTATACGACCGCCGAATTAAAGTGAGAGAGAGATAGTAGAGGTTATGGAAATGTCCAAAGAACGTGTTTGTTACATATTAAATCAAGTTTTAGGCATGAGAAAGCTGTTCGCGCGTTTGCTTACGTTAGACCAAAAACGTGTTCGAATGAACATTTCCAACACTCTGTTGGCGCAGTTTAGGCGCAATACTACTCGTAGGTGGGGTGAAAAGTAACCTCCTTGACCGCCAGAATGCGCTGCTACTGCAGAAAAGGTTATGGTGCCTTGAAGTCCGTTCATATTTAGGCAGACATGCCAAATTTCAGTGCGATACTGTCTAAAGGTTTGTTTTGACAGCTGATTTTTGTTGACGTGTTTGGGGTCATGTTCAGTATGGACAAAAACGATTTTCGTTCTCTCATAAAACATTATTTTTTGAGAGGCAACACGGCGAAGGAAACAAAAGAAAAGTTGGATAGATTACACCGTCAAATATTGGTTTCGAGAGTTTCGTGGTGACCGCAACTCCACTACCGATCAAGTCCGCAGCGGCAGGCCCACTCATGCGATTACAGAGGAAAATGTCAAAAAAAATACATGAAGTGGTGTTGGCTAACCGGAAAGTGAAGGTACGCGAGCCAGCATATACATCAAAGATTAGTACTGAGCGCACATGTCATATTTTGGGCAATATTCTGCATATAAAAAAGTTATCCTACCGCTGGGTGCTGCGCATGCTCACTCCTGACCAAAAACACGAACGCGAGAGCACTTCCAAAGAGTGTTTGGACTTGCTGATGCGGAATCGGGCGGACTTTTGGCGTCGATTGGTAACTGTTGATGAAACTTGGATCCACTATTACACACCAGAGAACAGAATGAGTCCCCGGCAATGGACTGAAGCCAGCACGCGTGCTCCGAAGCGGCCGAGGGAGGCTCGATGGGTCGGAAATGTTATGGCGTCGGTTTTCTGGGATTACCATGGCATACTCTTCGTGGACTACCTCGAAAAAGGAAAAACCATCAACAGCGAGGATTACTGTGCATTATTGGAGCGATTGAAGGCCGAAATCGCTACAAAACGGCCTCACAAGAAGCGAAAAAAAAAATTTGTTTTTGCAAGACAATGCGCCGGCGCACAAGAGCATCGCAACCACGGCTAAAATCAATGACTTACGGCTCCAATTGCTGTCGCATCCACCGTATTCGCCCGATTTGGCTCCCTTGGACTATTATCTCTTCCCAAACCTCAAAAGATGGTTCATCAATAAAAAAATCAGCTCACGCGAGAAATCATCGACGCCACGGAGGAGTATTTTTGCAGACTTTCCGGAAAATTACAAGACAACGCGCCGTCTCACACCTGAGCTGTTGCCATGGCGAAAATCCATGAATTACGATTTGAACTGCTCGACCATCCGCCTTATTCACCAGATCTAGCCCCAAGCGTTTTCTTTTTGTTCGCTCATCTAAAAACTGCACTCGGAGGACAGAGATTTTCGTCAAATGAGGAGGCAATCACACCTTCGTGAACAATTATTTTGCAGAGAAAAACGCCAAGTACCATTTGGACGGGTTAGAGAGATGGGAGCATCGCTGGGAGAAGTGTGTAGTGTTACAAGGAGACTATGTAGAAAAATAAAAAAAAACATTTTGAGAAAAAATGTTTACTGGAAGAAAAATGATTAGCCTTACTTTGGTGGTAAATGAGCCTGCCCTCCTTGGCAGTTGTTTTCGGCATTCGTGGTTTTCTTGCGGGGGTATTTGTGGTATACTGCCTGCGTCCTTATACACTTTTATAGCCCCATACACCATCTTTTTAGAACACATTAGATCCTTGGCAATAGTGCTCATAGAAGCCTTCTCCTGATAGTACTTATGAACAATTAGTTCTCTCATTTCCGGTGAAAAATGTTTTTTTCTTACCCGTTTTGGCTAAGTAATATCAACAGAAAAAATATGCAACCCTAAACGTCTAATCTTAACTTTAGTCTCATTTCAATATGTGTTTGGGTTGGTTTAGGTTTAATACTCCTCATTTTGATGCCAGATTCTGCCAAATGGCGTCGTGTTGATGTACGCTTTAATTCCTTTTTCCTTTTCCTTTACTTTTGCGTTCCGCCGACTAATTGTGAGGTTTTTCCGAAACAATTCACAAATTAAATAGTTGTCCTTACTGGTTGTATTTGCTTTGGTCCTCTACCTCGCCCATCATTGACATCAGCCTCATTCCTCATATCTCTTTATCCTCACAAATGCCTCTGATGTTTTTAAATATTTTGCTGCCGGCATGGTACTCATTTGCGGCCCTTTTGGGTGAGTTACTTCGAAACGCTTTTTAAAAGCAGCACTCATATTGTAATGAGGTTATACCGCCGAAGTATGGAAATATACTGAGGAAATGAAAATAGTGCAATAAAATGCAGAAAATAATTTGTGTGTGTGTTCAAGTAAACGACAACAGAATACAGATACTCATGAATTCAAGCCTCTTTCTGCAAAAGACTTATCGGGACGACTAAAGGAGACAAATTTGTGTCTGCAATTTTTGATTCACAATCTGTCAGCTCATTTTACACTGTCGTTTCCGATGAATACGAACACTAAAGTCCAATCTCCTGTCCTACTTCGATCGAATTTCAATTAAAATACCAGCAGATGTAGTGCGTCTTTTTCTAATAGATTCCATCAATACTCATTGAACCAGAATCACCATTAATTACAAACCATCTCCAGAACATTTGCCAAATTCCTTTGACCAGAACAACATCCTTCCGGAGTTCTAATTCATTTTCTCCCCCATCGCACAGTTGAAAGACCAAAGTCAAGTGCTCCATAAATTAACATAGAACTTCTGGAGCTTCTGCACTCGTGTTCGTTCTTGAGAAGCCTAATGAAATTACACTTTCATTGGGAAACCTTTTGACGCAAAGTTGCGTTGTATAATTAAGGTTATCACACAGACACTCTTCTTTTGCAATCTGAGAACTAAATGGACGAATTATACACCCTACAACGATGCAACCCTGAGCAACTGACTTTCCAGAACCAGAAAGTTTTCCAAGAAACCCTGCAAGGTAACGGATTGTGATTTTTAGTTTACGGAGAAAGTTGTCATGTGCGCAAATACGAGTAGAAGAGGATACGCACTAGCAACAAGTTGTTTTCTTAAAGTTTTACTTTTATAGTTGTGAACTTTATTTAAGTGAATCACGTTTGTAAGTTTATAGGGATGTGCTGTTGGAAATTGTTAGTGTTTAGCAAGTGTTGCAACAGGGGCGGTCAGAGCTTAAGATTGAAACACTTTGTAGGGAGGCAGCAATATATTAAAACTTTTCGGTGAGAGAGAATGGGAATTGATTGCAACAAATTTATCATAAATGTTGAACTCATAAATTTAACTGGAAGTTGGGTGCTGCGATTTACCATTGCGAACAAAAAAACCTGAGCTCACACAGCTGGTACAAAAAAGAATTTGGAAAGTTGAAAAATGTTGTCAAAGTTTTAGGTACGAGTTCAGATACTCGTAGTCTTTGTTCCAAAAAAAAAAAAACCTTCTCGGCAGTCTAAGATAGCTAACTCAGCGACTTCATCCTTCAGACTACGTGGCTTCTGATTAATATGTGTTTTGTTTTCTGTCTTGCATTATCTGATCTTTTAAACTGAAGGATTAAAACTAGCCAGGAGAAGAAACTAAAGCCTCCAAATGCTATCACTGCATATCGTACAGTTCGAGATCTGAAGAAACGAAATTGGTTGGTCTAGATCGTGAACTAAACTGGAGACTACATCTGTAGAAAGCCATTGAGAGAGTGGGAATTCTCTCCAGATTTAGGACCAAATTAATCTTCTGGCATCGTGGAGCTCCAATTTGAGACCTCACTTCACGAGTGGTTTCCTCGATGTTGGCTTCCAAGGCTGGCATCGTTGTCAGCTTATTCCCAAAGAAATAAACCCATCGTCGTCAAATTACACGATCTTGGAGGCCAACCAAATATCCGGCACACGCTTTTGAAAAAAAAAATCGTCGATCATGACTCTATTGACCATGACATTTCGATTTTCTTAATTTCTAAAGCACGGTACGATAATGTTGTTAGCCCATAAACTGCACCAAAAAGTGCATGGATCACATTTACATTTTCCTCGCTCCAGTTTCGACAATTTTGCTTTTTAACAAGAGCAAAATGAGACTCATCACTGAACAAATTTTAAAAAATGCATCAGCTTCCAACTGTTCAACCGCCCAATCAGCGACATCACGAAGCAAATGACGATTGCAGCAATTCAAACTTAAGCGTGTAAACCAAGATCCATGCGCAAAATCTTCACACAAAATCAATGGAAACACCAAGGTATTGCGCACAATGACGAATCAATGAATTAGACTCTTCCTTAACACTGCTCTCAACGGCGCCGATATTTTCGTCTATGCGCTCACTGCGCATTCTAGACAGTAGCTTGAAGTTCAAAAGCGTAAATGTGGCGCGAAATTGTTCAATTCGACCCTTTTGGTTGATTATGTTGACCGTTAAGTTGACGTAGCACCCTATAAACATTTTTAACTGAAAACTGATTTGGGAAATAAATTTCCATAACGTCTAATCGTTACTAGGGGTAAGTTTTTGCAGATGATTTGCCAAAGAATACTGAATAAAAAGATGGCGTTTCCATATTGAAAAAAAAACAAAAAACACCCTTTACTACCCGTTCAACACCGCGATATATAGGTAAATGTCAGGCATGAGACTGAATTTTTTCGCTATAAAATGTTGCAGAGTATAAGTATTAAACATGTTCGCACTTCGACACGATGACTCCTTTTAAATATATGTCAGTAGGTGGGTTTTCAAGTTCGGAAAAACGGCAGATATTCCGTCTTAATAGGGCTGATTCGTAGCACATTACATTCTAGCGCCAATTGTTTAGAATTGTCCAAAGAGCTGTCAAGCCGTGTCTTATGATAGCTCTAAAATCGGCGAAAAGAAGAGACATCGTTCCCGACTTGTGAATGCGCTGGTTCATTAGAAAATCTTGCACGATATTGAAAACCAATGGTTAACCCCGCTGTGCATTTATTGTATATTTCGTCTTAACGTCATCGTACGTCGCGTACCGTTCTTATATACGCACCGGGTACATTTGGATATCTGAGCGCTGTCCGTATAAGATCTTTGGGAAGGCTATCGAACATTTTTTCCAGATCAATGACGATAATATGCAGCTCTTTCGAAGTGTCGCTGTGTTTCATTATCGTTTGCCGTAAACGTAAGAATCGAGTCGTATGTCGACCTACTTCCTACAAAGCCGCATTGACTGCAGTAGTTGCGCTGATCAATGTTTAGCAGTCGCTCGTATATTTTCATAATATGCAAGATTCGCTTAACCGACAGGTAGTCGTTTCAATTTTTCGTGTCGCTTTTGACTTTATACAGTTGAGCAAAATTTCATGACCGACAGCCAAGACAATACTGCTTCGAATGAATCCTTTTACCAAGTAACGCGTAAAATGCTCTTTCTGCTACCCGTCTAACCAAACCGTGTCGAAGGCTTTTTCGACGTCCACTAGACAGGCATCTGTACATCTTTTGGCGTTAAGGTTCCAGTTGGTATCGGAAACAAGTTTTGTTATAGCGTGCACTGACGAGTGAAATCTTTGAAATCTTTCCAAATTGATTCTGCGGGATGATCTTCTTATCAATCAACTACCTCAAAAACCTTCCCAATATTAGGCAGGAGACTTATTGGCCTATAGCTCGAAAGATCTGAAGGATCCTTCTTTTTTTTAGTATCGGAAATACCTTCGATGTTTTCCAACAGTTTGGGAAGTAGCAGTTGTTAAGCAAGTTGTTAAAAATTACGCAGTATTGCCTTATGATTTCGATCGGTATATCCTTAAGTACAACATTTGGGATACCATCCAAACCAGGTGACTTTTTGTTGTTCAGTTTTCTGAATATTTCTGTAAGCTCGTCAAGTGTTGTGTAGTAGCTTCTTGTCTGTCCTGTTATCAGTTCGTCTGCTTGTAGATCCTCAGAAAACCTGAGTGGAATGAAAGTGTCACTGCTTTGGTTATTAAACCGCAGTAGCTCAAGCCAAGGGACGTCGAGCGACGTTTTTTCGCCTGTGAGCAACTGCTCCAGCGGCAAAAAAAAGGAACGGTTTTCTTCATCGCATCGTGACAGGTGATGAAAAATGGATTCATTACAGCACCTCAAAGGTAAGAAAGTCATGGGGCCTGTCCGGTCATGCTTGTACGTCGTCGGATCGAATATGATTATGCTGTGTACGAGGGCTGTATGATAAGTACCTGTTGTGTTAGGCAAGAAAACGCATTAAAAATTTTTTTTTTATTTATTTAAGGAGTGCCATCGAAAAAATTTATCCACCGAAAATTAACAAAAAAATACTGTAAAAATAGAACTAAAAAATTAAAAGTATTTATGTTATGTCTCCAAATCTGTGAAAAATAACAAAAAAAATTTAATCTTTATTTTTAACAAATTTTTTAATTTTTTCAGTAACACCTTCCATCATTGTTTTTATGGTCTCATCTGTCACCTTTTTAGAGCTATTTTTCCAACATTTTTTGAATTCTTCCAAGGTGTTAACAGCTTTTTTTGGTGACCCTTAACTCTTTTTTAACCAGGGCCCAATATCTTTCAATTGGCCTAAGTTCTAGCGAATTCGGGGGATTGGCCTCTCTGGGCACCACCGTAACGTTGTTTAGCTCATACCAATCCATCGCTCTTTTTCCATAGTGACATGACGCATGATCAGGCCAAAATAAGGGGAGCTCTCGATGATTGTTGTAAAAAGGCCTTAAGCGCTTCTGCAGGCACTCATTCACATAAATTTCGCCATTTATTGAGCCAGTCGTGATGAAAGTTTGGCTTCTGAGCCCGCAAGATCAAATTGCTTGCCAAACAAGGAACTGTTTTTGAAATTTCGCTTTAGGTTGGGTTCGAAACTTTGCTTCAACATTTCCTCTACCTTTGGCGGTATAGAATGCCTGCCCCGGAAGATGGTTGAAATCAGCAAAAACATAAGATTCATCGTCCATTATAATGCATGAAAATCTGGTAAAAAAATTTGATTGCAAAAGTTTTGCCCGTTTTTTCGCATCCACATTGTTTTTTTGCGTTCCGATCTGGAACCTTTTGGACTTTATATGTTTTCAAGCCCGCAGTTCTCTTCACTTTATGAACTAAAAAATTTTAACATTCAGCTTTTTTTGCCAAATTACGTTCAGAAATGTTTGGATTTTTTTTCAAGAAGGCTCAAAACCTTAGTGACCTTTTCTGGGTTCATAAAACCGGTTTTTCGACCAGACCCCTCTTTTCTGTCAACTGACAGGTTATCTTTATAATTCTTAATAGCAGTAGCAACTGTTTTCCTATTAACTTTTAGTGCCTTTGCGATTTTTATATACGTCCACTCTGGGTGTGCTAGGTGACACTTAATAATATTTTTTCTTACATCCAATTCAGACTCCATGTTGATTATTTTAACTACCAAACAGAAATGACATAAAATTTAAAAATAATGGAAGCATCCCTAGTATTACAAAAAAGAAGCATTTGATTGATTTTTCTGTAATTTTTGGAAGTAAATTCGAAATGAGAGTGGGTAAATTTTTTCGATGGCACTCCTTATTTCTCAACATATCATCTTGATCAAAACGTTCCCGGGATAACCACCGTGTGGCGCACCCATTGTTCCGATTTGAGTTCTGTTTTTTTTTTGTTAAGTTGGTACATCTGTTGTTGACAGATGTCTAAATCTCTAAATCTTAGCGTCATAGCTTGACATTTGCAAAAGTTACGTAACCAAGAGTACATCTATCTTTGTGTGTGTTGGCGATTTTTTACCATTTTAGAAATGGATGCAACAACGAACTTGTATTAAATTTTTCGTAAAAAAGGGTTTAATTCTGCGCAAACATTGGAAATGTTGGAAAAGAGTTTCGGCAACGATTGCCTAAAGAAAACGTTCGTTTACCACGAGCGGTTCAAAAGTGGTCGTGAGTAAATCGAAGATGATGACCGCAGTGGCAGACCATCGACATCGAAAACCGACGAAAACATTGAGGGAGTAAAAGAAATGTTGTTCAATAGCCGCAAATTAACCATCAGAGAGATAGCGGGGGACTTGAACATTGCCTATGGATCCATCCAAGACATTTTGGTTAATGATTTGGGTTTCCGTCGTGTAGCAGCCAAGTCGGTGCCAAAAGACCTCAATTTCATGCAAAAAAGAGCCGTGTTGACGTCGCAAAAGGGATGATTTGCGAGGCTGAATCCGATCCCACATTCATCAAAAGGATCATTACTGGAGACGAGACGTGGGTTTATGAGTACGACACGCAATCAAGACATCAGGCAAGTGAATGGCGTTCACCAAATGAGCCGAGACCAAAAAAACCACGTCGTTTTCAGTCAAAAAAGAAGGCAATGCTCACGGTTTTCATAGATTACAACGGTGTAGTGCATCATGAATTTTTGCCAGAAGACCAGACAGTAAACAAGGAGTATTATTTGGGCGAAAGAGACCAGAATTGTGGACAGAAAACTCGTGGATTTTGCACCATGATAACGCACCGTCGCACAGTGCCATCGTTATTCGTAATTTTTTGACGAAAAATGCAACAAATACCACCCAACAGCCACCGAATTCACCTGATTTGGCTGCCTGTGACTTCTTCCTGTTCAATCGAGTTAAAAAACCACTACGAGGAATGCGTTTCAGCAGCCGAGAGGAAGTAATGGAAAAATCGCAGGAAGCACTGATGGACATACCGAAAACCGAATATAAACCGAATTCGAGGATTGGATCAAGCGCTGGCATAAGTGTGTTGCGGTCGATGGGGATTACTTTGAAGGGGGCAATATAGATTTGGATGACTAAACTTGTATTTTTAATTTTCTGAATAAATTCCGGGAACATTTTGGTATGCAGCTCAAATGGCTTGTTCTGTCTGACAGCGAAATGTACGCGTATCTCAATGTGCATAAATGTACCTTTTCATATTTTCGGCCACAGGTCCTTGCACAAACTTCATAGGGAACTTATGGGAAAGAGATCAATTGATGAACCCAATCATAGATCCACAAAATGTGATGTATAAAACTCCGAAAATACTCGTAAAGTTCACTGGCCCCATTCTGTGCTATCGTCATTCTTGATATGCGGTTACCAGTGTAGCAAAGGGAAAAGTAATTGCGAACCACACAATTTGCAATCCTTCTGGAGGCCTTGTGGCCATTTAACGCAGAATTCTCTCACAGTAGAAGTATTGAACATTGCCATCAGTTCAGTTTGAACTTAAATCCATAAGCCCAAGTCCTTAGGCTGCCGCCTACATACCAACGAGCTGTCATATTATTTCCACTTCGCACATACCCTGTGGGGCCACACTATCACACCAGCTTCCTGTTCGATATTCGAATTTATGAAGTTGAACGAATTGGGAAATTTATCCTTTCGAAGCACTTGACTGTCATTTCCCCATTCCTTTATGCATTTCAATTGTCAGATTAATTCTTGAGAAGTTCATTTCCCCTTTGCAATATGGCTCACGCAGAGCAAGAATCAATATTTCCATTTTCAAGTTTCATATCGTGCTACAAGGGTAACTGCAACAGGCGAAAATACTCCAACGTACATCCGGCTAGTAGATACTCGTAGACATGGAGTGGATTTCATTGAAAGTATGAAGTAACACATTCCGTGCCTGGATAGGATTCTCTGGTATTCCCACAATTTTTCCCTTTGAGTCTTACAAGTACGAGTATGTGGGTAAGAGCTTCTGAAAAATTCAGATGAGAAAGTTGCATAATTTATATCTTGATCCAGACGCAGCAGTAGGGAAGAGGATACTCGCCGGTTGAAATAAAATGTGTGGTATTACCGATGACACTGTACAATTTAGATGCTCCATAATTATTAGATTCAAGCCAGGGGATTGTTGAATGTGTTTTATGAACAGGAGCGTGCAATAAATCCTTTGATTATGGTGCTGATTTAAAAAAAAAACGAATAAATGGAGAAGGTTTGGATGAATAAATGGCAGAACGGAACTGCGAAACGACTCCTTTTTTTGTAACAAGCTTCCTTTTCCTACAAACCCATTTTATATGCATCAATAAATTATTCGTGCTTAAAAGTAGGTACAAAGGACGAGCAGCAGTTGCCAGTAGTACTCGTATATGCCCAACCCAAGTAGCTGGTACATATTTCGAAACGTTACTCCACTTCGTTTCAATTACGAAGTTCAGAAAATGTGGAATTAATATTCGTTGTAATGTAATGTACTCGTACTCGTATGTATTGTATTTGTGTATGTTCCTGCTCGAATAAATTGCTGTTTATGGAGTGAAATGTAGTTAGGATCTTGAAATCTCATCCGGGCTATTGAGTTTCACAAAATATGTATAAGGCTTGCCCATTCCTATTATGCAGCATTACTCTGCTAAATGTTCAATTGGATGCCTCGCTTGCAGCAAGCATGATATTAATTGTAAGTTTCATCTACTCGTACTTGTATGTCAGTTTTGGGTTTAAAAATTCATGCAGATACAGCATCCTTAGAGCGAACTACTCCGTATGTGCAATATCTTCGCCATTCTCTTCAATTTTGAATTCTCCTTTGCGTCAGTAAAGCTCTTCTTCTATCGAATGTATATTTTGCTCTTGAAAATTTAAACGAAAATCTAAGGACTTTGTAAACTTCAACGGATTACTCAAACCACTTTAGGATTTGTAGCGCTCCTAGTTATAAAGTATCTGGTTTCAGTTGAATCGTTAAATGTCCTAATATTTAGAGAAATCAAAATTAGAAGAATACTTACTTCGCGGTGAACCTGAGTTAACATACCTCTCCAGTTAGTCCGATCCTTAACTAACTGCCACTCCATGTCGGTTTAGGTCCGCTTCTACTTGTGCGCACCAATTAAAGTGAGGTCTTCCGTGTTTGATTCGAAGACTCTGCAGGCTGAAATATTGGTGCCCTTTCGCACTATATGTCCTAACCATCTCAAGCGACTTATGCGCGGTTTTCTGAATTGGTCGATGTCGCCGTACAGCTCGTTGTTGAATATTCTCCTCCGAAGCACGTCAAGTCAGACGGGACCGAATATTGTACGAAGAATTTTCTCGAAACGACTGAGTATATCGTTATCCGCTTTCGATAGAGTCCATGTTTCAGATTCATAAAGTAGGACTGGGATGACCAAGGTCTTATTTAGAGTCTCAGTTGCCTTCTTAGCTAAAAGAAACAGCGATTAGCAAGAATAATTCTTCGTTTTATTTCTCCTGCGGTGTTGTTGGCAGAGGTGAGGTAGACAAAGTCCCTTACTAACCCGAATTTATAGCTGTTGACTGTGATGTGCTGTTCAATTCGTCGATGTTGTGTAAGACAATGTGCCGTCTCACACCTGAGGGAATGCTGTGGCGAACATTTACGAATTACGGTTTGAACGGCTTGACAAACCTCATTACTCACCAGATCTAGCCCCAAACGACTTTTTGTTGTCCACTCTGCTAAAAATTGCGCTTCGGATACAGAAATTGCAGAGAAAGACGATGATGAAAGCATCGCTTTGAGGAATATAGAAACTTTGTTAAGTCAAAAACTTTTCACGCAAGCCTCGTAGATATCTAGAAAAACGTTAGAAAAAATTCTACAAATCGGCACGAGAATATGTGCTGATATACTTCAGATCTGTTCCGAAAATAAATTAGACAGAAACTGCATAGTAGGTTTCAAATTGCAGCTTGAAAACTTGCCTTGAATGTTCTTCTCTTAAACAAAGACTTACCTTACAATGTGCTCCGAAGGAGGTATAAACTCGCAACAATAATGAAAGTCTGAATGAACTCATCAAGTAGAATAATGCGCACGAAACGTCTAGTCGTCGCGCACGCTTATTTTACTTTAAGTAGCGCTACAGTCCTTGGCTTTAACCTAGAGATCGCTCTCTCCATGTAGTGCGATCTTGCGCCAATCGTCTCCAGCTGGTCAAACTACCTTGACCGAAGTCCCTTTCCACTTGAGCACATCACCTAAACCAAGGTCTCCTTTATGGAATTGTTTCTTCGAAATATATTAGATTCGAGGACATTCTGGGACGAAGCAGTGGTATTCCTTCATCGGAATCGATGAATTCTAGCCTTGTTGACCAGGTCAGTGTCGCTGTTATTATCTTTTTCCAACTTTCGGTAATGCAAACAAGACCGAAAGTCACTCGAAGAACTTTTCCCTCGAAACAACGAGGAGCATTTTCGTTCGCCTTAGGTTAAACGATTAAAAGATAGCGGCACTCGTCAATAAGAGCTAGTGGATGCTAGTTGTGCATTTTTTGGCAGTTTTTAGTTGGCAGTCGTTTGAGTGAGTCGATGTGAGTGTTTTAAATTCTTGTTTTTGAAAGACAATACGCCTACGCAAATCAAAAATGAGTTAGTCTCTGTGTATGGGGACTCTGCACCATCCTTTACCACAGTGAAATGTTGGGCAGCTGAATTTAAACGTGGCCGTAAGAGCTTGGGACGTCCAAAAACTGCAACCACTGACGATAACATTGCTAAAGTGCACCAAATGGTGTTAGACGACCGCCGAATTAAAGTGAGAGAGATAGTAGAGGCTATGACAATGTCCAAAGAACGTGCTCGTTACATATTAAATCAAGTTTTAGGCATGAGAAAGCTGTCCGTGCGTTGGGTGCCGCGTTTGCTTACGTTAAACCAAAAACGTGTTCGAATGAACATTTCCAACGCACTGTTGGGGCAGTTTAGGCGCAATAAATCCGAGTTTTGGCGCCGATTAATTACTGTAGATGAAACTTGGATACACCATTATACGGCCGAAAAAAAAATTCAGTCAAAACAGTGGACTGCAAAGGGTGACCCGGCTCCAAAAAAAAAAAGCAAAAACTGTTTTTTCGGCTGGAAAAGTGATGGCGACTGTTTTTTTGGGATAGTAAAGGAGTTATCTTAATCGATTATTATCTTCAAAAAGGAAAAACCATTACAGGAGCATACTACGCATCATTACTTGCCAAGCTGAAGGCAGAAATGCGGAAAAATAGCCACATTTGCAGAAAGGAGGACAGAGATTTTCGTGAAATGAGGAGGCAATCACCTTCGTGAGCAATTATTTTGCAGAGAAAAACGCCAAGTACTATTTGGACGGGTTAGAGACATGGGAGCATCGCTGGGAGAAGTGTTTAGAGTTACAAGGAGACTATGTAGAAAAATTAGAAAAAAAATTTTGAGAAATTTTCAGACAACCCTCGTAGTTTGACTGGGACGATTCTTTCGTTGTTCGCGAAAGGCGCGCAGTTCTATTTTGCCAAACAGTGATTGACAAGAGCGATTCTTTGCTTGATCTCTGAGTGCCATTATTTGACGCTACCGCGGAAACTCAGTTATAGTTTGTCGTTGTGGAGTGCCGTCCGAGATCAAATTCCTGGGAGGGGTCATTACCGGCTTTTATGAAGTAAAGAGCTCTTTATACACGGCTATACATTCCTTGTCTCCATAAATGCTACCATATGACGCCTTCAGATGAATAAACAGTTTGTGGGTGTGGATTTGAAGCTCATAGGTCTTTTCCTAAATCTGCCATTGGGGAAATATCTGGTCGATAGTGAACTCACCAGGCCTAAAATCGCACTGATAAGGCCCTCATCAGATTGTTGATATAGAGTTGCAAGCGTTCACATAGTATGGTAAATAAAATGTTAAGGAGGCTAATTTCTATATAGTTGGCGTAGTTTAGACGTCCTCTCTATTTGAGGATCGAATAAACTATTGAAATAGTCTGCAACAGGGGTACTTTCATCCAACTTTACTTAACTCGGTTTGTAGCCCGTCAGCTCCCACAGTCTTATTGATCTTCAGTTTAAACATCGCTACCCAGATCTCTTATAAGTTGAATGGACGAAGTCTTTGCCGACCATCATCCTTGTTGGATGATTCTTTCTGTCCGACAGCGGAATTTTAAGCGTCTTCTCTGTAAAATAATTTGCAGAAGAATCCTTTCAAATTTTCAGCCTTGACTGTGATTTCTGTTCGGTATTTGTGTTCTTGACAAATTCTTTACACATTTTGGTAGAACTTCCAAATATTATTTCTGCACAGGCACCTCTCTATGGCTTTGATCGAGTATGCTTCTCTGCTTCTTTCCTTTCTGAGAAGCCAACATTCTTCCTCTCTCCTTTGCTTTCTACTCTACGTTTGCGAGCAGCTCTCATCGTTCATTGGATCGCCACCTTGTTTGACTTATGTTTCGGAGACTACTGGCAATGTCTTCCTTAAATCAGTGATGGTCGGGGTGAAACCTAGTACATGTGCAAGCCTTTGTATGATGCTTGCAGCATAGAGCTTCTCGAATAGTTTAAGGAAACTAGATTTGCATTTGATTGCAGCCGTTAAACTTCAAATTTTTTAGTGTTCTGTGGTCCTGAATATTCGCACCCTAGCTACGATAAGGTAGCGCTGTCTTAGTCGATAGTGGCTGCTCGAAATGTTCGAATATCCAAAATTGAACAGGTGACTACCATGCGCCTTTGTGAATGTTGAGGTGTGGGAAACGTGTAGTAGATGACATTTCGTCCAGCTACGAAGCCGATTAGCTTGGAATCATGTTGTGTATGTACCTGAAGTTTAAAAGTTCGTTCCTTCCTCGAATGACAAATCCCCATTCAAATAAGTGCTTCCTCTTCTCTTTATAGTAATCACCACAGAAGATGTCGCAGTTTTCCATCCTTCTTTTGCCCGGCCCATTTCATCGCCTTTCTTGGATGGATGTTGTATCCTACGACTTAGAAACTACGCTAATTGTTCGGCGGCACGTGAACTGTTAAGCGTCTAGGTCTTTGCCGTTTTTCGCTTGCTGGGATCTTCAACAGTAAATCTCACAGCATAGGGCAAAAAGGACCCTTATGCGAGTATGAGCGCTGCTTGAAACCTTTCAGTCACCATCTCCACTATGATAACTTGGCTAACATATGAACAATTCTCATGTGACCTGAGCTCTGAATATGTCGAATTAGCTTTAATGAAGTCATCGCTGGATCTGCATCTAACGTTGTCGTAGACTTCATCTAGGGAGTTCCTCCGTCAGAAGCGAACTCTCTCGTGATACATATACTTAGGGTAGTAAGCCCCAGAGATCACGTTGTTCGATGAGGTCATTGCTCTTGCAACGTGCCTTCGAGTCAACTTAATGACGAAATTGTCCACTCTTATTAGGTTCGCTCTATTGTACAAGACCTCATTGGGATAGAATTGTATGTACTGAGACTCTGGTGTTCTGTTGTATAAGCGAAGACAAGCCCTCTCAAACACCCGAATCTTTTCCAATAAACTTGCTCTCACGTTGAACCACACGGGACATCAAAATACAAGCATGGGCCTGATAAGGGCCATGTAGCAGATCACCTTCACCCTCGCATCGAGTTGGCTGTTATAAAACAGTCTCTTTGTAAGGTCAAAAGCACCTCTGGCTCTGGCCAGAGCAACATCTATATGTTTGTTAAAATACAGAAATTGATCTAGCCAGATCCCAAGGTATCTGACTACATTTCGACAAGCGAGTGGCTGTCCGTGCTGCCCCACGATCGAGAACTTTCGCCAATTCTTTCTGGTATCCCTAGAGGCCCCAGACAAAGGCGTCCTAAACAGTATGGCTTCCGACTTCTGAAAGTTGATTTTCAATTTCCAGTCATCGCAATATCGCTTAATTTTGTCGAAGTCACGCTGCAAAAGTATATTAATGACCTCAATTTTAGGACCTGATCTGTACGCGATTATGTCGTCTGCGTACGCTATGGCATGGTGAAGTGAACCTATCAGATCACTTGTGTAAATGTTGAATAGGATCGGCGAATTTACCGCACCTTGTTGCAGACCGTTTTTAATGTTAAAAGTTCCAGCAGAAGTCGCATCGCCATTCTTCACGATGAACTGTCTACTGGAGAGCATATCAAAAAGAATATACAGCAGTGGTTTACCAATTCCCAACCTGCCCAGCTTGAAAAAGACTCCCTCTAACCATACGGTATCAAAGGCCTTCTCCAGGTCAATCAGGCAGGCACCAGTGCACTGTTTGTTGCCTTTGTTCCTTTGGATATCAGAAACCAGTTTCGACGTAGCATGAATGATATCATGCCCCGCCTTGAAACCGAATTGATTGTCCGGAACTATATTTTTGTCCTCAACCCATTTAGTCAGGACTCTATTGATCACCTTCTCGAACACCTTACTGATGTTTGGAAGAAGACTGATCGATCGGAGATTCGCCGGATTGGAAGTGTCTTTATCCCTTTTGGGGATGGGATGTACCACCGCAGTTTTCCAATGCGCTGGATAAGGCGCATTATTCATTGCATTATTAAACAGGGTGGTATAAATGTTCACCGCTTCTAGAGGGAGATGTCGAAGCACAATGTTCGATATTTCATCGGTTCCCACTGATTTCTTACTTCTAAGTGATTCGAAGATCGTTCGGAGCTCTTCATTCGAGATGAACGGGGGTAGTACCCTATCGTTGGTGATGACATTATTTGTCATATTCTCGTCACTGAACTGGGTGAAACGCGAGCTCTCGAATCGCCAATTCACAATTTCATTTCGAAGGTAGAAATTGTGCACAAGGACTCGATTCTCCCGATCGTGGTTAGGGCCAATGATAACATTCGCCTTGCACACTTCCTGGAAAGTCGCTCCTATAGCCTCAACCTTCTGCTGAGGATCCTCGATCACAAAGAAGTTGTCATCATCAACAGCCTCATTTGGATCTATGCCTGCTGCTACAAGTATTTGTTCGTTGTTCGTCGTTCTGGCGATTTTAAGACATGGAACGTCGTTCTGATTATTTCTCCGAAATATTTTATTTATTTGCGGGAACATATTCGGGTTGCTGGTGTTTACAGCCCGAATTTTATTGTTCCAATACAAACTTACAGATGCTCTGTAATTTTCCTTTATTAATGTTTGGAGGTTTTTAATCGACGACTTCAGTGTCATGATCTCCGGGTTATGTCTGTCAGTAAACTGTCTGTACAAGGTTTTAAGTCTTGACAGCAGTCTTCTTCGTCAGTGTGTTGGTACCGAGGTATCGTTTTGTCCATTATTCGTTTGATTGTCTTGTCCATTAGTCTTAGATAACTGCCAATCTCCTCGTTTGACAGATTTCTGTTGGACGGTGGGTACAGCGAATTCGAGGAGAGTGCTCTAGTCAGTAATCTGGTGAAGTGTGTCCAACGCACCCTACTGTAATTGTAGGAATGCCTTTGAACAAACTCATCCAATTCCGCAATTTCATTGGGAACAGTTATTTCGGTGCTGAGACCGCAATGGTCACTGTCAGACACGAAAGTGCGTAGACAGTTTGTAGTTTGTTGGTTAGTGCATGTCAGTTGTATTCGTGAGTCGAACAGCAGAAGATCCAAATAGGACCCGTGTCTGGGAAACGACGGACTATCCGTCGCCTTAAGTCCGAGTCGATACATCACACTGTGCTGACCCCACCAATTGAATAGTAGGTTCCCTCTAGTATTTGGTGTATTATTTCCCCAATCATTATGTTTGGCGTTGAAATCTCCGCCGATAATAAAATAGTTGTCTTCCAATTCCAGCCTCAGGAATCGAAAAAGCGTCTCGAGCTCTGAGATAAATAAGGTGGATTGAGTAGCCTTAGGTGCATAGACAGACACCATGTACAACCGCTTTCCACTACGGAGAGGGATATACACGATGCATGCTTCCAGCACCTGGAACCTACGTACTACACGACTGTATACTCTTTTAAAATGTATACCTTTTCTGAATGGAGTTGGGTCGGTTTTTCCGTACTATTTTGTATCTTCTGTGCCTTATTTTGTGTCTGTTGGTAAGCTTAGTTTCGCTAACCAAAAGCACAACAGGGGCTTGGTCTTTAAGCAACTTAATTAGTGCGGCACGTCGTTCGAACCTTATCAGTGAATTCAAATTCACAGCAAGGACCTTCAGGGTTTGCTCCGCCACGTACGTACCCATTACGGCAAAAGGTGCGTTAGGCCAGGCAACAGCGCTTATACTTGATCCACCCGCGCGGTCTGTTCAGTCAAATGACGTTGTAGCTGAGCCATCTGCCCCTGGATAGAGAGCAAGATAGTTAGCATGTCAGGTACTGGTTCCGGTGCTCTGGGCGCTGGGGCCTGAGAAGCAACCTTCACTTGCTGTACCGTATTTCCCCTACCAGCCGCCATTTGAAGATTCTAGTGTTCAGTTCACTGCATTATCGGACTCGTGATACTGCAGGAGATGGTGGTGACTATCCTCGACGACCATTGGGCTTTTTATCGATTATGGGTGTCATCGCTGGGGATAGCTGTTGCTGAGTGAACCAGTTGAGTCAGATTGAAGACCGGAAAACTTTCGCGAGAATTCACTTCATAAACGATGCTGAATAGAAGTTACCGGACCATCGGTCACAATCTGGCGAACAGCCGAGTAGTTTTCTGCTGAGCAAACACGTGTCGATGGTATGACATCAGTAATTGAAGCTTTTTCGATTATCCTCTTCGCTGTTGATGCATTTGGAGCACTTTGAGTACCAAATTAGACTCCCTGACCCCACATATACTCGTAGTAGGTTTTAACCATTCAGAGTATATATACTTCGTTAATTTCCAATGCAAATGTTTGTGTTAATCAGATGTGACGCCTCTCTCTTGTCTAGATTGTCCTGGCTTTACTAACGAACCAAATGTTTATCTGTTGATGCAGGAAATGTTCCAAATTCCCAGGTAACCACAGAAGTTCCAGAAATTCAATGGTCATCTGCATCGTTGCTTTCAAAATATTCGCAACATCTACGACTCATACCGCAGGGAACCATGCGACGAACAGAGCACAGCTCCGGGCACCAGCTGGAGACTCTTCAATATTCCCACCTAAAGAGAAGTTAAGGGATAAAGATGGATAAAGCGAAATTGTAAATTAAATTTCCAAAGAACCATTATCATAGTCGATGATGAGCGACGATTGGCTAATAAGACATGAATTTCCTAATTTCCTTTGCGAAAAGTTTTGAAGAGGCCGGAAAGTCAGAGGATAGAGGAGAGCAGAAATGAAACGGATGCGAATAAAATTTAACTGATTAAGAGAGGTAAAAGCAGCGATTGATGTTAGCCTTTCAGTTTTAAGAAAAGGCAGTAGATCAATAAATGGAAATGTATCCTTCGGTTGGGGAGGGGGCTTTAATGTCTTTTACTTTAAAGGAAAGAGGTACTCGTATTATGTTGAGCCAAAATTAGTTGATGCACGTGCCACTAAGTCCTCTGTGCTTATAGCATTCAATATTCTTGTTATTCTCCATCCAAATCCGCACGGGTTATTATTCCAGTCGGCAGTAAAGAATTTTAAATAACATAAGATACCGGATACGATATTCTGGGCGAAGTGTGTATGCTCCGAAACACCAGATGTGCTTTTGTCTCACCAAATTTTCTATAAAATATGAGCAAATAATGTTTGTTACATTAGAAGATTGACTTCAGCGTCGCAAGACGTGCAAATGGCCGAATGTCTTGAATCATTTACAACAAGCTGGATACGGAATGAAGCTCGATGTTATTGAAACCAAATTGACGCGGACCATTTTTGAAACGAGTTATAAAATGGGTCACATACAACAATCGGAAACGTTAAAAATCGTGGACCCTTTACAACTGATTGACGAGGCCATGATTGACGCAGAAGATGATGGTGTGTATGTGGTGGGATTGGAAGGAAACCATGAGCGAATTGACCAGCAAAAAAAGTATTATCTTCCATCATGACAACGCCCGACCACGCACTTCTTTGAGGACGTCTCAGAAATTGCGATTGTTGTTGAATAGTAGGGGACTTAGTGCATATCCCTGGTGTATTCCGACAGTGACCGGCAACGAATCGGATATACTAGAAAAGATTTTGATTTTCATTGTTCCGTCGCTGTACATGTCCCTTGCAGTTGGAGTCTCATGTTTCTTTCTTCTTTTTTTTTAAGGTTGCCCCACCAGTTCCTTGACTGAATTCAATGCAGACCATGTGCCGATTTTGCTTCCTGTTTGATATTTTCTAGTAACTATTGGAATAGCTATGCTACCTCCGAGAAAACGACACTGGTTCCGAGTAATGACGTAGATGGAGAATACTCTGCTGCATAGATAGGTCACTTCAAGAGCTTTTTATAGTTCTAATGGTATCTTGCCTAGGTCTTCATCCTTCCGTTTTCTATAGTGCCGCAACTACTTGTGTATTAGTTTAAATTTTGTGGATAACGTCTATCTGAACGCTTTGTTATCGCCTACAAACTGACGTGCGGTGTCAGTCGGAAGAAAATTTGTCTTAACTATGGAACCTTAGCATCGGTTGCCCGATCTATTGGCAGATATCCATCTCCTTAACATCGCGTAGAAGATCTTCATCAGTCGCCTAAGGTGACTAGGACAAGTACTGGGAATAAATATTAATACTTCAGTCCGAAGGGTCTTCGATCCCTATCTGTAGAAACAACCCAATAGAGGAAGGTCCCGCTTTAGGTGTTATGCACAAGTGAAAGACAACCTCAGAGCGCATAACTAAAATCAAAAAGACCGTGCTAACTGGAGATGTTTATTGGTTAAGACCCACGTCCACTCGATACTGTAGCGTCATCTAAGTTAGTTAGAAAGCTACCTTATCTTACCATAACCTTACTTACTTACTTACTCGTAGATGGCGCCACAGTCCGGGGTGGACCAATGCCTCACCTAATATGCCTTTCCAACTAGCGCGATTTTTTGCCAGCTGCATCCAGTTGGCTGAGGGCCCCTTCCACTTGTGTGCGCCATCTAAAATGAGGTCGTTCTCTACTGCGTTGTCCCTCTGGGTTGGAATCGAAAACTTTATGACCCAGATCTCCGGATGATTTCGAGCTTTTCTGACGAGATCGGCACCCCTGTACTGCCCGTCCAGATCGCTGTTGAAACGTCTCCTTCATTCTCCAGCGATACAAACGCCCGAGAGCATTTTCACTCGCTTTCATCAGTGTTCAATCTTTTGCTCATAAAGCAAGAATAGAATGACTGACCACTAAGCTCGGTTTTGCTTTATAGTCGTTCCATTGACAATCCACGGCGTTCTTCTCATTATGTCAATGCCGTCTGCATATGCGAGTAACTGAACGGAGTTTTGAAGAGCTTGTAGCCGCTCGACGTTGAACTTCCTCGCAATGGTTCTGTGGCTTTTGGCTGTTACGGGCATCCGCATCCGACATTATTTGCTCGAAACGTTCGGACATCCAAAACACTGGAGGCCTAGTGTCGATCGCAATAGGATTAGTTTGATTGATGGTTTGTTGATCAGGAGTCAGAGTGGTCCCCTTATGGATATCACGGTGTGGAAATCGTGTGCTGGCTGGAGTAACATTACGGTCCTACCCTAAAATCAATAAGACTGTGTCCATTTCCAGAGGTGATGGTATGGAGGCTGTATCTCCCCACTGTATTACGAAAGATGTCCTTCTTGCCTAGCTTGGCATTGAAATCGCAAAGTACGATTTTCACGTCATATTTAGGGCATTGCTCGTAGGTTTTGCAGAGGAGCTCGTAGTAGCATTCTTTCGTAAGGTCGGTCTTCTCATCTATCTGTTGTCAGGCGTTCGTCTACATGCCTGAAGCTCAAGACTTACATATTCCCTAAGTCCTCTTACGGCGAATCCCCATCCAAATAAACGCTGCGAGCGTGCTCTTGCCATTTTAGCCAGAATGGGAAAGAATTTAGTCATGCTGTTACCGGGGACTACTACTGGGAGGTAGAGCTACGCTACAAATTTGATTGTTGCGCTGCTGACCCAATCCAAGTTGTAGAATAGTCAGCAGTTTCCGGATCAATCGTCGCGCAGAGCAGATGTTGAACATCGTAATCTCAAAAAATCTTCGGAAACTTTGAAATAAAACCGACGGTATCAAGCAGCGACATCGAAGTTCTCATAGAACCTGCATTATGGCTGACAAACACTTCCTTAAATTGAACACCAACGGTGCCAGATGGGTATCGTGTGCAGTAGCCACGATTAAGATCGAGTTTCTGATCTGGAATTTTTCGGGATCAACTAGGCAGTGTTAAAATTAAATTCTCAACCAACAGCATTCACTGAAGTGATATAAAAAATTCATTTGATTCCCTTTTGACATATGATTGGCTCTGCCATTTATTATCCCAAATTGTAAACCATCAAACGACTACTTCACCCAATAACCTCTTTTATTGATTTCCCAGTTCTCCATTTTGAAATCATAAAGCTGTCGGCTCCATCCCTAAATGTCTTAGCGCAATAGCACATCCAAATCCACTCCTTTTTTTGAGTTCACGTTTGATCGAATAAGTAATTTTTATTGGTGCCCCGGCAAATTTATTACCACGATGTCATGGCATAAGATTGATCGTTCTATGGCAGCTAAAAGCCACCACACACCGACGGGGTGCTGATTTGATTCGATTGTGAATAATGTATCCTTACCGGGATCTGCGTAATGCACCCATACCTAGTCAAACGCACTTTCGCAATAAACCCCAAAGGCAACGTAATCAATCGAAGAATTACAAAGAGGATATCACTGGGCTTTCATTAAATATTCACAGAGGTCACAGACTACGAGTATCAACAAGTCAGGACTTAGAAATCCTGGAAAACCAATGCCTTCCCTAAGCACGTGTGTCCAGGACTAAAGTCTAATTTGCATAACTGATTCGAAAAGAAGAACAGAAAAAGGGTATATGGATTGAATAGAAGTGTACGAGTATGAATATTTTGTGGTGCTTCGAGAAAGGTTGCTGGAAATGGTATATAGCAGGAAGAGCACATTTTTCGACTGACTGACTCTCATCTGTTTTAATAACGAGAAAAGCAATTCCAAAACCCAAGAGGCGAGAACGGCCACAGATAGAACAGAAAAAACAGACGGAAGCGAAGGAAATAGGGGAAGCCAGAAATTTACTGGCAACCTGAGGAAAGGAAGGTAAAATATCTCCAGAGGTAAATGCGGGATAGAAATTGTAATCCGAATGGTGGTGAGCAATATTTCATTTTCGTTTCTTCTTCGATTCTACTCGTAAATGCCTCTGAGATGGAACAAGTTAACGAGGCAGGTTGTTGTTGAATAAAAAAAAAAATGAAACGAGA
The DNA here is from genome assembly GCA_949129095.1 of Volucella bombylans. Lineage (NCBI taxonomy): Eukaryota > Metazoa > Arthropoda > Insecta > Diptera > Syrphidae > Volucella > Volucella bombylans. The sequence goes on from OX422141.1 coordinate 8,405,179, forward strand.
GCAAAAAAATTGATGGTGACATGTGAACTATGGCTCGACCTCTACTTTGGTCACGAGTTGGTCATTTTCCTGGGAAAAGTCATCATTTCCGTTTAATTACATTTGGAAGGAAGATGATTACAAGTTGAGGGGAAAAATGCATTGAAAAGGAGAATAAAAAATGCAATTGGAAGCAGCAAACAAATTAAAAACTTTTTATTTATGCTGCCCCACAACCCTCGACCACCAGAGTTTACGGCTTGAACGAGTGTTCACTTCCATAAAGTCAGGTTCTTTTCAGTTAAAAATATTTTATTTAAGAACTATTACTCTGACTTTAGTTGTGATGGAAGCCAGACTAGATTTTGTTGAATTATAGGTAGGAGCGAAGGACTAACGCTGTCACGATTTTATCAGAAATGTCAGAAGATCTGGTTGGATTTGTCTCACGTCTAGAAACGAGGTTATAAAAAAGTTGTGAAGGAGAACCCCACAAGAGACTAAATCATCGTAAAAAGGACAAACACTAGGCGAAAACTACGAAATTCGTAAAGGATGGCAAGAGCGTTTCAATACGATTCCTTACCAAGAATTTCCCATATTAAACATTCAATCGGCGGTCGAATGCTTAACCAGTGCAGGTTGAGCTCTCTTGTTCTACTGTATAAATGCAAAAGCGACACGAGAAAGTGTAACAACTGCAAAATGGTGAAGCTAATGTTGTATGTGTCAATTTGAAAATATGAAATTATTCAATCGAATTCTATATAGTCGACGGGACGATATAACCAAACTCCATGACAGTCTATACAGTTTTATTGGGCTCAAGTCGGAATAGTCATACAATGAGATCCAAAGTTCACGAATAACAATGGAAGAGCGTGTAGATAGCATTCATCCAAACGAAAGTAAAATGCACACTAAGAAGAGCAGAAGAATTTAAAGTTAAAGTTGCCAATTTAATTGGAGTGGCCTTCTTTTTCCTCAACGATGATAGCGCCATTTTAAGCAATAAAACGACAGCTCTTGAGCGAACCCTTAATAATTTGTATAGGGGAGCGTTTTTCAACATTTTCAGTGCTCAATAGCGGTAGACATTGCAATCGCTAGAATATTGTTTAGCCGAGAGCCAATTAAACAAGGCTACTCGTCGTCTAGAATTAAATGAAGTCACAAGTTATGATTTTGTGATGTTCTAAACGCTCACGGTACTCTTAAGAAAGATACGTCGCCTTCAATGGCAAAGATCCCCACAGTCACACAGTACGAGTATATGTTTTATGGTTTCGCCATCCTTCTACGTCATCATTCATCATTCTACGAGTACTAGCGATATATTAGAACCCAGTGTCCGGAAATCAAGTTAATATCACTCCTGTTGTAATTGAGGATATTTTTGAAGTTTTTGCTCAAGGGATAGATGGCTACTTTAGCCTGTCAAAGTCTTCGGACATTACTTTATTATGTTAGGCATTGCTTCTGTTTTCACATCTGCTCAATGCGTGGAAGGGCTTAGAGTTAGAGACACAGCAGAAGTGTTTGGCACCTAAGTATGTACTCGCATGTATCGTTTGGTAGAGTCCTTTTACAATCCACTTCATTACTTTCAAGATTCTGTGACATATTACCCACCGTAGTATAACTATGTTGCACTTGGCAAGGTATTGAAAGGAATTGAAGTAGTCTGATACAAGGCCTTAAGCGCTTCTTGACTAAACGTGGATATATTGATTGTATGCATATCTCGAAGCTTATTTTGGCACATTTTATGAGACAAATAACTCGGCCTGAAAGACACTTTTACATATTCAAAATGCCTTCAAGACCCTGTGATTGAAGACGAGTATACCATCCACCAGATTCGAGAAGGCAAAGAGAACATGCTAGATCAACAGAGTACGAACAGAAACCTACAAGGACGGACAAGGTTCGCAGTCACTGCTGAAGATATGAAAGAACCATTTCTGCAGACTGTTAATCGTCGATGGCGATCAACATTCCGCCATCATACACAACGACCCATTCAACTTTCACCTCTGAAATATGCCACCACGAAAGCTTGCCAGTCGAATACTTTAGCATTGTTGGGCTGATCCTGAAGAAAGGAGAATTTCTAGTCTGCACCAACTGTAGGATCAGTCGCCTCAACATCGCCTATTGTATAATCGCCTTAAACCTTTTATCAACCAACTGGTTGACCCTTATCCATGTGGTTTCATGCTACGAACAGATTTTTACATTTTATTTTCGCCAGATCTTGAAAATGGCTCTCGAATTATAAATGGGCACCCACCACTTACTCGTATTTATCGATTTTAATGTTGCCCAGAACACTGTTTTAACGGAAAAATTACGCAAAGCAATGTCCAGTGCTGGCATCGCTGCTAAACTTAACCGGCTCTGCAAGATGACCATAGAAAAAATGCGTATTCTGTGAAGGTTCCTGGTAAGGAGATCCACTTTCATGCTATGTCTTCAGCATCGTACTTGAAAGTATTGTGCGAAACCCGCAAGCCAACGACAGAGGTTCAATCTTTTAAAGTCTGAATAGCTATTTTCTTTTACCAATAAGGACTTGACAACTGTTGTTTTAAATAAAACGCAAACCATTTGAGATATTTCAAAAACTTTATTATCGGCTTGAAGTACAATCAAAACTTCGTTCATATGGCCACCGCGGGCACGTTTGCAGAGGTCGATTCGTTGGACCCAATTTTCAACAACTCGGCCATACATTTCGGCAGAAACGGCCGCTATTTAGCGTTCAATGTTGGCTCTGAGCTCTTCAAACGTCGTCAGCGTGTTGGCATAAACCAATGACTTAACGTAGCCCCACAGAAAATAGTCAAGCGGCGTTAAATCGTACGAACGAGGCGGCCAATCTACTGGCCCATGTCTGGAGATAACACGCTTACCATACTTACTCTTCAATAAATCGATTGTAGCGTGTGCTGTGTGGCTTGTCGCACCATCCTGTTGAAACCACATGTCGTCCAAGTCCATATCTTCCAATTCGGGCCAAAAATAAACGGTGATCATGGCGCGATAACGCTGACCATTGACAGTAACGTGACGATCGTTATCGTCGACGAAAATATATGGCCCAATAACGCCGCCGGCATGCAAACCACACCAAACAGTTATTTTTTGTGGATGAAGTGGTGATTCATGAAGCACGTGTGGATTTTCACCCAACCAATAACGCATATTTTGCTTATTGACGAACCCATGGAGCCAAAAATGAGCTTCGTCACTGAAGATGGTTTTGCGATGAAATTCATCATCTTGGCGCATGTTCTCCAGAACACAATCGGAGAACGTACGTCGCTTTAAATGGTCCATCGGCTTCAATTCTTGAGTCAGCTTGATCTTGTATGGGTGTAAACCAAGATCCGAGCGATGCCCAATTCTTGAGAACGCCGTGGAATTGACAGATTTGGATCGTTTGCGATATTTTCGACACTTCGACCAACCCGTTGTCTCACTGACACGGCAACATCACACAACGAATATGTAGACTCAAATTTTTGCACTAGACTTGTTATTGCCTGTCTACTAGGGCGAGAATTACGACCGAAAATTGGAGTTAACGCTCTTAAAATTGCAGTCACCGACTCCGAATTTCGGTAGAAAATTTTTATAATTTGCAGACGTTGCTCGTTAGTGTACTTTACCATGATGAAAATGTTGAGTTTACTGAATAAATTGACAGTGACAGTTTGATGATTAGTGAAAGAGTGCGTTCACAAATTAAATTCAAAGTTGTCAAGTCCCTATTGGAAAACCCATTATCTTCCTTTTACTGAAATTGTTCGATCTTCCAAAGAAAGTGATTCATCATAACACTAGCGCCGAGTGCCTGCAGGCTGATGCAAGGTAGTGCTCAGCGGTGTCACCACCATTTTTACAGCAAGCCTGGCAGGATTCTGTTTCAATTAGTGACACAATATACTTAAGTGCTTAGCAAAAGCTTAGTGGCCCGTCACGTCGTAAGCAGCCTGCAATCTTTCTTACTGAAGGACGGCTCTTACAGACGTCGGAAAGTATTCGTTTAGTCTGCCAGCAACCTAGAGAACATTCAGGTATTCATACCGCAGGTTCGAGCCCTGAAAATATCTTTTCTGGGCCTTTCATTGTGGCCTGGGTCCCAGATAAGTCTTAGTGAATTCAGCCGTCCGACTGCGTTCAAGGAAATCTGCATTCTTGAACCAGCTTGGAACTCGTGAGAAGGTTCAGCAAGGCAGACGCATCTCTGTAGTTAATATAATCAATGACGTTACCTTAGAGATTATTGGAAGAGTCTTGCCAATGACTGCTTTTTCGTACTCAAAAAAGATGGGGTAGGAGATTTATCCGAAAACTGTACGGGCTAACTACAATAGTAGAGTCAGAATTCATGAGTTTAGATAAATGGAACATGTAGAGTGGAAAGTCTTCGAAGGAAAACACAGCAGAAGACCTCACCTCAAATGGCACCCATGTGACCAGGGACCTTAATTACTTTGTGTGCGGAATTGGAAGCTAAAAGGCTGTCTGGAGAGTCATGCCTGATGAAATCTAGGTCCAAGTCCAGCCCTAAGTAAAATGGCGCTAAGACTCTTATTTGGATTTATCGGTTGATCCTCACGGACACAGTGAGGGGAGTGATACGATTTTTATGCATTTGCACACAATACATTCGTGTATACCAAGAACTATTATTAAATAGATACCTGCATAGCCAATGGCTTTATTTAAAATTACTGAGTTCGTTGAGCAGATCATCTATGACCTCACGCCAACTCTCACACTGATGTTTGACTCTAATTCACCTAATCTCCGGGATTAGGCCGTGATTAAACGATAGACGGTCGTGCCAAAAGCTCATTCAATGTTAAGGAAAGCATAGATGGTCTCATCTATTTGGCTTAGAAAGTAGTGTAGCGGTCTTTCCCTTGTTTTTACCCAGTTAAGGGATAAGAATTACGTTTAGCGTCCGTCAGGTTCTTGTATGTATTCTATTTTAAAACTTGCTCTAAGCAAGGCTGCCAATAGAGAGAGTATTGAGTCAATGCCCTTTTGAATCGGGAAAACTATATCTCGCCCTGAAGCCTAGGGTGGTTTAAATAAGCCAATTGCCCAAGTAAATTTGACTGTGTTAAAGAAGGTTAGTGAGGTAAAGCCTGTGAAATGCATACCGAGCAGAGTCTCCAGGTTAGTGACCTGTATGGCGATTGATCGGGAAACTACTGACTGCCCAAAACATGGATTGGGCCAGTAGCGCAACAATCAATTTCGTAATGTGGTGCTTGCTTTACCTCCTCGTGGTGGTCCCCGGGCAACTGTACATGTAGGCTTGCAAGTGCGAGATCGTCTAGAGTCTTATGTCTAGACTAGGTAACCTGGGCCAGCAATCCGCGTTACCGAAACTCGCCCGCTACGGAAACCGAAACAATGCCTCGAATAAGGACTGATAACTCGTTGACGACTTTTGGCTGTCGTACAGGACAAAGATTGGTTTCTGGAATGTGAAGACGCGCCTTGACTCACAGAGTGAAGGACCTCATAACGCCAGATTCCTTCAACTTGAACATGGGTTCATGCGATATAGGCTGGGCATATTGGGAGTAAGCGAGATAAGATGGTTAGATGCGGGTGAGTACCAATCTCCAACGCGTAACACTGTACTACTCTACTCCGGAAGACCAACCGGAAGCCCACGTGGATAAGGAGTTAGACTGCTGGCAACCTCACGGTGATAGGATTTTAACAGCCAGATTCCGGACGTCGCGTCATAATTATACAGCGTTACGTCACTACGGATGGTTCATCTGAGGAAGATAATGAGACTTTCTACAACCAGTTGGGAGCTGTATTTAATGCAACAGCCAACGCTGACACAGAATGGGGGACCTGAATGCCAAGGTAGGCAGCGACAACTAAGGTCTCAAACATGTGATGGGACGTCACGGCGAAAGATTCGTTGACTTTTGCAACGCAAATCGCCTTGTCATAAAATCAGTTGGGTGTCTCCAACCAAATTTACGATTTTGCCATCAGTCGCCGTTTTAGAAGCTGTCTTCTAGACGTCCGAAACAGAAGACGAGCGGACATGGGGTTGTTACGAGATCATCATCTTTTGATAGCGACTGTCCAATTACGCACTGCTGCCGTTCGAAGCTCTAACGGCGCGAGAATGCCCGAGTTCAACATCGACCGGCTTAGAGATCCCACAGTACACCAAGAACTAAGGGACCATATCTCACGTGGAGTGGAAACAATCAGCTGCTCACTGCCCACCACCATACAAGATCATTGGTATGCTGTGAAAACTGTTTTCACATGAGGTGCAGAAAGGATTGTCGCTCGATCGCAGGGAAGACATAGGGCGTGGCTTTCCGAGGATACCTGGAGAAGGATCGACGAACAGCTTAGAACCCGAATTGCAGCAACTCCAGCAGCAGGTGGGATCGAGGTAGAGTCCATATGTCGCATGAAGATGAGAGAAGTACAGCGTAGCATGGGGCGTGACAAGCGCAATTAGCAGCAGCTAGGTGCGACAGCAGAACCGTTTACAGAATCACCAAAGAGCTAATAGGTGGCCGAAACTCTACTCAACACCCAGTGAAAGGCCTAGATGGTTCGTTGCTCATGTCGGATGAGGATCAGCTCAAGAGATGGAAAGAGCATTTTGCTTCGGTTTTGAACCGAGTATTCGCCAGCAATATGCACCCAAGTCGTGGAAACAAATGCCCGAATTCGCATCGCTACCTAATAAGGCGGTAGGACTTGATGGCATACCCGCAAAGCTTTTTCGAGCTGCGCCAACTGCATCGGCAGAGCTAATGCTCCCACTTGTTGGGAGAACCTGGGAGGCCGAGAGACCAAGCTCCCTAAAAAAGGCAACCTAATGCCGTGCAAAAACTGAAGAGGCATCTGCTTGTTGCCTGCTGTGGCTAAGATAATATCTAGAATTATTCTGTAGCGAATTAAAGAACACATTGAAGACACACTCGACGCCGAACTAGCAGGTTTCCGCTCTGGATCCTCCTGTGTCGACCACATCAACACCCTTCGGATCATCATCGAGCAGTGCGTTGAATATCGATCGTCACTCCACCTGCTGTTCACCGATTTCGAAAAGGCGTTTGATAGTGTCAATCGTGAATTTATTTGGCGTGCCTTGCGCAGGAGAGATATCCCAGATAAATTAATAGCAATTATTAAGGCTACGTACGATGGGTCGATATGTCACGTTTTGCACAGAGGAAATCTGTCTGAGGAATTCGAAGTCCAAAGTGGAGTTCGGCAAGGCTGCATTCTTTCACGAATATAGTTTTTATTAGTGATCAGCGATGTGCTAAATGCGGCTTTATCGATGGGAAATGGAGGAATTCGATGGACTCTTACATCTGAACTCAAACACCTTGACTACGCTGACGATGTATGTCTACTATCTCACAGAATAATGGACCTTCACCAAATGACAGCAAATGTGGAGAGGGAACAAAAACAAAAATGATCATCAACTCATACTCGTATATGCATTGCTGGACAAACGGTTGAGAGAGTAGAGAGTTTCCAATACCTTGGGAATATTGTCTCAACCGATGGCGGAACCGAACTGGATATAGCCAGCTGAATAGGTAAAACGAAGTCTGCGTTTGGGATGCCATCTAAAATTTGGCGAAGTAATGCAATTAGCTTAAACACGTTGAGTCCGCGCTGCTATACTTAGAGAGTGACCACTACTATCACAAGAAAGCCTCAAACGTTCGTTAATAGGTGCCTGCGTAATATTTTAAGGATTTTCTGGCCAAACCGTATCTCGAACGAACAGCTTTATGAGAGAGCCGGCCATGAACCTATTGCACAACCATACAACGACGAAAGTGGTAGTGGATTGGTCACACTTTCCGAAAAGGTGACAGGTCCATAGCTAACCACGCGATGCAATGGAATCCGCTTACTCAGGTCCTAGAAGTACATGGCGTAGCACAGTCGAGAAGGAAGCACGGCAACTGGGAAAGAATTGGGGAGAGCTGAGGCACATTGCCAGAAACCGCACACGATAGCGCGTAGGCGTTGTAGATGCCCTGGAACCCAGACGGGGATATAGGACATAAGTAAAGTAAGTAGAGCCTCCAGCTTCTCATTAAGGTTGGTCTGCTTTTAAAAAAAGAAAAGCGGCTGAAATAAGTTTTAAAAGCAGGTTCTTTTTAGTTCTTAATTATAAGTTTGATTTTAATTTAGTTTTTTTAATTTTAGCGTGGTATATGCACATCCGGCATGTGTTAGTGAATTTTTCCTAGATGCAGAGTCGTGTACAATCCACATTCAAATAGATTTTACCATCTCTGTTGTGTAACCTTCCTTTGCCAGTAGGACCATCCCTTGTCACATAAAGGAATTACAAACCCTCAAGTCTGACTCATTTTATTTTTATGTTAATCGCGGACTTTATGATGTCAGTTCATAATGTCAAAGCTCTTGGCAATTTCATTTCATTTTTATTCCATTCCATTTCCACAATCTTTCAAAGGACTTCATTGTCTCTAAAGTCTTCTCAAATTCTACTTTTTTTTTAAATAACTCTTGACTCCCCAAAGTGAGTACTTATCCTTGACATTCAACCCTCCATACAAGCGATGGTTTTGCCTCACATACAGTACGAGTGGGAGATTGAAGTGACATGTAATTGGTACTCCACATTTATTAGTCATACAATCAAACTCAGGACTCGTGTCATGGTCCTTCTTTTTTACTTCTCCATCAACGTTTACCATGACTGTTATTACTGTACATTATCCACCTAATCTGTGATGCGTGCGTACTTTGGTTTAGAGATAAAGTAACGCCTGGCCCTTCCATATGGTATGTACTCGTAGTGTGTGTTTTTGTATTTTATAGCTGTAGGAGGCTGGCTGTGTGAAACCTGGATCTTCCGGATAATTTGCACCCACAAAAAGATATTATTACATCTGAGACATTGTATTGGTACATCCTTTGGTATCTTGTGGTTTTGGACTTATATTTACGAGTACCTTACGAGCCGCCTGGATTTATGAAGTGTACTCGTCTCGTATTCTACCACTCTACTCGTAATAGCGATTATTAGGAGAATTTAAGGCTGATGTTACCTATTAAAACACAATTTGCGGTTTTTGGTTTTTGGTTTCCTTCATCTTCCCCGGGCCTAACTGATTAATTAATTGAAAACTCCACAATGTGTGTAACTTTTTCAATTAGCAGTTATTACAACCAAAAACTGATAAAATAAAACAAAAGAGAAAAATTAACGGTGGCAGGAAATTTCCGGTATTTAATTTTCAGTTCATATTTCGCTTTGCGCGGCTGGTAAGATCTTGGCAAGTCGTAAATGTGCCACCTGAGTCTAGGATGCCGCTGAGGCGTAATCGTAGTGGTGTTGCCGTCATCTTTGCCTTGCTGCTTTTTATTTTTTTATGAGTCATAAACTTTTATAGGTATTTCGCTCCCAATTGGGCGGTTGGCTTAATGGGAAGAAAGTTGCGATACCATTTGGGTTAATTATACCCAAGACAGATTGAATTATCCTTCTAGAGAGAGTGAAGGTTCTAACACGGAAGATGTTTTGTAAGGAAGGTTGGTACCTTCGCAGTAACTTAAGGATTAAAGGTTGTCATTTATTTGTGGGTTAGATTAAGAAAAAGGTCAAAAAGCTTTTGACTATCTCTGGGGGCTAATTGAATTGCTTTATAGTTTGTATAGGAGTGAAACTGCTGCGATTTTGAGCGGCTTAAAGGTTCTTAACCTTTACTCTGTAGGGTGGTGGATTATTGGATTTCTGACTAAGTTTGAGGGAAAAATTTAAGAGGTAAACATTGGGCCTTGTGAATGGATGAATGTCTTATTGGTGGTTGTGGCAACGGAGCAATCCAGTGTGCCCTAATCAATCGCAAATACCAAAGATTAGTAGGCGTTAAATTGTAGTAAAATCCTCTAATATTGTGGTGATGAGTTAGATGATTGAAACAACGATATTTATTACACGTCTAACTCTATTCAAAATCCACACTGAACCGTCTCTCCTCTATTCTGTTATTTTTGTAGTTTTTGATTTGTCTTTATTCTATTACAATAAGTGTGCTGCCACAATACTCACCCCTTAGGAAGTGTCAGTGGTATGTAAACAAAATTTGACTATTCTACCACAGCGTGTTCTGTATTCTGTCTGCTGCTGTCAACTGTTGTTAATTGCTGCAGGTTCGCGGTGCTTGTTTTTGCGTGTTCCGATGTCGTTATGTGAGCTGCATTAAGGCAATCGATAGATATCTGCTTTCGCACGTTCTTCAAATCTAACGTAAAATATTTTTCAGCTCGGTCTACGACACAGACTGCGCTTGACGAATGGTTACTAGTCGCGTATGGCTTAAGCGAGTTCTTGAGTTGTTTTACGAAACCGTGCTCAAGAATTGCATTGTTTCCGTGAAAAAGTCACCAGGCAAACGGAGTTGCGACCCGTACATCATTTCAGCAGGCAATGCTTGCAAGTCTTCTTTGCCAATTGACCTAAATCCAAGAAGAATCATGGGAAGCACTTTTAGCGCACGATGTCAACGCTCTATTAATCCATTTGATGCGGGGTGGTAAGCCGTCGTGCGGATGTGTTTCGCTCCAACTAATCGTGTTAAGTCTCTGAACAATTGTGATGTGATGGTACTCAAAACCTTGAGAACCATTGCGAAAACAGCGTAAATACGACGGTCTCCGCTGTAATATCCGCCAGTGGATACACCTCGGGCCAGCGGGTGTATCTGTCTATGTATTCGTACATCCCAAAAATGTTGTTAGAGATGTTGATTACAATTCCATACTAACGAAGCCTTTGAAACAAACAGAGTAGATATTGTTCGTGTTGTTCGATGTTGTCAGACGCTACGAGGATGTCATCAAGGTAAGCGCTAGCGAAATTAAAGTCTTTTAAAACTTCGTCCATGAATCTCTGGAAGGTCTGCCCGGCATTCCTCAGTCCAAAATTCATACTCATGAACTCAAACCTACCAACACACCTCCTGAATGTCGATGCCAGTCTCTTTTAACTTTCCATAAAGTTCGGAGAATTCATTTAAATGCTGAACTACATTTCCATTCTCTGGCATTTTCAGATTTATTAACCTTTTGGTTTGTAGGTTTCTTCCAATTTCTTCCAAACCTCGTGTGAAGTTATACAACTGCGTATATATCCCAACTGTGTTGGCTTCACACTCAAGAATATGAACGCCAGAGCCTTCTCATCGTCCGATTTCCACTTGGAGACTGCGGCGGCTTCATCTTGCTTCTTTACTGTTCCATTTACAATTTTCCACGTACCAGCATGCACCAAAACACTCCGCATTTGGATCGACCAACTGTCATAATTATTATTATTAAACCCAAAATTGAGGGAAGGGTTTCGGCCCAATGTAGAGTTGCAATAAGTACTGGGTGCTGCGACCCTAAGAGCAGTAAGAGGTTTTAGGTCGGCCTCGACTCATACCAAGTTCCGAATTGGTATCTGAAACAGTGAAATGTTGGTGAGCGATGGCAAGGCGTATCCTTGCTCCCATGGATGTATGGGCATCCCGTAAGTTTAAGCCCACATGGCAGGTACTTACGTTAACCACATGAGACGTTCTGTCATAATTATTATCATCCAATTTATCAATTTGCAAAACCGGAGTACTCATCTTTTATTTATTTGAAATGTACTTTTTGAACTTTAATTACAAACTGATCACACTGCAGATTTCTGGGCCCATAACCTAATGAAATTAGAAACTCAGTTTTAATTATATTAAAGTTCACAATAAGACTGAGACTATTCAACGAAAGTATCAATAGAAATGAGCTACGAGGGGCGTTCAATATAATCTCCCCTAACATCAATGCATTTGTTACATCTTGAGATAAGCTTTTTTAAGCCCTCAAAAAAATAAATTTCCTCTTTCTCTGCAAAATACCCATTTATTGCCGACTTGAGTTCTTCATCATCCGAAAATCTTTTTCCACGAAGACATTTTTTCAAATCCGGAAACAGAAAATAATCACTAGGGGCAAGGTCTGGACTATAGGGTAGGTGTTGGATTTCTTCGAAATCAAATCTCGCGCAGCAGCCTTGGAAACTCGCGCCGTGTGAACAGGAGCGTTGTCATGAAGAAGCAACACACCCGCTGCGAGTTTACCCCGTCTTTTCTTTTTAATTTCCTCCCGCAAATTATGCAAAGTGGAAGCGTAGGATGTGGCGTTAATGGTTTCACCTTTTTTTTTGTACTCAATGAGCAAGATTCCCTTTGAGTCCCAAAAAACTGTGGCCATGAGCTTCCCGGCAGACGGAGTGACTTTGAACTTCTTCGGGGGTCTGTTCCTTTTTTATGCCACCGCATGGACCCTTGTTTGCTTTCAGGGTCATAGTGGTGGACCCATGTTTCGTCCCCAGTAACAATTCGATCCATAACACCGTCCGCGTTCTCACTACACATCTCCAAAAGCTCTCTACAGCATGCGATTCTCACTTTTTTCTGAGGCGCTGTGAGCATTCGTGGCACCCACCTTGCACTGACCTTTGAAAGGTTAAGATGGTCATGAAGAATGGTGTGAATAGTACCAATTGAAAGCTTGGTGATCTCTGCCATCATTTTCACCTTTATTCGGGCATCCTCAAGAACAAGTTTTTCGACTTCTTTGATGCTTTCTCCCGTACAAGCAGAAGTCGGGGCGCCGGAGCAGGGGTGGTCTTCAATGCTCTCTCTGCCTCTCTTGAACTCACTTGACCACTTTTGCACAGTTGATAATGAAGGTGCGGAACTCTGGTAAACAGCCATCTCTTCATGAATAGTTTTTTGACTTTTTCCTTGCTTAGTGAGAAATTTAATTACAGCGCGATGCTCAATTTTCACCATCATCGTCTCAGTTGCCATTATGATTCTGTTTAACTAGAGATAAAACGCGAATTAATAATCACATTTATATGAAATTTTACATGAATGCACTAAAATAATAGTATTACTTGATAAATAAGTCAATTTATATATACAACCACAGCTTCACCCCGATACCGAGAATATGTTGAACGCCCCTCGTAATATCATACATGTTGGGTTGGGTATCATCTAATTTCATCACTTCTGTGATCTGTATAATGCATGAACATTCGAGTATTTCATTATTTCTACTTTTTCTTCTATTTCGATATTTAAACTTTTATATGAAACAGAGTTTGTAGAAGTTCTATTGTCACTTAAGTTATATTTGGTGAAAGTCGCTATTCCTCCTCCTTTGGTGTCTTTTCTATTATGTTCATTTCCACAAGAGAAATAACATTGATATGTTGAATTTCTGCTAGAAAAGTATTCCAGCTTTTCCGTATATATAATCTACACAAAAAAAATTAAGTCGGCGTCAGGAAACCCATTCATTACCATAAAACCGACATCAGCTTCAATACATTGGCTTTGCAACATCATATTCGTTGTTTTATTTTGTTCTTCTTCTTTGTTAATTGGATGGGACACAGGAGTCCTGCCATTTTTGGTCAAAAATTGGTGCACATACAGAGCTGTGTGTGCACGAATTTGGCAGCCACCTTTTTCATTCCCGAATCTTCCGTTAAAATTCGCTGAACTGAACTCCAAGTGACTCCAGATAGCTCCACAATTTCTTCAATGGTTCGTTGTCGGCATTCCAGAATGATTTCGTGAATTTTTTCAGCATTTTCATTGGTTTGGGCTGCACAAGGACGACCAGAGCGATGTTTGCCATCAATTGAAATTTCACCTCTGTAAAAAAAACTTGAGTTTTCCCTATAGAGTCATCTTTGTAAGTCGTTTTTAACATTTCAAAAATTTCTGTGCCAGTTTTTACTAAAAAGAAGCACGAGAATCACCCATTGCAAAAACGACCTGCACACAAAACAACTGTCACTTAAAAAAAACTCACACAAGCCGAAAGAAAACTCCTTTACCGACGACGCTTCGGTTACTGATTTGCGAATGGTGGCCCAATATATGCTTCTAGCGGCAAAACGCGGTACTACAACAAATCTCCGCCCACCACGACATCAGTTCGTACAATACGTTGGTGCGTTTGACTAGAAATAATGTTCATATTCATCGCAAGCTTTGAACAACCTAAACCTTCTTCCACCTTCTCCGGCCAGCCCTCTAGATTTAAATCAATGAAGACAATGAAATATACATTTAAGAGCATACACCCCATTTTAAGGAGAAGGACCACTAACACAAAATTTATAACCCAACAGCAACCAACTTTTGCACAACATTTTCCCTACCAAAATTCTACCTAAAACGATTAATTCAATTCAACGACAGACAATCGCATCCGTAAAACCATATTTACAGTGGCAATTCGCAGGCTCATAAACCCTACCGCGCTTGGTTTGTCTCTTCGAATGTGCGTAGAGAGAAGAGATTTCTAGGCCACAGTTGTACCAACTTTTAGCTCTAATTATCCATCAAGGAACAATCACCGTGGTAATTGGTGATTATTTTTTGGCTGCCTAACCAAGCTCTACCACCAAAAACAACGACGTTGTCCCCACTGTTTTGTTGAAGCAGCAGTAAAATTTAAGTTAATGATTCTATCCTCAGGACGTGATTGTACTCACGTTATCACGTTTTCTGGGATGTAACACGTACCAGATGTAAACGAAAACCCAGAAACACACATTAATTGTTGTTTTTTTTTTTCCTTATGTTGGTATACTCCAGAGGTTATCAGAGGATAGAGGAGGGAGAATCTCCTGCTGTTCCGGATGGTAGCAGTGAAAATGTACTCGTGCCACAAAAACAAAAGAAAAATCGATAAACCCCACTAGCAAGAGTGAATAAAACAAAGTCTGCTCCGATTGTTTGGAGTATATCACACAAAGTCGTCGTTTTTTGATATTTTTCTTTCTGCTCTAAAGAGTTGTTCTCCACCCAAACTGAAAGCAGATATTGTTTGTGTAAATAAAATTTAAAAAAAAAATTTTGTTCCACTGCTATCCTCTCTGGTAGGAAGGAGTACGAACGCTTTCATACTTTGCATTTGCATTTTGTTCCTTCTTGTTGATTCTCATGTTTTCGAGTAGAAAAGTTGCAAACCAGTATCTCTGCTCGCTTAGAGGAACTTCGGGTATTGTGGTATACATGTTACTATTTTGACTATATTCGCAAAAGTGGTCACTCTGAATCGAACCATTTACAGCTACAAATTAAGACTTAGTTATTGGCTTCAAATAGGTAATTATATAAGTCTTTTGAGCAGACAATAAAAAAGTTGTTGATGTAAATGTTGCATAACCCAAAAAGTGGCGATTGAAAAATTGGCGGGTATTCTGGAACTCTTCACTGTTATCAGAATCATTTAATATCAGACTTTGTTCGGTGTCGCTTGATGAAATAATTTCTTCCTTTTTAGAGGCGCGGATCTTCCTAAGCTTTTTAACTTGTTTAGGTTTTGCGTTAGCGTCAATTTTATATCTTTTTTTTATGTCTGGAAAGACGAAGAATAGTGGAACGAAGACCCCGCCTGCACTCATGCAGGAAATTACTGTTATGAGGGATCCATGCTCTGCTTTGACTGCACCACTGATAACCCAGCTTCGCCGACGTTCCAAATTCGACCTGCTGGAAAGTTGTGCTTAGAGTAGGGTAGGGCGGGGCTAGTTGGGCCACGGGGCAAGTTGATCAAACAAGATCAAACACGTTGCAATGTGCACACTAACCAACCCTAGCAAAATCGGTTTCAGTCGCATTGTATCAGCAGATGGAAAACCACGCGCAATTTTTTGTTTTTACAGTGAAAAAGTAAAAAAAAAATTTCATTATTAATTTTTTATTCTAGTGGCGAAAAGGTGCAAATTATACATTAAGGTACAGCTTTTTTATTAATCACGTTATCATATTTTCGTATTCCGTTTGAAAAATTGAACTGTTTTGAGTATTTCTTTAATTATGACGCAATATGTTCATCAAACTAGATGTGGGGTAAGTTGGGCCAGGTGGACCAACTTGCCCCCTGAATGAAAAAAATACATTTGTTTTCTGCATTGTCATTTTTGCTCACGATTGCTTGTTCTAGAATGCGTACATACAAGCGAAAAACTGAGAGAGCTGCTGCTTGTCAAAAACAGCTTCATACAGCTGCGAGATCTGTCTTGGCTAAAGAAAAATCTATAAGAGCTGCAGCGGCTGAATTTAGAATACCAAGAACAACACTAAAAAGATATATCCAGAAATCAGAGTCGTAAGAAAATCCTCGTATGGGTTACGTTGCGCCAAGGCAAGTTTTCGATGCGCAACAAGAAAGTTTATTAAAGGAATATTTGCTAAAAGCATCTTCTATATTTTATGGCTTAACGCCAAAGAATGTTCGCACACTTGCCTACAAATGTGCAATCAATTTCAAAATACGATTTCTTGATACCTGGAATGAAAACAAGATCGCTGGTAAAGATTGGCTTACGGGGTTTCTGAAAAGGAAACACCAACTGTCAATAAGGAAGCCGGAAGCTACGAGTATGGGCAGGGCCACCTCTTTCAACAAAACTAACGTGGATAGCTTTTTCGACAAACTATCTGAGGCTATGGATAGAAACAAGTTCAGTGGAACGTTGATGAGACTGGAGTATCCACCGTGTGCAAACCAGGCAAAATAGTTGCGGCTAAGGGCAAAAGGAATGTAGGATCAGTGACTTCAGGCGAACGTGGTACAAACGTAACTTTAATAGTAGCCGTCTCAGCTTCTGGGGTTGCAATCCCAGCTATGTTTATTTTTCCTCGGAAAAATTATAAAGACCACTTTATTAACGGTGGTCCACCAGACTGCATTGGAACTGCGAATGCTAGCGGTTGGGCCACTAATGACGAATTTTTTGCTTTCATGGTTGACTTCATACGGCATGTGAAGCCAACTCAAGAATGCCCCGTATTACTGGTCTTGGGCAATCATTCCTCTCACCTCTCAATTGAAACGCTAGAAATAGCCAAAGCCAACGGGATTGTCATGCTCTCGTTTCCACCTCATTGTAGCCACAGGCTTCAGCCCCTAGACGTTTCCGTATTTGGACCCTTTAAAAAATATCTATCCGGGGCACAAGATGGATGGCTACGTAGCAATCCAGGGAGGACAATAACAATTTATGACATTCCCCGAATTGTAGCTGAGTCTCTTCCTTTAGCTACATCTCCAATAAATATTATTAATGGATTTAAAAAGGCTGGGATATTTCCATACAATAGGGAGATTTTTACTCCCAGTGAGCTTCGACCCATCATATGTGACAGATCGTCCAGAAACAGGTTAGTTAGTTGATTTTTACTGATTGAAAGAAACTTAATGCTAAGAATTACTTGTATTTTTAGTAGGTTCAGTTGTTCCCACTGAACTTCAGGAATCTATTTCCACGCAAATTGGGGCTGATATTCTTGTTGAGAACCCCGCTGAGAACACAGCAAATAACCGTTTGCCGTCTACATCTCGAGGATTCCATACATTTTCGCCAGAAGTAGTTTTGCCGTTTCCAAAAGCTGGGCCAAGGAAGCAAACACTTACCAAAAGAAGGAAGAGACGAGCTGCAATCTTAACCGAAACCAAAGAAAAGGATGCCTTGCAAGAGGAACAAAAACAAAGGAAAACGGCCAAAGGAAAAATTGACAAAAAGAAAAAACACAAATCAAGAAAAAAGTTTTGCAAAAAGCAAGTTCCGAAGAGGAAGAAGAGCCGGAATGTTTTTGTCTAATGTGCATGGAAGCATTCTCTGAAAGTTTACCGGGCGAGGAGTGGGTACAGTGCCATACTTGCCGAAATTGGGCTCATACGAAGTGCTCACATGGACTTGGGGTCGTTTTTATTTGCATTAATTGCAATAGCGACTACGATTCCTAATTTATTATTTGTTTTGAATTACTTATTTAATTGTTATGTTATGTGAATAAAACTCTGTTATAAATTAAGCGTCCTTTTGTCCTTTATGGAACTCATTTTTCCACTTTTCAGCCCCTGGCCCAACATACCCCACTTGTTTGCCCAACTTGCCCCGCCAGTGGGGCAAGATGGGCCACTTGGACTTGGCGCATTTGAGACAATATTATTCTTCTGCGATAACATATTTTAAATTTTTAAGAATTTCATAAAGAACCCAGATGTTCATTCTTTTCATTGATCCTAGCCTCATAGTTGTATTATGAATAGGTTGATATTTATGAGACTTCACGTGGAAAGTGGCCCAACTAGCCCCGCCCTACCCTACTCCTGTCGAAGAATGCATTGACATTTTCCCGTACGAAACCCCTGGCTCTGTCGAAAGATGTTCCAGTTGGTGATCTAATGCTTATCGTATTTTTATGACGTTTGCAAAAACCATACAACCAATCCTTGCCAGCACATTCTAATTTAATCGAAAATTTGTTGACAATATTATTTTCGATGGATTCGTTGAATATTACCCCTCTGCAGATTTGGTACTGCGAGCCATGCGTTGCAGTGTTGTGTGTGGAACTCCAAATAATTTAGCCATCAGAAGAATCCCCATTTCATTTTCCTTGACAGCACTTATAGCTCTCCTCATATCTTCCGGGTCCCACTTTCTTACTTCGCCTTTTTTTGGCATGTTTTCTAACGACACAAAACAAAAGGAAAAAACAATAATTTGCAGCAATTTTGAAGTGGGTAATGTGGTATAGTATACCACATTGGCCGATGTCAAGTGTACCACATTACCCGACAATGTATGCACATAAGAAATTACTTAACAAAGGTAACAAAAAATCCTTACAGAACAACTAATAATTATTAAATAAAGTTCAACAAATCCTATATGCTGGGGTTACTTGGGTAAGAGTAATTAACTGAACTATAATACACACAAAAAAAAAAAAAAACTCGACTACAACCAATTATGTATATTTTCGACACAAATGACAAAAAACGTGAATTGCTGTCAAGTTGACAGAACACGTGTTGCTCGTTATTTTTAAATCGCCTGCTTTGTGTGTAACAAACATCCCGGTAGACTGCTTAGTTTTCGAGAAAACTGCCTGTACCACATTACCCTCCTATACCACAATACCCGAACTTACTCTATTTGTTGAATTCCTTTTCTATGTGGAATATGTGGAATACGTTAAGGCAAATTCTACTTTATCATTTATTCCTTATCGTACATACTCGTACATATGTTCCTTCTAAGTGACTTTTATGAATAATAACTCACATTTCTTGGGGTTTTAAGAAATTATTCAAGCAGGCCTCTCATCCTTTTCATCCAACTAGCTACAATACGAGTATATCTGATGGGAATTCTCAAATTCTCAAATTATTAAATACCACACACCTCATGAAGTGATTTTGCCTCATTATTATGTTAATATAATATAACTTCCGAGTATCCCAGTGAGGAACTTAATTTCCTGCATGCTTCTGTCGCTCAACTTCAAATGGGACAATACATACTCGTACAAAGCGATTTTCTCTTCCATTTAACGAGATGCTGACATTTGAATTCAGCTCTAGAGGTACGTTGAATGGAATGATAAGGATACGGAAAGATATAATTAATTGCGTCTGGAATTGGAATAAGAAATTTAAGAAGAGCCAATCTTTTTCTGAGAGTGAATGATTAAGATTAAGTACGGACTACCTACTAAATTCAAAGATAGACGCTGAAGGTCACGTTTGATATGGGAGGAATAGGAAACTTGTTAATTTTTATCCTATAAATACAATGTTGTAGCTCCATCAAATATGTATTAAATGACATACGATATGTATGTACCACATGTATGTACATTGTACAGCCTATAAATAGATTAAACCACTTCCATTGGACATCGATTTTATGTATCTGATAGCAAATGAGCTTTGAAGAAGGCTTTGCCCTAAAACCCGGAAAGTTTAATGCACCATAATTGAAGAAATAACCTATCAATTAACCTACACATGACAAGTTTTAACTTTATTAGATGCGTGACTCATGCAGAGATGCCTGCTGGCCATAGTTGTTGCAATATCTGTTTAATGTATGGAAACATATGCAAATCCATAATCAATACTTGGGGGAGGGAGCAACAGCATTCTTGTTGCCCTTTAAATTACGAACTTAGTTGGTGTTGCAGAACTAAGGTGATAGCAGACTGAACGCTACCTACCAGTGTGGTAATACGAGGGCTGTTTGATGAATACCCGGATTAGAAATGACAACGCAACTTTTTTAGGTTTTGACAATTTATTTTTCAATACGAGTATAATCCCCTTCCAACTCGATACACTTTTGCCAGCGGTGCTGCAACTTTTTCAACCCCTCCGCATAGTACGACTTTTGTTGGCCTGCAAAATACTCATCCGCGGCGGCGATAACTTCCTCGTTCGACCCGTACTCTTTTTCGATGAGCGATCTTTTAAGGTTTGGGAGCCAAATCCGGAGAATACGGAAGATGGGGAGCATTTTTAAGTGCAATTCGACCAATTTGGCTGTGGTGACTGCGAAGGTGTGAGCCGGTGCGTTATCGTGGTGGAAGAGCACTTGTTTCTTCGCCAAATGTGGTCGTTTTCTCTTCAAATCGGCGTTGAATCGGCCCAATAAATCGACGTAGTATGCTCCTGTGATTGTTTTTGCCTTCTCTAAATAATCAACGTGGAATCACACCTCGCGCGTCCAAAAAAACGGTGGTCATCACCTTTTCGGCCGAAGGCACGGTCTTCGCCTTCTTTGGAGCACGTTCCTCGGGTGTGTACCAATGAATCCATGTCTCATCGACGGTCACGAAACGACGCAGAAACTCCTCCGGATTTCTATTAAACAGGGTCCAGAACGTCTTTGAAGTGGTCTCATGATTGCGCTTGTTCTCCGGTGTGAGCAAATGCGGTACCCATCGCGCGGACAGCTTTCTCATGCAGGATATGGCTAATGCGTTCAGTTGAGATGTCTGCTATCTCAGTCAACTCACGAATTTTCACTCGGCGGTCCGCCAATACGAGATCATTTCGAATAGAACTCGACTTCGTTCATATGGCCACCGTGGGCACGTTTGCAGCGGTCGATTCGTTGGACCCAATTTTCAACGACTCAGCCACACATTTCGGCCGAAACGGCCGCTATTTCGCGTTCAATGTTGGCTCTGAGCTCTTCCAACATCGTGGGCGTGTTGGCATAAACCAATGACTTAAGGTAGCCCCACAGAAAATAGTCAAGCGGCGTTAAATCGTACGAACGAGGCGGCCAATCTACTGGCCCATTTCTTGAGATAACATCCTCACCATACTTACTCTTCAATAAATCGATTGTAGGGTGTGCTGTGGGGCTTGTGGCATCATCCTGTTGAAACCACATGTCGTCCAAGTGCATATCTTCCAATTCGGGCCAAAAATAATCGGTGATCAACGTGACGATCATTATCGTCGACGAAAAAATATGGCCCAATAACGCCGCGGGCATGCAAACCACACCAAACAGTTATTTTTTGTGGATGAAGTGGTGATTCATGAAGCACGTGTGGATTTTCACCCGACCAATAACGCATATTTTGCTTATTGACGAACCCATTGAGCCAAAAATGAGCTTCGTCACTGAAGATGATTTTGCGATGAAATTCATCATCTTGGCGCATCTTCTCCAGAACCCAATCGGAGAACGTACGTCGCTCCAAATGGTCCATCGGCTTCGATTCTTGAGTCAGCTTGATCTTGTATGGGTGTAAACCAAGATCCTTACGCAAAATACGCTATAATGTGGTCTGAGCGATGCCCAATTCTTGAGAACGCCGTGGAATTGACAGATTTGGATCGTTTGCGATATTTTCGACACTTCGACCAACCCGTTGTCTCACTGACACGGCAACATCCCACAACGAATATGCAGACTCAAATTTTTGCACTGAACTCGTTATTGCCTGTCTACTAGAGCGAGAATTACGACCGAAAATTGGAGTTAACGCTCTTAAAGTTGCAGTCACCGACTCCGAATTTCGGTAGAAAATTTTTATAATTTGCAGTCGTTGCTCGTTCGTGTGCTCTACCATGATGAAAATGTTGAGTTTACTGAATAAATTGTCAGTTACAGTTTGATGATTGGTGAAAGAGTGCGTTCACAAATTAAATTCAAAGTTGTCAAGTCCCTATTAGAAAACCCTTTACTAAATTATGGCTCAGTAGCGCCACCTATCTTCCAATCCAGGTACTCATCAAATAGCCCTCGTATAGTTCTCAGCTTCTTTATCCCTTAAGGTTGAATTCTTCTTAGTAAAAGGCTTGTAAGAGCTGTAGGCAGTGAGGTTTTTACGTGAGAATCCAGAGGGAATATAGTAAATACATGCGTATGTTCCACACAGCTGTTTTAGCATTAAGTGGAACACAGGTAGATGCCCGCCCAAACTGTTGGTTCAGTTAGATCTTTCTCGTTATTTTTTACGTAGAGATATATTTTGGTAAGCCAAGCTCCACCACAATGTGATCTCTGTTCCAATCCCGAATTTAACTTCGTGTGGTTGAAATCTCATCTCCGTAAGCAAGTAAATATCTACTACTGCTTTATTTACAGAAGCCCTGATGCACTGTCCGACTCTGTATAAGCAATTCTCTCCCTCTATCCTCATATTGAAATTCTTGGTTCTTTTCTGAATGGGTCCGCCATTCACGATGTGGAAAGCAACTTAACCCAGCTTGTAAAACCTGACAGCCTGGACTTTTTTTAAATTCTCACTCTGATAAGTACACCTTTGGTGCTCTCCCTCTTAGACTTGTCGGCAGTTGTGACGACACAGTTAGAGAAAGGATTTCCAGATAGAATCGTATGGCAATACGAGACAGTCAACTGGAGCGGAAACAACAGCTTCTTTATGGATTTTTGCTGCTCATAACGAGTTTTTTCGATAACGACTTGGATGCCGCTGCTTAAATGATCATAAACATTAGTCTCTATCCCCCTCATCAGATGAGGAATATTAAAGCGAAGGAATAGGCGGGGTACGACTCGAGCGTAAAGGGTTAGAGAAATGTTTTTTCAGTCTAGGAAGGTCAATCCGACAGAGGAAAGCCGAGTCGAAAATACCTGTACGACCAAAACCAGAGCTAAAAATAATACAGTATCCCAAAAGTCGTTCTTTGAAACACTCTCATCTTCCACCCGACGCTCATTTAACACGACATTCTAGCCATGAGCTCCTTCCTACACCTGAGCGCGTCAAATATTCATTGGGACGAATCCACTTTCGCACTCGGTTGGTAACAAGAGTGTTAAGGATCTCAATATAAACAAATCCGCTTATCTGAGATGATTTATTTCCGCTTCTTCTGAAGAGATATGCTTCCACGTTGGCAATATTAATTCGTAAGCTTTTCCATCATAGCTTTAAGCATTGTTGGAAAATAGCATTTGTTCAGACTGTCCCTGAAAAATATTCTTCTCTCTTTCCAGACCCGTTGGACATGAAATGTCTCGAAACCCGGAAACTTCGCAATGTCGCGCAAACGGTTTTCGTAGAAACTAACCCGCTGCTGATTTGATTGCATGTCTCACCATAAAGTGGAATCACAGTCTAATCAAATCTCGGAAAAGCAAGATAGTTGCACTTGTCATTTCAAAGGGATTTGACTTAGTTTGGTGTTAGGCTTTTTTGTCTAAAATGTGATCATGTTGGATCGAGAAATCTCTTCTTTAATAGATTAGAAAGTACATTTTGGACGGTTTCAATTCTGATATCGACAAAATAAATAGCGGTATGCTCCAAGTCTCCGTTCTGTCTCCGACACTCTTTAATTTTTATTAATGATCACATATTTGCTACTTTCGTAGCATTCGTATTCGTTCGCGTATTCGTATTCGTTCCTGAACATCGCTGCCCACCCTCGCAAGCACTCTGAAATATCGTGATTCTTTCCAAATCCGTACAATTCGCTCGCTTATCGAGCTACAAACATTCAAAACAAACGTTCATCTGGTTCTCGCTTTCTTTGCTCCCTAATTTTCATTCGTAAACATTTTAAGGATACACCAAATCCCTTGAGCATTCGCTAAGAAAAAAAGGAAACGGTTGACTCATCCTGGTCCTGAAAAATCCTTAACAATCTTAATTCCATAAAGTTTCTTTTTTTATCTCTCTTCTTAAATTCATTAAAGGCAATTGTGTGATTTCTTTCTTGAATATGGAGCTCTGTTCTTAAGACTGGCATCACCTTTATGAAGTTATAGTAAACGAGAGGCCCCAGAATACTTCCCTGTGGAACTCCAGTAAAAATTGAATGAATTTTAAGGGCATTCGTCGTTATATGATATTTCCGAAATCAACATATTACTCATTAGCAATAAGAAGTAGTCCTGAAGATTTTGTTTAGTTTATACAAAAGTCCTTGATGCCAAACTGAGTCATTTTCTTTTGCAACATCCAGATATACTGCAACGAAGAATTGCTTTTTGTCGAAGAAAGTTGATATTTCGTCTGCGACAATATTTATTGAAGCCTTTTGTAGAAATTTTTCGAAAATCTTGGTGATGAAGGGAAGCAGACTATGTCCTTTCTCGGCTTTGGAACCTTTTCAAATTGAACATATCATATTGAACAGATTTTGGTATTCGTAGTCCTTTGGATATTTTTTCCAATTAAGAAGTCGTTAGTTTCATATTTCATTTTTGCTACAAAGCTCTGCTTCTTTTGCTAACATTGTTTTTATGTATTGGTTGAGTGAGTAAATGCTGTGGTAGAGTGTTGCCAAGTCATTGATATTAATGAATGTTGCCTCAAAGTAATTGATCATGGTTGTGTCTAACCCATGTGTTGTCGGGTTTCTTGAGGGGTGACTGATGCTTACTCCAATGTGGTAAAATTTATTTAATATTTTGGGAGATTGATATCTTTCAGTTGCAGTTGCCAACATTTTCCCGAGACATGGTATTTGCATACCTCACGAATAGAGGTTCACAGAGTACAAATTTGTGGCACGATTTTGCTAACCCATTTACATGTTTTCAACGAATTGTGCCGCATTCTCAATTCGAACCGCAAGGAAAAAGTCAAAGGTGTTCTTATATTATATTTCATTCGTCTAGCTACAGTGATTCCTTCTAAAGCTGTGCCCGAATAAAGAATAAGGGCTATCAAGGGCCTTCAAATCACCGAATTTATTCTCAATGGCTAATTTAGTCCACTGATGCTGCTATCGGGTTGGAAAAAAAGTATCGTACCTTTTTCTGTTGAGGTACTACTGCGAGAAAATAATGCTCTCCAACCGAGCCAGAATTGATAAGCATCTCTGTTGACTCGGCAAAGATTTAAAGACCTTGCCGGGGAAGTGTTGATGCATCCACCGTACAGTTCTGACATTATTTGACTCAAAAATTTCAACAGGAAACCTCAAAAATTCTACACTGATGGAATAATGTTTCTGGCCGAAAATGGCAGAACGTGGTCGACAATATTTGGTTCAATAAAATAAAATAAAATTTGTTTCAATAACTATGATATTTTAACTGGTCGTAGGACATGCTACATCCTGTATTAGCAAGGCTACGAGTATGTTCATGCTAATATCCTAACTTTCATCTTAAAAAAGGTGTTTTTTTTTTAGAGGTTTGGTTTTTAAACGGGCAACACTGTTTCTACACATTCTCAATTTGACAGTTGAAAGTTGATTTGTGGTTAGTACGTTTTGCCATTTTACGATGAATAGATTAACGCCACAACAACGCGTGCAAATTGTGGAAACTTATTTTGAAAACCATTGGTCGGTTCGCCAAACTTATCGTGCGCTACGTCCATTTTACGGTCGACATAATCGTCCATCTGAGCAAGTTATTCCGGAACACGATGAATCGTAGGTATCCCCAAAGATGACAAACAGTGCGAACAGAAAAAGTTATTGCCGTTGAGGAGCGCAGTGTTGAGGAGAATCCGTGTGAGACGTTTCGCCATCGTGCACAGCAATTAGAGCTATGCCCATTCACTTTGTGGAGGATTTTACGGAAAGATCTTGGTTTATGACCTTACAAGACCCAGCTTGTGCAAGAGTTGAAACCGCGTGACCATTATACGCGTCGTAGGTACGGTGAATGGGCCGAAAACATGATTCTGCTTGATCCTCATTTTCAACGCAAAATTTTATTCTCCAATTGCCGAATTTGGAGTGGAGAAAATCCAGAAGTCTTTGTCGAGACGACCTTACAACCATTAAAACTCAGTGTTTGGTGTGCGTGGAATCATCGGCAAATATATCTTTAAGGACGATGCCGGACGGAATGTTACCGTCAATGAAGAGCGCTATAGAAACATGATTTTTGACGTCTTCGATCCTCAGTTGAATGGCATCGACGTGACAGAGCTTTGGTTTCAACAAGATGGCGCAACATGCCATACGGTGCTCGACACCATCAATTTATTGCGGGAAACATTTGCTGAGCGCATAATTTCGTGTAATGGACCTGTGAACTGACCTCCACGATACTGTGATCTCACACCTTTAGATTACTTTCTTTGGGGGTATGCGACGTCACTAGTCTCTGCCGATAAACCAGAGATATTTGACGATTTGGAAGTCCACATTCGCCGTGTTATTGCTGATAAAGTTGTCGAAAATCGGACTTCACAATTGCGCTTCATTCAAGATAGCCATTGCGCGCATATTCCCGATATCATATTGAAACACTAATGGCAAACACTGCGTGTTTGGAAGCTTTTATACTGGCCTACTTCTGCAGACTGTTTAATGGCATTCAATGGAACCAAGCCAATGGAAGCCAGTATTTCCACGAAATTTGGAAGCTTTTATACCAGTTTTGTTGACTTGACCCGTTGTATCTACATTTTTACCATACTCGTAGTACACTTGGTTTGCCTTTCCCTTAGGGTGGTTGTGAAATTCAGGTGTTTATGGGGAATTCCGGCATCAGCCACTGTCTTGTAGCACGCAATGAAATGGTAATGCGAACATTAAGAGGGCTGGTGGAGTGTCGACCGCAATTCGGTCATTTCATTAACCATTTGTTGCTTCCGCAATTAACATCTCCTTGACTCTGAAGGGAAGGTTGTAATGTTGTCACGTCCTATCTTGACGTTGAAGCAGGTTGATGATCATAAAAAGAAGAGAAAAGATTACAATCTAGACAACCACACACAAATAGCAGGTATAACCAGGGAAGGTAATGCATTCGATGCGTATTTCAAGCCGTTTTGCCACTCATACCACAACTTGCATTCATCGGCTGACTTTTCAAAATTTACAGCTTATGAAACTACCGACGCAAAATAAAATGAATCCATTAATCAAAGCCTACACTACGAAATAGAAAAGATGCAGGTCAACACTCATAATATAAACTGGCAGGCGAACAAAAGCAATCTGACCCGTAAATTCAATTAAAAGAGGTATTTTACAACAAATCAATTTCATGCAACAACAGCAAAGGAGAATTCCACCTTTTCCCCGTAAAGTTGTGGTTGCGTGTTTGCAGATAGAATTTAATGTTGCAATTTGGTGCAAAATGGAATTCCCTTATGTTAAACATCCTGCTCTTCTATGCCATCATGTTTTCCCCGGTACGAGTAATAACAATTTCATGAACAAATTTCATTTGGGTTATCAAATACCATATGCAGATTAAAAAATTAGTAAAATATTCTAGCGCTGGCATACTCGTAGTTGCTAAAAGAGTAATCGGTTCTAAACTAGGGATGAATCGTTCCAAATGCAGTCTGTGTTTTCGTCCTCATATCGAATTCAGTCACGATGCTCCGTGCATGTTTTACTCGTCTCTGTGTGTCCTGGATTATATGGCTAGCATGACCGAAGATTTAATTATTGTGCTGTGTTAGGTACCATTAGAAGGATAACACGCTTCAAACGGAAGGACACGAGGATATGAATAATTGTTATTGCAGCAAGGGAAATGAAGAGGGATGCAAGTTTTCGTGTGTTGACACGTACTATTGTTATTTCATTACTTGTGTTACGATGTATTTCATTCAACATGGACAATGAATAGCCAAGATTTGCGCCCACTCGACCATAATGAAACAATACCTAAATTTAAACACAACAATGCTGGTATACCGGGTGGACTACCTCCCAAGCTTTTGTTGGCAGCAGGAGATGACTTCGTGAAGGTAATACTATACACCATTTGCACGGTTTGTTCGAAGGAAAGAATGCTAGTTGTATGGAATCTAATCATCATTTGTCCGATCCACAAAAAAAATTTCCTCAACATCGAACACAAGATCTTGTCTGCCATATTATGACAACGTCTAACACCACTGACGTTATCTGATTAGCCCCTATTAGTGCGATTTTAGGTCTAGTAATTCCACAATTGACCAAATATTCACACCACGAACGCAAAAGTCCAGATCAATATGCACCATCTCTGTATCGATTTCAAGACCGCAAACGACAGCATCTGTAGAGAGTCACATCTAGTTATGGCTTCCCTGCTTAATTCATCAGAGTTCGAGGGATTAGGATGATGAACGTTCGCTGCGTCGTAGAGGTCCGAAGCACTCTCACCGAGATTTTTGATATTAGAAAAGGGTTTAGACCTGGTGTCATGTGACTTCTTAGCAGGCCAACATCAGAAACACTAAGTACGAGTAGGGTTAGGTAGGTTAGGTAAGAGTGGCTGTTGGAAATACCAACCCACTTAGGCCTATTGGCCCATTGTGATGCCACGTGGATCTCGTATGATCCTATTACTACTGAAACCAGTTTGAGCAGGAGAGAGCTGGTCGTGTGCAGAGTAGGTGCGGGATTGTCTCCTCCTCTTCCTCGTCCATGCAGCTTCTACAGAAATCATTAGTAAAAGCGCCAAGCCTTCTTGCGTGCTTGCCTATGAGGCAGTGTCCAGTAATGACACCTATTATGGCGCTGAGATGTTTCCCATCTAAAAGGATCAGACACTTAGAGCGACTCAGATCTAGCCTTGGACAGATCTGTTTGGTCGCTAGACATGTTTGTCCAGCAGTCCACCTAAGGCCTGCTCTTTTATTGGAATCTAGCTTTAGTGTTAGTTTGCACGTAGCGATTGGTATACCTATACTGCCTTTGTCCGGTAGGATAGGTAGAGTGGTTCCAATTTTGGCGAGTTCATCGGATCTGCAGTTCCCTGGAATGTCTCTGTGGCCCGGCACCCAACAAAGGTGAATGTTGAACTGCTCTGCCATCTCCATGAGAGATGATCGGCATTCAAGGGCGGTTTTAGAATATAATGAGACCGAGTTCAGGGACTTGATGGCGGCCTGACTATCCGAAAATGTGCGGATATCCTGATATCACGTTTTTCTTCAGCCTGGACAGAGCTTCTTGAATCGCCAAAATTTCCGCCTGGAACACGCTACAGTGATTTGGAAGGCGGCTTAGATTTAGCTTATCTGAGAAAACACCGCCACCAACTCCGCTATCGGTTTTAGATCCTTCTGTGTAGAGATGGATTGACTTGTCCTCCATGAAAGCATCCTCCTCCCAGAATGATCTAGAGGGGAAGCTTACATGGAAGTTTTTGTCAAACCAAAGTTCAGGTATGGTGTAATCGGTGTTCTCTGTGAGGATTCCTAATGTATTAAGAATGTTGGCGTGGCCAAATGAATTATTTGTCCACTGTTTAGTCGTTTTAAGGCGAATAGCTGCAGTCGCAGCTACTTGCTTGCTAAAAATGTCGAGGGGTGTCAAGTGAAGCAGAATATCTAATGCCGCAGAGGGGGTAGACCGCAAGGCTCCGCTTGTACATAGACATGCTGTTCTTTGGACTCTGCTTAGTTTAATGCGGTTGATTGCATTTTCCAAGGCCGTCCACCAGACAACCACCCCGTAAGTAAGTATCGATCTTATGACCGAGATGTATAGCCAGTGGGTTATGCGAGGTTGAAGGCCCCATTTGTTCCCAATGGCTTTTTTGCAAGAGAATAAAGCTATTGTAGCTTTATTGACTCTTTCTTGAATGTTAGGTTTCCAGTTTAGATTCCTATCAAAAATGAGACCCAGATATTTAGCTGTATCGGAGAAAACTAAACTGGTACCGTTTATTGAAGGAGGGTCTATGATTTGAATTCTATATTTCCTAGAAAAGAGGACAAGATCAGTTTTATGGGGGTTTATTCCCAATCCACAGCGATCTGCCCAGCGGGTAGATTAACCCGCTGATTTACTTGGAGGAGTTCTTTAATGGTATTTAGATGTTTTCCTGATACGGCTATGGCAACGTCATTCGCATAGGCAATCTCTCTGCTACCACCCGCTTCCAGGTATATCAGTAGTTCGTTAACTATATACTAAGTTCCAGAGAAGGGGAGAGAGGACACCGCCTTGCGGCGTACCTCTACTGACATATCTTTTAGCAGAAGTCTCACCCAGTTTTGAGTTGATTATCCTGCTTTTTAGCATTAGACTGATCAACTCCCCAAATGAATCGTCTACCTGCAGAGTTGACAGCGCAGTCGTGATTGCGGATGTGTCGTTGTTAAAGGCGCCTTTTATGTCCAGGAAAGCAACCATTGTGTACTCTTTACTAGGAATCATTCGATGTGGCTAGTCAGAGAGTGCAAAGCCGTTTCCACCGACTTTCCTTTACAGTAGGCATGTTGAGCCGAAGACAGAAGTCTTGGATCAACTTTAGCTCGAATATGGATATCAATCAGTCGTTGTAAAGTTTTCAGAAGGAATGATGATAGACTTATAGGTCTGAGGTCCTTTGGGACTACATGAGAATA
Organism: Volucella bombylans; assembly: GCA_949129095.1. Taxonomy (NCBI): domain Eukaryota; kingdom Metazoa; phylum Arthropoda; class Insecta; order Diptera; family Syrphidae; genus Volucella; species Volucella bombylans. Next base: position 8,435,841 of record OX422141.1, read on the forward strand.
TTTTCCAGCTTTGGGGATGAATACTACATTGACTTCTCTCAAGTACGAGTATGTGCAGCTACTTGCGTACGCTGATGATTTTGATATTATTGCGATCTGTGCGTTTTCAAATATTAAATCAGAAGCAGCGAAATGTGTCTAATGTCAAGTATATGCTGTCAATAAGAAGGAAAACACAACATTGACGAATTGGACAAAAACGTCACAATAGGCAGCTATAACTTTGAGATTGTTAATGATTTTGTCTACAGGAGTATGATACCTTATCAGAAATCGAACGAAGAATTACACTTGCCAATCGATTTTGTGACCTAACATAGGAATTGAGTAACAAGGCTCTGCCAAGAAATTCTAGGGGGACTCATATACTTTTATAAGACCCTAATCATCCCAGTTTCAGGTCAAATGAAATTGCAATTTTCACAGATGGCTCAAAAACGGAGGAAGCAACAGATTCTGGTATCTTCTCAGGAGACCCAGAACTAAGAGTGTCTATAAGACTACCGGACGCACGCAGTGTCTTCCAATCAGAGGCCCTGGCTGTCCTCACGGCGGCTGAGCTAATGCAGATGAGGTTGGTACCCGAAAGAGATATCGCTATTTACATCGATAGCCAGTGCTCAAGACACTATGCAGTCAGAACCGGGTAAGACTGTGTTGGGTGCCAGGACACTACCGTATTAAAGGAAATGAACAAACGGAAGAGCAAAAAATTTGGTGTTTCACCAGGACGATTGTTTAGGTTTTTGCCATTTGAATACAAATTCAATTGGTTCCACAGGGACCGCGATGGGCACGTTTTGGTGCCTAGTGTCTGTATGATGGCATATCCATCACAACTCTGTTTAATCTAACCTAACCTAACCTAATCATCCCAGTATCAACGTTAGCAAAACCGGATGAAAATACTTCGAGGCATTTGTAGTCCCGTTTGCATTAACGTTCTTTGGAGAAGGAAATATAATAGCAAACTCAACGAGCTGTACACCGAAGTGACTATGGCAAGCAAGTATAAATGCACCAGCCAGAAGAGCCTTCGATTCCAACGTAGTAGGGGAAGACCTCGCCTTCAACCATATTGGAGTCTATTACTGAAGACGGACAATAGTTTATGTCTACCACGGACTGTGTCATTATTACTACCATCAATCAAAAAGCCTGCAACACAGTGTTGTTTAGGTCTTTCCATTCCAAAATAAGTTCTGATCAGTCGTACGAAGACTGGATATGTGCATTGCCCTTTTTCCCAATTGGAAATTCAACCTCAGGGGTGTACTTGAAAGAAGTTACCGTCCCGTAGTACGTGACAATTAACGGCTTGGAATTAGTTGTAAACGATTTGGGAAATTAGGGCTAAGATATTAAACGAGTATTCATGCGGTGGTTGATAAAAAAGTAAAAACTCCACAGACTTTTGTGATTGAGAGATATTAATTGAACTGCTTGAAGTTTGGTTTACACTCTGTCTCAAACCTACGCATAATAAACTGTGTAAGAGAAGACAAGCGACGATCTGCGAGAACGAAATAAAAGTACGCATTTCCTTATTTCATCTGAGTACATCAGCTAGCCCTGCCATGCAAAGACGGTGTCCAAAGATGCTTCCCGGAAAGTAATTGAAGCCCAAGTTTCGGACGATATTTGAAGAAGAGCCCTTAGGAAAATGATTGGACTACTTTAATTCGTAAACATCACCATACCTACTGTGTCAAGAAGGTGTTGCAGTTCGTGTGTAGTGTGTAGTTCGTCTTGGACTGCCAGCATTATAATTTCTATTCTACAATTGCTACTCGTATATTTAATATTTCGTGAAATACATATATAGTACGCCCTCGATAAACGCAATACCTCGGTTAAAGCAACACCCAAATTTTTATCATTAGTGACTCAGTAAACGCAACTTTCCATCCAGGATCTCTTTTTTCGTTTTAGCTTTGTTTGTATTTTTTTGTGTTTGGTTTTACTGTAACCAGACAGTTATTTTACACTTACTTCTCTCAGAATTTTTTACACTCGTACATAGATCGTTCAGCTAATTTTCTCTCGGTCGGTACATAATTCCTTAGTTTTATTTTAGAAATCATGGCTATCGTAAAAAAAGTTCCCAAGCTGTGTGCATCAGTTAAATCTCTTTGTGAAACGTCAAGCATTAGCAGAATAAAAAAGTGAAAAAATGTGCTTAACAAATTCGTTATTAACTCTGAATCCCTACCGGGAAAGCACGTAACTCTAAAAAAAACTGTGAGTATCCAAGGATGGAGAAAGCCTTGTACAATTGGTTCCAGAGGCAACGCAGGCAAAACGTACCCACGCAAATCCTTAAGTCAAAAGCATGTATGCTTCACAAAAATATCAAAGAAAAACCAGGAGCTTTTAATGCCAGTAATGGCTGGTTTTCAAATTTTAAAAAACCGAATTAACATAATTCCGAATGCTTAAGATTTGCGGAGAAAAGCTATCAAATAAGCCAAAACGGGTGGAACCATTTTTGATAAAATTCAAAAATAAAATTCAATAGCTTGACTTGTTACCAATTCAAATTTACAATGCGGACGAGTCTGGTCTATTTTTTAAGCTTATGCCAAACAGAACGTTTGTGGATTCTAAAGAAGCTACTGCTCCTGGCAAGGAGAGAATCACTTTTCACACGCACAAAATATGTTCGTTATGGGGAAAGCTTTAAATACTAGAGCATTTAGGCATTTCGAAAACAAAGCCTGTTGTTTACAAGGCCAACAAAAATGCGTGGATGACAGAGGAATTCTTTACGAATCATTCAACATTCGTGCCAGAGGTAAAATTTTTTTCGCATTGATTTGGTCGGAAGACAGTTTCTGGAATCGAAAAATTTGCCAAAAAAGGCTCTACTGCTATTGGACAACGCGACATGTCATTCAAAAGACGGGGAGATGATAAGTGATGATAGAAAGATTGTTACCATATGTTTGCCAGAAAACTGCACCGCTATTCTCCAACCAATGGAGCAAAATGTCATCAAATTTACAAAACTATACTATTTGGCATATTTAGTCGGAAACCGAGGTTCAGATTTGGAGAGTAAAATAAAGGATTCCAATTTAAGGCATGCCATATTCCTCCCGGCTACTGATTGGGACAAGATTAAGTCTTCGGCTATACAAAATTGCTGGAAGCTTTAGATGTCTCCTGACAGTGAGTGGGATGAGGAGGATGAGCTACCGTTGAGGGTCATAAGCGATAAAATCATTACATGATGAAATGCTTCAAGAATTATTTTCCACTGAAACTTTTGTCACCGAGGAATTAAGCAATTGCAATGCCGAAAACTATATTGAACAGGCACCTGTTCGCAACAATCTAGAATTCGAAGAAATTGAGAGTGAAGAAGAAAGCTCAGTTGCATGTGTAAGTCCTCCACGGCCAAAAATCAAAACAGAGCATGATATCCAAGCATTTATCATTTGCCTTCTTCGGTTTCACTACAAGATACCTTGAATATTCAAAAACTGAGAGCGCTGGCCGTCGACAAAAATGTATATTAAATATACTATGTACTTTTCTTTTCTTTTACGACGAACAATATTCTTTTATTTTTCATACTCTGGTTTTCATGTTAAATTCTAATTCAAGGCTCAACTTTTTTGTGACTCGGTTATTGCAACAACCTCATTAACGCAGCTGCTGGAATTTTCATCGGTTGCTTTTACCGAGGGCGTACTGTACAATTATTTTACAGAATTCTTCCGTACTATCACAACGGTCGCATCTCCTATCTTATAGACTCTTCTCCCAAATTTTTAATAAAATACCCATTTGCTGATAAATTAATTTTTTCTAGGTTTTACTGGGAAGTACGATCGGATATGTACCCATAGATTGTATGAACATTATCGAGAAATAGAAGAAAAGAAGAAGAGAAACGAATTATTCCTTTCAAAATTTGTAAACAAAATATGCAAGTACAAATTTATTGCTTCGTTATAGTACTCGTACACTTTGACACACTTAACACTACAACAAGAAAAGGATCTTAGTCATTTAAGTTCTTCTTGAGTCAGTGAGAATATGAATATATTTTCCTTCACTCGCATAAACTGCAACAAAAAGTTACTCTGATACTCGTGTGGATCATTCAGGTCATTTTCGTAGGATTCTGAGGATTCACAAAGTAAAGTGTGATTCTCTTAGATGTACTTTTTTCAAAAATTAAAAAAAAAAAATCAAAAAATTCAATTCTCTCGGGTAATCTCTACTATCAAACAAAAGAACCGTTATTTTTTAAAAATAATTTCTTTCAAATGTTGGCCGTAACTACGGCTAACATGGTCCATTCTGAAGTTCGATGACGCGTGTGGTTTTTGACCAATGACTCGAGTAATGTTTGCCTCCAATTCTTCAATCATAGCCGACTTATCCATGTAGACTTTAAACTTTATGTAGTCCCAAAGGAGAAAAAGTGTCACATGTCATGTCACATGATCTAGACGGCCAATTCACCGGTCCAAAGCATGAAATTAACTATTCGCCGAGTCATTCTCGCAATAAAGCCATGGTTTCCGGGCTGTGTGCCAAGTGGCGCCCGTCTTATTGTGCAACCAAATGTCGTTCAAGACCACGGGCTTCAATTTCAGGCGGACTGTCCGTTATCATGGCGCGATACCGGTCGTCATTCACAATTACTTTCCAGCTGGCCTCAGTTTTGAAGAAATATGGACCGATGATTCCACCATCCCATGAACCACATAAAACTGTTGTTTTGTCTGGATGTGATGGCAGCTCTTGAACCTTTACAGCTATTTTGCTTATTGACTTAGCCATTAAGCCACCAATGGTCCTCATCTCTGAAGAAAATTTTGCTCGAAAATAGTGTATCTTCTTGAAGCTTTTCAAGAGCCCAACTACTGAAACGGTGATGATTTGGAAGGTCGGTCAGCTTCAGTGCATACAGGAATTGAATTTTATATGTTTTTAAACCAAGATCCTCACGTAAAATACGCCACGTTGGTGGATACGACAAGCCAGGTTATTGAGAATGGCGTCGAATCGATTCTTCGCGGTCATCGCGTACACTCTCCGCTATCGTCACTATATTTTTTTCACTACGTCCTAGATGTGGTCTACAATATTTATCCAATAATGAAAACTGAGTTTCAAATTTTTCGATGGTATTCGTAAAGCGAATTATGCGTTCGGAAGGCAGATTATGTGGATCATAAGTTGATCTAAGCGCACGAAACACATTCCTCGTAGAACACTGATTTTCGTAATACAGCTGATTAAATTGTCGGCACTGTGCCGGGCTAAGTCTTTCCATGAAGAAATGTCGAACAATACTGAACAAAACTACTATATCAGTGTGACACGACGCTGTATCTTCTCAACCATTTACTATCTATGCGCACGGACCCGAAGATAACACGAAAATTGTATCTCTTAAAGCAACCAAGGGCAAATTCCGTGTCACTGCATCATAAAGCAACACTTTACTTATCTGAGAGAAAACTATTAGTCATCGTTATCGTAGAAACCATTTACAAAAGAAACTGGTCACCAGGGTTGAGTGTCTATAGGAGACCAAATAAGCGAAAAATTACACGAATTCTCCAAACATGCGCACTTTCTTGGATATCGAAAACCGTCCGCAGCTACGTAAAGTGCGTATTGCTGACAAGAATTGCAGCTGCAAATCGCCATGTTCATCAAAATCCCAATGTGTCGTTCTACATCCATTTAGAGTTGTCTTCTTCAAGTTTGAAAAAGAATTGTAACAAGTGATTTGAAACTTCTATTTATTTAGACGGCGCTACAGTCAGGGATAGACTACGAGCTCAGGAAATATGTCTCTCCTACTAAGGCGGTGTTTCGCCAGCTACCTCGAGTTACGCACGCAAAATTAACTGAGGTCCCCTTTCACTTGTGTATGCCGCATAAGATGAGGTCATCTTTCTGGGTTGGAGTCGAAATCTTTCCGAGCCAGGGCGGTTATGTTCCTGAGTTCACGTTAGCCTAGCCATCTAAGCCAGGTTATTCGAGCTCTTCTGATGAGGTCAGCAAGTCTCCTTCATTCTCCATTGATGAACCGAAGAAATTTTTTCTCAAAGCGCCCGAAAGTACTTTTATTCGCTTTCGTCGGAATCCAAGCATTTGCGCTGTAAAGCAGGACTGGAATGATCACTCAATCACACTTTCTAAACCTAAAAAGGCAGCCATTAGTGTTGACACTTTGCTTCTCTATCATTCACCGCTAAACCTATCTTTGCTGCTTCTGCTTCAATAGTCGCAAACATGTTTTAGCATTTATTTACCCCTTGCTGTGATGGTAGTCCTCTATTTCCTCGACCAAACGCTTTTCATCCACTTTTCTTCTGAGAAGCCGGTGTTCATTCCGTCTCTTCTGCTCGTAGAGCTTGTGAGTTACCACTCATTTTACACTTCCTATTTCGCTGCTTGTGCTTGCTGGTACTCTTCATCGAGCAGAGGACTTTATTGTATTGGTTGAGAGACAACCTGCATATTAGAGGCGGCATTCCTGATGACTTTTTGATAAATCATTTTGTTGACATATTTGCACATAGGTACTGTAGACCGATTAGGGGGCATATTTCTGAACAATATCTTTCAGGCAATCTGGTCCAAAAGAAATCCTTCATCTGATCTCAGTCTGCATACCTGTAGACTGTGTGGCCTGTAGTCAATGTGCAAATAGTGTCAGCATACTTGTGCAAGGTGGTGCAATTTTGTTTTTGAATTACTTTTCTACTAAATAAAAAAAAAAAAGATTTTGAGTGACGGAAATCTTTATTGGGACAATTGTTTCTGTTAAGTGGAAAAGATGATATCTGCCGTTTTATCGCATTTTCCATGACTTTCATAAACTCGTGATTTTAAGTAGCCTCAAAGAAAGAAGTCTGGGATGGTTAAATCGGGCGATCTTGCTGGCCATGCCAAATCGCCAAAACTGAAGATTTCGCGACCAGGAAACGCTTCTATTGTGCGTCTTGTCTTGTCGTCGTCGTCGCTCATGATGATTTTCGACACAAAATCGTGCTCTTCGTTGTTGAGATTGAGGATGTCTTTACAGTAATTTACACGCGACTGACGGTCAGGAGGCATTAACTAATGCACTGTTTGCACTTTGTACGGAAATATGTGTAAATCTTTCTCTCAATTGCGTGGCCCGTCGCCTGGTTGATGTTTCTTCGTTCCCAGCGATATCGGTAGCCACTATTTGCCCAGTTGGTACGACACGATTAGCAAATCGACGTCGAAATTCACGCTACGCTAACACCACCAACCGATTATTGGTCAAAAACATCGACACAATTACTCCACGCTCTTGCAGAGTATAGCTCTCCATTGCTTGTCTGTATACTGCAGCTGTCTAGTTCATAAATGTCAAATATGATTGACGTACGACGCCATTTGCAAAAATTATACCATCTTCCGATTAGTTTAGCAGGTACAAATTAGATACAAATATGCTCCTGCTTTGTTGGTACAATATAAAGTCGCCTATATGTATTTAAGGCATGCAGATTACCGGATCATTAAACATAAAAAATAAATAGTTTCACTGTTTTTATTAAATATATTTTTAGCTTTTATTGTAGCTCAAATTTAATCCAAACAAAAATCTGAATTAGATAAACCCACATCGTACTGTATTGTAGATGCATGTTCATAAGTATCTTATTCCAGATTTCACCCAGTTAATGCACTCCAGCGTAGTAAAGTAGATTAAAGAACGTTGCATTGTAGCGTAATCACATCCTTAGGCATTGCACATACCCGCCTTCCACCTCCTTCATAAAACAATTCTATTCCTATTTCATTTCTCTCTCTTGCTTAGTAACATACTCGTACTCATACTACAATACGTACCCAGTCACATGAACATTTTCATTTCTTTCTTTTCATTTCAATAAAACCTCATTATTCGCTTTTTTTCGTTTTAAACAAAAATTAAAGAAAATTAAAAAAAAAATTAGGTAAACTGGCCGCAACACAATGGAGAACGAAATTTGGACGTCTTTCGAAGGTACCACCGCTTGCAAACGTCGACCCGACGGGTTCGTTTTGCACATTTCCAGAGGACTGGTTACGGAAAAAAGCTGGTAAAATAACAAGTTTTCTTTTATGTTTTGATTTTGAATTTTTTTTTTGCTAATTATTCTTAATTTTTTACAACAAAAACACAAAACAATAAAATGTCCTTAAGCTTTGCACAATTTGGCTATTTCTCTGAGTGATTCGATGTTGTAGAAGTGTTTTTTTTTTTTTTTTTTTTTTTTTTTTTTTTTTTAATTTTGCCATGAAGTGATATTTTTTAAGAATTGGAAAGATTAAATTAATATTGTGTTCCTTTTTTTTGTATAGAGGAAAGAGCTATCCCTCCATCAACATCGGATTTATACAAAAGTAAGTGTTGGATAATTTTTGAATGAGCCACATGACTAGGTCCTTTGTTTCTTTTTCAGTATTCTTCGTTAATGCCGTCCCATTTGTAGTGTTTGGATTTTTGGATAATTTCTGCATGATAATGGCGGTAAGTTTTGTAATAACATGAAGATGTATGCATGTTGATAATGTACGAGTAAACGTGTCGATATCTCCGTGCGGCTAGAGTTTGTAATTGCAGTGTGTCGTCCCTATCAGCTCTGGTTTAGTGTGAAACTCACGCCCACACAGTTTTGAATTATTGTTTCGGTTTATTTCGATTTTCTAAAACGGAATTATAGGGTTTTCCAATAAGGACTTGACAACTTTTTTTTTTTAAATAAAACGCAAACGATTTGAGATATTTCAAAAATTTTATTATCAGCTTGAAGTACAATCAAACCATTTATGAATGGAACTCGACTTTGTTCATATGGCCACCGCGGGCACGTTTGCAGCGGTCGATTCGTTGGACCCAATTTTCAACGACTCGGCCACACATTTCGGCCGAAACGGCCGCTATTTCGCGTTCAATGTTGGCTCTGAGCTATTCCAACGTCGTCGGCGTGTTGGCATAAACCAATGACTTAACGTAACCCCACAGAAAATAGTCAAGCGGCATTAAATCGCACGAACGAGGCGGCCAATCGACTGGCCATTTCTTGAGATAACACGCTCACTATACTTACTCTTCAATAAATCGATTGTAGCGTGTGCTGTGTGGCTTGTGGCACCATCCTGGTGAAACAACATGTCGTCCAAGTCCATATCTTCCAATTCGGGCCAAAAATAATCGGTGATCATTGCGCGATAACGCTGACCATTCACAGTAACGTGACGATCGTTATCGTCGACGAACAAATATGGCCCAATAACGCCGCCGGCATGCAAACCGCACCAACAAGTTATTTTTTGTGGATGAAGTGGTGATTCATGAAGTACATGTGGATTTTCACCCGAACAATAACGCATATTTTGCTTATTGACGAACCCATTGAGCCAAAAATGAGCTTTGTCACTGAAGATGATTTTGCGATGAAATTCATCATCTTGGCGCATCTTCTCCAGAACCCCATCGGAGAACGTACGTCGCTTCAAATGGTCCCTCGACTTCAATTCTTGAGTCAGCTGGATCTTGTATAGGTGTAAACCATGATCCTTACGCAAAATACGTCATAATGCGGTCTGAGCGATGCCCAATTCTTGAGAACGCCGTGGAATTGACTGATTTGGATCGTTTGCTACGGACGCCTGAACGGCAGCGATATTTTCGACACTTCGACCAACCCGTTGTCTCACTGACACGGCAATATCATACAACGAATATGTAGACTGAAATTTTTGCACTAAACTTGTTATTGCCTGTCTACTAGGGCGAGAATTACGACCGAAAATTGGAGTTATCGCTCTTAAAGTTGCAGTCACCGACTCCGAATTTCGGTAGAAAATTTTTATAATTTGCACACGTTGCTCGTTAGTTTACTTTACCATGATGAAAATGTTGAGTTTACTGAATAAATTGACAGTGACATTTCGATGATTAGTGAAAGAGTACGTTCACAAATTAAATTCAAATTTGTCAAGTCCCTATTGGAAAACTCATTATTACATTTTGCCTTTATGATTTCCTTACAGCGATGTTACCTTACACAGCCGGACGAACGAGTGTTGTATATAACAAAGATTTAAGTTTTAAGCGTCGTTTTTCTATCACCGACGCAGTTTTCTTCCCTTTTACGCCACCCCACGTTTATTCTATATGCGATATCGTCATTTCAATTCGCTTGGTGGTTAAGGACAGGCCCTAAGTATTTAAATTGTTTGCATTTTGGCTCGATGGCTACTTTTAAAATAGATGTCAGGGGCCGAGTAACCGGGTGCGGAAATTGACAGTGGAGAAATTTGGTCTTAGTGCGATTGATTCGTATCCAGTTATCTTCTACCGTCTTTATTCAATTAGTAAGAGTTGCCTGAAGGTCTGTTACGCCCAGTCGTTCCGGAACCGTGAATGTATTGCAAAGCAAAGGATTGTGTTCACTGCCTTGGTGTACTTCGCGATATTTCTCGATCATTACCTGTAAGCCCTGAATCATATCGTGTGTCGACCGGCTCCTACAAATTCGCACTGACTACGAGTAGCATAAAGTTCTATAATATTGCGCTGTCGAGTGTCTAGAACTCTCTTGTATGCTTTAATAGTATGCGACATTCTTTCTTGTGTGTCTCGAGAGAAGTATTTCCATGACTGACTTTATCGAATAGAGGACTAGGTTATGTTAAGGATGAATTGTGGCAAACGAATACCTCAAGTGAGAAGCGTCAACCAACGTATGAAGTCGCAAGCGATCAGTGCAAGATTGCGCTTAACAGAAAGAGCTCTCAAATTTACCCCGGACTTTAATGCTGCCCTAAAATAAGAAAAGAATGAGAGGAAATTCCCGTAGATGTAGAAAATGGAAGGCTCCCGCAATCTTGACAAGTTTCAAGGAAATAGAACAACCCACCGGAAAGAGTATCAAATAAAAAGAAAAAGTGCAATACGACTCAAGAGGCTGTCAGATTTAGACAATTATCTTTCGGTCTTACAAAACCAAACGACAGAGAAAAACCGACCCAGAATGTTTGTTTTAAACGTCCATAGTTGGTGCAATTGATGTATAAAATACTACAGTGTCCCAAAGGCAGTGGAAACTGTTGAACCCCGTCCAAAATATGAGGAACTCTCCTTTTTGTTTTACCCCAAAGCTCATTTGTTATAATATTTTAGATGTCAACTCTTTCGACAAAGCCATTCTGTTTGTTATGCCCTCCAGAACCAGCTCAACATTATCATATTGTGCCATGTCTCCGCTTTCACATCGAGTTTTCAAATCCGCTGATCCAGATGGGTTGTCTCCCCTTTTCTAAAGAGGCATTCTTCTACGCTGAAAAAACCACTGAGAAGCGTTTTCATCAATCCTAATCTTTAGGACTCTTTCCGAAAAGAGTACTTTTCAAGTACTGTTCTTGTAGCAAAAGGACCACTGGTGATTTGGTGGCATGTCTTACTAAAGAGTGAAACCAAATCCAGCGAAAGCAAATGCATTTAACAGGGTTTGACAACAGACTGTTTTGTCGGAAATGCATGCATTTCGGATCAATGAATATCTTCTGCAAAAGATTAGAACTTACCTCTCGGAATGCTGGTGTGCCACAAGGCTTCGTTCTCTCTCCGGTACTCTTTATAATTTTCCACTTGTCTACTACTTGTAATGCAGTCCATGGTCTTTCTGACGACAGTTTTTCATATTCATTCCCGGACTCAAGTCTCTGCTTTTCGGCCATTTCAAAGGAAACGGCTGCGTATTTTAAGCCCGTCCATTTCCGATATTATAGGAATCACTAATTGTTGACCCACCAACAGAGTGGATTTTAATGTTTTTGTCGTTAAAGACAAACTTAATCACGCAACCATAATCCATGAATGGTCCTTCATCGTTGAAATCGCCAAAAATGCTGCCAAACCTTTAAGTTTCCTTAAATGATGTAAGAAATACTCTGTCCCGACTAATCCTGCCCCAATAAAAAATGCATTAATTTCTCCAAAACTTGGGTACAATGCCCAGATCTGGTCAGGTGCCCCTTAACCTTCTCTACAGTTGCTCGATTGTATTCAAAACCGTGCGATAAACCTCGACGCCCATATCATTCAGTAAATTGACACTCTCCAACATTGACATAATGTCTCTACCACTACTGACCAAATTGTCGTTAGTATTCCGCGCCTTCAATAGTGATGATACCTGTCTTGCTATGGTTGTTCATCAAATTAAGTCTAACTTCGTAAGTACTCTCAAACATCGTGATTCCTTCCTCTGCCGAACGATTTGCCTACGGAATACCTTGACGAACGCTTTATTTTCTAGTCGTTATAACCTGCAAACATTCAAGCCCAACGAACATCGGTACCTATCTTGCTTTCCTCCCTTATTCTCCTTCGCATGTGTGAATTGATTTATGGGTTTTTAGCTACTCGTATAAGTGGTTATAAATGCTACAATTTAGTTTGTTTTACTCGTATGTTACGTTTAATTTTTATGTAATTTCAGGGTGACTCCATCGAACAAATCTTCGGCACATTCATGTGCATATCAACAATGGCAGCCGCTGGTCTTGGTAATACAATTAGTGACATTCTTGGCATTGGCTCTGCATTCTATGTTGAGCGATTTTGTGCTTTCTTGGGACTTAAACCACCCGATTTAGGACCAATTCAATTAGAAATGAAATCAAGTCGGCGATCTGCTAATCTTGTAAGTTCTTAGAAGATTACTTTGTGTGAGTAAGAAATAAAAATATTTTCCGTTTCTTTTAGGGACGAATAATTGGCATCACAATTGGTTGTATAATTGGCATGTGTCCACTGCTATTTCTACGTCCTGACCACGAGGAAGAAAAGGCAGATAAAAGTTCGAAAACTCCCGAAAAAGCAAACGACCCTTCTTAAGTAATTTTCCCAATTATATATAGTACCTTAGTTAATTTGTTTTCTTATTTTCTTTTTTATTTTGTTCTAACATTGTTTGTGTATTGATTGAATCTAATCAAAAGAAACCTTAAAAACGTCTTCATAAACTGCTAAGGGACTTGTCCTCAAGAAAAAATTCTAATAAAAAAGTAACCATTTAAGAATAGTTTAATTAACAATTAAATTGCTATAGAATCAAAAATCTATAACGTGATGCTGTAAGATATTTATTTAAATGTTGTTTGTGAAGAATTTATATTTTTACTCACATTAAAATGCTTATACTATTTTTAAGTTTTAATTTCGTTTCTGTTGTTCTTTATTTATAGTTCTTTACTGGTTTTTATTTTCTTTCTGTTCCTTTTTTATGGCAGGTCGCGAGCTATATGAAGTGTTAAGTCATAAAAACAAAACTCCATGCATAAAATGTGTCTTCAACCATAAATCTCTGCCAAAAAGGATTGTGTACTTAACTAGATTTTTGTTGTGCTCAAAATAGTTTTCGCGTGAACACAAAAAACAAACGATACGTACACAGATTTATTCCTATGAAAGAGTCCAGCATGGCTTGGTAGACCTTTGCTCTATCGAATCTAATTAAAATAAACTATGTGAACGAGGCAAACAACAAAACAATACACTTCATATAGCACGTGCCTATGTTCGCTTCAAGACACTACATAATCTTCCTAAATGCCTAACAAAGAGAATCTATTAAATTGTTTTAATAAATTCTGTCACATTGTACCTATCTATAAAACTTTATGAAAAATCAAAAACATCTCTTAATGTGTATCACAACTTTCTAGTAGGTAATCAACAGCTTTTACTAGGGATCACTTAACAAATTAGTAGGAAAACATTTAGATAAAATTAGTTTAAGAAAGAAGACATATCTTTGACGTTAGGCAAAAAGGTCTTAAGTCAAAAAATTGCATTTCGGGTTTTTGATTGGGTTTAACTCGATTTTTTTTTTCTCTTTCGTTTGGTATTAACGACTTAAGTCTAGCACAACCTGCTTCCCATCGTAATAATTTCGTCTTTAGGGAATAAGTCAGAAAAATGCATATTTGGTTTGGTATTAACCGTCTTCATCTCATCCTCAAAAAAAATTACGTTCTCTACCCTCGTGTGTAGATTTCTACACATATGGGATTTTAATATATTTTCTAAATTCTTTTTTAAATTAAACCGAAAAATTGCTTTTATAATTTATTTCTAAAATAACAAGAGAAGGTAGGTAAGTTCAAATTAATTTTTCTTGAATGCATTTTACACATACATTTTGATTATGTTGCTTTTGTGCAAAAACAACAAATCGTCTCATAGACATTGTTTTTTTTTTTTGCGGATTTTTCTTCATAGCAAACGTGACATCTTGTGTTGGAACGCTTCTTGACCGTTTTGGTGGATTTGTTGAACTTGATTCCAGATAAACTTTATAACTTGGGTTCAATCCTATTTAAATGAAAGACTTTACTATGTTTTATTTAGGTCCATGGTTTCTGACCCAATTACAGCCTCCTCTGGTGTACCCCAAGGCAGCCACCTTGGTCCCTTATTATTTATTCTGACCATTAATGATGTTGTTTGTATCATTAAAAATTCATACATATCTGTTTACGCAGATGATATGAAAATATTTAGATATATATCATCTTCCTCAGACAGCCTACTTCTGCAGCATGATCTAGACAGGTTTTGTACTTGGTGTCAGAAGAATTTTCTTGAGCTTAACGTCAATAAGTGTCAGGCTATAACATATACCCGTAAACGCCTACCTACTTCACCTCGTTGCTATCTAATCTTTAATCTGCCTGTTCCCTTAGTGAATGAGTTGCGTGATTTAGGTGTTATCTGCGACAAGGAACTCAATTTCCGTTCTCACATTGATAGTATAATAAAAAAAGCCAACTCTGCCCTTGGTTTTATCAAGCGCTGGTCTAAGGAGTTTTCCAATACTTATGTTACCAAATCTCTTTACATAACCTTTGTTAGGCCTCTTCTGGAATACGCCAGCCAAGTTTGGTCACCCTACTACAGAACTCACATCCTCCGGATAGAAGCTGTTCAACGCAGGTTTTTACGGTTTGCTTTACGTGGTCTTCCCTGGGATGATAGCCAAAACTTACCACCTTACACTGACCGGCTGAAACTTATAAATTTACAACCCCTTTCTATACGCCGAAAAGTTGCCGACATTCTCTTTATTCATCAAATTTTAGTAGGTAATATCGACTGTCCTTCCTTACTTCAAATTATTTCTTTTAACACCAATCCCCACAATCTTAGGTCTGTGCCACTTTTCCGGCTCAATCTTCACAGAACGAATTACGGACACCTAGAGCCAATGTCTAGGATGCTTCGCGAAGATAACGATGTACTACCTCTCTTCGACTACCATATCAGCAAACTCTCCCTCAAGAACATACTTATTTCCACCTATGCCTCACGTCCTTATTTTCTTTAACCGCTCCCACCCTTTAGTTTTTAAGTGAAAATGTTAGTTTTAAGTATATGTTTGCTTGCAATAAGCTTAATAAATCTGTCCGGGATTGACCCGGGCCGCAAAATCAAAATCAAACATCCTCTAAAGGTGACGATGGTGAACTTTCTTCCAAAACAGTTGCAAGCAATAGAGCAGACGATGCTGATGTTGGCTTCGCACTTCTAGCTTCTATAAGTGGTTTTGCAACGGATATTCCAAGTTCACGTAGAAAATTCCTTCTTACTGTTGTTTTTTGTGTTGCTTGCCAATTCGGATTCACTTCTTTGAAAATAATTAATGCATTCAAAGCAGAAATGTCAATCATGTTTGCAAATACAGCCATTGGCTATCTGTTAGATTTTCTTTTATAGCTGTAACAAGTGAGCATTTTGTCAACCGACAGACAACCACACCGCCTATATTAAATGAAAAAAAAAACATTAGAGGGTCTTCAAATTTCAAAAAGTAGTATATGAACAAACCTTTTGTTTTATTGTAATAGGCTATAATCGCTGGTTACCTTTTTTCAGTCGATTCGATTCCAATTGAGTTATGCAAAATACTTTGCAACACGGTACACTTATTTTTCCGCCCAATGTACGAAACAAGTGCTGTGTTTTCGGTAAATGCAAAAGTAGATTCATACAACGGTCTATTTTTGCATTCAAGAAGCTTTGGTGGGATGGTTCTTTTATTTTTTTTCATCGTGCCAACCATTGTAATGCCCTTTGACAACAATTTTTGCCCAAGATGATATGAGGAAAAGAAGTTATTCATTGTTATGTTGTGACCTTTCAAGCCATCGCCTTGTCTTTTTTCACTCGAACTGGCTCCAATCGCCTTTCCCAAATATGGCTGGATTTTCCAAACATAGCAGGTATAAGAACAAACCAGCAACCAGAATTTTCGTCCGTATTTTATTGGTTTTGATGGCATATATTGACAAAATTTTCATCTTCCACGAAAACCAAGTAATTGCTCGTCAACTGTCACACATTTATGTGGATTGTAGTAGTTACTCAATAAATTGGACCATTTATCAAATATATCCCGAATCGGTGCAAATTTATCTGTAGATCCTTGCTGTCTTCTGCTAATAACATCATCAAAACGAATAACTCGATTCAAATACTCAAATGTTTTCGTCAACATAATTGCCCTAAACACCGGACGACTGCTAATATCATCAAACAATTCAATTGTAGTTTCGTTTTCGATCTAAAAGTAAAAGAATCAAGAATCAGTTGAAATAAGAAAGAAAGCAACTACGACTTACCTATAAACACCAGCTAAAATCAAAACACCAATATATGCTTGCAACATATTGGAATCGATTTGTTTGAAATCCTTACCATATGTTGCTTGTGCATACGCATTTGAATGCTTCAAAATGGTATTTTCAATTTGTATTTTCAAGTAAAAAAGCATCTTTGATGCCATCAACACGAGCTTTGGCATATCTTGTTGTTCCAGGATGAAGATAAATTATATTTTCATTCCGCAATCTACCACTTTGATGCTGAAATGGCTGTAGTTGCCAAACAATACCATCTTTCGAAACAAGCAGTGGATCCACATTTTTAACTTTCAGCAATTGATTCGTTGGTTTCATTTGAGCCACTCGCTTGCTCTTCGTCAGAATCGCTATCGTCTGAATATAAGTTATCGTCATCATCAATATTCTCTTCTGGCACAAATTCGTCGTCACTGCCTCCAGAAACATCACTGATATCGCCATCGCCTTCATTCAAAAATGCTTCCGTTTCTTCCTCTATCAGATATCTTGCTTTTGACATTGTTATCTTTTATTATTTTTATAAATTTCACTAAATATACCAACGATATGCACTTGCTAAAACACTTAACGCAAATGACTTTTTATATAACATGCACTTACTGTCCATATGTGTAGAAATCTACTCGTACACCTGAAGGTAGACTACGTAATTAGTGCGTTATTAACCGCCATAAACATTTTTATTATGGGGAGATAGGTTTTATTTTCGGTAATCAAGGATATAAACAAAGTCTGAAAATTCCGGAAGTTTGCAATTAGTGGTTTTTGAGAAATTAAGAAAACAAAAATTGTTTGTGTAGTTTTCTACACAAGGATGAGATGAAGGTTAAGTCCTTGTGACCGATGTCTCTAAAACATTTAAGATTCTTCTAAAGACTTAAGTCAACTTACGTATCTTATACCAAACGGAATAATCAAATAGGAGAATAGCGTAGATATACTTATCCTCATCCATAACGTCCCAGCTAGTTCAACTCAAGTAAATGAAGAGACAGCAGTTGAGAAAATGGAAAATAATGATAAGAAGTGGTCCAGGCGCATAAGGAAAGAACGAACTAAACAAACTCATAGCGGCAAAAGTTACGTGAGTGTAACCGGAAAAGTTGTTCAAGCAAGGGAATTACTAAATTTAACACAATGCAGGACTTTCCTTAAAGCGGACATTAGGAAAGTTATTTTTGACGAGAACTGGTCGCTTGGCACCCACGACAAAAGGGTAACCTTCATCGCAAATCTCATAAATGTTAAAGAAAAACTGACAGTTCAAAAAGCAGGGAAGTATGTTAACTTATGAATACTTTCTTGAAGTAAACGGTGCAAGAGTTTCTGTGTGTAAGGGTTTCTTTAGCAGAACTTTAGATGAAAAAAGAAAGGTTCATACCAAACGCCGTCAAAAGTAAAATGCTTAACACACCCGGCATTACGGTGGACGACCAAAGAGGTAAAAAATCTCAAGTCCTGGCTCAGAATAAAATCTTTGCCAAGCTATCAAAGTCATTACACCAGACGTATAAATGAGAAAAAGTTTTTACTTGTTGGTCGTTCAATTTATGAGAGGGAATTTCATAAATTAAAACTTTAAAAAGCCAAAAGTAGACACCTTCTACAAGTGCGACACCCTTCACATGCGCGTTTAAGTTTCTGCTAATCAGGAAGAAAACCAGGAAGCAGAAAACGATCTCCAAATCCACCAGGATCTGGCTAATGCAGCATTTGATGCCAAAAAAGCTGATAAGGTAGCTTCGATCTCAACAATGCTTGCCCCGTTTGTTGGATCTTCGGTAACATTTTATAAAAGGCAGTTATGGGCCTATAACCTTACTGTTCACGATAATTCTACCGGAGATTTATCGCACTACATGGGCATGAAGCTCTAGCTGCTAGAGGGGGAAATGATTGCGTTTCTGAGGTGACATTTTACTCAGACACTTGCGGGGGACAAAATAAAAACAGTCCCCCGTGACAGTGACTCAAGTTAAGTTCCCCAATTTAACTATAAACCACAAGTTCCTTGTTCCGGGTCGTACACATATGGTACCAGCTAGTGCGAAGAACAGGCTTAAAAAATAAGTTCCAGGTACGCGAAATGCAGCAAGAAGAATACTTTGATTTTGCCGCTTTGTTGAAGACAATTTTTGTGTAATGAGCAGTTTTCTTGGCATAGTGTTCAATAGCTCTAGTACCAGGAGAATGGCTTAGTGAGATATAAAAACAATTTAAGGGGTTACATACGTTTCTCCGCTCAAAAAAATCGATTTTTTTTTGCATGAAAAAATTCTATATTCTTTTGCAATTCAAATGCCGCAAGAATTTTTCAAAAATTCGAATAATTAAGAAAGTTATGACCGTTAGACGTCGGAGCAGCTCTGCCTTCCTACCTTCTCTAATGACGCGTCAGTGCCCTCGAAAATATTTATACCTGGTTAGCAATAGATTTAAACCTTGTTTAAGAATATTAGAATTCAGAATATTCCAGAAGGCACTACTCGAGCACATTTTCAGTTTTGCTTTCGAAGCCACGCAAGCAAGACACACTGCAGATTTTGCATTTCGTTTGCGTTTTTCTCGAAACAGTGTTTTCCGAGTCGGTATCAAAAATATCTCTTGAACCACTCGACCGATTTGCATGCCATTTCGCACACATTTCTCCTACGTAGGATTTTTTTGATATCTTAATTTTTAGATTTGTTATAAATAAAAATGTGACTCGTTTTTTAGTCAAAAATAGCCTCGTACGTTCAAAAAGCTGCCATTTTGTTAAAAATGAAAATTTTTGAAAACGGCTATGATAGAGACTAGTTTTATCCATCTACTTTAACAAGTTTTTTTTTTGTTTCAAATGAAACCTACCAGAGATATTCCTGGTACCGCCCAGCAAGGAATACTTTACACAATGAATATTTTACTTGTTTTTATATTAATTTAATATCGTAGCGAAAAAAAATCTGGAAAAATGCTCTGTTTTTGAGCGGAGAAACGTATGTAACCCCTTAAACCACTCGGAAGAGTTTAAGATTTTAAGCTTCCTTAGAAGAGGAAAAAATAGATGCCTCAAAGATTATCCACTCCAAGCAAAGTACAAAACTTTAGTCCCGATATCTGAGAAGAAAAAAAGGGATTTAAGCTCCCTTGTAAGCTTAGTGCCACCTGTACTCCACGAATTTTATAAAAATTTACCAACTGAATGATGAAGAAGAAGAAGTAGAAACAACATAAACATTTATTTTTGTTGGTATTAACTGTGATTTTTTTAAGGTTTTCATTAATTAGACAATTTCCTATTTTATAACTTAATGGCAATGTTTTGTTTCCTGACTTAAGTTTTACGAAGAAACAAAACTTTTACAAATAATACAAAATGAGAGGATCATTTCAAACAAATTTAATCCCGATTTGCAAATAATTAAACTATTTTCAATTTGGTTTTACGAAAAACTGCAGTTTCCGACTTAAGACCTTTTTGCCTAACGTCAATGATATATCTTAATGCATATTTAATGCTGTAGCGCACTCTTTCGAATAGTAAAATTAATTGCTGATAATATTTTCTATGCATTCTTCTGTACGCTTTGAAATTTTGTGCGAAAAATGTTAAACTAAGGAGTAGTCTTATTTTTTTGTTTGTTGTTTTTATTACGTGCCAAATATTTGTTAAGTAGATTTGATGCGTCGACTTATGAACTAATAACAGGGTATAATTTGATATGTTGTCTATTGAATTTCTTGTAAGAGTAGTTTAAATGCTTCTGTACCTTCCGTAGCTTTCTATTGCATGATTTTCTAAGAGAAGAGTAGCAATGTTTACCATTTTAAGGAAACTAGGACACTACTTTTTTTTTAGCAAAAATTTACCTAACATAACTTGCTGCAAATTACTTAGAAACCCCTCCCATTTCGCGCGTTCTTTTATTTAGTCCTATAAGAGATCAGTCTATTTCAAAATTACCAATGGCTTAAAAATCGCTTGACGATAATTTTAAGCAACGAAGTAAATATTTTTAGAAACACCGATATTACATCGTAATTTTGGGGATCGAAATCACCACTGTTGTATTCAAAATGGGATAAGACATCTTATGAAAGATTTCGTTTCAAATCCATTAACAAACTCAAGAGTTTTTTTTTTAGAATCTCCATTTCCCATGAGTAAAAGTTGCATGACGTGAAGTTCAGAGCGCAATTGGTTAGAGTTGGTGATTATAACCCAAAATGAAACCCCTAAACCCAGAGAAATTATAAATATCCTCAACTCGTAGGTTGTGCCTTTACCATCTCTAACAACAATTTCATACAACATCAGCCCTTGAGGATACATTGGGCAACCCTGATTGCAGTTTACATCTGTGACATTTATAATACCAACGGTAGAAAGTAACTGACAATTCAAGAACTAAACACTTCCATTATTCTGGGCCACAGAAGTACAGAACTCTTCGTTAATTGCGGAGCCGAGGTAGACAGAATTCCCAACTACCTCAAAGTTAAAGCTGTTTATTGTAACGTATCCGATTTGTCGATGCTCGGCGTCTCCTCTTGTTGACAGTATTTACTTGGCTTTGTTCTCAACCCATTTCTGCTGTTTTGATATTTTTAAACGCACCAATGACAGGTCAATGTGTTCTGCCAATGATGTCAGTACTATCAGCTCACGCAAATAATTTCACTTTTGGAAAATTGCCCCTCTAGTGTTGGCTTGCGAGTTTCGCAAAACGTTCTGTAGAATGGTGTTAAATTAGTCACAAAACGGCCCATCACCTTGTCTAAACCCTTTTTTAACATCGAAGTTTCCGGCAGCGACCGTTCCACATGGTCATTCTGCACAACCAGACGAGTTTGGCAATGATGTGAAAACTAGACATGTCTCTTTATAGCGCTAATGATGCGAAAGGTGGGATGTGTCTGCACTTCTTGGGTTTTCTCTAGGACCTACCATTGTGAGAATATTTGGTCAACTGTAGAGTTACAACGGCTATAACAGTACTGATTGTAGTCAATCTGATCGTTAATAAATGGTCTAAATCGTTTATACAATACGAGTACTTCAGACAAGATCTTGTACGCGATGCCAAGGAGACTGATGCTTCTAGAGGGTGTCATCTTTATTTAGAGAGTCTTTTTAATGACTTAAAAGGTTTCTTTTTTTGTGGATCGGACAAATCAAGCTTAGATTCTATTCCTAAGCATACTTTCAACCGAAAAAATCGTGTGTTGGTGTATGCCCTCAACCAACTCATCTCCTGTTGCCTTAAATAGTTGGGAAGGTGGTTCATCCGGCCCCGTAGCCTTGTTATCTGTTATGTATTGCTACTGTTACTTCATTTGATCGGATGGCTGAAAATCTTGGCCTTCATCGCCCAAATTGAATAGTTCGTTCTGCCTCACAGCGAAGTTTGGGTCGTCTTCGACGTTTAACACTGCAGAAATGTGTTTTCCATATCCTCAACATCGATTGTGACTACCACTAAATTTCATTGCTCGTGCTTCTGTTCGGTTCTTATCGGCTTCATCTTTTTATTGTACCTTTTGGTATAACGTCCGAATGCTGTTCTTGGAGTAGTGCCTATGCTTTTCCTCGATCACTCCAGAGAATTCGATGTTCGCCCGCCTCTTTTGCTCGTACAGCCCACAATCCATTTTTATTCTGCTACATGTTTTGCTACATGTGCTTGCTTGCAGCCTGCATTTAATCATTGCTTTTGTGCAAATGGTCGGATCGAACCCAGCGCATCTTTGACTACGCCTTTTCTGTCGGTAACGATATCACTGATGTTTAGTACTTAACGCGGGTTGATAGGTCCTCTGGGTGAGTTGAGGCCTTTCTTTCTGACAAAGTCCTCTGTTCTAATTCAGGTTTTGAAATTACTTAAAACTATTTAAACGTCAAACTTAGCACATTGCTCATAAGTTTTGTCGAAAAGCTTGTAGCATCGTCTATTTCTTCTTCAGTCTTAACGCGGATTGTTATAAAGCGTTCGCTCACGTGCTGGAAGCTTAAGATTTCTTGGTTTAGTTTGCTGTTTGCAACCAATCCGAGCTTTAACACTGTTCTGTAGCAATCACGGTAGTTTACGCCACAATTTTTCATTCCCTTCTGCCGAGCCTGGCAACCACTCCACCCAATTCCTGGATGGCGGTGATATCTGGCTTATAGCAGTCTTCATAAGTTGTTTGACCGCACGCGATCTGTTCAAGGCCCAAATATTCCATGTGCAGATCCGAACGTTAATCTGATCAGCCAACCCCTTTCTGAGATCCTTCGGGCAAAAGATCGGGATATTACGGAGCCAGTATCCCATTTCGGCGATATGGGAGCAACTGTTGGCCCATAAAAGCTTCACATCTTGTTTAGTTCCGGAAAATGCTTATTGACCTAGAAGCAGCTCATACAAAGAGTCTTGCATGGTCCCGCTGATTAAGTAACGCGAATTCATCCGTCGTATACCTTTCGTCGGGGGTTCAGACCTTTTTGGCAGGACGTCATAGCGTTGCTATTTCTCCCTGCTCAACACTCGCGCTTATAAGTTTACCAAATCAAACACGGATGAGATCAGTACCCGGCGGAGGTAAAATAAACGCAATTGATGTGTAGTCATAGTTACAGTACCGGACATCGCCAGTACTTCCATTCATTATCTATGCATGTGTGCCGATATTGCAACAAAAAAAAAAGGTCAACTTGGTTTTCAAAGCAAATCTTAACCGTTTTTGTAATCGAAAAGCACTTAAGTAATTGAGACTTTAAAAAACTAAAACCAATCGAAATGGTATATTTCTTGTTAACTTACTTATCATGGCTAACTTTTGTTTTTAATAAAGTTTGCTCTATGATAGCACTAAAGGCCTCTTGATCTTCCTTTGCCTTGTAAATCATACGTCTGTACTCCTTAATCACAGTAAGCATTCACTGGTCATAACGCAGTTTGAAAGCAAGTGGTTAAATTAATGATACTAATATTCAATACATTGATGGTGTACCTGATAAATTGTCTTTGCTAAAAGTGTCTTGGCTAAAACAAAAACTTTCTTTCGAAATTTAGGAAATTTTTTATGAAGTTGATTTTAGCGACGTTTGGAGCGGAATATGGTTTAGAGAGGAAAAGGTTTATTTTTTATGAAAAGCCGGGTTGCGGGGTGGTCTTCCAATTGCTTTGAGCCAGAGATGCAGCGTCTATTTGCTCAACATGGGCCAACTTACATTTTAGGCGCAAGTTTTATAAAAGTATCTAGTGAAAAGAAGTGTTTATCCCAGCTTTGTAATGGCGATATTATTTTAAAAGATATATACATCTTTTGTACAAGTTGTAGATAAAGTGATTTTTTTTTGTAATCCTCGAAAAATCTACGTAAAAGTAACTCCTTTCGCAGTTGATAAAGGGAAAGGGTATCCCTAAAATTTCCTACAAATTTTAAGTCACGGTTTGGAATAAAATACGGCTGAAACAGTATCCTATCTCCTTTTTCAAGACTTGAATGGTCATGGTCTTGTTGACATAAACTCGGGACTTCAAGAAACCGCCAAGAAACAACTTAAAAGGCGTTAGGTCGCGATTACACGAACGACGCTATAATGTCATTGTTTATAATGTCATTGACGCTATAATGTCAAAGGTCGCTTTTGAAACCATATACCTTCCATTTGAGGCACATAAACCATTTCTATCATTCATATGATACATAACCGTATCGTCTTCGAAGAAATATTGTCCGATGATGCTTCCAGCCCAAGTGATTTTATTCTCATGTAACACGACGTGTGGGTTTCAGTCACTTCAAACATTGTCATTCGCATGAAAATTGTCCTCATCGCTGAAGATTATTTAGTTGGAAAACTCACTTATTCTTGTCCAATGAACCAGTTGGCAAAATTTTTTCGCAATGTATAGTCTGTAGACTTGAATTGTTGAGTTAGATGGATTTTTTAGGTATAAGGGCGCAAATCTTTTGTGAGAATGCGCTGAATACACTTCTTGCAATGTTCAATTCTTGAAAACAGTGGCGTATGGCTCTTCCCGGACTCTCTGGCAGAATCTGGCGATTACCCGTGATATTTTCTGTTTTCACGAACATGTGTCGATGATCTGACATTATTCCTCAAATTTATCGATTATTCTGTCCACAGTAATAATATTTAGCAATGAGAAATCGTTGTTGTGTCAACTAGCAGCCGGACTGTCTACCATTGGATCATTTTATCAATTTGACTGTTAAAGGACATCAGCAGGAATGGCACAAAATTAGCTTCGTTCTTGTTGAGATACCATTAAGCTTATAATTGCACCGCTTCCTTGTACTTCAACTAACACTAACCTTTTTCTGTGATCTTGTACAGGATGCGGCAAAACAAACTATATATTTGTATGATTTTGTGATTATTTCTTAATATTGAACAGTGAAAATATTAAATTTTAGACGAAAACTTGTATTAAGTTTTTTTTTTTACATTTTGTGTAGAAAATAATATCAATTAAGTGAGTTAAATTCAAAGATCTGGGCTTTTTCCTAAATTTGTGAAGTGTCTCTTACGGTATTAGACCAATTTCTTCGTGAATGTTTCCTTTAGTTGCTGTAAGGTTTGAGATTTATCAACAAACACTTTTAGCTGGAAGTAGCTTCACAAGAAAAATCCCTTTTATTAGCCGTTGAAATATGTACCGCGTACAATTACATCTAATGTTCCATATTTCCCTCATTTGCATACATATGTATGTATCTGCATTGCTCCTGAGCCGCTGTAGGGTTGGATAAATTTGCAGATCTTGAACCATTCTACAAGCCGCTCTATGTTGGATTACCTCATTAATGAGGCAAAGAACTTCCTAATGTTTTCCCATTTGAGTGATCCGATTAATTTTCTTGCGGCCTCTTCTTTGAACATCTATTACTTTTTGGACCGGATTCTGCAACGACCTTCGTTGAATATGCCAAAACCAGCTCACCCTGAAGTTCCTTCACTATGAATTTCTTAATGTGGAGACGTTTTTCATTTCTGTCGCTTTCAATTTTACTTATTATTTTTCGTACATCGTCCAACTCTACAAACCCGTAAGTTTAAGTGGCATGTTGACGGTGTTTTCGGACCATTTAAGCCACACTACACTAACTCTATGTGCGCCATCGTCCAGGCAATTTCCTTGGTGGTTAACGACAGAGACTGAGTATTTAAATTTTTCAGACTTTGGCATGATATAAGGAGTTGGGTGTGACTGGTACGACTGATTCGTAACCCGTTAGCTTCTATAACTTCTCCCCAATTATTAAGTGTTGATTGAACGGCTGTCACGTCGTTGCTTATAATATCACAATCATCGGCGAAAAGAAGAGAATTTGTTTCGGACCCGTTGATGTGTTGCTTCAATAGAAAATGTTCACGACATTAAAAAGCAACAGACTTTGCACACTCCCTTGGTGTACTCCAACTTTAACTTTGAATTCTCTAGTTCTTCTTGCTTTCGTTTTAACACTGTCGTACATATTGCGGATCATTTTTATATACGCCTCGGATACATTTTGAAATCTTAGTGCCGTCGACATAAAATCTCTAGGAACTCTGTCGAACGCTTTATCCAATTCCAAATGAAGACGATATGCAGATCCTTCGATGCTTTACGACACTTTTCCATCATTGCCCGTAACGCCTGAACCACTTCGTATGTCGACATGCCTCCCTCTAAGCCAGATGGAGTTTAATAATATCCAGTTGTCAACTGTCTAGAACTCGTTCATAAATTTTTATAGTATGCGACATTAGTTTCACCCATCGGTAGTTGTTACAATTTCTTGTGTCGCCTTTGGCTTTATACAGTTAAACAAGAAAGCTTTCCCTTCACACTGGTTAGGCATCCAATTTCTTCTCATTATTTTATTAAACAAAATATCGAGTTAATTCATAAGAATTAATTAATCCGGTTACCGGAGGGTATCTGGTCTAATCTGACTACACGGAACGTGTTCATTCTCTTGACTGGTTTTCCTAACTTCGGTTTCTGTAAAATACTCGTATGTCATTCTAAGGCCCTTTTCGAAAACGTCATTTGATATACTTAAGGGTTGCGAACATCAAACTGCAAACGTCATTTGGTATCGTTGATCTGTGTCATCTACATGATTTTTTTCTTGCAAGAGCATTTGATGTTTTCGAACAGAGCAAAATTTTTTTAATGCACAGCGCAGATTTGTGGCTGCTTTTTTGCAGCGCAATTGACGTTGATGAACATCTGACCTGCAAACACTGCATTATGGAACATGCTGCAAATGTAGTGTGATTTATGATGTTGTTTTCGAACAAATGACTTTCGCAGCTTGCGTTTAAGAACATTTTGCAAAAGCAATTTGACGCAGATGACGTTTTCGAAAACGGCCTAAGACTCATGAGCGACAGCCGAGGGATTGATTCTTCACGTGAATCCGTAGTCAAGTGAGGCATTAAGGTTCTCTTTCAGTCAATTGCAAATTTCGCTCTTCTTCATTAGCAACTGTCTCTGGTCGTCCGCAACGTATTTCGGCGATTGAATCTTTTAGAGGCTTCGGTCTACAGTAATCGTAGACATAGAATCATTTGACTATGTCGACGTTGCATTTCTTCTGTTGTTTGTCGCTGGTTCATGGGCTATGGAGGTACTTCTTCTGCGGCATTCCGGTACAATGCCTATACTGTTATGTGAACGTGCTCCTCCTACCGCGTTTTTTACGTCTTTTTGCAATTCTTCTTCGAATGTGTTCGACATACTTTGTGCGCTTGTTTGCACTTTATTTTGCCTACTGTCCAGTCAAATCACAGTGGTGGCCAATCCAATTCTAACACATGGGCTTAAAAGTCCGTTCCGTTTTATAGTAAAACACAAAATTTTTGCAAAATTCAACTTTATTTATCAATATAGTTGCCTTCGAGGGCGATGCACTAATTGAAACAATTTTTCAATCTTTCGATACCCGTTTTGTATTTAGTACGATTTCGGTTTAGCCTCAAAATAGGCCTCTGTTTAGGCGATTACTTCTTCATCACTTGGTCGCTGTTGATAGTCTGCCCCTTTTGGAGATAGTCGATGAAAATTATTCCATGTGCATCCCAAAATACGGATACCATAACCTTGCAAGCCGACTGTTGATTGCAAACGCGGTACCCACTTTGAACAGAGCTTTCGCATGTCCAAATATTAGTGTATGATATATCCAACACGCTCTTTTGATATCTTCAGAGCCTCAGCTATCTCGATCAACTTCACTTTACGGTCATTCGTAATTATTTTGTGGACTTTTTTGATGTTTTCATCTGAAACAGCCTCTTTTGGACGTCCACTGCGTGCATCATCTTCGGTGCTTGCATGACCACTTTTAAATTTTTCAATCCACTTGCGAATCGTTCGATAACTTGGTGCAGAGTCCAGGTAACACTTATCAAGCCATTGATAAATCAACACACGAAATTGCTTTGAATCCATTTTTTCACAATAACAAAAGTTGCTTCACTCACAACGCTATATCTCGAGAAATAATCGTCCTACAGCTGTCAAATTTATACACGTATCTTTTGAAGGTTGGTACTAATTGAAAATGGTGTGGATTTAATTCAAGTGGTGCCCTCTCTTAGAAACGGCATGGACTTTTCAGCCCATGTCTTATGTATTTAGAACCTATCCGATTTGGAAATTGTTGCCGCAATAATTCCATTGTTTCACATGATCTATGGGTTATTGCACCATCTTGCTAAAATCAGATATTGACATTTGGTGGCAATTATAGATGTCATTGCTGGATTATATTATATTCCCCAACATCTGCAATTTTGTTTATATACGAAACCGAGCGACTCCGACGGTCATCATTATTCATTTGGGTTGTCGGGAATTTTTCATCGCGCTCAACGAAATTTAAACCTGCTCTTCCGTATTCTAAGCGAAGAATGCAAAGTCCACATGATTTCCAAATGTTTTCGGACTAGCTGAAACTGGTCAGATCATCTGCTCGTTGATGTTTTGCGTTTTCTGTGACGTTCTGGTTGACAGCTGACCGTACATCTCGAATTAAGTAAAATTGTCCACCAGCGAAGGAATAGCTGAACCTGTTGAAGAAGTTTCTTCAGATCTCGTGTATGTACGTTGAGAAGTAGTTACTGAACGACTGTCTCCAGGGAATGTATAACCAATCTTAGATATTTGCCCATTTGTATAAACTTCCATTCTAAGAGTCCCCTAAATTTATTTTAGTGTTAGTAAACATTTGCAAACGAAGAAGTTAAGAATTCCTTACATCATATAGTTACTTTAGCCGCATCCTCTATAATATATATATTTTTTAGAAACCAAAAATCAGTAATCGAGTATTTTTTCGACTATTTCAGATGGATCCAAGAGAAAACGTTTTCCAATCGTTGCTTTATTTTTTATTTGAATTTTTTTAATTTTAAATTATACCTGAACATTTCTGTTTATTTATTTTATATATCTGTTTTTCTTTCCTGGACTTAAATAATACAAAAAAAAAAAACAAACAATAAAGCTTGAATGAACCAACTTGTCAATTTTACCGCCTAGACTAACGAAACTAGAAAACTCTGATCACTTTAAAATTTTTGAAACCGAGAACCAAACGTGTTTGTCCAAAATATAATTTTTGTAATAGAAAGAAAACTATATAATATATATTATTAATGTATGTAACGTACGTATTCAATGTTTTACAAATAAGCAACTGATAGCAATATACAAAAAAATACAACACCAAATTGTAAACCAAACAGTTATCGTACAATTATAGAATCTATAAAAATAAATGACCATTTAACATTTTTAGAATAAAATAGAATAATCAGCAGCAATAATCAGAGCTTATATCAAAATAAAATAAAATACAACAAAAAACCGAATAAAAAAATTATGTACGCACTAGTAGACAAATCGTTAAATACTTGGATAAAATATATTGACAAAACTATTAACAGCAAAATACATCTAGTAAATAACTACGAGACCAATATTAAAAGAGAAGGTTTTTTATTTCAGTACTTCAAAATGTTGCAAAAACCATATGAAAGTTTGCGGTAAGTATGGCATGTCATTAAGATTGTTTCTAAAGCAAGTTTAAAGGTGAATTGGGAGTTTTCTTTTCTGTTCAGTAATCAAACAGCGCCGAACCTAAAGGGACAAACATTTTCTTTTCTGTAGATCTGTAGATCTTTTCTGTAGATCACAAATTGAACCTCCGGTAGCATAGAATTTTTCCTCCGAAAATCTGAGACTAACTTCATATTTCCCTCATCAGTTGTGGTTTTCGACTTTCCAGCGTGTGGGTGGCTCCTAAGCGAGCAGCCCAACGGGACACTAAACTACAATCTATTGTCCGCTCATCACCTCGCTTATGTATGTCTCGACGAATTTCTGAAGAGCTTTTGTTACGTCAAGTTTAAATTTTATTGAAAGGTTTTTGATCTCCAACTGTCACAATGTCAGAGACACCTGCACCCGACAAAAACTGCTAGAACTACACAATCAGGCGAACGCGTGCTCAATATTCGATTACAACTGAGGCAGTTTGTGTCACGCATGACTGCATCATCTAAAGGCTCTTTCATTAAGCGCTTCCTATCTTTCAATTTAAATAAAACAAAGCGTGTGTGAGATATCATCGACATTTTTTATTCGTTTGAAAGGCCTATCAATGCCATTATGTATGGCAAATGCCGCGCATCTGAAATGTCCAATTTTACATTACTCTGGCGCATAAATCAGGCTGAATTTGATGGAACATGGGATATGTTGTCTTTGAGGGCCGCTGTAGTTTGTGGCTTATTCGCGTAGACCTACGACTTCAGAAAACCCCACAAGGGAAAGTCTAACGGGGTCAAATCGCACGAACTCTGTGGACAGTTTACATATCACCTCTACGTGAGATGACCATGCCCTCGAATTGCTAGTGCAGAACTTCCAATGTGGCGTGAGCTGTGTGGCACGTAGTGCGGTCCTGTTGAAACCACATGTCGTTGGTGTCAATATCATCCAATTCAGGCCAAAAGAAGTTGGCAATCATCGACCTATAGCGCTCGCCGTTGACGTTGATGGCGCGGCCAACGTCGTTCTCAAAGAAATATGAACCGATGACGCCGCCAGCCCAAAATCCACACTAAATAGTGACTTTTTCGGGGTGCATTGGACGCTCTTGGATCTCATGTGGATTGGTATCGTCACAAATTCGACAATTTTGTTTGTTAACGTACCCATTCATCCAGAAGTGGGCCACATCGCTGAAAATTAGGGTCAGTTTCCGACTGCTCCAAAGCCCCTTCAGCCAACACACGTCGTTGTCTATGGCCGTTTACCCTCAGCTCCTGAATCAGTTGAATTTTGTACGGGTGCAAGCTCAAGCCATGATGCAAAATTCGCCAAGTTATGGTCTGCGAAAGGCCGAGTTCTTGTGAGCGAAATCGATTGCCTCGGATTTTCCTGTAGACTCTCACCAGTGGACTCAAATCTAACCACCACACTGAGAATAGTCCTCTCGGTAGGACGATTACGGCGACCGTAAAACAGGCGAAGCGTGCGGAACGTTGAACGAACAGAACACTAATTTTGATAAAACAATTTAATCATTCCGTTTTCGAAAACGTCATCTGCATCAAATTGCTTTTGCAAAATGTTCTTAGCCGCAAGCTGCGAAAGTCATTTGTTCGAAGACAACATCATAAATCACACTACATTTGCAGCATGTTCGATAATGCAGTATTTGCAGGGCAGATGTTCATAAACGTCAACTGCGCTGCAAAAGAGCAGCCACAAATCTGCGCTGTGCATTAAAAAAATTGGAAAAAAATTAGTGGATCCGAATATTCAGGGGAATCTCAGTCTCGTGAACAGTAAGTACATAAAATCGGTTAATTTTTTCACTTTCTCAATAAATTTTGTTAAGGGTTCCATTTTGCTCTGTTCGAAAACGTCAAATGCTCTTGCAAGAAAAAAATCA
This sequence comes from Volucella bombylans, assembly GCA_949129095.1. Taxonomy (NCBI): domain Eukaryota; kingdom Metazoa; phylum Arthropoda; class Insecta; order Diptera; family Syrphidae; genus Volucella; species Volucella bombylans. Next base: position 8,467,500 of record OX422141.1, read on the forward strand.
TGTAGATGACGTTTGCAGTTTGATGTTCGCAACCTTAAGTATTGCAAATGACGATCAAAATGACGATCAAATGAAGTTTTCGAAAACGGCCTCATTTGCACGTGTTGTTGCACGCTATGTCCGTCCATGGTGATTTGGCAAAACGGACTGAATAAATGACAGCCATTTTGACAGAATCAGATTCAACAATATGGCCGCTATCAACTGTCAAAGTTCAGAAGTCCCTATTGGAAGACCCTGTACTAATCAGTCTTGCAAATGTGTGCATTATTTTTGGAATGTCCTTCGTATATACATATGTCTGCCCAAGACTACCATGTTGAACTCTGGCAAAAATTAAAAAGAAGCGACAACATTTTGCAAAATTTTCACTGTGTCAAGCCGCGTCGAGTGCGGGAAGAGCCACAAGTCCGATGGATGTGCTCTAGATAGCGATGAGGGAGTCTGACAAAAGTCAGCTTTCGTTCCTTCATCCAGGAGCAGACAGTTCAGCTGTAATGCCAGATACAAAAATAGGCAGCGCATGGCACAGATCAATGCGCTGCTTCCAGACCTAACGCACCTCCAATTGTGATAGGTACAAATATGACGGAGCGAATGTAAATTCACTGATAAAAGTCGACTGAAAAGCTACGCTGCTAAATTCCGCTGATTGGCGGAACTAAGCTATCCAAAAAACACAAAATGAGGCACAAAATATATAAAATAGTAAAACGGAACCGACCCAACTCAATACAGGAAAGAGGTGTTGCAAATGAAAGGCTCCGTTTAGTATGTAGGTTCCAGGTGACTAAAGCATGCATCGTGTACATCGCTTTGCGTAGTGGAAAGCTTCCAATAGTCAAACCGTGGTCTCAGTTATGACTGTTCTTGGACATTTATGATCAATATTCAACCTTTATTTTATGGTCCTCGTAATCGACCAACTCATGGCAAAAAGCCAACAAGGCGTCAGCGTGATGTGCGTATAGAAGAAACGGTAACCGCTGTGGGTGGAAATCTGGCGAAACATTCCTAATTGTCAACACGGCGTCGATCGCAACAGTTTGGTCTTCATCGTCCGCTATAACCTTTGAAACGCGTGTTCGCGGATTGAGCCCTTGAGTAGCTCTAAGTCGATCCTTACTTTTATCGGAAAATCGTATTTAGTGCCGGATCTCACCGGCGGCATCATCGGTTTTAATTTTTTCCAAAAATGAGGACGGTGTTAGCGTTATGGCCAACGTTAGCGGACAATAGTCACCGATTACTTCTTCGAAAATTTTGACGACATCGATCTGGAAGATACGTGGTTCACGCAAGTTGGCACTATATGCAATACTACCTATGAAACCCTTAACTTACTGAGGACTCGATGAAACGATAACAGTTTATCTCGAAATGGAGCAATGAATATCATTCGATTACCCTTTGGTGTATGCTGATAAACCGCAATATTCAGTGCGTTATTCCTAAAATATAGCCACAAATCCTCGAAAGAGTAACCCAAAATCAGACCAATAGGATTCTCTTCATCAAAAATATCAAAAGAAACTACAATATTCGAGTAGGTCTGAAGACGTGTTCATATTCATATTCATTCGTCATAGCAATTAAGATTTTTGACTCAAACTCAATTGTTATCGTTATTGTTAAAAAAAATTGTGTAGCTCTTGAAGAAACACCCTTTACATGGCATATTGCTATGCGCCTAAAGGTACTCAATTCACTTTTACTTTTCTTAGAAACCGGAACATTTTTCGGCTCCCGAGGCTGGAATCCGGACCGAAAGGCGAAGATTGTTAGAATTGCCAAACATAGCAATTCGGGATAGTTCGTCGCTTTCCAGACACGACTCTTATTTGAATCTCATATTGCCGACCACGGATACAAATAACCGCTCCAAAAATTGCGGAACTGACGGATAGGTATTCTTACAATTATGGCAGGCTACTTGTGTCCAAACAAGAACTCGATTTCGTTCGAACCACCATCCAATAGGGATCTGTCAGACGAGGAGATTGACAGGTAACGTAAATAACTGGATGGGACCCATATAACGCACAGTGGAGAGTACCATAAGTCTGCATTAACGCACTGACAACGAAGGTACAGTCAGCAACGCAGCTATTAACCCACTGCACAAAGTAGACTGCTGCCGAGTCGGAAAACTTTGTACACTCAATTTACTGACAGAAGTAATTCGGAGGTCACGACACTGAAGTCATGAAACCTTCAAATATTAAAACAAAACAAAGACAAGCTTCTCTAAGTTTATGTTATACGAGTATTGCAACAGTAAAATAAGATCAAAACGATCTTCGTGTCTAAAGATCGCCCGTACGACGGACAATGAACAAATGCTGCTGCCAGCAGCTGCGGGTGATGACAACTTGTGTGTGACTAAAAATCCGCAGGAGAAGATGGAACCTAGAGGAGAGACTTCCAGGAATTGTACAAGGCGAATGATAATGTCAATAGCCCGTAATCCGTCCTAAAAAGTCGAACCATTTTGAATAATTTCGGTCCTCAAAATGATATGAAGAGCAGACGAAAATATTATTCAATAGAGCAAAAGTAAGAAAAAGTGCGCGTGTGTCTGCCGGATTGGCTTTCCTTTCTGGAAGTGATTGAAGTCAACGCTAAAGTCATTTTAAAATAATTGAGGATTGGTTAATTGGGGAAGGTCGCGATGCAGTGTGAGGAGACCGACATTTAGTTCTTACCCTTGCTGAATGTTTTTTAGCCTCAGAGTTTATTGCGACATGCATGTCAACGAAGTCTATAGGTAGCAAATGGAGTCTTGAGAGCCGTCTGATAGAGGTCTAGTAATGCTTGTGTAGACAGATCGTTGTGTTTTCTTTCTAAAAGATTGGTGTTAGTCCGTCTTTCCAGCGCTGTCTATACTATACATAAGTGGCAGTCTATACTATACATCACGACCGTGATGCACACTCAGTGCGCGACCTCGGCTTGTGAACGCAACTTAAACCTACAGTCCTCTTGCACCAGTAGAAGACAACAAGGGCTTATTGTTTCGCTCTGCAACATGTTCTTTTCAGCTATGTTTCCTGTCCAAGATGAGGTTTAGATAACATGGCACTCCTCGACAGACTTAGATGGTGCCGAATTAGATGAGGAATATCTTGATTGTGAAGATGACCAGCTCCGTTCTGGCAGAATTTACAAAAAGCGACAGCTCCATGTCCAAGAGGAGAGTATGCCTAAGGCGTACTGGAGAATTTTAGGTATTGTCCGTGCGCGTTTACCCGAAACATAAAGAGTGATGTCGTCTGCGTAAATTATAATACTACATCCAATGTCCTCTAATTTGATAAGCAGCTCATTGAAGTTCCATAGTAGAGGAGAGAGTATATCCTCTAGAAGAACCTATGTTGTTTCTTTCTTGTAGAGCAGCAACAAACAGTTTCATTTATGACTCTACTATTGAAAATGATGTGGACCAAGTGGAGCCATTTATGTTTGGTTCTTAAAGAAGGTCAATGATCGAGGAAGTGTCAACGTCAACGAAAGCCCCCTCGATATCAAGGAACTCAATGGTTCGTAAGAGGGGATGTAGTACGGTTTCAAAAGATTTACTTTTTTGGTGTAAATATGCCGACAATCCGACAGTCTTCTGTGATTGAGACTGAACCTGGTGTGGAGATCGAGGATTCTCTCGAGGGCCTTTGACAAGACGGATGACAGACTGAAGGGTATATGATCCTTCGGGAGCTCATGAGATTTTTTGCTTGATTTGGGTATAAAAAATGCGGTAAACTAAGTCAAGCAGTGGTAATTGTACCGAAGCTGAACAGACTTTTGGAATGGATGTCCTTGATATTCTGTAGTTGTGTAAGGAAGATACATTAAAAGTACTACTACAAAGAACTACGTCAGTCAAACTATTTTACTCTTCGGTTCACAAATATCAACATGTCGTCATCCTTGCGCAGATTAGTTAACATTGAACAATAAAGGACACAAAGTTTTTGATTGAAACGCGTATCTTAATACAGCCGGTAATCGCTGCGTGAGGAACGAAAAACTGGTTAAATGGAAGGTTGATTTGGAGCAAATAAAAACTTAGGACTCACAACACGAAAAAAAAAATCGAAAAACTGACGACGACATACAAGCGCAACAGCAAATCTACGTGAGCGTTACCACTTCCAGCAAAACTCGCATACTCTTCATGTTCTTTTCAAAATGAAACTGATTTGATGAGCCTCCAGGGTCTCTAGACAAATGGCCATAACCATTTTTCGATTAAAAAATCTGCGCCTGAACTAAGGTAGAAATGCTGACGTGTATGAATTCACCGATACTCTCGCGTACTGGTGCCTTGAAGCTGCATGGATGCAAATCTAAAGTTTATTTAATTTCAAAAAGGAAAAACAATTTTTTTTTATACAAAATTAATATCTTTTATTTGTCCGGAAATATATATTACTTTTTGGGGAAAAACAAATGAAAAAATTGTCATCTTTCGAATAAAATTTGGCCGACATTTTAGAAATCGCATTTGCTTTGTTGTATGGTATATTTCGAATGTTTCCCTTTGAACTGCATTCGATTACATTTTACATAAACTTAAACCACATGAATGGTAATTTGACGAAGGCATTCTCTGCATCATAAAGCAACTGCCACAGAATTGATTTCGTACAGTTTGTCAAATTATCACACGAAAGTAACTCTTCATCACTGTATTCGTCCTTAAAGCTGTACCAATGGATCTCGGAATCATGCATCACACCGCGATGACGTGGATTAACATTTGACTCAACATTATAATTATATAGTGGTCCGTCGTTTTCATTGTTTTTCTTTCGAATATCATCTAAATACTGCTCTCGCATGTATTGGGATTCTAATTGTCGTAGTTCCTCTTCCACGTTAAAGGCCGAGCATGTATTGTTAATGACATTGTCCAATGATTCTGTACTATCCACAACTGAGTTGAGCAAATTTTTACAAGCATTTGTTGCAACTTGATTTGTTGTAACAGTATTACTAGTGCCGCTGGCAACACGACGATTTGTATGATGCAAGGCATTTCCTGGTATCTGGCTGGCCAAAAAGAATGCACCAGCGATTGTCATCACACTTGCCGCATAACTAACAGCCATCACAGTGATATTACTGAGCAAGAACTTTGCCAATGTAAACGACGGTAGGAACTGTATTAGTTCGGTATAGGTTAGCCAACCTCGTCGAAGACCTTCCCGTCGTGCAAGGGTTTTCTCGATTAATGTTAATTTGGCGAAGAACTGCTCGTTTGATATGTAAATGTTCCAGTCCTTGAAGTCGTACAAATAAGACATTCAGCAATTAGAATATATTTTATCAAGAGGAGTTTTATGCAAGAACTTACAATGGCGCATAGGAATTCCAACTCTAGTTCCTTAAGTCTATCTTCGGGTATATTGCCGTCTTCAGCCCAATCACTGAGGTATATCTCTTCATCGTGTCCTGAGTAGAATTTTGTCGATATCATCTGAAAGAAACAAAGTTGATGTTGTGATAGTCAAAAAAATTTGATAAACAGAAATGTCATACACTTTCATTCCTAAACAATCCATCCGCTACATACATACAGTCTGATTCGTTTCTATGATAAGGGTGAGGCAAGATTCCTCTTCAGTGTAAAGTTTCAGTTTTGGATGATCCCTATGAACATCAGTACTTCCATGAGTCAATTCAATGCACAGATAAGATAGCCTTTCCAAAGTAAAATTGTTTACGTAAGCAACTGGTTGCGACCTGACCTCCGACGTAATACCAACGCGCATTACGGCAAAACCAATGACTGACAATGACAACGGATAGCTTGTTATGACTATAAATTTGGTTGATTCACTGTTTCTTACTGTTGTAAGGGTGTAACAATTAATTTCGGTTAGCCAACATTAAAATGTTCACTCTACAACTTTGCTAATCATCGTAGGTATTTGCGTATTTCGTGCTTGATCGGGAGTTCAAGGCGGGTATAACAAATATTTGTATACGGGGACGTCTCTTAATACAGCCCAGCTGTTTTGGCCTGTGATACCGCACTTAGCTCTCATATCACTTAGATTTGCAACGACCTGGTTACGAACTAGTGCCATTTTTCCTCTTCATCGCTGTCTCGCCATTTATGTGCGTAGTGACGTGGCTTATCAGACTACATCACAAAGTGATATCTGTTCCAATGTGGAATTCGATTTCGTGTGCCCGATATGAGCGATTTTGACATACTGGACAGGCAATGCCCGAAGAACGGCACGTTTAGATCTTCGCTGCCGAAAACGTTGATCGCCAACAATCTGGACTTGATTTGAACTTCTCACTCTGATAGGTATACGGTTGATGTCCTCTCTAATCTCTAAGCTCTGTGGCATTTCTGATATTGTTCTTTGTCGTCCACTGACCACATAGAGAAAAGATTGCTTAGAGACCCGTCATGGCAATACAAAAAAGTCAATTGGAATTGTCGTTACGCTTCGCTGATATGATTGCATATTTATTCTCTTTGGTACAAGGTCCTTCGTCCCTCATCGGATGAAGAGTATCAAACAAAGAAACGGCATGGTACGACTCGAGTTGTAAAGAGGATGCCAGGAACAGTTTTTTCGGTCCTTCAAGAATGAACCGACAGGGGGAAATCGAAAAAAGTTCAAACGAACCAGGAATGACTGCAAAGTCTTTCTTAAGCCTGTGAAACTTCAATACGACCAAAAACTGAGGCAAAAAATACTACAATGTGCCAAAGGTAGTACAAATTGTTGGTTGTTCGCCAAAAATATTAGAAATTCTGCCTCATTCTCCATCCCAACGCTCATTTATAGTGGACATTCCAGGCCAATCTGATTGCTGCACACTTCGCGGTTAACTCAACATTTCCAAATTAAGTCGTCTTTCGCAATCCTGTAGTTAAAGATCTTCTGAAGAGGCTTTCTTCTATACAAATAGTATTTATCCACCCCATCCCTAAAAAAGGTAAATCTTCTATGCTCTCTTCCTGTAGTTCCATTGCACTTACGTCTCTTGTTACGTGGTTTGACGGCAGGCCTTATCGAAAACTGGAACCACAGTCTACACCCATTTTTCGAAAGCAAGATAATTGCATTTGATATATCAAAGGCATTTGGATCGATGAATCTCTTATCAGAACGTTCACTTCAAGTTTGCTTTTTGAAGATTTTAAGTCTGAATACCCCAGGGCTCTGTTCAGTCACCGACTGTTCAGTCACTTGCCAGCCACTTCTAATCGAGTATATGCCTTTGCTTACGGCAGTACTCTCTGCTTCCCATTTTCATGCTAGGACTCACGTTCCAACTCTTTTGTGTAGAACGCTAAAGCTCGTTAAATTTCGATATTAACAGCTGTCACTAAAGCGAAATGAAAGGACCCAACCATTGCTCATGAATGGTACTTTTGTCTCCGAACGTAGTCAGAAACAATCTACGTTTGATGTCACAAACACGCTTTCTACCTCTGGCCTTTATATAAAAGGCAAATATCCGCCCAAAAGGCTTTCTAAAATTCGTAAGTCAACTTCATGTCTATTCTAAAAGCATCCTGAAAGTCATCGAAGTTAGTGCTGCCATTACAGACATACAATTCATCATACGAGGAACGGAGTACTAAGTACAACATTAAATCTATCGTAAGGTACTTTATCCTTTCCACCAAATTACGTACAGACAAACATTTTAGTAAACCCATTATGCATCGTCCAAATGCGTCGAATTTGAAGACGGCATTACAAAACCTTGCTGCTTTTAGGAATCTACGAAGAAGAATTTAACGCAATCATTTCCAGTAGAAACACACAGCCCAAACACTTTGTCGTTTGAGTTCATATTTAATAGTACGGCCGCAGTTTTTCTGCAAATTTTACACACCTTACAACCTCTTCCTCCATGGGTTTGCCCACGTGCTATTCCCTTATGCATTAACTGCTGGAATATGTGCTGACATAAAGAAAAACAGACATAACGTACGAGTACAACAATCAAGTGTACAGCTTAATCTTATTTATTTCATAATTTAGCCACAAAGCAGAGGCAGCAGATATTGGACACACACACACTACAACCATATTTTTGCTACTAATGTGAATTTCTTATCGGAATTGTGGATGTATATGTTACATCCACACAATATGCGATTGATTTCCAAGTGGAAACAGATAATATGCAGCATTTTGCCTATGTCAGTGCAATCAACGATAACACAGAAATAAAAACAGCTTGACACCCATACGTTTTGTTTGCCTAAATTTGGTTTGTACACGAGCACAGGCTAAAGTGCAACACTTAAATGTGTCATAAATTGATTTAAGTGAATAACAGTTTCATTATGCAATAGATAAAAACAATTAGACATAGGTTTTGCACTTAAGTTGAAAGTGGAACTATGTCACGAACATTCAATTTAGATTTTGCTGAAAGTATGAGTCATAAAAAGTGACAATAGCATCGAATAAATCACAGAAAGCACCGTTTCTAAAGCACTTTTTTGTTTAGGAAAAATATTCATCTTCTTCTTCTTTTATTGATCGTTGAAATATGTAACGTGGACCAAATATTCGTATCTGCATTGCTACCGAACCGCTTGTGATTTGATTAAATTTGTGGTCCTTAGATCCACTTTACAAGCCTCTCGTTACTGCGTCAATACTGATGCTTTGACCTCGCTTGAAATTTGACACCCTATTTCCTTTTGGAACGGATTTTCCGACAACATTCTCTGAACATGACAAAATCAACTGATTTGCTTGCCCACTATCGGTTTCTTAATGTGGAGACTTCCGAGGATGTGCGTACGGAGATCGCGTTTTGTCACATCTGCTATCTTAACGGATCAGTTGTAAAGACGCAACGTGAATTGTCGTCATCATAGCTTCAGTGTGCAGGCTATTCGTCGCACCGTGGAAAAGTTTTTAGATCTTAAGCCACCAACCAGATAGAGACTGGAGCAAAGTGAAGAAAAGTCGACGTCGATCAGCTGAATTAGGTATCACCAGAGTGAACCCGGCCTATTTTGCGTTTGGATTTTAGCCTACATCTGTATAAGATTGTCCTGACGCAAGAATTCAAGCTGGATTTTGGCCAAAAACAAATCTTCTTGGACGAGGCCCATTTTTGGCTCAGCGGCTAAATTGCCGATATTGGAGCAACCACAATCCACAAGTGTTCGGCAAAGTATCAATGCATCCACAAAGGTTGACTGTTTGGTGCGGTTTATGGTATGGCGGCATCATCAGACCTTATTTCTTTCGAAATGAGGAAGAAGACAGGAGAGCGATGTTGACTGACTTTCTGTGGTCAGAGCCCGACAACATCGATATATCAGAGCTGTGGTTGCAACAAGATGGCGCTACATGCCATACAAACAACGCAACGCTCGAAGTTGTGAAGGAAAAAAATTGGCGACTGGGTCATCTCACGACGAGCGTTCATTGTTTGGCCGCAGCGATCATGCAATTTAACACCACTCGATTATTTTCTCTGAGGCTACGTCAATTCCTTAGTCTACGTTAACAAGCCTACAACTTTGGACAAGCTCGAGCCCAGCATTCGACACGCTATTGCCAGAGTAACGCCGCATATATTGGACCGAGTCATCAAATATTGAACCGACCGTTTGAAGCACTGCCAGCGAAGCCGAGGCGGCCATGTGCTAATGAACGTTGCTTCAAAATTAAGCCAAAATCTATTTTACATCTCACACCGTTGTTGTTTTATTTAAAAAATTGTTCCTATTGTTCTTATCTGGTCACCCTATGCTTCTCTTACATCGTCTGACCTTACGATGTGTATGTCAAAGATGGACGAACGGCTTTTGTAGCGAAGCTTTTACGCTATTTAAACCACCCCACTCTCACTCTATGTGCGACATCCATACCCAGTTTCTTTGTTAGTTAAAGACAGAGACTAAGCCTTTCCTTCTGTTTGAAAGTTCCTTCTAGAATAGATGTCAGGAGTTGGATTTGCGGGTTCGGAAAGATGGCGATTCAGATATTCGGTCTTAGGGCGAGTGATTCGTAATACGTTATCTTCCAGCGCCTGTATATAATTTTTATAACTGCCACATCGTTGCTAAAGATGACGCTGTTATTGGCAAGAAGAAGAGACTTCCAGGTTATTGAACACTGCCTTGGTGTACCCCTAATTTGACGTCAAATTCTCCGGTTATTTCCGTAAATCGTCGTACAGAGTGATTGGCAGAAACTTGTGGCTCGTAAAAGTCACCCTATTTGTCGCAGATGATAAGCATTTTTAGTTTTAGTTTCCGTCAGAATTATTCCTCCTCTAATGCGCAATAAACTGCAGCTGCACCTCGTTTTTACAAAGGTACTCCGTAATGAGTTCGTTTCAAAATCGTATTTCTTGTTGCTCATCCAAGGATACCAGAACTATCCGTTGCAGCTTCAGCAAGTACATCCGAAAGTCAGAGAGCTCTGTGACGGACATGGAAACGGCAACGATTTGCCTAAACGGATGCACACATTGTTTGAAAAAAAAAAAAAAAAAAAACGAGGTTAGCCTCAGAATAGCGGGACAAATGTTATTATAGGAAAAAGTCAGTTGGTTTCTATTCCTTCAGTTTTTGTAAAACTTTCCGAGAAAAAGAGTGTAATCCCAAAGCGTTTGCGGCCATGTCCTAGTTAAACGGAAAACACATTTAAAAAAGACTTGAATGGGGTCACTAGACCATGGTAAAACTATTGTCCAACGAACAGGGGTACACCCGATTGTTCTGGCTGTTTCTGTCCGGCAGAGTTCGGGAAATGTGTGACCTTAACTGAGAACCTCGATGCTCAAAGAATGATCTAATTGTACGAAACAGGATAATTGGCATCCGTTGGAATGCTATTCAGAAGTGTAAAAACAGTGTTGCCTCTGAAACATCGAAGACGTATCTGTCAAGGATTCAAAGAGGAAAATGTCTGGAAACTTGTGAAGCAGAGGATGGAAGTAAAAGATGTTAGCCCATTACAGCTTAGACTTTCGAGAAAGAATTTTGCGACAATAACCACTCGACTTTGCAGACAAATTGACGGTTAGTTGAAGACAAAGGAGTGAGTGAGAGGACAGTTGGCAATGGAGGACACTATTTCCATAAATAAGGCCATGGCCGGTCGTCATTTTATTAAACAACATCGTGAGCCATTTTCGGTTGTCGGAGGGTGTGTGCTCCTGCTACTGCCTTGCTAACTTCGGTTTCTGTATAATCCCTTGCTTCGTGGCCGACAAATGATTAGCTGCCTCTTCGCATGATTCCTTTGTCAAGTCACGCGTTGATTTGGTCTTTGTGTCAATTGCAAATTTCATTGTCACACATTAGCAAGCGTCCCCGCTCGTCTTCAAAATATTCCGGATATCGAATCTCTTGTGAGTTTTTTTTTTTCTCAGTTATGGCGCAATCTTCAAAATATTGGCTCATCTGCCCGCACTTGTTCTGTTGCCTGCCGCGTGTTTGTCAGTCGTGAGGGTACATCTTCTAAGCCCCGATATAATGACTCTATTGCAACCGCACGTGCTCTAGCTACCGACTTCTTCGGCCTTTTTTTGTAACGTTCGTTGCAATTTTATTTCTTTATTTATGTGGCGCGAGCGTGTTGAAAGAATGAGAAAGAGCTTTTGCTGTACTTTTACAATTTTCATTGAAGTTGCTCCACATACCTTATGCGCTAAGTTCTTCCTTTCGGTTCATGGGATTTTGGAGCCAGTTTCACAAATTTAGCGCTTAGAGCTCTGTTTCATCACGAAAAATTCTGTCAGGAAAGGTAGGTGCTACCGTGATCAAAAGATCAGTTTAGAATTTTGTAATCATGCTCAAAAGGTTCCCGGAATAACCAGCGTGTAACGTTCTCATTTGACCGATTTGAATTCGTGTTTTTTGTACAACTGTCAACGGTGATTTACGATTGGCATGAACGCTTCATATGTGGCCGTTCTGGTAGACCAACGACATCAACAAACTGAGCAACATGTCGATGAAATCAAAGATTTAGAGCTCGTACGCCTCAAATTGAAAGTTAACAGAGATAACCAACATCTCGATTGCAGCCGTTCATGGCGTTTTTACCAGTTGAGCTTAAGACGTGTTGCCACCGAAGGACTTGCATTTCCGACAAACAAAAACAGCGCGTGGACATTGCGAGGACGAGACGTGTATTGATGAGTACGACACGCAAATCAAAGATCAATCGAGTGAATGGCGTGCTATACGAATGGCTCAAGACCGAGGAAACCACGTCGTCTTCAGTCAATAATTTGAATTTCTTCCTAAAGGCCAGATTGTCAATAAGGAGAATTATTCGGGCGCCAGAGACATTTGCATAAATTAATACGCAAAAATGGGCCTTAATTGTGGAAAGAAAATTCGTCGATTCTTCGACAACACTACTACCGTCCAACAGCCACTTTTTCCTGTTCGGCCGAATCAAAACACAGGTTCGGGGGCCTCTTTTTAATGGAAAATCGCTGAGCGCATTAAAGACCACACCAGAGTACCAGAGATGTTTCAATTCCTGTTTCAAACGCTGCCACAAGTGCGTTGCAGCCAATTCGGATTACTCTGAAGGCAACATTGATTTAAAATAATAAATTTGTGTTTATCGTTTTAAAAGCAAATTGACGGAATTTTTGGAACAAGGTGGTATCTGGGTTTGATGCCCACCGCTGCAGCATTGTACTGTTCATAGTTAGAACGTGTGACTTGCATGAGCCTTCGTATTCGTAGTTTTAAACTTCGACGAGTCCGTTTAAATCTTCACCGACGACCGCGGCATTTCCTCGTGGCTCTTGCTCGTCAAGGTGGCACTAAAATATTTATTTTTCTGATTACTAGCTGCCTACATATTACCAATTTTATGGGCATTAGTCGGTCCCTAGTTTCAGATACACTTACGGTCTTACCAAGCAGTTCAACTGTCAAAATGATGGCATTTCCGTCATAAAAGGGTGTTTCAACAAGAGATGTAGGATTTGAAAGGATTTTGCAGCTGATGCGCGCAGGGTTGGCATATGGTAACAGATGTCATTTACACATCGCAACCAAACTGCAACAATTTTTGCCGACTGACCAAACTTATGTGTGGTCTCGCATTGTCGTCGTGAAACACAACACCCATTAGTTTCATTACTAAGTTTCAGTAGTTGCTCACAGCAGAGCAAGCAGCTCATAGAAGACTGGTTAATTCCAATTCCACCAGATCGACAGCACCACCTTCTTTTGCTGGATAACCGTATTCGTTTGTCTTTCCGATACTTTTTCTCCGGCTGCATATACTCTTTAATATGGATCGTTCAATGGGTCGTTTTTGTCGCGTTTGGTGAGTTGATCGCAGACGTTTATGCGCTTCCACAGATGAATTTCTTCCAACTTTTGCGGTATCGAGCTTCCTTACGATGCTAAGCGAATTAAAATGCACATGAACGCTTCCAATGGACACTTTTAGAGCGGTAGCAAGTTCCCTAACCGTTGAATGCTTATTTGCTTGCAACAATGCTTTTGATTTTATCGTCGCCAATCTCGGAAGGCCTACCGGGCTATGAGTGCCTTCAACTGAAAAATCACCATCATGGTATCGTTAGAGCACTTGCGTTTTTCGTTGACATTTCTGCCCTAAACTTTACGCAACCTTTCCCTTGCCTCAGTTGCTTTCTTCCCTTTTTTGAAGTAATACAGCAAAATATGGCGAATATGCTCTTCAAGATTCTAAATGTTCGTAGCACAATTGCAAGCACAAAACTCAACCGAATCGCGCCAACTTTTGGCGTATGTGTCCCGCCCAGATACAAGTAAACGCAATGACTTTTTGAATAACTACAACTCGCTCTAGATCAAGAAAGGAGAGACTGTGTTTAGAATTAAAGACGCATGGCCATTCAATATTTATTTCTGCAGGATTTCCCTTCCTTCCTTCCTTCCACGAGAAGCGTGGCACAGTACCCTGTCATCGTCGTTTTAGTTTTCCGTTGTCCTGTGGGTTTTCTTGTTTCCTTCGCCCGAACTCTTGAACTAGTTTTCTCGGACTCAGTTGGCAGCCCAACGTTTGGTCCTTTTCAGGACCAAGTTCCAGAATAATTTGGAACCACTAATTTACTGTTCGTTGGCGTCATGAGAGATTTTTAAATCAAATCGGCGTTGATAGCTAAAAGCTGTCAACAAAAAATCAGTCCGCATCTGATTGAGTTTCTTTCGGTTAAGCATAGGTCGGCAATAGACCTAGAAAACTTATCATCTGTCTTCACTACAAAAAAATGCTCGATTTAGAGACCAAGAAACTAGTTTTGTCTTCTCCATTTCCCTCTGCCGAATTGGATTATCAGCGACAAACCAATCAATCACATGCTCAACGCTTCGTTGTTCATAAAGAACTTAAACATTAGGCATTGTCATGCGAGTTCTATTTAAGAATGAAATGTGAATTGAATTGCGAACGTACAGCACGAATTTCATAAGATTTTGCTGCTCTGCTTGCAGTTTATGTCTATTCCACATGACAAGTCTGTCCTACTCCATAAACCTCTTCAGAATTTGGGTCAATTGTTCAACACATCCATTGCCCCTCTCTTCGTCATACAGTGCTGCCTGTCTCTGTGGCATGCCAGCATTCAACCTGTTGCATGCTATTACCACCAATGAGCACGAGTAGGTACCTCTTGCCACCACAATGAATGTAGGTGCCATCCCACACAACAACGCAACAAAATCCCAATCAACCATACAATCACATACAACTCCAAGGTTCATTGTTCCAATTATCGATCGATCGGCGAATACCTTTCCACACCATGCCTGCAATCAACAATCAATCACCCATCGCACTACACTTTCAACTACAACTCACTCATTAAACACGTCAGTCATTCACTTGGCGTACAATAGTTGCCACAACAAGAGGCGAAAGAAAACGAATCACAAGAGAAATGTCTCACTTTCACTGATACTCGTAAGTAACCAGTGCCCAATGTGCACTTGAACGCTTTCCTTCACCCGTCATCGGAACAATTTCATAATCTTATCTTTAACCCTCGTGACCTAAAACTAGTTCTACGACACCACCCTCCCTCACAAACCTCACAAGATACCATTTAGATACGATTACGTGGGCAAAGAACAATCTGCTTGTTCCTCACCACACATTCTTCACACAAACTCATCGAAACCAATCAAACTAACAACAATAAAATAAAATAAACATAACAACTCACCATAGAGACAATAAACAGTTCCGATGGCGTAATACGGCGCACGTAACCAGGATCTGTTGCATTTAATCGATCCAAATAGATTAGAGCCATTATTAGAGAGCACGGAGTCGCATGTACACTGCCGGCGGTGACTTTATTCAGGCGATTCAATGAGTGACCTTTGTGTGGTTCCGAAAACAGCTCCGATGCATATTCAGCCAGCGGTCCACTGACTTCCATGTCCTCACAGAGGGTATCGCCACCGAAGTACAAAGATTTTCTAATTCTATCAATGAAATCGTTATGTTGCATGACCTTCAAGAACAACCAAGTTTGTTATTGTTTATTAGTTTCACCCAAACCATAAGATACGGGCAATGCCACATGTGAAAAATTCAGCATGAGATACGATACCTTTGAGTTAGATCCACCTTTTATGACGCATTTATTGCGTCCCATTGCCATGTTTGTGGAAAATTCTTGCCACAGAATTGTTGAGTTTGTGACGCAGTCCAATGAGTCACGGGATACAAAACGATTGCAATCGATAGAGATTAGTTTTCTTTGTGGAAATTCAAAAGAAAAAACTTAAAAAAAAACAAAAACGATTTAATTTAGAATTTCGGCACAGTGTCGATTTTGGTTTTTTTTTTTCTTTAGAATCTTTCGCCGACGTGTGGTTCACTTTTGACAAACGCCCGACAAGTGACATACAAATCTAGAAAATGGTGTCGAATGATGGGATGGATTTGCGTTGCCAATAGGAAGTGACGATTTATAAAAAATGTAGTAGAACTTTCTGTGACAGCAATTGTGAATTATAGCAGAGAATCGCGCGGCATGTACCTGTATGAGTATATTAAGTGTATGTAGACCTTGCATTATTATTATGATTTGTGTAAAGATTTTCTGTGCTTTTATACAGAATGAAGATTTATGTTTCCCTATACCTCACTCAGAATCGTTTGAAACTTGTTCCAAAGTCATAATTGTCAAGATTGTCAGCTATTAGTCATCAATGAGAGACAACCGTAAATCTTACTTGTAAAGCCAATATGCCGAGGCACCCGTGCCGAAAGCTGGATGACCAATAAGTGAATAAAGAGAACTGGTATCTAACAGTCCCTTCCAATGCCCGGGCAAAGTAAGTTATACAAGTGGCTTATCCCAGTATTTCGGCACTCCTTTAACTGGCCCACACTTTCCAGACCTATTTGTGGAACAGAAAAAAAAGGTAAACCAAACAAAGAGTGAAAAAACAGGCAGCACATATAGTACAGATGTAGCTGCATCGGAGGTGCCGTATTCAGGGAATGGTAAGTCCTCTGGAACCTCTTGAAGGGCAGGTAATGCCGTCTGCATCCTCAGTAAGATAGGTATGGATGAAGCGGCGGGTACTGTTCAGGAGAAAGATTCTAAGGACAAGTTCAAATACCAAGCCCTGGTTGATGAACATACCAGACACACATTGAACACCATAAAACAACCTAAGCGGGAGGGAGGTCAGAGGAGCCTTTCCTAAGACTACACATGCCTCTAAGAGAGGCAAGGTCGCCACAGGAAACAACCAACGTAGCGAGAGACCAGCTTCAGGTTGCACAGATGGACGAACTCTCATCTGACGGGAAAGCAGTGCTGGCTAAGTGGGCCATCCTCGAAGATAGGGTCACCTAGTTAAGGGTGAACCATATCCCGAACCACCAGATTGGACCTATGCCCAACTGTGACTCTGAGGAGATCGTTAAAGGTTACCAAGTAATCAAGTGAGTGGATCAGTTTTCCAAGCATTTCCTTACCTCGTGCATCGCTAAGATTAATGATGACTTAGAGGGCCTTAAACTTAAGCAAAGCTAGAGCTCGCATCTCGTTGCCCAGGACGAAGATTGGCAGCGAAAAAACTCCTCAGTGCCTATAGCTTCAGAAACCTGGCATCCCTTGGGCGGTCATCAAGACTGAGCAGCCCCCAAAAAAATAGTCAAACTCTTCTGCTGTCAGTAAATGAGGAGTGCCTCGCGCAACAGGTAAAACCAATTGCATTTTCAGCTTCGGCGTACAGTTCGCCAAGCTGAAGATCCTCAGACTAACGAGCCCTAGGGACGATAATCGCGACATGATTATCGACGACGATAAGCTGGATGGGGATCTGGTTGAACGATAGTATACTCGATGTAATACTCGTACAATTCGATCTCCAACACGAGAACTCTTTCTTAGTGGATCAACCATGCAAGGACTCCGCACCAACAAATACAAAAGGATACGGTAAGCCTACCTGTATGCTAATAAGGAATCATATCAAAGCCTGCCCATGTCCCCATCTCAGTACAAATGACTTTACAGTCATTCAAATCGTGTGTATGGGCAAACAACAGCTCAAATCATCGCCGCCAGACGAAGCTCAGCACATGGTGTCACACCTCCACGCCAAGAAGGAATTCTTGCTTTTGAGATGTAATGCCAACCTAAGACACTCATTACGGGGGAGCACTGAAATCAGCGAACGAGGTGAGTCTTTATTTGATTTCCTGATCTTAATGTGTGTAATGTGGGCAACTCTCCAACCTTCGTGTTTCCAAGCTTGGCAACCTCGTCAGCTTTTTACGGGTGGGAGGAAGTCCTCGACATTACACTAACAACCAATGACTCCGAATATTGAATAGATAGCTGGAGAGTATCCAATCTTAAATCCCTTGCAGACCATAGATGGATACTCTGTAATGTGAGTCTCTCGGTGGAAACCTCTGATCCTTTTTGAAACCCCAAGCGAACTAACTGGAAGAAATTCAGTCAGGTCTTAAACCCCAAACTCAGGAGCATCCCCGATCCTAGTATTGAATCAGTGGAAGCACTGGTAGCAAACGTAAAGACCCTCGGAAAAGCTATGAATACCTTATAGACCTTGTGCCTTGTCAAATTTAACAAGAAAACTCTCCCACTGTGGTGGAATGAAGATCTCTCCGATATAAGAAAGCTGATTAGGGACCTCTTCAATATCTGCTACAAACACAAATTCTGGAAGCCTTGGAAGGACTACCTTAAAATAAACAAAAACGTAATAAGCAAGGCTACGTTACAGGCTTGGGCAGAGTACGAGTACTACCACTCCATTGAAACTCTCAAGGATTCAGCTAGACTAAGCAAAATCACAGGAACTCCCAATGAACACCCATTTCCCGGGAAGCAAAGATAGCATCGCCAGTGTGCAGACAGCAAAGTTCATGCAACCCGCACCCAGGAGGAAATCAAGAAAAGATTTCCTGGGCCATCAACAGCTCCTCCGTCTACAAGTCACCAGGCGGGATTTCACCGATTATGATTCAAAAGAATACTACTGCCTTGGTAGTAGTAGAATAGCAAACAAATCTTTCAAGCGGAACTAGGTACCGCGGGAGTAGCGAGACAGGTAAAGTATGTTTTGAGTTTGACTATGAAGGTTGCAAAAAAGATGCGAAGCGGCAGCAGACGACATGTTATTGAGAGCCTGCATAAAAAATAGAAATTAAATGTTTCCCATAATCATCTACTCCATTCACCAGATTTTCCCGCCAATTGTTTTGACTGTCATTTCATTTATCCATCAACAGGTCGTTGCAAACAAAAACATTTCAAAAAACGACCGAAATTTCGAAAAATTATTTTTGCAACGATGGACCTAACACAATCCACAGAAACCTGGTGCATCGACGACACTCTATTTTATCCACTTGGATTGATGAACCACACAACTGGCAACAAAACCGTATTCGTTGCATGGAGCGACAAGTACCTGATGAACTTTATTTTCAAAAAAGTGAGTGCCAATGCTAATCGTTGCAATAAATTTATTATTAAAGTTCCCGAAGAGATTCTAGACATCATAATTCTTGAAGTTAACACTCTTGTCCTCCTCCGAAATGGTGAGGTTTGCTATTTTTCCTCAATTAAGTCTATCCATCGGATTCCATGGTTGAATAGCGGCGTTCGATGCATCAGCAAGTCACTGGAGGGATTCTCTTTAATTAGAGTGCTTGAGGACAAACGAATCAGTCTGGAGACATACAACGATGTACCAAATGTGGGAAAGAATCCACAAGAATGTATCAAGACCTTTGATCTTACCTTTGATGAAAGGAATATCTTTGATTGCGAGTGGAGTGATGAAACATTCACACTCACCTCAGTGGCGATAACTGATGAAAATCGAAAGTTTTTTCAATTTCTCCTGAGTGAAACAGAGTTACAGGCGTCGGAAGTTCATCTTTTCAGCGTTTCGAATAGTTTGTTTGCCCTGCATGCCGGTGATGGGGAGGATTACGAAATAAAATCATTAGCCCCCCAAGTTTCCAATATAGAATTGGTAACCTATCTGCCAGAGCCAAATATGCTGCTGGTGTTTCTAAACTGTGGCATCATTGAGGTGTGGTACATGTCTAAAATCTCACTGATCATTGAGAAGTACTCATACATAAATGGAAATGAGTTCATGCATCACACTTTCGCCGAGGGTTTCCTCTATCTAACTGACGAACAGCGAGTTTTACGTTTGAAGTTTGACTATGATTCTGTAGAGCATGTCTGCCGAGTTACGGAGCGAAGTATAGACGCACCAGGAATGATTGCAATTACTTACGAGGAGGTCAGTGCGAAACTAGTCTGTCTTAATAACAACAACATTTTTTATTATCTATCATTCGGCACGGACGACCAAATGGAAGAAGAGGTAGAAACCTCTGGAGCTTCTCAACAACTATTCGAACTGACAACAGATAAGGTCCATGAAATGCTGAACAAATCACAACAACTCAATGAGATTAACTCGCTGCCTGAAAAGTTTGATAAACGTATCGAGGAGGAATACAAGAAACAGGAGCTCATTGCAGTCTGCCGCAAGAACGACATATACGCCGAGTTATTTTCGGCGGAAATTTCATTCTGTCAGCATTTCCCTGAAACCGAGGGGAAGCTTATCTACCCAGGAACTAGTGGAATACCTCCATTTTCGTATTTTGCAGTCATTTCGTTGAAGATTCTTATGCACGAAATTTTTAAGTCAACAATTTGGAATCTAATGATTGCCTATTCGAGGCATGTAAGACTCGTAGTCATCACACCGGAATTACTCGAAGAAAAATTCAGCATTCTCATTCCAATCAGAAGGACTGGTGACGAATTACTTCCCGAGTTTGAGATTCAAATGCTGGCGCATGTGAACGTGGAACAGGATTTCGTTTGCATCAATATCCCAGTTAAGGTGGCCGAGGTTAATGTTAAGAAGCTCTTTTCTCGTAGCCAAGGTCTGAAAGATCCCACACAGGAACATAAGTCTGATTCCTTCTTATTTAGGGCAGCCACTTCGCAGCTTACTGGTAGTCACATTCGGAAGATGTTTGGCTTGCCTGAGTGTGAGAGCGTCGAGCTAGATGATCTTGAACTAACTCTGTACTTCTTAGGGGAGAAGGTTTCAATACGCTTCAATGATGGATCGAAAGAGATTTCCGTACAAAGCTGTGATCCTGTTGCAGTTTACTACGCAAAGGCTTCTGTTTCGAAATACTTTTGGGAGAACTTCGAACCCACCTCCGATGGCCAGGAAGAGCTGCGTAAAACACTGTTGGTAAGAACAGATAATTTATACAATCAAAACAAAGCTCGTAAAAGTACAATTCTATTCTATTCTCTAGGAGATGCAGTGTCAGGTTGAGAAGAAATATGGAGCATTGATGGAGAACGAGCTGCATTTTGCAAGCCTGAAAAGAGTTTATGAGAGATTTCGAAAAGAGCTCGTGTGGAAATTTTGAGCATTCTGATGTTGAAAATATATTCACTGTCCTGTGCTATGTAGAAATAAAATTATTTATTGAAATTCTGTTGTATTGTTGGTTTCGGGAAGGAACGGAAGTGAAGTGTTTGGTGGACTTCCTAAGACTCAGGTCAATGCAAATCTGTTTTTAGGCTTCTGATCCACTTTGTTCAACAATCCATTATTTGGGAAGTGTGAAGCGTGGAATATTTTGCGTCTTCAGCCACCTCGATTCTCAGCTAGCTGTCTTCCACTGAGGTCCCCTTCCACTTGCGTGCGCCACCTGAGTCGCAGTCTTTTTCTACTGCACTGACCCACGGTGGCGGATTCGAAAACTTCGCACCGGAGCATTGGTATCTATCCGTTCTATATGACCCAGTCATCTCAATCGTTGGACCTTCACTCTTCTGGCTAAGTCGATGTCGCTGTATAGCCCGTAGAGTTCATCGTTGTATCTCCTCCTCCACACACTGTCTATGCAGACTGGACCGGAAAGAAAAAAAATTTTCATCTCAAAACAGTCAAGAGCACCCTCATCCATTTTTGCAGCTGCACCATAGAGCAAGACTGGAATTATTAAGGTCTTATATAGGGTCACGACAGCGCTGGTGTCGTTGTCTGAATTGATGGCGGAGCCTAGATAGACAAAGTCCTGAGCTACCTCAAAGTTATGTCTGTTAAAGGTGACGTACTGCCCGCCACGTCGATGTTGGCTGTTCTTTCTTGTTGATAGCACATACTTGGTACTGCCTTCATTAAGCCCATCTTCGCCGATTCCGTCTCAATACTCGCGAAAGCGCCCACTGACATCATGCTGCGACTATGCGAGTAATTGGACTGACATTTGAAAGATTGTGCCTAGACATTGCTCTGTATAGCTCGTCTCTATAGATGATGTCGAAAGCGGCCTTAAAATCGATGAATAGGCGGTATTATCGATTTGGAGCTGGGTTTTTTCCAAGAGCTGCCGTAGTGTGAATATTTGGTCTATAGTGGAGTTTCCTGGCCTAAAGTCACACTAATATGGACCGAACGGCTTCAGGCGTTCACACAATACGGCAGGTAGGACCTTGTAGGCAATGTTAAGAAGACTCAGAGGCATCAGTCTTTTGTTGGCGTAGCTCAGAAGGTCTTCTTTCTTGAGGATTGGACAAACAATGCTCAGGTACCATTCATCGGACATACTTCCGCCCGACCATATTTTACAGATGAGTTCGTCATCGCTTTCCGGCGAAGAGCTCGGCAGTCAGGCCGTCCGCTCCAACATCTTTGTTAAACTTAAGCTCAAGTATGGCTATGTTCACTACATCCAGGTCGGGTCGTGGAGATAATTGTTGATCTACATCGTCCAGGTAGAAAGGTTTATTCTGCCTGACAGCGGTATTTAGTTCGCCATCGCGGTTATACAGTCTACAGAAATGATTTTTTCAAGTCCCCAACATTGATTTCGACTTGGCTACAACAAGCTAATGGTCCGACCGGATGTTGGCCACTCGGAACATTCGGACATCCACAATACTCGAAGAGTGCTTTGCGTCGATCACAATGTGATCAATCTGGTTGACTGTTGATTGATCAGAAGTTTGCCAAGTCGTTATATAAATATCGAGATGCGAAACCGCATACCAGCTACGACAATGTTTTGCTTAGTCGCAGTCTATTAGTCTGAGGATATACTTTCCGACGGTATTACCAAAGATACCATCTCTTCCTAGCTTTGCAGTAAAATCGTCGAGGATAATTTTAATGTCATAACTATAGCTATGTCCTCTGGGGCGCACATAAGGACAATTTTGGCAAATTTAGCCTTAATACGGATTGTTACGAGGCCGAAAACTCAAGACATCCTGCCTAAGTCTGTCTCTAACAACAAATCCGCATCTAAATAGGCGCTGTTTTTTGCAGTCTTTTTATCCGTCTTTTATCGTCGTCGTGCACAGCTACTGCAGCTATGTCCATCCATACTATGAAATACTTTGCAGAAAGATCTTAATTTACGAGCTTACTTGAGCTGCTTGACCATCATGTGTGTCATATGTTCGGTGAATGGGCCGAAAACAAGATTGATATTGATCCTCTTTTTCATCACAAAATGCTGATCGGCAAGGAGATTCATTTCTGTGGAATGGCTACGTCAATAAGCAAAATTGGCGCATTTGCAGTGAAGAAAATCTACCAACCATTATTGAGACTCATTTACATTCGCAAAAATCACTGTTTGGTATGCCTTATGAGCTAGTGTAATCGATTTTTTCCTGTCAGAACGTTGGAGTCAATGGAGATCGCACTAGATCCATGATTACTGACTTTTTCGTTCCCCCATTAATGATTATTGTTTCAATGAGGCGGCCCAATTTGCCACATGGCTAGCACCAAAATCCGTCTATTGATAGTACAAGTGTCTCTTGTTTTTAACGTAAACGCCTGTCGTGTAGACTTAAGTTTACGGGAGCAAGGATACGCCTTGCCACCGCTCTCCGTCATTCCATTGATACCAATTCGAAACTGTGTTGCACAAGTTCCACACTTGGTATGAGTCGAGGCTGACCTAAAACCTCTTACTGCTCTTAGGGTCACAGCACTCAGTGCTTATTGCCACTCTACATTGGGCCAAAACCAACAGGAAGACCCTTCCCGTGACTTTGGGTTTAAACCATAGCCACCATGACGCTACATCAAGGGGGCCTACTTCCTCAAGTCAGGCCCAGACCGAGATCCGGGGGTGCTCTTGACTCCCATGGTACCCTGATTTAAGTCCTTTTAGGGGCTACCGGTGGTTCAGCCGCCAACAAGACCTATAACCGGCAACTTGTAATCGTAGCAACCATCGGTACCGTCATATGCAGATGTTTACGATAAGACCAGTACTTTCCTCTGCCCCCGCTTTTTATTAGACAACGTCATTGATGGGCAAATCCTTGATAATTGGGCGAAGGCCATATTGAAAGTAAAATTCAATAAGCAACTATATTCGCGTAATGAAGGCATACTATATGAATTGGCCTCCTTTTCTGTGGGGGTATATGAAGTCGTTAGTCTATGCTGATAAACTAAGCATGATGGACGACTTGGAATCGAAAATTCGCTGCATTATTGCCAATATATACATAAATGTACAGCCACAGCTGCTGGACTTCCATTGTCAATCTAAGGAGTTCTATGCTCGAAATCATAAGGTGATCAGATAAGAACAATAGGAAAACAAATTTCAATAAAACAACAACGGTGTGAGATATAAAATTATGACTATGGCTTTATTTTGAAGCTACGTTCATGCCATTATGTGTGGAATAGCAGATCATTCTGTCGGTCAAATTTTTCAATATGTGCGGCGTTATTCCGGCAATAGTGTGTCGAATGTTGGCCTCAAAGTGGTTGGCTTAGACTAAGAAATTGACCCAGCCAACATTTCCAGCTCCCAATTAACGAACTCACGGCGTTGTCTATGGTCGTCGGGCTTCAATTCTTGCGTCAGCACAATCTTATACGGATGTAGACTCAAATTCAAGCGCAAAATAAGCCGGGATGCCCAATTCAGCTGAACGGTGCCGAATCGACTGGCCCCTACCGCAGATATGCTTTCTTCATTTCGCACCAATCTCTGTCTGGTTGGTGGCTTAAAATCCAAAAAAGTGTACTCACGCCCAAACGTTTCCACAGTTTCCACACTGACGAACCACCTCATGACGAAATTCACGCTGCGTATTTACAACTGAGCCGGAATTTCGACATTTTTTAATAATTTCCGCACGTTCAGCAAGTGCAAAACGATGCTTGATGAAATGGCAAACCTTACTGAATATTTTGACAACTGGATGTCATTGGTAACCTTGACAGCTGCTGAAACTTAACATCATCCTTTACAATAGAATTAATAAAAACAAAACAAGAGATTTAATTTTTGTGCATCAATGTTTTTGTTCGGTTTCCCTTTAGCGCTTGACACTAAATTTATTTATAATAATTCATAATTATTTTGCAATCGACTAACTAGTCCTACTATTTGTTTATCCTCATCTATACTCCACCCTCGAAAGCACACATTTTTACTTATACAATAGTTTTGTTTTGCTTTTTAAACAAAATACAATATACATGTTTTTACATCAACATTACAGAGATTTGCATTATTTTTGTTTTGTCTTTAATATTTGAGATATTGACTTTGTTTACAAGGATTTTCTTCTTATTAGTTATGAAATTCTTTAACTACAATAGTACTTGTCTTGTAGCTACAACAAATTCGTTCTTATTTTTCCTGTGACTTTGAAATAGTTTGGATATAATTCTTTGAGCATATGATGCAAAATTGATTATATTTTCTGTGTTATACACACATATTTTGTATATTGACAATTTATACTAACATTTAAGTTTGTTTGTTGAGATTATTTAGAAAAAAAAAACAATGTACATACACGTTCGTAGATAGAGAAGAATTAAATGAAGGGTAGGCGCGCTTTAATTTGTAAGTGTTGGGAAGAGAAAATTATTCAAACACTGTTATCAAGGATCAGACTTGCTGACATTATATGGCGATAGAATGAAAGACTTATTGGGCCCATTGGTACGATCAATCAAGACCATAGTATTCCAGTGGAACCTAAGTTTGGGAGAAAAAAAGAAGAGATTTAATAGTCAACTTGATGTTCAGAGTTATACAGCTGGATCCCTATTTTTAAGGCAATTGGCCTTTAATGGCATTCTCTATCCTTTGCCTTACTCTGAGTCTTGCGGACCGTTTTGGTATGATTTTCCACATCTATTGCCGTCGCATCTACATACAAATATAGTTTATATAGTATGTTTCTGAAACAATACAGAACCTAATGTATCTATAGACTGACTAATTGACATCAGCCCGTGATGGAGCGGAAAAACAGGCCAGAACGACATCAAAAGTAGAAGTCCTTGGGAGGAGTTAATGTTAATGTCATAACACGCAACCCATCAAACAATTTGCCAGGAAGAGCAATTTACTATGAAGATGACAACTCACAGCCTTCCACCTAATTTTATTGCTGAAGCCAGCTCTAACACAGTATGTGAACCATTCATCAGCGACGCTATCTTCATTCCCAGCTTCCTCATTTCAAGTGCTAAATTTCGTTTGTTTTGCTTCTTAGTCTTCAAGATTTTCCCCTATTTCATTTATCTGATTTTATAAATAAAAGAAGCAAGTCAAGAACCAATAACTCTTATCGCTCTGCAAGAAATTTAGCTTTAATACAACGAGAGATCAATAACCGTAGATGACTTAAATGTGTAGTAGAAAATGGTTACCCAATCCTTCTGAAAACGAAAACTTCTAAAAATAACACCACATCCCGCTTTCAAAATCGTTGAGCCTGGCCGCACGAAACAAACCGTGCTGCACGAGGACAACAGGTGTGGGATTGTGCCATGGGGTTAATATATTTGAATCGCAGGACCAGAAGGGGTTCTAAAGTAAAGGTGGTGTGGGAAAAACTCAAAATGCGTCAGCGGCACTCGTAACCTTGTACAAGTCTATTGAAATCAGTGTAGCCGGTTTTTTAATCCAACCGGTCTGGCCCTCCAAGATTGTGGTTACTCGTCGTGTCAGCATCTAGGGAGTGAAAAATATATATAGTTACCACAGAAAGCCTCTGATACGAAAGATAAAAGCTGACGATGGTGGTGCATGCAAAGAAACAGCAGGCAGGCTTATGAGGTTTACGAGCAGAACAGGAAGGATGACCGTCAGCTTCTTAGATAAACGAAAATAGTGCATGAGAAGTTCGGGATCGGGGAAATTGAGAAGTTTATTTATTTTTCAATTTACCAGAAATTAAAGAGAACATGCCTGGTCAACGACGTTCAGAGGAAACCTGCAAAGACGAACAAGGGAACTAGGTAGGAATTCGCAATCAGCGCTGAAGACATGGAGAACCATTTCTCCTTACTATTAAATGCCGATGACTATCAATATCCCACTGCCGAGCAGAACGAACTATTCAACCTGGACGAGGAAAATAATTCCGCTTTCCAACCTCAGCGAAGTAAGGATAGCCATATCCAAACATAAGTTCAGTAAGGCTGCCGATATCGCTCTCAAGCTCTTCAAGGCAGCGGGAAATAACACTGCGAAAAGCATGCACCAATACATGCATTGTACGCCCGATCCATAAGAATGGAGACTCTTTTGTCTGTTCCAATTTTATATGCATCAGTCTCCTCAACATCGCCAATCAGATCTTCTCTGCAGTACTACGTAATCGCCTAAAACTTTTTCTAACCAACTTTCGGTTCTTGTCGGTGTGGTTTTTGGGCCTGGAAAGTCCGCCATCGGCCAAAATTTTACATTATGATAGATCTTCGAAAAGACCCTCGAATTCTAAATCGACACCTGCCAACAAATTGTCGATTTTAAAGCATAATTCTGCTGCAGATTTCTTGTAGGAGTTCATCGATCATACAAAGGAGCAATATTTTGATACAAGCTAAATGTTGGGATCAACCACGGTGATTCTCCTGTCAAGTTGGGAAATGAGGGGATCTTCGGCGGCTCAGAGCTGCGTGTTTCCCATAGCTTTACACCCAAAAAGTGATTTGGAGGTATCCTGCTAAAAAATCTTTCAATTGACGTATTACACTACGTCGGTATTATGGATGTCAAAAGTTTAAAAGAGCCAACATTGTCTCGGACCATAACCTATTGAAGCCAAAAACATAGCAACTAACGCAACTGTGAGCAAGTTTAGCGCCAGACGTCTGGAATTCTAAGAAACTCCTAGAGTTTTTTTTTCGAGTTTCGAAAAACATTTTGAAAAGTCAGATACCAGCAACATTAAGCGAGGAAGAAGTAGGAACATTGTTGGTGATGCTCTGCGAGCAAAAAAGACTAGAAAAATATCGACGTTGTCAAGAAAAACAAATGTAACAGGAGCATTCGAACGAGTGCGGCCGTGGAAATATGCCAACGAGAAAGTGTTCGTTCAGAAGCTTGAAGGAATAAGAGTTTCGAGTTGTAGTCGGTGTCGGTGTAGAAATGCTTTGTTTTCAGGCGGAAGAATGAATCAACCATTTAACGCGGTAGTGGAACAATGAAACGAACATGGTTGTAAAAAACAAAAGGAAAACCTTTGAATCGTAGACTGAGTACCGCGGAAATAGCGTAACCAATAAAGTGCGTCTTGAGTTAGACTATGAACGTTGCAAAAAAGAGGCGAAAAAAGTTGTAGCAAGAGCACGTTCTATAGCAGCAGACGTATAGCATCGGAAATTACAATTACACAATTTTAAGCAGACGACAAGCAGTAGAGCTAATATTTTTAAAATTGCGCCATGACTAAGGAATGCCAAACTCGGAAGAGATTCGATTTCCAAAATAAATTGAAGATGAGCAGAAACAATTTCTAACGGGGCATCAAAATTTGCACTAGATGAAACGAGTACTTTAACGCTTTACTAAACGAAGAACATCCGTGCAGTACCATTCCCTCGGTAGTCGCGCACGAAGAGCAGCTGGCAGACTTTAAGGAAGCCGAAGTTAGAGAAGCTAAAGAATGAGCCGGGGGTGTGCGGTTGGACCGGATTACATGCCCCTCGAAAGTATGGGTGACAATCGGAAATCTTGTGTTTAAATGGCTCACAATTTTATTTAATAAAATGATGAGAGGCGATCGAATGCCTATCCAGTGGGGGGAAAGCTCTCTGGTTCCACTGCGTAGAGAAATTGCAACATCGCAGGGCGACATACGACGCGATTCAAAGCTTACGAAAAACCATCAACACGCTTCGAAGGATCTGCATATCGTCTGCATCAACTTGGAAAAAGCATTCGACAGAGTTCCCAGATATCTTATTTAGACGGTACTAAAGTTGGAGTACACTAATGCAGTGAACAAATTTTTTATATTTTTTCTTTAATCAGCACATCAGCGACTCCGAGTACCGCTATCACAGGCATCGACGCGACACCCCTTCAAGAAACTCTTAATAATTGGAGAAAGGCGCTAGAAGATAATAGTTAGTACTAAGATCGAATATCTATATCATCGTTTTCCGAAGCAGCAATCCCAACTCCTGACATATGTTTAGAAGTAGCCATCATGCCAAACTGCGAAAAATTTAAATACCTGGGCTCTGTCGTCAACCAACAAGGAAACTGCGATTACGAAGCCGCAAACGAAGCAAAAACTCCGCTGTATTTTGTGACGAAAAAATGCCGCTTACACTGCTATATGAGACTGTTACTCATCCAGATTTAACATATGCATCGCAATATTACAATAGACGATATAAAAAAAAGGAATGGCAGCGGACGTAACAAAACGCGATCTTGTAAGAACTACGCGCATCCGCGGAAGTCCCCACATTCCGGAACCGATAGTAGAGAAACTTCAGCCTGATCAGTTAGTATTGCCATGATAAACGAAAGTCGTCGGAAAATCCGGCCCAAAAAGCAAGAGTCTCAAGTCTTAGACGAGGATAAAAGAAGTGGATCACCCAAATGCGAAAACACCAGCAAACTCTTGGCTTCCATTGGCCTGTAAGATGGTTCTAAGATCAGCGAATTTAGCCAACCACAAAAGCGGCGCCTATACGTGGGATGCAAAGATGTAACTATGCGCGTAACATACTTCAAAGGTTAATAAATGAAAGAGAAAAAGTCGATATATTTAGAGCAGAAGACCATCAAACGGACTAAGAAAAGGATTACTTAATGCAGGCTTAGTTGAGCTAAGAGCTCACGAACAAGAAAATAGTTGGGCTCGGGTAGAAGCGGGCTTAATCCTACTTGTTTTAATGTTTTTTCACTTCTTCAGCAATTACAATTTTCACTTTTTTCAAATATTAGCTTTTTTATATGCATTTTAACTTTTTCAAATTTTACAAACAATTTAAATTTTTAGTCATAATTTCCTCGACGACTTAAGTCAGTTTGTTTTTGATTTTTTATTTAAGCTTATTTTTTTTTCTTTAATAAATTAAGTAAATTTCAATGTTAAAACACTTTATGTTAGTTCTCGAAATAGTATCACAAACTTTTGCTTCTTTGTTGATTTTATTATTTTGGTTTCTCCTTTGGTTTTCATTCTTTTTACTTGCATTGTGCAATTTCTTTTTGGTTTTCTTATAAGTTTCTATATTATCTCCTAAATTTGAAAATGAACTCACTTATCCTTACATTAAATATTAACTTGTTGCGTATGAATTGGTTTTTGAACAAGTTCTTGAGACTTGTTCAAATTAGGGTTTTTTTAAACATTTAGAACTAGAAGAGGTATAACATTCAAAATTTTGTTTCTCTTTTCATATTTGTCTAATCGTATTTTGGGGATCCTTGGTAGCTGCTGGCTAAACAATTATTTATAAACGAACAAACACAATGGATGTATTGCTGTGGGTATTTAGTGTAGATTTTAACATGTTCAGCATCTTCGAAACAAATTTTCGAAACATCAACACCGCGTTGTTCACGGTATTTTGCAAAGTTTTCAATATCCTGCAAAACAAAGAGTTAGAAATGTGGACAATATTGTGTGTAAAGGATCTCACCTCATAAGGAATAACAACATCACCCTTGGAGTAAATGAACAGTTGTGGGCACTGGTTTGGTTCGTTTTTCAAGTCGTTGAATGGATTAGTTTGCGATGGCTCCGTCTTAACAAATAAACTCTTGAACGCAGTGAAGGTTTCCTTTTCAATTATGTGAATATGTGTATAATTGAGAATTATTTGGATACTCTACATACTTACCTCAACAAACCACATAAAGCTCAACGTTATAGTGATGAAAATCGCCGTAAGACAATTACATTTCTTTTTTTCTTTGCCATAAATCGCAGTAACAGCTCTGAACAGGCCCAAAATTCGTCTCTCACCAGGTGCGGAATCAAAAATCATTCCACGAATCTGGATCGGATTTTTATTTTTTCTTATTGCTAAGGATATGTGCTGATACAAGTAGGCGCCTCCATTCGAGAAAATGTGAAATATCAATGGATGCGAATCGAAATTCATGTCGTAGATTAGTTTCAAGATTTTCTCTCCAATTGGCTTCATTGCTGTGCGTTTCCAAAATAAGGTATCAACTGGAGCAGTGTAACGTACTGTTATTAAGCTAAAACAAGGACAAAACATCAATCTATAACTCATCATCATCATAAACAAAACTGTAACATTGCCCCCAAGCGGTGAACCTAGTCAATTGAGAATTAAGCATAAAACTAAGAGCCTACTTGTGGTGCAGGTAGGCAATAACTAAGCAGCAAACTTTAATGAGCTCTTAAATAGAACGTCAAGAAAGGAAATGGTTTTCGTCGGTTGGGATTTAGACGGATGCGTCGCCACGGAGACGACACTTTATAACACACAGCGGTTGACATCAAACCCAGATACTACCATGTTCGAAAAGTGCCCCTTTGACTGCAGCGGACTTGTGCCAGCGTTCGATCAACATTCGGTACAGCGTTTAGTGCGCTCGGCTATTAGAACTCAATCCCCGAAGCAGTGTTTTGATTCGGCCAAACAGTAAAAGTCTTACTGTGCCAGATCAGGTGAATTTGGCGGCTCTGGGATGTGTTGTTATTGGCAAGATATCGTGATGCAAAATCCACGAATTGTCTTTCCGCAATGGAGGCCTTGTTTGAGAATTGCTTCTGCAAACGACTCATACCGCTCAGATAATACTCTTTGTAGACAGTTTTACCTTCAGAAAGGAATTCACCATTGTAATCCGGGAAAACAGTGAGAACCGCCTTCTTTTTTGACTGAAAACGTTGCGTCATTGTTTCCTCGTACTTGACTCATTTGGAACACTCAGTTCACTCACTTTATGTTTGGTTTGCATGTCGTATTCATAAACCCGCGTCCTGTCAGCAGTAGGATACGTTTCATGAATGTTTAGTCGCAATCAACTCCGGAAAGAAGGCTGCTCTTTTGCAATGTCCATACGCTGCCTTTTTTCCAAAAACATGCAAGTCTTTCGGCACCAGCTTTGCAGGGACACGCAATCGAGATGTTGGACATCTGAGCTAACTCTCTGATGGTCAATATGTTGTTTATGAGCAGTAAATCTTTGGTTTCATCGATGTTTTCCTCTTCATCATCAACGGCTGCACGATCACTTCTCAGGTGGACATGCCAATCGTAAATCACTTCTTGGGAGCCTCTTTTGGAATATTTCCAATGTTTTTGTGCCGGCCGTTAAATTCACTTTTTAAAAATTGTTGAGAAGAAAAAAATCGATGTAAACGCAACGCTGTAACTTTCATAAATTTCAGACTTTGGCGCTAAAATTTGGTGGGAATATCGAAAACAGTTGTACCAACATTACAAACTGGTCAAACGAGAGCGCCACACGCTGGTTATTTCTTTTGGGCAAGGTGGTATGTTACCCTCTATGCCCGTAAAAAATTCTAAACTGATCTTGGGTGCATATTAGTAAGGCAGAGAAAAACCTTTAGAATTTGACGATGTTTGCGCTCACTTTTCGTTTGGATTTGGCACATACTTAAGAGCACCTAAGTGAATAATGAAAAAAAGGAAAAAAGCGGTAGCTAACGCAGGTGCAGTAGCACTAGAGGCATTGTATCAGGAATTGGAAGTCACACCCTCAAAATTTATAAGCAGGGGACAAGTAATAGAAGATCTCCAATGCCGACGGACATTGAAGTACTTCGGAGAAAAAACTCGGAAGCAATGCAATCTCTGAAGTAGATAGAAAGAGTGCTTTAACGCATAACTTAATGAAGAATTGCTCAGTTCTTTAGTCGCCGCGCACGAAGAAGATACAGCAGATTTTAGGGAAGCAGTTAAATTAAGTAACCCGGCCGGCGTACAGTTAGGTCGCATATAATATTGCATATTTCCCAGTATGGGCGAAAATTAGAGATCCTTGGCCAATAACATGATGAGAGGTGATGAATGCCTGTCCATTGCAGCAGTGTTCTCATGTTCCACTCTATAAAGGTGACACGAAAACTTGCAACACCTAGTGTCACTAATGTCACTCAATAAGAGAATATTTTCTGCCGTTTTAGACAGTCGACCATGCAACATTATTAAACTTCATGGCAGCCAATGCGTCTTTATGGGAGTCAGAGGGACATATGACGCGATATAAAGTTTACGAATAATGATGGAGAAACGTCAAGATGGTCTTCACAGTTCCCAGATATCTCAAAATGTTAGCGAGACGTACCATAATTATGATGACGATGAACCAAAAGTTGAACGGTAACGGAGAATAGCTGGAGAATACTCGTACAAAGCTGAAAGTTGAAGTGCACAAAGGCAGTACAGTACAGTGTCTCCACGAGACATCGCTAGTGTCCAGAAAATTTTCATGAAATCAAAATGTCCTGTGCAGACGGTAGTTTGCAGACAAGAAATATTTCAAGAAATAAATATCTGGTTTTTATTCAAGACATCTCTTACCCAGTTTATCCGACAGCTTAATGTACCTTGAAGCATCAACCCTGAAATTTTTTTGACAGCGCTTGTCAATTTGACTTCGGAATGTGAAAAAAAAAACAAAGTGTGGCGAACTTCATACACCACCATGCCATCTGTTGGTAAAGAAGAACAAGAAATCTACATCTGCGCCGCTATTTTTCTACAATAATGTACTTGCTTTGTGTGAACAAAAAAAAAAAAACGCCGAATGCAAGCAGCTCACACCTACTTAACCAACTTACACTCATAGAATGAAATGTAATTCAATAATTTCCCCACCTAAGTTAACAGAAAAAATGTCAGACGAAATGTCTGAAATTTAGTCTGGCATATTTGTGTCTTGTGGAGACGCGGAGTTTGTCTTATGAAAGCGCTATCATAAGCAGCGATGTGATATCTCTTCAAATAACTCTTTATGTTTGGTTGGATGAAGGTGCTGGAAGATTCTGACCTAGTGAACAGCTTTAACCTGAACAAATCAGCTTGGTTGTTTAATGAAGCTCGTCGGAAAATCCGATCTAGAAGAGAATAATATCAGCCTACCTAACGACGTGATCCAAAAAAGATCGACCTGCGAAACTGCGCTAAAGTCCTCAAATTTGCATACATTTTTCAACTGTTATGAAAAACAAAAAGAAGAAGAATGTATTCATACTTATACTTGTCTTTATTAAATAGTTAGCTTGCCTTCAACTCATCACCCAACGAGGATATTGTCATTTTGTTGGGAAAGCTGCAAAGGTGTTCAACAATAACACAAGCCCCGACATGTTATCGTAACTCATAGCCTAGATTTCCGCCGTATTTTGATATTCTATCAATCAAAAGTGACTGCCCAACCAAATTGACCATATTTTTAATTCCAGAAACAAGTGTGGGACCCATATTGGACTAGATCGAAAGAGCAATCACATGGTAGCTAGTGTTCGTTTTGGAATTGCAGCCGAATATAAAAGCATTAAACACTATGCTTGAAGAAACAAGATTCGACACCGACAGGCTAAAGAAACCCATAAGCCACCAATATTTAAGGAACCATATTCTTCAATTGACTTAGTAATACCTATGCATATTGCATACATCAGCAGCGTTATGTCGTCGGAGATAAATGAGCACTGAAATACTCTGACAAATCTTCTCATTGCTGAAGTTGCAGTTGCCTCTGCTAATACTTGAAAACGAAGACCTCAGATACATACTTCATACCATATGCTTCTTACTTCTTCATACTTCTACCCCTGCAGAGGGTAGAAGTGAACTCGAGTACCTTTATCGCAAGATGATGAAAGGGATCCAACGTTGTGTACGCATATGCATACAAAATGACCAAAACCCGATGATCGATTTGGAAACATTTTTCCTGTGTTTTCCCCAAAACTAACACGATTTGTCTGACGATCACGTCCCGTTTTTTGATTTAAAACCGCCGTGTAAACATAGATTTTTCCAAAAGAGGCAAAAAAGTTCGTGGCTACTATATAACCGAGTTATGAAGAAGCGAAGTGCCAAATGCCGCATAGAGGTGCAAAAGTTACAAGACGAGCTAGTGTTCGGCAAGTTGGCTTGCTATCAGTACTCACCACTACTTTTTTGATGGTGATTAGTGATGTATAATACTTCAGAGTGATTTTGTAATAATAAATAAACACATAAATATAAAAGTCAAATAGTATTGAGTTGTACCACATGAAATGTCCGTCGGAATATGAAGTTCTCGGGTGAACATCTGTGCCAGAACATTAAACTTTCTTTTTTTTTATAAAATAAAGGGGTACGTGTGCGAATTTTAGTGTTTGTTACAAGTACCGTTACTTTTTTTTTTCTTGGAATTATTTACTATGCTGTCGGCAGTTCAAATTCGAACACTTTACGAATTTAAAATGGGACAGCCTCGAAAATGAACCACGTGCGAAGCCGCAAACGTTAGTTGACGACGATGTTTTAAGGGCAATGGTGGATGCGGACCCAACCAAATCGGTACGGGAGATTGCACAAAGCATGGGAGTTTTCCCAATGACAATAAATCGACACCTTTCTCTCATAGGAAAGGTAAAGAAACTCGATAAGTAGGTACTTTCATGAACTGAAAGAATCCCAAAAACTACGGCGCCTGGAAATCTGCTCATTGCTAACATTAAGAAACCAAACTGAATCGTTTTTGCATCGGATAGACACCTGTGATGAAAAATGGATACTGTATGATAATCGTAAGAGGTTTTGGCAGTGGTCTCGATCTTCACCCAAAAAAGGTTATGATGAAAATTTGGTGGACATCGAAAGGACCAATCTACTTTTCATTTTTTCAACTATGAGAAACGATAAACGCTATCAAATACTGTGAGGAAATCGACATATTGCATGCCAAATTGGCTGAAAAGCAACCTGCGTTGGTCAATAGTCACGGTCCGATCCTTTTGCATGACAATGCTAGACCCCATACCTCACAAGTAACACCGTGCAAAAACTGTTGCAATTGGGATTTGAAATTCTTCCGTATCCACCGTACTCTCCTGATATTTCCCCAACGGATTACCATCTTTTCCTCAATTTGGATCCATTTTGCCGGCAGATGGTCTTCCGGAACCATAGATGGCAAACTTTCCAGATATTGGAAAATCGAAACCGGTTTTCTACTGATTGCCCCTAACCGTGTGACTCTATCTGTGAATACGTGTGAATTGTGATCAATGGCAATTTCCCTCCTTTTTTATACAAATCACGCCCATTTTAACAAAAAAAACGTCATCCACATTACACACGCTCGTGAAAATCGCTCTCATTCTAGCAATTTCACTTGTAAATTGCTCTCATTCTAGCAAATTTTGACAAAGTTATAGAGATGTAAAAGTGTTGGAATTCACTTACAGTGTGTCTGTGCGAAAGTTAAGGGTTTGCAAAAGGATTAGTAGAGTTTGACATCTACGAGTAGGTTAGTTTATCTATGTCTGGAACCGAGCAGAGGTCATAAAAGTTTTTGAAGATTTCATTGCCTCAAAAAGTCAGCACTTCTACGAAAAAGGAATATTTGACCTTGTATCACGTTGGAAGAATGTCATAGATGCCAACGGATCCTATTTTGATTGAATAAAAATTTAAATTTTAACCAGATTTCTGTTCACAAGCCATCGACTGTGTTTGGTTTTTTAATTATATAAAACCGTCTTCTGCCATTTTGCCAAACAAAAAAAATGAGAAATAAAAATTTGACATTGAACCAACAACGGGTGTTCAAACTACCATTTTCTTTTTAAAAATAAAATAAAATGAACAAAAATCAATAATTTTCGATATGGAATGGCTTTGTTAGAAAGAGCGAATATTCGCATTAGTTATGGAATACGATTTAAATCATATGGCTGCCTCGGCTGGCTTCGCAGTAGTGCATCCTGTCAAACCAATTTTCCAAGGCCATTCTACCTCACGAATGGCTCGGATGAAGGGCCTAAATCAAGTCCCATTTACAATACTGCGAGATGCGATACGAGAGTCGCATTCGAATTTGAATGCGAGAGCTCTCGCATTCAGACATCGGACGCCTGTTTACAATGATGCGTCAAAACACCACTCACAAATAACAAGCTCAAAATGAAAACAACAACAATTTAGCTGTCACGCATTACGAGATGCGAGAATTTTCCAGATTTTCGAAATTGACTGCGATGCTCGCTGCGAGACTCGCATTATTGTAAACGAACACATTGAATTACATGTTACGGAAATATTTTTGACAGTTCATGCGCTCTCGTTTTCGAACAACGTATCGCATCTCGCAGTATTGTAAATGGGACTTCATTTCTAGATTGTCCGCATAGCATCGAACTTTAAGGTGACCCCACAAAAAAAAGTCAAGATTTCGAGGGGGAAAGAACTGTCAGTGTCAAAATAAATATGATTAAAAAAGAAACTTGTATTTGGCCCACCCCTACATGTAAAAATGTTGACAACAACAGCTGTGTTCAGTGAGGCTGTTCCGGACTGTTCCAAACAAGTACAAGCTTTCCTGTTCAGTGAGGAAAATTTCTGTCCGATTCTGTTCTACTCTATGTTCAGTGAGGCTGTTCCAATCTGTTCGGAACAGAAAATCTTGCACCTACTTTCGAAGTAGAACACAATTGTGAAAAATGTCAAAATCAGCACTGCTGTACTTTTCTATTCCCATTTGATTTGACGTTTTTCACAAATCTTTGCTGTTCTGTTCTAGTTTTTCCTCTCTGAACAAAGCTAAAGTCAGAAGAAATTTTTAGCATTCGATTGGAATCCAAATTGCCCAACTTCCGGAGAGAAACCGATGGAAGACGCCATTAGTTCTTTTTTGTCATCTATCAAAAAATGTGTTGTCATTGGATCGATACACCCTTCAACAACGCTTTGAATTTCAGCAGTTCGATGGGTTTCAAGATTGAAGAGAGAGCCTCCCAACAATTGTTAAATTCGTTCAGAAATTTGAGCTGTTTGGACAAGTTAGTGATGTGAAGAACTGAAATCATGTCATTTGTAATTTCGAAGTGTGGAGGTAAACCCAGGTTTGTCGACAGCGCTCAGTAGTTGGATACATCACAAACATTGAATTTTGCATAACGCTTGAGTCATAAGACTTATAAGGTTCAATTGATACAAGAGCGTTAGCCTCCTAACCATCAGAAGGGTCGTAACATTGTCAATTGAGAAAAATCCAAAACTTTAACCAAAAAATTGTTTTTAGCAGTGATGCATACTCCTATTTTCAAATCTTTGTAATTACGCAGAACTCCCGTATTTGGGGCCTTGGAAATTTAAGACTCATTGTAGAGAAACAGACATCTATGGGCCTTAATTCTTCGGTTATTACTGTTACCGTGAATGGATTACACTATCGAACCATGATCAATAAATTTCTATACCCGGAGCTTGAAGGAGTGGATGTGGGCGATGTTTGTTTTCAACAGGACGGTGCTATATGCCATATACGAGCAAGTGGCGAAATCATTGCTGTTTAGCGAGTTTCCTGGCAGATCAAAATTGGTCCGAGATCATGTGACTTAACACCGTGCGACTTGATTTGTTGGATCCATGTGAAAAGAGAAGGCAGGTCCTGGAGATCATGGATAACATCATTTCTTCTAATAAAAATCAAATCTTATTTCATAAAAGAAAAAAAAAACTGTTTTGAAACAGATTTCGTATTGGAAGGCCTTTTATCAGTCAAGGACTTCAGAATCCTAATTATTATTACACTTCACATAATTTAATATCCTCAATAATACGAGTACAACAAATCTGATAAGAAAATCACTTTATTGCGTTGCGTCAGACATATGAGATCAAATGACACCTGTGCTATTGTTATTTAACCAGCTTTTGATGTATACATAGTCGTAGTGACTCCTGATATGACATATACCGTAATTATCAGCCACTTTGTTAAACAAACTGATAGCAAATCAACAGGCTAAAAGAGCAATAAAATAATTGCACACAACAACACCAGCACGCCCGTATACGAGTACATATGGATGTGTGTACATGCACATACTCGTGCTTGTATGTAGTTCAAAAATCGATAGACACCAATTAACTGGATAGTTCCTGCTGTAACCTTCATTTATTCGTATCTTTTGTAGTCGTCTTACTTCTTAACCGCCCCCTGGGAATACTCATAGTTTAATTCACCACCCGCATTCCCATTTATATGTATGTACTCGTACGTATGTAGGTTCAAAAATCAATAAATTTCAAGTTTAATCAAATAAAATCCAAAAGAGTAAAAAACTTACCCCCGATCCTCGTAAATTTTGGAATATTTCATGAGATAACGATCCTGACAACCGGCCCAACCAAGTAGCATCACAATAGGAACATTCGTCTCCTTGTAAACGAATACAAAATCCGATTCGGCCGAATCAATTTCATTTCTAAAATTCGGAGTCGGGAACTTAATGAAATACTCCAGAGAGTCCTCAGGATGAAGTTGTTGCTGATGTTGTTGTTGTTGTTGATGAGTTTGACGATGGACTAGAGCTCCAGAATGTCCTCCACCAGCACTACCACCACCGCCATTACCGCTGCCAGAACTTCCAACACCAACACCAGATCTCGATGGTGAATCTCCTCCTGTCGTTGAGTTGGATTTGGATCCTTTTTGATAGTAACCCGAAGATTGTGCTGTTCGTCGAGCATTTGCTGTTGATCCTCCTCCATAGGCATTAGCGTGATCCATATAAGACGAAGTCCCGTGTGAAGTCATTTCGTGGTTGTATTATGACCTTTCCAGGGAGAAAGAGAATTATTGAATTTTCACG
Organism: Volucella bombylans; assembly: GCA_949129095.1. Lineage (NCBI taxonomy): Eukaryota > Metazoa > Arthropoda > Insecta > Diptera > Syrphidae > Volucella > Volucella bombylans. The sequence continues at coordinate 8,507,157 of OX422141.1, forward strand.
TAGCAAAAGGATATTACAGCGGGAATTGATTTTCTTTTTTCTTTTTTCTTTATTTTTTTATTTTAATTTTACTTTGCTTTGCTTGCGACAACCGGTGCGGGGAGTTTTTCAAGGATATTCGCACGAACTTTGGGGAAAAGTCCTTTCGAATTGATTTTCACTTTTCGCAAATGTTTCAACGTCAATTTGGTATTTTATGTATTCGTTTGTCGTTTTGCTGTCTTCGTTGAAATTGTCACTATAACGACGACTTCCGGTATCAAAAGGACACACAAAAATTCTATTTAAAAGACAATTTTTTTTATTTTTTTATTTTTTTTTGAAATTTATGCAGAACGGCAGGTGTTGTATGCGGCGGCGGCGGTAGACTTATCCATTGCAAAACAAATGAATGAGTGAGCTCTGCTCAGTTTTTCAGGTGTCAAATGAATTTTTGCAGAATTTTCCTTGATTTTCCTTTTGACTGCTGTTTTGGGACATGCGTATGAAGGAAGTGCTCAACTCATGTGATAGTGGCTCACTGGCTAATGTGTAAACAGAAGCTGCTGCTGCTGTCGGTCGTCATGATGGAAATGGAAAATTACTGGAATTGTGCGATTCTGATTTGACGGAAGATGAGACGAGGAGAAGGATGCATTTGAAGGCATGAAAATTGAAATGTAAGGAAATGGAAGAGTTATGATAGAAATGAACATGTCATTGTGTAAGGTTATGTAAACTAAGTAACGGAAGTGGTGTTTAAAAAAAAAAAAAAAAAAAACAAGAAGCAAACGGTGTATTGTGTATTACCAGAAATACTTTGGCCAACGAGGCTATGAGTAATGTTTCGGGAATGCACAGATGTTGCTATGGGAGGGTGTTTCTGATTAGAGTTGCATTAGTGTAGTGTGCTTAGTAGGTTGGTTATTGGCGCCGATTTGGTTATGTGGTTAATTTTCAGAGCCTGACAGTAGCTACCATATATATATGTGCATACCTCTATGAGTAAAAGGTTGCATTTATGTACATGGATATTACTGCTGATGTTTTGCTGTGACTCAGACCCTATTTAGAGATAGCAATGGTCACAGTACAGACCTTAATCATTTCACACCTGCTTAAGGTAGCCCTAAACGACGAGCATGCTCGTTTGCGTTATCCCCTACACGACGAACACATTTGGCGAGCATTCATTTCGGGCTGATTCTTCATACTGTGAACATGTGCGATAAAGAAGCGCAAGTGGTTGCGCTTTTGGTGATTTATTTATTTAATGACGCCATTATGTTTAATCCACGATATACACTCGGCGGCGTTCACAGCAAAAATGAGGTTTGCTCGCGAACATGGCCCTACACGGCGAACATCGAAGCCAACGAGCACGAAAAAATCGAAATTCTTCGTCAACAGCGAGCGTCTCAACGTGTTCGGCGAGCATGCGTATGAGGGTTTCCGCTTCGAGAGAAAAGTTGTTCGAGTAATTTTCGGCCCTGTTTGCATCAATGGAAAACGGAGAGAGGAGACGTTACAACAGCGATGTGTCCGGGCTGTAAGGCGATGCAGAACTCCTCAAAAAAGCTTCAACTCCAACCCAAAGGGTAACGATTCAGGACTATCTTATCTTAGATGGGGCACTCAAGTGAAATTTGACTTAAGCCAACTAGTGCGCGCAACTGGAAACAGCTAGTAAAAGACCGCACTAGCTGGACAGGCCTGTTAGTTGATGCTCTGCTACACCGCGCAATGTAGCGCGATTTAAATAAGTAATGGTCACAATGGATATTAAATGCTTGCATACAGGTATGTAAGGCACCATGCACTGTCTTGAAGCCGAATTGGTTATCCGGAACTATATTCTTGTTCTCGACCCACTTAATTAGGACTCCTTTCATCATCTATCCGAAAACCTTACTGATATTTGGAAGGAGACCTTTCGACAATAGATTCGCTGAATTATCCTGTCCCTTTCGGGAATAGGATAATAAAAATGATTCATTGCGTCATTAAACAGGGTAGTGTGATGTTTCCGAGAAATAATTTTCGGATCGCAAACTGAAACGTCGGTACAATAACAGGTAAAAGTTTCGAACTGGAAAACGTATTACGGCAACGGAAAATTGAATTAATATTCTTTGAAGAAACTTAGTGGCCCGGAAATAGGGCCCGCTCCTGCAAACGAAAGCGTATACAAATTGATTACTACTCATCCAGGTTATCATATTGGAAGATAACGCTTCTCTCAATAAAACTGATAATTAAACACGAAACTTGGAATATTGTTAGAGTTTAAACACAGAGTAAGGCAGCGAGTAATTGATCGGAAAAGGCGCCGCTTCAATGAGCTTTCAAACTGAACATCAAGGAAGAAAATGCTATTCATCGGTGAAGATTTAAACGAAGCTGACGGAGAATCGATCTGTGAACACGAAGGAAGCGGTTTCGGAACGAGAATCTAAGCAAATCACACGGCCCTACTATACTTAATACGCCCTTTTTTTTCTCAGTAGCGCATTTTGCTGACTTTGATATTTCGTAAAGTGTCGATAAAACAAACTGACACCATTTAAATTAGGAAGGCCATCTTTGAGAACTTTTCGAGTATGGCTATAATGGATTATTTCATGTAAATCAAAATGAGAAACCTACCTGGCAAGGTATGTGGAACAACATCAATGGAAAATGTAATAATAGTGCAAAAACTTTGCAGGGTGCTTAAAAAGGATGCCCCCACATAACTAAAGAGATGAATGAAGATGAAAAACATCACGGAAAAATGTTTCACACGAGCAACTACACTGCTTATGATGCCCAACCGAATTTGCTATAGATGGAAAGAAAAACGCTTTACTTACTGAAGAATTCCTGGCAGTAACATTCTCTCGAATATCAACCATGACGAGAAAACAGCAGATTTCACGAAACCCGACGTTAGGAAAGCAATGAAAATAAAGAACCGGGACATGGAAGATAATCGGAAATGTAGGAATTAAGCGGCTCACAATATTCAATGTTCTGACAAATGTTGAGAGGCGATTGAATGTCCAGTTAGTAAAAACAGAGCTTTCTTTCATCTCGCCAAAGATGACACGAAAAGTTGTTACAACAATCGATTGGTGAAACTAATGTCACACACTAAGAAAATATTCAAGAGAGTTCTAGACAGTCGGCAGCGCAATGTTATTTATATTATAGAGGCAGGACAACATATACGAGTAGCACTGTTAAAAGCTTACGGGTAATGATGTAGAAACACCATGACGCATTTTCTATTCGGATAATTGTGCGATAGAGTTCCCAGAGAATTTGTTTGCTCGGCGTTAGGCCAATTGGTTGGAAGGTTGGAAGTTAAAGACACAGCGGGAATAACCAGAGAATTCCATGCTAAACGTAGAATGTGCCAAGCCAAAATCCGTTTCTTTTCAATCTAGAAATTGCCTATTGAAGCACCGCCAATGATAGCGCAATCGTAATCAATAATGTGCCACATCTTCAGTCAACTTTAATAAGTGTATGAAGGCGTTGAAAGGAAACAAATTAGAAATCAGTGTTGTCATCAGGTAAACTGAAGGTGACTTATATGGAATACCGTGGGGTGGCTGTCACAATACTTTGTGACAGTAAAATGCCAATAAAACTCAAAAGTTCGGGTCTTCGGAAAACCCGGCCCTAGAAGAAGTTCAAATTCCAGCCGTGTTCCGAAAAGGGGGTCGAAAGAAAAATAATTGGGTCATGTAAATGCATTAGATTTACTTATACCGGTTACATATTTCAACGGCTAATAAGAGAACAGTGGAGCGGGTAATAAAAATCCGTGTACGTGGATAATAAATCGAATAAATTGGCTTTTGACACGTGTTTGGTAGACACAAATTAATAATCATAAGCTCTACTCTAAAGGACTTTCCACCAAGCAATAGTGATAGAATGTTCCAAGTAGGGTTAACGTCGTAGTTACTGACCACGCATTGCGTAGCCATTAATGTCCAGATTAGTGTTTGTAAAGGGTGATTTTTTTGCTCTTTGGTTTTTCAGTGTTCTCGCGCGTGATTCGTGACATGTGTCAAAGCCAAACATGCTCATTCATGCCATGCCATTTCATCATGGAAAGACTAACTTAGAAACTATTAAATTTCATTATCATTCGTGCACTGTGAAAAATGTTTTCCGCGCACTTCAACCATTTTAAGGTCGTCATAATCGACCTACTGAGCAAGCCGTAGTGGCCAAATTTCGAACCAATTTCAGTGCGTAGAAGATCTTACGCAAGGATCTTGGTCTAAAACCTTAAAAAAAAATACGGCTCATACAAGAACTGAAGCCGAACGACCTGATAAAGCGTCGAATTTTCTATAAGTGGGCCTTAGAAAAGCTTGAGGAAGATCCGCCTTTTTATCGAAAAATTGTCTTCAGCGACGAAACTCATTTCTGGTTGAATGGGTATGTTAATAAGCAAAACTAACGTATTTGGTACGATGAACAACCTCAGGCAATACGAGAGCTGCCAATATCGGTGAGAACAATGTTACCGTCAATGGCGCCCGCTATCATTCAATGATTTCGATCTAGCACGCGAATCGATGGACCAATCGCGAAATGAGTTCGGTGAGCAATTTATCTCCCATTTTTTACCAGTGAACTGGTCCGCTTAATCGTGCGATTTACCCCTTTATACTATTTTTTATGGGAATACGTCAAATCACAGACCACACTGCACGTGTTATTAACATGCTCGAAAAAGTGATTCAAAATTGGACTTTCCATATAAGCGTGAATATTTGTACAATCATTGCTTGCTTATGCTTATTTAAACGAGGGCTTATTGTATTATTAAGTTGGTTGTTGCGAAAACGTTATTGAGGGATGGCTAAAGAATTGTTTTTTTAGTACATAGACGCTCCCAGTGTTTTACGCATCTGCTCAAACGATAGCCAAGACGCTAGAGACCATGACGCCATTCGCATCCAGCATGGTAATAATCCTTTGTAGAGTCCAGCAAATTCTTCCGTCTTTACTGTTTGTAACAATCCTCTTTTTCATCTGTTGGTTGGTTCATAATTTTTGTCTTTATCACATCGGCTGCGGTGCCCATTACAGCCGCAGTAAATCCGGCACCAAAGGACGAAAGAATATGTACTGGTCGGCTATCGGGCATATTAAGTTTCTTCATAAGGGTCTGCTTAATAGTATCGTATGCCGTGAGATCACCTGAATGAACTAAAGCAGTACGGCAAATGTTAGGGACTCTACCTTTCCATAAACTAGTCACACCGCCACGTCTTAAAATCTACATAAATGCGTCTTTACTCGAATCTTCTCCCCCATAAGCAATCACTTGTATTCCATTTGGATTTGTTTAGATGAGCCGGAGAAACGAGCCATTATGCGAGACAACCAGCGAACATGCCACAAATCGTCGACTTCCAAATGGGCACTATTTATCATTTGATATGTAACCTAAATAAGGTAATCACAGATGCATATTCGAACGCCATTGTAACACCATCCTCTCGAGCTATTCCGAAGGCTGTAGCCAATGTGAGTAGAGAAATCTAGATTTACAGAGCAGAAGATGTCGATACTCGAAGAGCAGAAGATTTCGATACTTGAATAACAAAGTCTCGACCATTGATGACTGGAGAGTGGAATCGAATTTTCTAGCAAATTGGAAATTGTATGGGAAGCTGGATGGCGAGGATTGTTCTCGAAGTATGTCATTCGAGTGTAAATATCAGCATCCCCAAGGTATGCAAATGAGTTCTAAAGTGAAATCTGAAGTGTTAATTAGGAGAAGTGATTAAGTGGTTTAAGTAAAAGATAAGAAAAGTATTAACGGTTGAGAAATTGGAAATAGTGAATTGTAACTGTACTGAATAAAGGGATTCGTATTTAAAAGAATACGTTCTATACAAACATTTTACAATACTGTAACTTCCCATGCTTGTTAGCCGTTGGTGAATCACCCTGAATTTGAAGACGCGTCTTTGTCAAAGCCAATGGATAGGTGACAAGCTTCGCTATAGACGCAGCCACCACAGAAACCACATAAGTACAGGCAACAGAATCCACAAATCGATATGTCACAAAAGGAGCATCTGTCTTCGATGAAACCGGCGCTATTCCCTCCTGCAATTGACGTCAACAAACAAAACTAAATCCAAAGTCGAGTAAATAAAGTGAAAAGTATGAGAAAAATGATATTCATTTGGCAAAATCTACTCGTTTTCAGCTGTGCATATTTCGTTGATCTGTTGTTACCATGGACAATGGTGAACGATCACGGGTTGAATAAGTTTCACTGCCCTCTAACGTCTTATATAACTGTCGAAAATATACATATGATTTCACATTCTAATAATCAAGCGTATACATACTCGTATTATTGCTGCGTACACTGCATTCTACAAAGCTGGCCGTTTTCGAAAACGTCATTTGATCGTCATTTTGATCGTCAAATTGATCGTCATTTGCAATACTTAAGAGTTGCGAATATCAAACTGCAAACGTCATTTGGTATCGTTGATCTATGTCATCTACATGATTTTTTTCTTGCAAGAGCATTTGACGTTTCCGAACAGAGCAAAATGGAACCCTTAACAAAATTTATTGAGAAAGTGAAAAAATTAGCCGATTTTATGTACTTACTGTTCACGAGACTGAGATTCCCCTGACTATTCGGATTCACTCATTTTTTTCCAATTTTTTTAATGCACAGCGCAGATTTGTGGCTGCTCTTTTGCAGCGCAGTTGACGTTTATGAACATCTGCCCTGCAAACACTGCATTATCGAACATGCTGCAAATGTAGTGTGATTTATGATGTTGTTTTCGAACAAATGACTTTCGCAGCTTGCGTTTAACAACATTTTACAAAAGCAATTTGTTGCAGATGACGTTTTCGAAAACGTCCGCTGATACATCTTCACAGATTGCTTAATATGATTTCACAAGCCCGGTGGACGATTTTCGTCCGCAAGTGTCCTCAATCACGTACCTTACTGTACCCAATTGCAGTTGGAGTATGTTGTACTTCTTTTGTGTGTTGTGTGAGTGCGAGTGTGTTGACTATCTACATGTAAATGAGACAAGATCGTGTAATTAATAATTTGAAACATTACATGTAGGTGACAAGGATGACGACATAATAAAGGGAGAGATGAAATATGTGTTATTTGCTTTGTTTTGCAATAGTTCAATAGTTTGTTTTGATCGTTGACCAAACCTGGGTCAATTAGTGTCGCGAGTGTTGTTCGGTTTTTGTTTAGTTTTCGTTGTCCTTTTTTTAGTTTTTTTTTGTGGTAGGTAAAGGTGGCCGGCCCTAAACGACGAGCGTGCTCGTGCTCGCTATAGTTTTCTCGTGTAGGCGCTGGTTCGCGAGCCGCTCGCTGTTGGCGAAAAATTTCGATTTTTTCGTGCTCGTTGGCTTCGATGTTCGCCGTGTAGGGCCATCTTCGCGAGCAAACCTCATTTTTGCTGTGAACGCCGCCGAGTGAATATCGTGGATTAAACATAATGGCAGCAGTAAATAAATAAATCACCATAAGCGCAACCACTTGCGCTTCTTTATCGCACATGTTCACAGTATGAGGAATCAACACGAAATGAATGCTCGCCAAATGTGTTCGTTGTGTAGGGGATAACGCAAACGAGCATGTTCGGCGAGCATGCTCATCGTTTAGGGCTACCTTAAGTGTATTTATTTATTTATCTTTGTCTGCTCCCCTTCCTTCCCGAAATTCGATTTCGTTTGAGTTGTGTACACCGGCGCGAGTACACAATCGTATATGTGTATTTATTGATATACATCGATTGTTTTCGCGAAAGTGACATTCGAGTGCAAGTGCAAAAAAAAAAAATAAAGAGATGGGAAAATGAAAAAAGGTAAAAAGTTCATTAAAATTATTTTCCCAAAAAATTCGGTACAATTTGTGGTGTTATTTTGTACGATAACTGTTCTCCGCGTACCCATTTTTTGGTTGTGCAGTGCGATGATGGCCGAATTAGCTGTCTTCGCGTGTGTGGTGTTTACATTTTTAAGTAAAGACCAGTAATCCGCCTTACTATTGGATTGTTGTTGCAATTCATATCCTGTAAGTTTTTTTTTAATATTTACAAATTCATTATTATTATTTTCTTATTAAGTTTTGTTTTAAATTGATACCTGTAAAGTGTTGTGTTGTGTTTTGAGTGGACAACGTTGAGTGTGTTCAGTGAGAAGCTTCAAATGCCGTCGGGGTTTTGAATCTCCAATTCCCGTCGGCATTTTGGAATTCCGCAACTTTGTCCGGGATGAATGAGAGTGGACTGTATGTATGTGTGTTGTGTTGTGTAGGGAAATCTAGGTAAAGTAATTATTATTAATTTGTAATTATTTGTAGTTGTATAATTGTTGTGTTGTGTCGTTCAAATGTCTCCTTTTTCGCTTGCGATAATTGATTTCCAGTAGCAGATTTTTCAATGTGACCGATTAAGTTCTCCCTTTTCGTTTCGAACTCGAGCAAATTCGTCTTTTCCTTTCGTCCGAGTCGCCATTGCAATGGCTGTGGTCTTTCGTCCTTGAAAAGACATAAATGTCCGCGTTTTGATCCCGGCTTCCGTCTTGTCACCTTCGGGCGCTGTTTCAGCGTGGACATATATTCTTTCCTCCGCTTACTACAAAAGTAGTTGGTCATCAATTGGCAGATCCATTGCTCTAGGTCACTTACCTTCTTCACGGCAGTGTTTCCTTGAGGAACTTCAGATATTCTTTTGCCGATCGAATCTACCTTTAGTGGACCTCTGTTTCTCACAAAACGTTTGTAGTATGCAAGATTGCAACGAAGCTTCGTGGTTTTATTTGACTTCTTGAATACCGCTTGGTGAAGAATAAAAAAGTGGTGTGTCAACCTCTGTCATCTGACGAAGCTCCTTGCATTCCTGTAAACACTTGGAATGCTTCTTGTGCTTCCTTCCTTCGCCTACTTAGGGCGCCTAACTTCGAGTCACCAAACCCAGGTTTTAAATAGTTGTGATACCTCATATCGACCACCAGGCGATCTCGCTATTGTGTTGATATTATTCTTTTCATAAGTTTTCTCTTCGGCAGTTTCCTTAGTGTTGAAAGGCAACTCTTTCAGTTCCCAATACCTTCGCAGCTGAGTGTCGTTATCGAGCTATAGACAGGTTCTTTATTTTGGGAAATTGTCTTTCCAAGGATAAGCCAACCTATCTCTGATTCTTGTGCGATTGGCGATCTTTCTTCATCACCGCGTATAATGGATCCTAAAATAAATTCAGAGTAAACATTGGCTACCAGGAGAATATCAACAGTCGCGGGCTTATCAAATTGTGGATCAGCTAACTTCAAACCTTGAATATGTTCCCAATTTTGCAGGGCTAAAGGTTTGGACGGGACTTGAACACATAGACTGGGGTATTTGCCTCGAAAGGTGTTACCAGAGACCCAAAGGTAAGACTTACATACCGCTGACATGAACCACTGCTAATTTTTCCCAGTCCAGATACCTTAATGGGTGTTCGCCGTTGATGAAGCCCTAGCAATTGAACAGCTGCTTCAGAAATAAAAGTTGCTTCAGATCCAGGATCGACTGATGCCCTCAGATTAAAATAATTACCATTTGACGACCTGACTCGAACAACTGCTGTTGTCAGAAGAACACTTGGCTGATGTACTTCAGGAGAAACTACTTTAGGTGGGTTAAATTTTGATGTTATGTTTGTGTACCTGTAGTTGTATTTTTATAGTCAATTGTAGGTTTAGAGCTGATGTTATCAACATGCAGCAGAGAATGGTATGCCTGCTTACAGTAATAGCAGCGCACACTGTTTTGACAATGGCTAGTCCTGTGACTGTATGCTACACAGTTCCGGCAAACCCCGATTCTGTCCACTGCCTTAGATCGGTCACAAATCTCCAAGGCAATAAACTTCTGACAAGCTCGAAGGGAGTGCTGATCTCTACAACATACCTGGCATGCAAACTGTTTCTTCTTGACGTGCAACACCGTTTTCTTCTCGATCGCAACAGCCTTGTGTGCAGAAGAACCGCTGATCTTTAAGCCACTCGTTCCAGCTATTGCTTCCAAGGTACGAAAACGTGTTTCCAGGAACTCTGTAAATTGTGTCAGTGTTGGCAACTCCTTTGAATTACCTAACATCTCCTCCCACAAACGCTGAGTAAAAGCAGTCTCCTTTGTCAACTGCTGCTGTTCGAAAAAAAAGGTTGGAAATGAGCCTTTAGAACAACTCGCTTGTGTGAAATATGTTTCTCGTAGCAGATCAAAAATTTCATCAAAATCTTTCTCTTTCAGATCTTCTTCAACTTCTCCTCGTCGAATCTTTGTATGAAGACCAAGCGCGTTCTTGAAGTTCCCTTCTAGGATAAGGAGACGACCTGAAAGATAGCTGGCTGTACGACGTGATGCTCTAGTCTTTTTGAAGTTGGAGTGGTCACGAAGAATCTGCTCGAGAACACCTTTCTGATCTGCACCCGATGACAATTTCGACATTTTTAAAGATTTTATTTTGAAAATTAATTATAACCCAATATGCGTGTATGTATCAAGCACAATATTTATTAAATTATTATTAGATGCAGTTTATTAAAATATTAATTAAATATTTTATTTCAGCAACTTACGACCTTTGGTCAGCTTTGCGCAGCTGGTGACAGTTGAGGTTAAAGTTTAAAATTAATTCATGCACAACCACCGAAAGAATATTTAAAGTTTACAAAGGGGAAAGACAAGTGGAAAGACACCGACCGCGAGGGAATCTGTGTATGAACTTTGTTTTATATATGCATATCTTTATATATACTCTGTGCACTTGCACCTTGCACTTACACCTTGCACTTGCACTTTTTTATTAATTTTTTTCTCTTTTAAATGTTTAATGCCGTGTGTAGTCTATTAATTTTTTTGCACTTGTCCTTGCACTTTGCACTTCTAATTTTTTAATCAAATTTAAATGTTTAATGTTTATTACTTATCCGGTTCGTAAAGGACCAAATGTTGGGGTGTGTAGGGTCTTACTTTATGTACTATGTGTGAGGTTGAGAAAATGGGTAGAAAAATGCGGTTAAATAAAACGAACACGTCTTTTCTTCATCAATTGTTACAGCAAAGTGAAAGTGTATTTGTCCGAAAATCACTTCCATATTTTAACTGTCATACATTTTTACAACAAATTTGCAATTCGTAATCTTACGTTACGTTTCTTTGTTTACATAAAAATTTAGTTGTTACATTTAAATAAAATTTTAAATAGATCTGACTATTTCAACAAAAAAAATAATTAAATGAAATTAAATGCAAATGCTCCCGCCCGGTGGACGATTTTCGTCCGCAAGTGTCCTCAATTATGTACCTTACTGTACCCAATTGCAGTTGGAGTATGTTGTAAAGGGTTTTCCAATAGGGACTTGACATCTTTGAATTTAATTTGTGAACGCACTCTTTCATCAAACTGTCACTGTCAATTTATTCAGTAAACTCAACATTTTCATCATGGTAAAGTACACTAACGAGCAACGTCTGCAAATTATAAAAATTTTCTACCGAAATTCAGAGTCGGTGACTGCAACTTTAAGAGCGTTAACTCCAATTTTCGGTCGGAATTCTCGCCCTAGTAGACAGCCAATAACAAGTTTAGTGCAAAAATTTGAGTCTACATATTCGTTGTGTGATATTGCCGTGTCAGTGAGACAACGGTTTGCTCGAAGTGTCGAAAATATCGCTGCCGTTCAGGCGTCCGTAGCAAACGATCCAAATCAGTCAATTCCTCAAGAATTGGGCATCGCTCAGACCACATTATGGCGTATTTTGCGTAAGGATCTTGGTTTACACCCATACAAGATCAAGCTGACTCAAGAATTGAAGCCAATGGACCATTTGAAGCGACGTACGTTCTCCGATTGGGTTCTGGAGAAGACGCGCCAAGATGATGAATTTCATTGCAAAATCATCTTCAGTGACGAAGCTCATTTTTGGCTCAATGGGTGCTTCAATAAGCAAAATATGCGTTATTGGTCGGGTGAAAATCCACATGTGCTTCATGAATCACCACTTCATCCACAAAAAATTACTGTTTGGTGCGGTTTGCATGCCGGCGGCGTTATTGGGCCATATTTTTTCGTCGACGATAACGATTGTCACGTTACTGTGAATGGTCAGCGTTATCGCGCCATGATCACCGATTATTTTTGGCCCCAATTGGAAGATATGGACTTGGACGACATGTGATTCCACCAGGATGATGCCACATGTCACACAGCACACGCTACAATCGATTTATTGAAGAATAAGTATGGTGAGCGTGTAATCTCAAGAAATGGGCCAGTCGATTGGCCGCCTCGTTCGTGCGATTTAACGCCGCTTGACTATTTTCTGTGGGGCTACATTAAGTCATTGGTTTATGCCAACACGCCGACGACATTGGAAGAGCTCAGAGCCAACATTGAACGCGAAATAGCGGTCGTTTCGGCCGAAATATGTGGCAGAGTTGTTGAAAATTGGGTCCAACGAATCGACCGCTGCAAACGTGCCGGCGGTGGCCATATGAACGAAGTCGAGTTCCATTCATAAATGTTTTGATTGTACTTCAAGCCTATAACAAAGTTTTTGAAATATCTCAAATGGTTTGCGTTTTATTTAAAAAAAAAAGTTGTCAAGTCCTTATTGGAAAGCCCTATATGATCCCAAGAATTGACTTCGGTTTTATAATACATTTTGTTCATACAAATTGTTCAGAACTTGAAGCTCGAAGTAAAAACAGGCTATTAAAAACTGGTTAGATTGTTTCCTTCGGCGTGCAATATCTATGTACTAGGTGGGGTGAAAAGTAACTTCCTTGGGAATGAAAACAAATTTTTTTTTTATTCAATATAGTCGCCTTTTAGCTTGATACACTTATTCCAGCGATTTTCTAACTTCTTGATCCCGTCCGAAAAGTAATTTTCCGGAAGGTCTGCAAAATACTCCTCCGTGGCGTCGATGATTTCCTCGCGTGAGCTGAATTTTTTATTGATGAGCCATCTTTTGAGGTTTGGGAAGAGATAATAGTCCGAGGGAGCCAAATCGGGCGAATACTTTGGATGCGACAGCAATTGGAGCCGTAAGTCATTGATTTTAGCCGTGGTTGCGATGCTCTTGTACGCCGACGCATTGTCCTGCAAAAACAAAATTTTTTTTCGCTTCATGTGAGGCGGTTTTGCAGCGATTTCGGTCTCCAATCGCTCCAATAATACACAGTAATACTCGCTGTTGTATGTATGTCATGACAATCCCAGAAAACCGACGCCATAACCTTTCCGACCCATCGAACCTCCCTCAGCCGTCTCGGAGCACTCGTGCCGGCTTCAGTCGTTTGCCGGGCACTCATTCTGTTCTCTGGTATGTAATAGTGGATCCAAGTTTCATCAACAGTTACCAATCGCATCAGCAAGTCCAAACACTCTTTCGAAGTGCTCTCGCGTTCGTGTTTTTGGTCAGGAGTGAACATGCGCTGCACCCAGCGGCAAGATAACTTTTTCATATGCAGAATATTGCCCAAAAATGGAGTGTGCGCTCAGTACTAATCTTTGTGTTATCTGCTAGCTCGCGCACCTTCGCTTTCCGGTCAGCCAACACCATTTCATGTATTTTTTGGACATTGTGCTCTGTAACCGCATCGGAGCGCCTGACGGTACCGAAACCAATATTTGACGGTGTAATCTGTCGGAGCATTAGCCCCATAATATTTATCCAACTTTCCTTTTGTTTCCTGCGCCGTTTTGCCTCTCAAAAAATAATGTTTTATGAGAGAACGAAAATCGTTTTTGTCCATACTCAACACGTCAACAACAATCAGCTGTCAAAACAAAACTAAAGATAGCACTGAAATTTGGCATGTCTGCCTAAATATGAATGGACTTCAAGACGCCATAACCTTTTTTGCAGTAGCAGCGCATTCTGGCAGTCAAGGAGGTTACTGTTCACCCCACCTAGTAAACTATATCATCTGCGTTCATATATTATATTCCATAATGTAATGTACTGTTTTGTTATATTTAAAAAAAAAGAAAGTAAAACACAGTTTTCTACCATCTATCCATACATATATTTAGTATACTTTAATTTAATTTTATTTCAAGTTCAAAGACATATATAAAATTTCTATTAATACATTTAGTAATATCGGTAAAACATAATTAGTTTTTATTGATTTATTCTCTTTACTTCCGTTATGATTAATGAACTTGTTTGCTGGATGTTGTTGTTTTATTTAAAACCATTGTAATTTATTTAGTATTTGTAAAACATAATGTACGGACACTACAATCATGCTACACTACAAACAAAAACAAAACCAAAAATAAGAATAAAAACAATAAAACCATATTTATATTTTAGTTATACAAATACTTTAGACCGTTAGTTATACTTTGATCCTAAGCGATAACATAATCTTCATCTTCGGAATGTGATTCGGAATGAACCAATCACCATTAGATCGTGAGTTTGGTTGTTGATGTTAATTTAGTTTTTATTTTTATCTTAAGCTATAAAACTAATCAGAAGTTTTATACAAAAAAAACAAGGCCCAACTAAAGACATGTAACAAATGAATAAATTAAATAAATTTTGTCTCAGTTCTTTTTTCTTTTTCTCTAACGAAAAACCAAATGAAACAAACATCATTGTGTAGCAAACCAGGAGTTGTACATACAATACTTTTGAAAGAAAAACAAAACACAAAAAAAAAAAATAAAAATAAAACGCAGGACAAACAAAATATTCAATAAAAATCAGTCCGAAAATGTGTAGCAACAAAAGTTGTCATTAAAAATGAAATCAAACAAATAAGCAAATAAAAATTAAAAGCACTATGTTAGACAACTACGGCACCGGCCTCGGACCGGCTTGTTGGAAGATCTGGACAATTTTTCCACGTATCTGATAGTGGATCGTAGCACTCAACGCCACTGATTGTAACCTGAGCGCGATAAAAATTCACCTCGCATGGCTGTAAAAGATAAAAACAAAAACAAAATTGCTCAATATTAGTATGACAAATTTTATGCTTTTTTAAATACATTGAATGAGGATTTGATTTGAGGACCGTGCCAACCCCGGACAGATTTATTAAAGCATATTACAAGCGCGCTTATATTCTAGATTTAAAAGTAACAAAATTATTAGGTACACAACTAAGTTCTCGCTGCTTGTCAATAGATGGTTGCAGGAGTAAGTGCTGGTTGATTTCGACATATCTAAAACGTCATGAACCAAGCTTGTGTCGTTTTCGTTTGGGCTTTTCTCCGCGTTCCGAAGAAGAAAAGTGACATAAAACCATTTCCCGTCATTTTTTTCAGAATCAAAATTTGTTTTGTGCCTGTTTACATTGGCGACGGGATGAAAGTGCTCACCATGAACGTCGTGTTCACATTTTCATGGGGTTGAAAGACTTTTTGACAAGTGGAACACTTGAATCGGAGCATTTTTAATTTTTTAATTTGAGCAGTTGGCCTGAAAATAGAACGATATGGAAAAAATGACGTGCTTCACTCGAAAATCCACTTTAGAAATGGATTGTCGGTGGAAGTAACCCTTCTTCTTCCCACTTCAATAAAAAGTGTTCCCTCTCTTTCGGACAATCTTCCTGCCCGCGCCAATGTGAACAGGCACTTTGAGAATCAAAATTTCTCTCCTCGATTTATGTCAAAATCTATAAACGTCAACTAGTATAGTGTGTCAAATTAGATTTCTGGTTTCGTGTAATCGGCTGTCTTTGGCCAATTTATTAATTCTGAGTGTTTAAATACATTCGGAAGCAAATATATATAAAATATAAAAGTCCGAAGAAGTTTTAGTGTTCCATTTAAATAAGAATCGGAGTACACAACAAAAAAAACCTTCTGACTTTTGGTTGTGTGAAAATGCCTGATTTTGTGTCAAATAATCGTCATTTGCGGAAAATGCTGATTTTCTTCTTTCGGCGGCTGAAGCGCATCGAGAGCTCCAAAAAGTGCTGTTCTAAGTGAAACAACGTGCCGTGATTGGTTCCGTCGCTTTAAAGGCGGTGATTTCGATGTTGACGACCGCCCGCGTGAAGGAAGGCCAAAATCCTTTGAAGACGCTGAATCGGAGACATTGCTCGATGCCTCATCCGTGCCAAACGCAAGAAGAGCTTGCTTCAGCATTAGGAGTTACCCGCCAAGCCATTTCCAAGCGATTGCATGCGTTGGGAATGATTCAAAAACAAGGAACTGGGGTTTCTTATGATTTCAACCTAAGGGACGTTGACCGTCGCTTTTTCGCCTGTGAACTTCTCCAGCGGTAAAAATGGAAGGGTTTTCTTCATCGCATCGTGACGGGTGATGAAAAATGGATTCATTACAGCAACTCAAAGAGAATAAAGTCATGGAGACTGGCCGGTAATACTTCTACGTCGTCGGCCTGGTTGAATATTAACGCTGTGAAGGTTATGCTGTGTATTTGGTGGGACCAGGTCGGTGAAACCCAACGAAACCATCACTGATTGAGGTGAGCACTGCGCGAAAAATGGCTACAATTCCAAAAGGTCATTCTACAGCATGATAACGCTGGCCTCACGTTGCCAAGCCCGTTAAAACCTCCCTGGAAACTCTCAAATGGGAAATCCTACCCCACCCGCCATATTCCCAAGATATTGCGCCGTCCGATTATTAGTTGTTCCGTTCGGTGGCACATGGTGTTCTGGCTGATCAGCATTTCCGCTCATATGAAGGCATCAAAAAATAGCTCGATTCGTAGATAGCCTCAAAAGATGAACACTTTTACCGTAACGGTATTCAGAAAAATGGGAAAAATTTGTAGCTAGCGATGGACAATACTTTGAATGATTCACTTGTAACCATTTTTTCACAACTAAGTGAATTTCCATAAAAAAAAAACTTAGTTGCGCACCTAATAACTTAAAAGTGTTCTACGATTATCACTATTGTAAAACCAAGAGGTGAGCGGAGTAGGACGAGAGGCGTAAGTAAAAATCGATAGGTAAAAATAAAGGCAATTTTTGAAGCACCACTTGTTGAGGTGGAAGTCGAAATGAGGTTGGACGTCGTTGACTTCCCGTCGCATTCTAGACAATGGTTCGAGGTTTGTTGAGTGAGGCTTGAGTCAATAGTGGGGCGCAGATCTAAGATAAAGTGGGTGTTGTGAGAGATAAGTCAAAGTAAAGAGTGACTATGAATGTTAGGAGCCGGCAACTTTTCGGCGTACCGTTTTAGTCAATCAATGTAAGGTGATGGTGGTCACCAGTATAGCGAAGCCCTTCTAAGGCAAATCGGAACAGCCTACACTGTACAGTTTGTAACCGGAGAATGTGTGTGGTGTAAACTTGGCTAGCGTATTTATGAAGAGGTCATAGTGACATAGGGGTTGGTGAATTCCTTAGGCCAGCTTTTTATAAAGCCAAGTGCGGAGTTGCCTGTTTTTATGATATTATCTATGTATATGTGAAAATTGAGTTCCATATCACAGACTACACCTAGATCAACTAAGGAGACGGGTTGATTTATGGTTGAATAAGTGCGAGGGGATGTCAAATATTCCTTTTTCGTAGAAGTGCTGATTTTTTGAGTCAATCAAATCTTCAAAGGTTTTTATGACCTCTGCTCGGTTCCGGAAGACCTTCTGCCGGCAAAATGAATCAAAATTGCGGAAAAGATGGTAATCCATTCCGGAAATATCAGGAGAGTACGGTGGATGCGGAAGAATTTCAAATCCCAACTGCAAAAGTTTTGCACTGTGTGAATTGCGAGGTATGGGGTCTGGCATTGCCATGCAAAAGGATCGGACCGTGCCTATTGAGCAACGCAGCTTGCTTTTCAGCCAACTTGGCATGCAATATGTCGATTTCCTCACAATATTTGATAGCGTTTATCGTTTCTCCTGGTTGAAGAAATGAAAAGTGGATTGGTCCTTTCGATGTCCACCAAACTGTCACCATAACCTGTTTTGGGTGAAAATCGGGCTTGAGGGTGTATTTTGGTTTTGCACCTGCATGCAACCAATGCCCAAATCTTTTACGATTATCATACAGTATCCACGTTTCATCACAGGTGACTATCCGGTACAAAAACGGTTCAGTTTGGTTTCTTAAGGTAAGCGACGCACAGATTTCCAGGCGCCGTAGTTTTTGGGATTCTTTTAGTTCAACTTATCGAGTTTCTTTAGCTTTCCTATGAGAGAAAGGTGTCGATTTATTGTCATTGGGGATACTCGTCGTCAACTAACGTTTCCGGCTTCCCACGTGGTTCATTTTTGAGGCTGAGATCTCCCGAACGGAACTTACCAAACCAACGTCGCACTATACGACGTTCATTTTCCGCTACATCCTCAAATTCGTCATTAATGTTTTTCATTGCCAATGACGCATTATGTCCCATTTGAAATTCGTAAAGGAGGGTCGAATTTGAACTGTCGACAGCATGGTACTTGTAACGAACCCTAAAATTCTCACACGTCAAACACACGTACCACTTTATTTTGACCTAACAACGTTCGCACAATAATGCAAAACCAGAGCGCACAAAACGCAGAAAGCACAAATTTTTGTGCGTCTTTATGGCACCACTGATAACAAAAACAAAACTGTGTTTTAGAAGCGCTCGTGGCGTCACAAGGTAGAGAGGCTTCATGTTCCTCTAAAAATAATGCAACTATAGCGACAGATGCGTTCGTTCAAATGTGGTTAAACTAACAACACACGAAAGATTTTAAAAACCAAGGTACTGTCTTAGGATTAGAATCGAAAGTGACATTCATGAACATACATAAAAGAACGTTTGGTTTGAGAAAACTGAGACAAGCAGAGTTGAAGAAGCAACACATTCGGAATATTATTCAAAATTATGAGAAAAAAAGTAAGCAGCGATCGTTCTATTCAACCAAAGAGTCATTTCATATGCTAAAAATTTTCAGAACGAGTCTTTGATGGACATCTCCACACAGATAGATTGGTAACAGCGTTAGACTCCTAATATTATCGTTTTCCACTACCAGTGCTTGGCAAATTCAAAGCAACCATGTGAATTTCCGCTTAACATAATGAGGTCTTGCAATTCTGTTAAATTTATTTCGTACTTTACTCACCTGATCTCCACCAACCACATAAAGTAATCCATCAGCTGCTGCCACAGCAGGTATAGCTCGACTCACCGACATTGGACTCACTGTCACCCACTTGTCCTCATCAAAGCTGTAACGTTCCACAGAACTAAGAACATCCTGATGACTGCTATTACCGCCGACAACATAAAGATAACGATCTAGGATAGCGACACCCATTTGACATCTAGCCATTTGCATACGAGCTAATGGTGTCCACTCTCTGGTCACAGGATTATAACTGAAAGTTTTACTCAATAAATACGCTTACATCATTCAAACATATGCCAATCCAACTACCTGATAAGATCTGGCAAGTGTCTTGTTGATGTAGTGCATCCTCCAACAATATAAATCAATCCCTCAAAACTAACAACACCCATACTGAATCTTGCTTCCGGCATATCACCCATCATTGTCCAAGCATCAGTTTCAGGATCATAGCACTCCATTGAACCACCGATATCTTCACCAATCCATCCGCCGACTGCTAGCAATTTCTGTCCAATTGAACACAAGCCAAATTCACATCGAGGCACAATCATCGGCGCTATTGGACTCCAATTATCATTCTGTGGATCGTAAACTTCGCCATTTGCTAAAATTTGACTGCCTCGTTCGCCTCCAATTACGTATATCTTTCCATTCAGTGCAGCCACACCCGGAAGTATTCTTCCAATTTCCATGGGCGCTGTTTCTGTCCACTCACGACGGAATATATCAAACTTTGCCACAGTTTCAAAGATACAATCGGGTGGATTCCATGTTCGCGGTGTTTCCCTTCGTGATCCACCAATTATGTAAATATTCTTTTTTGCCAATTGTCTGGGGCACACTCGTAATGGAACCAACTGTCCACGCTTCGAGGCAATATCACGACAAATGGAGCGTAAAGCAACCTTCATAGACATATCACGACAATCCTTTAGAGCCTGATCGATTACTTTTACTGGAACCAATGCCAAACGGACATGTGAGAGAATATCAAATACATAACATCGTCGCTGAGTCACATCGTGTTTAATCCAACGTAGGGCCGCCTGAAACACTTGAGATTCACTATCAACGCGCAACATTTCTGACGTTAACAACTGAGACAGTAGTGACTGCGGGGTGTCGAGGAATTCATCTTCAACGGAAATCTGCAAGAGAAGAGAGGTCGAGGGTTAATTGCTTATTGCATGGAAAAATTGATAATGGATAGAAGGGATGATACAAATGCGCATACTATCCACATAATGCATACACATATCCGTCGACTTACCGCTGGGAAATTTGAGTGAACGTAATTTAACGCACTCTTAGCTAGTGCAACACAATTGTGTGCCTCAGCAAAGCGCAATATGCCCAGAGCATTCGTCGAATGCAGTTCACGACAAAGAAACTCACAACATCCATCAACGACTTCGGGCAACTGTAGCATATCTGCTGCTGCCAGTAATTCTTGGACATTTGACTACAAAAAAAAGGAAAAACCAATTGCGTCACTCACTGTTTGTTGTTTTTTTTTTTTTTTTTTTTTGTCTTTTTTTTGAAAAATGAAAATTTTTTACACCAACCTGCATAATCTCACATCGCCCTGTGTAGATAAAATCCAACAGAATATGCAGTATCTCACCATCGAGCGTATGTAGTATCACCGATTTCTGTTTGCCTTCGTTTAGACCCAATTCGGGACGGAACATAGCTTCAAAGTAAGCACTCGCTGCACTGAGCACAGCCCGATGTGCATTAAATGTTGTCCCACCGGCGACAATTTCTACATCACAAAATCGCGATGATTCACGTAACTTATTCAAATTGGCCAGCACCTTAAAGGGGAATTGGGCATTCGAATACGGTGGTGGACGTCTTGAAGTTTCTGTATTGGAATTTTGATCTCCACTAAAAAATCCACCAGCTCCACCACCGCCACCTAGACCACCTCCACCACCCCCATCGGAACTTCGACAAAATTCCTTATGCAGAGAGTATGTCTTCAATGGTGGCATATTGTTGCTGCTGCTGGTACTACCTTCCGGGGATAGAATTTTGATTGTAATCAAATAAATTCGCACCGAATAGAACGTGCCCTGCTTCTCAAAATCTACTTAAAAGACGACCAGCCACCAACCACCCAATTGTCTATTTTTTCGCGAAAATAACACTTTTTCCGTGTCTTTCTACTTCTTCGTCCACTTTTCGCACACGGATGGCAGGAAGAGAATACAAAAAATTTTTGCTTCACATTAGAGCTGGATTTCCAACTTTTAAACACTTTCCCGTTATAACTGCACTCTAACTGCGCTCCAAGATGCCAACAACCGAAGGAGCGGGTCGCGTTTAATTAAATTTTAATTGGTTTTGATTAAATTGGAAAAAAAATTGTAGAAAAACTTTGGTCTTATTAGAAACGCCCATGCACATACAGCTGATGTAAAGTGTACGAAGAAATTTTTTGTTGGTCGTACTGTCAAAAGTGACAGTTTGTTGAAATTTGAGAGAACAGGCTGGGGAACGAGTGTAGTTGGGGTAGTCGTAGTAAGTAGTTGACCTGTCGATGATGGAAAATGGTCAAAGTGGCAGCGATAACGGAAAGTTGTTGGATAAGGAGAGGCTGTGAGCTATTCAAAACAAACAGGTTGCTAGAGTGAGAAAGATATATGGCATTTGATTTGCAGATATTTTTTTAATAGCAGAGTTGGTATATGGTATATGATGGGCCGCTGTCAATGGGGATACACACCAGGAAAGTATTGAAATTGAAGCTGTCTAAATTGGTTTAGCGGATAGTCAGGGCAAAACCAAGTATATGATGTCAACAAGAAGGGACACGCAATATCGACGAATTGGACAGAATGGCATGGACGATAACTAACTATAGTTTGAGGTATTAAGGGACTTTGTATGCCGTAGCTCTGGTACCAATTATGCGAACAATACCACCGTGGAAATAAAGCGATAATCAAGTCTTGCCAATTGTTTATTTTTTTTTGGGGGGGGGGGGGGGCTATCACGAATAATTAAGGAGATTATATATAAGCTTGCTCTTCCTAGTCCTAATTTAGGGCGCTGATGCTGATACTCTCCGTCGTTTCGAAGGAAAAATTCTTCGTAAGACATTGCGTTGGAGGAGAAGATTCAACGAAGATCTAACTGCGCATCAACTGCCTGAGATGCCTGAGAGTGGCGCGCACAAGAAGAGGACCTGAACTGACTTGGAGTGTGCAACTGGAGGCAGTTAGCTAAAGAGTGTATACCCTGGCAGTTGAGGCCCAAGAACTGTCTGAAGTTTAGAGCCACTTAAGTAAGTTTGTAGATATTTTTGTATACTTCGATATATACACGCTACGACAGTAGGATTTAGGGGCTTACCTTGCTTTCAGCTCATAGAAACAAGGAGTTGTTAGCAAACTTATGGAAACAATATGTAGGTAGAGGAAATTTAAACACAACATCGTTGGATTGAAATCTGATAAGGCATCGGATAAGCTTCCACAAATTGCAAGCAAAATCAATGATGATGGAAGGTATGTCTCAAATATACTACATCTATGCACTTTGAGATATGCAAGTGTTGATTCAGGCCTTTTTCTGGCCGCAACCAGAATACTCAGAGTTTGATTGTCGGATGATTCATTTCAACTACCGACCATCAAGATATTAAACAGCGGTACGAAAATAAATGCATGAACACAAAACGGAAGACCTCTTCCGCACTGCAATAAAAAATAATAGCAACGAAGGATAAGGTCAGAAGAAAGAAAAGACGCATTGGAATCTTGGGTATCGTAAATGCAATATATTCAGATCCTGTCAACAATGCAAACCCCCTTATCTTTATCAGAGGCAGGTTGCCACAGCAATTACAAAGGTTAATACAAGAAGATTGCCAACTTTGACAGACTACTTGCAGAGTTTTTCAAAGCTGATGATATTCTACTGATAAGTCACCAATCGTTTATATAGGATGAAAGCATGCCAATTGTACGGAATACGGGCTATAGATGAATGGGGATACATACTCGTATAAAGGAAAAGGCTGTCGTGGTTACATGTCGTGAATAAAATCATATCCAGCGTGGTGTTTGGATATCTTAAAAGATCAAATTCTTACATTTAGACAAATCTTAGAAAGTATTAATGTACTTTTAGTTGATACACAGCATCTTTTACGGAAGTTTTAGGAAGCAAGTCGAAGGCTCATTTTGATGTTCCTAAAAAATTGGCCCAGACACCTCGGAAATATTCCAGATCTGGTCCTAATTTCCACAAGGAGATTTAGTTTTCCAGCACATCAGTCTTCTTCGTCATATACATGGTTCCAAACTCCGCGTACAGTTAGAACCTCCATGAGGAGGTCTCCACTTTGGAGACGTTCCGTAGCTACCAAGCTCTCCGAAGGAAAGTACAACAAGAGTAAGGTATACGAGTATAATTCGTGGTCTATCATTTAGCTGAAAGAAAATAACCGTCGTGAAATTCACGCATCCAATCTAGCATGTTACTGCATGTAGGACGAAATACGGCGGTCCGACGACATACTCATACGTCTTATAGTTTTTGCCGTATTCACCGCCAGCTGCCACTAGACACTGTGTATATGAGAAGATAAGGGTACTGTCACTGGCAAGTAATGTAATGGAAATACTGAAGATAAAAGTTCGTTAAAGAAAACAAAACAAAAATGTCGACGCCAGAATAGAGGCCCACTTAGTTTCCAAATTTCAGAATTAAATTGAATTGAATTATAAATCCCAAATTATAATCCACTGAAGTAGAGTTGGACCGATGCCAAATGCATGTATTTTCAACACAAGAGCCTGAGGTAACATAAAAGTCAGAGTTCCTTGAAATATCAGTTGCAACTAGTTGCTGGTTTTATACACACTTTGGTGCAAAAACTTTACTGCTGGTCAGTAAAAAGTCGTCTTGTCTCGAAATATTTCATGAGCTCAAGATATGTCAGTGTTTCTTAGATTTCGGAAAGAAGGAATGTTAGTGCAATGGGTGTGGGGTGCAATATCTGCACAAAAGAAGCATATTCGCCGTTTTGTTAAGAACGTGCGGCCCCTGACGTAAAAGTAGTTATGTGAACCATCACGCTGAACTGAGAGGGAGGCATATCTGTATATGTTTATTAGTTCAAATGGTTTATTGTGAAAATTCAGCTATACCTAAAAAAAAATTTTGAGCAGCTTCAATGCGAGCACCTTCTTCGGATCTCCTTCAGGCCCATGTGCAGGATAGAAGCGCAGAGATACTGCCACAGGACTTTTAATGGGTAAGTTAGCTCATTACTGTATAGTTAAAGGAAATATTTGAGTAACGCCTTCAGCCATATTCGGCTTTCCTCTTGCTTAAGAACATACTGCAGAAATACTGATCACAAAACAGACTTTCTAATAAGAATGTTTTCCCATCATGGAGTCGAATTCTGTTCAACATTCCTTGTACTTTAAATTCTACTACAATTTCTTAATAAATAAACAAATTGCTGATACATTATATTTGAAATGTCATTTTGTAATTGTTGCAAATTAAAATTTTATATTTACCTTAAATCCACACAAACAGTGAGGACAAGTGTGGATACATCCACTTCAAGCGACTCACCTGTCAACGGGCTTTCTCTTCTCTCGCTTCACTTGACACTGACATTTCTTAACGCTACGCTTGAAGGGGCAAATTCTTTTGTATATTCAGTAATAACCTCCATTTAGTGACTCGGTCTGATTATTGTTTATCTTTTTACTTCCAACTATGGCATTCCATTTTAAGGAGCAAGATATCGACGAATTTCGAGAATGCTTCTATTTGTTTGCCCAATCGAATCAGATAACTAATTTGGATGAGCTCACTCTTATTATGAGATCATTGGGATTTTCTCCCACCGTTCAAGAATTGATGATCTACTTGAAGAAGTACAATGGAAAAATGAAATTCGCCGACTTTTTGGAAACAATTCACACTCATTCAAAAGTGGAGAACCTACCGGATGAGATTATTGCAGCTTTCAAAGCAATGGATAATAAGAACACGGGCACCATTCCGTCAAAGAAGTTAGCCCACTTGTTACAGCATTGGGGAGAGGGCTTATCTGTACGTGAGATTGATAGCATTTTTAGGGAAGCAAATGTCGGCAACAATAGCAGTATTTCGTATTCGGACTTTGTAAAAATCGCATCTGCCCCAGTGCCCGATTATTATTAACATTCCAACAAGAACTTTCTGTATTCAGCCTTAATAAAATGTATTCATGATGGTTTTTACAACTTATTGGTTGATTTGTGACAATGTTCTGGTGTTTCTCTTTCTGCGGTTCTTCTGTGCAGAACTTGGTGGTAATTTGCATTTTGCTGTGGGGGTCATACTCGGAGTAAGGCAATAAGAAACGGTTGTTTCTATGGTCATGGTAAGGTCATTTCCTCATAGATTGTATGCAAATGAAATGCAAATTACATTTACCCTTAAGCTATGTACCTGATTCCAGGTTAATGAAGAGGTCCGAGTAATGAAGTAAACCTACAGTAGCCTCTTCAATGGGGGAATGTAAATCTAAGCAAATCAGACTGAATACTGAATTAGAAGAAGAAGAGGTCTATTCGATCCCCATTCTGGAAAACGTACATTGATTGAAAATGTAGTGATCAAGAGTGCCAGTTTGTCATCCAGCCAAAGGACAACGACTTTCCGCTGTGCAGGTGGACTGTTCGAACTCTTAACAAATTCATATGCACCCGAACAATTAGTTGAGATGCCAAAGCGCTTCAAAGCGTGTTTCACTGATATCCAAGAAGTACGATGACTTCGCAACAGAAGTCTGATATGCGTTCACGCATCCACAGAAGAAAATAGCTATTTGGCCAAAAGTTACTTCTACGAGCTGCTCGACCAGACTTATGGGCAATCTACTTTGTACGGCATCAAGATCATTTAGTAGGGAAAGGAGATCGTTGGAAATTATGGAAAAATGGACTCAGGCTAATCAACTTGCAGCGGGGTGAAATGTCATTATAGCACACACCTTAAAATTTAAAAAGGGACCTGGTAGTTCCGTCAACCATATTGATCACATTATGATCGATGGAAGTCCGAAATTTTCGAAAGGCCAACGTCAAAGATTTCAATGAAAAAATTTGACGTCGAATGGCTAGAAGCACAAGAGACTGCCAACGCTTTTTCTGATCTAGTTGACCTTTTGAGAAGACCTATACTGCCGACATCAAACGCAGAATACCAATTGCTATACTGTCAGCAAGCCATCCAGGTTTCCATTGACCACCATATCGAAAACTCTGGTTGGATGAGGAGTGTTGGTAAGCGAATGCAGCAAAACAAGAGTCATACAAGGTGACGCTGTAAAGAGGCCGAGAGCTGCTCATGAACTCTATGAGCAAAGAAGAAGAGAGGATAGGAGGAGAAAGATCTTGCTAAGAATACAAATATCGAACAGAAGCTTAGAAGGATAAGGTTGAGAACGTAATAGTAAGGTTACTGTGGGTAGGGAAAATTTAGAAGAAATATTTTTGCAGACTGTTGAAGGGCGCTGACGGGCTAGTAGGATGAACCATTCAGTTTGGATGATGATCGAAAACATCTTTGTCCACCCAGCTAGGAAGAGGTCTGGATAGAGATATTGAATAAGGCTGCAGGAATAGACGCTTTTCTTGCTGAATTATCTAAAGCAGCGAGCATTGACTTGGTACGAAAGTGTGCTCGCTTGCCTGGTCCTCAAGAAGAGAGATGTTCTAAACTACACCAACTATAGAGGAATACCACTCCTTAACATCGCCTACAATATTTTATATATCTTACTATGGGCCCCCGCCCAATTATCAAGGCTTCACCTATCAATGATGTTGTATAATAAAAAGCGGGGGCAGTGCAAAGTACTGGTCTTATCGTAAACATATTCAGATGACGCTACCGAAGGTTGCTACGATTTGATGAGTTATAAGTTGCCTGTCATAGGTCTTGTTTGCGGCTGGACCCTACCAGGACTTAAATCACGGTACTATGGGAGTCAGGAGCCCCCTGATCTCGGTCCGGGCCTGACTTAATGAGGTAGGCCCCCTTGTGGGAGCGTCATGGTGGCTGTGGTTTAAACCCAAAGTAGCGGGAAAGGTCTTCCTTTGTTTGGCCCAATGTAGAGTTGCAATAAATACTGGGTGCTGCGATCCTAAGAGCAGTAAGAGGTTTTAGGTCGGCCTCGACTCATACTAAGGGTGGAACTTGTGACGGCAACACAGCTTCGAATTTGTATCAATGGAATGACGAAGAGCGATGGCAAGGCGTATCCTTGCTCCCATGGATGTATGGGCTTCCCATAAACTTAAGTCTACCTGACAGGCGTTTACGTTAAAATAAACAGACACTATATCTTCCTATGTGAACGTCTGAAGCCCTATATAGATCTCATAGTTCCTTATTGTTTTTGGTTTTATACGTAGTAAGTTCACCATCGACCAGACCAGTAACAAATCGATACCCACCACCTATTTATCGATTTTAAGGACGCCGTATTCTGAATAGAGGAGGAAGTTTTGGCATCCAATCCGTCTGCCTATCTGTCTGTCCAGGTCTACGCCGGATTGTAGTGCCACCTTACGTAAAAGTAACCAAATAAAGCCCGATGGTTTCAAAATAGTAAGTTATACTGAAACCTTACGAGTTTCCCATCGATAAACCTGTAGATTTAAGGGCTTAAATAATTAGAATTTCAGGAAAATGACCTATGTATGGAATTAGTCAGCTGGTTATCGGCAAACATCCTCTATTTCTCCTTGAAGTCGAGAATAGGCGGTGGTTTTTCTTCTTTTCTTTCTTTTGCAATCTGAATGCGACACTGAAACAAACATTGCAACATCAATATCGTTTTGCTAAATATTTCGTTCCTGTAATCATAAGAAGTTAAACGATCGTCAGCTTAAAATCTAAAACCGTTGGTGCGCATATAAAAACTGTACTTACTACATCAGCGCCAAGTGTCTCCAGCCTGATGCGAGCGTAGGCCGGACACTCACAGAGAAATACTCTTCACCACTTCGTCACCACCCTCACATCAAGCATCTCATGGTGTTGTGTCATTTACGCCAAACATATCACAGAGGATGAAAGCAGCCCTACCATAGGTTCTGGTTTTGAGTGCCCTTTCTCTGACTGTTCCTAGAAAGCTTATCTCATCACTCGTCGCAGCATGGCATGTCCATAAGACCACAGTCAAAAGACAGTTGGGACGCAAGGCTATCAAAGGTCCAGTACATTTTGTGCCAAAGACCACTTCTTTTTAAACGGAAAATAGCTTGGATAGTTCAACTCATGATATGAATATCAGCCAGTATCATTTATTTACACCCGCCATCGCATATTGATAATAGCCACCATCCACAATCAGGGTTCTATCCATTAGCACTGCTCTATTACACATGCCGTTAAAAGTTGTGACCTCGAAAGTGCCCTTAATGTCGATGAAAATGATCAGGGTGTAGTTATTGTTGTCAAGTACGTCTTCAGTTCTGTCAGATTTTGAACCGCTGTCAAGCAGGATCTTCAGCGTTGGTTAACATATTGCATCTTTGACAGGGGATGCATTCGCAAAGCTATTTTGTGCACATAAAGTTCAACCATTTACTCCATGCTTTTTAGCATCAGAGAAACGAGATTACATGGTCTCAGGCTATTGCCGTGCGTACGGTCGTCTTTTTCGATTTTCGAGATAAAGGCTGCTCTAACTGTTCGCCAGGAGTTCAGTATGTACTCGTATTCCAGTACCACCTTGAAGTCTAGATTCTGTTCAAAGTTGCCAACTGCTGGTCTATATCCTTTTGTAGAATAATTGGATACGTAACAAATCTGCGTTCCACCATGAGACGGGCGATCTACTTGAAGCATTTGTAGATTTCTGTAGAAGCTGCATCGACGAGGAGGAGGAGACAATCCTCCAGCTCTTTCCCAGAGAAGAAAGCTTCATCTACGAGGTTTCTTCTACAACGACCTAAACGGTCTAAAAAATATACACGTAAATAGTCTCTTACGCTTCATCATAAGCTCAAACTGGTTTCATTAGTAAGCATCCACGTAGCATCATAATAGGACAACAGGCCTAAGTGGGTTGGTATTTCCAACAGCCACTCTTACCTAACTACCCTAAGACGGATCATTGATGAACTGCCGATCTTGCGGATTTTTCAAGAATACGGGGACCTCACTTCCAAATCTGAATTCGATGTACCCATGGTCTGACACGAAGGCCTGTAGCATTAATTGACAACCAGGTCAAATGATGGTCTGCTTGAATGCAAGCCTTCAGTTAGTCTTCACAGTTTTCGTACAATGCGTCATTCGGACTGTTGTCATTTTCAGCTGTCCCAATTCGAAGTGTCAAGAAGGAGATAGGCTACTACTAATAAATAAGGCGGTTTTATCACCTTTTGACTTTCGCGATTTCAGACGTGGATATACTCGGGTCCATCAGAACTAAAATCAATGCTGTTTGTAGCGCCGTTTTCATCCGGACACCATGTGTGGCTATAGCCACTTCCAGTTTTATTTTGTCAATGATTATAGTCGCTTTGTTTAGTTTCTGTCTTATAGAACTGCAGCTTTTGCTGGTTGCGGTGTCGGTTTTATCCGGACACTGCGTATAGGAAGTGCCAAAGAGAGTGAAAAAAGCTTTGCTTTTCTTGGCTGTTTCAGTTCCGAGGGCCTGATCGGCCTTTCGGTCTCACTTCTGCTGATTTGGTTCTGTTTTAGACTTTTGGCACTTTGATTTCCGTGATTTTCAACAGCACTTGCCATCTATCAGCGACTTGCATTTATCTCACGTCTTCTTTTCTTTTTATACTGCCTCCTTGAAGGGTAGACCTTCAGAGCGTGCCTCTTCGGCATTTTTGGTTCCCCGAGTTACGACGTTAAAAGAATAACTTTGGCTATACACTTGTCCATTCCGATGCAGTTGTACTTAATCTTTGCGGCCAAAAGAGCCGCAGGGAATCGAAAGATCTTACAACTTCTCGATCGGTGGCTCATAGACCTGCCACAAGAAAGACCCCAAAAAGGGACGTGGACGACTAAATGGAAGTTAAAGATTTCATCTAGCTTGGCTCCACTGTAAACTGCCTGCTGCCTATCGAGCCAGTTGAAGAGATTTGTTGATTGAGGCACCGTGGGCAGTTATACCACCTAAGTAAGTAAGTAAAGAGGTTTGACAGCCAGCGCAACTTAAAAATCTACAAGAAAGCAGACCATTGGGCTTTAGGTCGGTGTGAACCCACTCTACATACATAAAGTACGAGTATGTGATGCGATCTCTGTATTTGATTCATAAGGACTTAATCATCTATCATCCAAAGTGCCTGTTCACATTGTCGCGGGCAAGAAGATTGTTCGAAAGAGCGGGAACCTTTTTTAATGAAGTGGGAAGAAGAAGGGTTACTTCCACAGAAAATCCATTTCTAAAGTGGATTTTCGTGTGAAGCACGTCGTTTTTTTCCATATCGTTCCATTTCTGACATATTTTTTTATTTTAGTTTTGATCGTTGATGGGGGAGGAAGTGTGAAGAATAGGAAAGCAGGTATACGAGTATTTCAGGCAAACTACTCAAATTTAAAAAAATAAAAATGCTTCGATTCAAGTGTTTCACTTGTCAAAAACTCTTTCAACCCCAACAAAATGTGAACACGACGTTCATGGTGAGCACTTTCATCCCGTCGCCAATGTAAACAGGCACAAAGATGGATTTTTCTAATATGACATTTAAGAATCTAGTACAACCACGAAGCATTGTTTATCCTAATCTATTAACCTAATCCTTATTAACTGTGTGAGTAGCCTCTTTACTGGCCCATTGAAGACAAAATAACACAATTCCTGTTAAAAAGTGATCATCCGCTTGATTAAGGATCATTGTTCGCAGTAGTCATACCAAATTAGATCGCATTTTGATACAAACTACGAACCCATTCTTTCTGAAAATCAATAAATGTAGACTTTATTTCTTTTAATCGGAAAATAGGAAGAAATAATCCTCGAATCCCTGTCCTACTTATTCATTTTGTCCTCGAATTCATTATCCCTTAAAACTTTTCCCAACCGATTTATTTCAAATAAGAAATCGATGCCGGAAATCGCTTACAACCGAACACACTCGCAATAATTGCATAAACAACGCACATTGTACACATCACCCGCCAAACAAATCCTTCTCACGATCCACAACATCCACAAATTTGCCGGCACAAATGTCTTTTCCTTTCTAACCAAATTTTCTCCTACCCACCAGAAGAAGATAGCATCAATCTTCTAAACCAAAGCGGGCTTGCACTCACAGCTATCTATTATTTTGTGTTCTGCCGGAGTTCATGTTTTTTTTAAAAGACTCAAATTCGGTGAGTTTCGTTTTCGCACATTTTTATCTCAAGTATTTTGCGTGGAATAATCGACGTAGTTTTTGTCTGAAATCGATTTGCGCTTCCGGTGAAACAGCACAGATTAGTTTTGATTGCAATTTGCTGATAAGTTTTGCATTTTGTTGAAATTTTCACACACAATGGTTGCTCGTGGTAAGGGAAAGAAAGCATCAGCTTCTGAGGCCGTAGCTACTGTATCTAATGGGGATGGTGAGCTTATCTTATCTCAAACCATTCGAATTTGATCCATATTTTGTAAATTTTAGTGATTTCCCAAGAAAATGAAGCTATTGGTTCTAGTGTTGGTGTGTCTGTGGCGCCCCCAGCTAAAAAAGGACGCGCGCGAGCTACTAAGAAAGAAATTAGGGAGGAGGTAGACGAAACACCCCCAGTGGCTGCTGTGGAAATTACAGAGAAACCAGCTAAATCCTCAAAGGCCTCAAAGAGTAAGTAAAATTGGAAAAATAATTCATAATCATCGAAACACCAAAACGCCAAAACATATCCAATTATAGGTTCGAAGAAAGCTTCGAAAGGAAAAGGTGCGGCGAAGAATGAAGCCGAAGACGAAGAAGCTCCATTGGATGAAGTTAAGGAACAAAATGATGCTCCATTGGCGGAAGTTAAACCAGGTAAGCATTGAGATTTGTAATTCTTTGGTGGCACATATGAACCGACACGTAATTGCAGCTGTTGTTGAGAAAAAAGCCCAGGGACGCAAAAGAAAAGCCGATAGCGCTGAGAAACTTGAAGAACCGGCTCCAGGTATAAATGATTAATATCCCTTCCTCAAGTGAGATTATAGCTAACAAGTTTTGTGCTGTTCTTAAGTGTCGAAAAAGTTGCCGAAAACAAAAACAAAAGCAGCTAAAAAGGAAACTGTTGATGGAGCTGGAATTCCCGAGGATCCAAGTGCAATTGCAGCTGCTGAAGTTGTAGCTGAATCCCAGGCCGCACAGACAAGTAAGTGTTTTATGTTGAAGAGTTTAGATGTACATTTTATTCCATACGGTAGATGGTGCAAAAAAATCTTCAACAAGTCGAAAGCGCTCTGCTCCGAAAGCCGAAGAGCCTGTCGTTGACCCCATCGCAATTCCCATTGAAGAACCTCCAACTGCGAAAAAAACCCCCAAATCCAAGGAGTCGAAAAAAGAAACCAACAAGGTGGCAACCAAATCAAGGGCGACTAAAAAATCGGCAAATGATGAGGATGCCACAGAGGATGACATACTTCCCGAAGATGAATTCATCCCAGAGGAAGAAGAAGAAGAACCGAAAGTCAAAAAATCCATCAGATCAAAAGGTTCGCGGAAACAATTAAAAGAAGACATTCCTCTCCCCGAGGAGGAGGTAAAGGAAATTGAACCGATTCCAGAGAAGGTTACCGAAAGTAAGTGCCACTGTATGTTCTCCGAGACATGAGCTTTGATTTAACTAATGTACCTTTTGTTTTGTCAGAGGAGAAAAAGATCACCAAGGCAAAAAAGTCAGCAGAGAAGAAAGAAACTGTGAAGAAGGCCACAACTAAGAGGGGTGCCAAGAAAGAAAAAGAACTCAAAGATGAAACAAACGAAGTGAGCAATGGCGAACAAAGTACAGGTGAGGCCTTACATCCTTAAAGGTAGTAATAAATCACTTCTGTTCTGAAAAGAAAATCGGAAGTCATCAGTGGTCTATGATAACTATATTTGTACTGTTTTTTATTTTGTTTCGTAACATTGTACCGCTTTTGTGTTCCTTTGAATGAAATCCCTCAGTCTTTCATGGAAAGATGAGTGATTGCTTAGTAGGTGATAAAGTGCCTACTCTAACACCAAGCACTACATTATCGCCTAGTACCTGCAGTCTAATGCGAACGTTAGCTGAGGTGCTTAGCACAAATGTAGTGCCACGTTAAGGCAATAAAACGCTGACTTTTTTTTAGAAACGACCGGAAGCATCCGTTTGGTGTGCCTCTACCTGGAAAGTCATGCCACCGACGGTCGCTTATAACAGATCATCCTGCCAGTGGAAGCCATAAAATAAGATGCAGCATTCCCTATGCGAGTACAGTCCCTGAGAGTTCTCCTCTGGGGTTTGCTTAGACATTTCATCGGCCACCACATCAAGTCTTAGGTTAACAAGGACGGCGATCCGAATAAATTCTTCCCTAGCTCAGCTCTTGGTCGAACCTAATCTTGAGGACAAGGAAAGTCGGCTTCGTATTCATATAGCGACTGGAGTTCTTTGAAGTCTGGTAAAAATGACAATGACCATGACAAAGTTTTCTCTACAAAACAGATGACGCATATGGTATGAAGAGGATCCTCTTCGGTGACCAATCCCAGACTTGCCCAAAGGCGACAGCGATATGTTTATCCGGTATAACAACCAGATACCTTTGTTGGAGAAACGGAAAGATGGGTCAAGCCAGTCAGCTTGCTCCTCGTTAAGAAAACAACTTCAGTTTTGAGAGGATTCACGGAAAGCCCATTTCCTGTGCATCAATCATTGTGCATGCATTTTGGAGCATACGTTCACTAGGCGTTATGCGATGATGGTACGAATGGTACGGATACGGAACATGTACAAAGGCAGTGGAGACAGGACGCCGTGGAGTGGCCAACGTCTGTTAACCATCCCCATTGCATATTGACTGCATTAATCATCCGCAACCAAGGCTCTGTTCATTAACACTGTTCTGATCCAGACAGCTAGTGACTCGTCTATACCGTGTTCCATGGTGCGAAAAGTTGTGTCGAAGCACCCGCAATGTCGATGGAAATGCTCCAAGGGTAGCCCCTCTTGTCGAGTGCATATTCATATCCGTTTTGAAGTTCGGTACTATTATCTTCTAACGTACTTCCTAGCTGTTCGCTTTCTCAACTTGCTGTCCAGCAATGTTGTGTTGAGTCGTGTTGGCGTTGTGATTTGCGATTGAAGTTGCTTAATGGATTTGCAGAACCAATATCCCGTCTGAGAGCAGGCAAACGTCATCAGCCCTGTGTTTCTTCCAGAACGAACTGCCCACATCACAACTGCAAACTTGCCGTTCTCCGGTGCGAACTTCAATTTCATTATTCTAACGCCTTACTGTTGTGGGGGACATGGAATTTACTGTCATCATAGGTAAACTCTATAAGAGCGACTGTTGAGTGTTGAGTGTCGGTCGATGATGTCGAAGACTTTTTCGAAATCTACGACCAATTGTTCAATAATCATCCGCAGGGTGTTTGTGCGGTCGATCCAGGAAACCTCCCTGTTCGATGTCGAGCTTTGAATCATTATTATTATTATAACTTTATTAAAGTTAACTAGAACTAGCTGCCAGGGCTTTCAACTAACAGAAAACAAAAATAAGTAAAAATCACGTCGGCAAATTTATACGGTTTTCGAGATTTAGAGCGGATATAATGCCACATGAATAATATGATCGATATTGGCACTTGAAAGGATATAAGAGAGATCATGATCTGAAACTTAATTGCAAAAGAGAAGGTGGGATAAGGAAAGAATGGGTTTCACTTCGCAAAGATCACATAATGTAGATGAAAAGATATTTGTGTGTGATTGGACAACTCTAACACTGTTTAATACGTAGGCACGGGCAATACGGTACGTGCGATGCGGGGAACGTATATTATTAAACTGCTCTAAGCAAACGTAGGCGTCCAAAGTGAACACAATACGCGAGCAAACAAGTTGTTTTTCGAAGTCCCCGCATCATACGCTTTGTTTTAATTTTCAAATTGTTTGATTTTGTCCGCATAATCGTGCGGAAAAGCAATCGTTATGGGGCTTGTTATATCGGAAGTCCAAAAAAAATGGTCCACTGCAGATAAGGAATGGGAATCAGTAGCTAGAAATGTTGGAATTTCAAGTAAGTAAACAATGTAATGAATTTTGTATTTTATTTATTGAAAAATATTGACAGGAAATGTTTCGTTGCATTTCTCCTTCTCCCGGCGGGAGATTATTTATTTTAGAAAATTGTAAGTTGAGCTAGAATTTTGTTCCTATCAGATACTTCGAATAGCTTTACAATTGCAACTGAAGCCGACAATGAGGGGTCAAGAACTGAAGTAAATGTAACAGAATTACATATATCTGAAATACAAACTTTGCCTAAGGATTCAACTCTTCGTCGAGAGAGGAAAAGGGTGTACGAGGAAGGAAGAGCTGTTGAGCTAAAGCCCCTTGACATGGAAACCAAAATGCTTGCTTTACTTGAAACATCGGACAATGAAAATGCTCTTTTTCTGCGGTCATTTTTGAAGAAAATGGATCCATTACGACAACTTTATTTGCAAGAAATGGAAGAAATGAGAAGCCAAAAACTTAATTTGTCTTCAATTGCTACTTCGGCTTATTCGCAGAACTTTGCACCAGCTTCCCCTGTCTTCAATGTTTACCCAAACAGCGTTGCACAATCTTCTGTAAATAGTCCTTCTACATCTCAAAATGTGAACACTTGTGTCTTTTAAAATGTAATCGAAAGCTTTTGTCGTCGTCCTTATATACTGACGAAATGCATCACTTTCATCAGCCCCCAGCTGCGGATATAGGTATGAAATTCGCTAAAAATTGGTCTGTCTATCACATTAGTTAGCAGAGGCTGCTCTCTATTGCGATGTCAAATCTACGTAGAAAGCGTCGGCTAATGGTAAAGTGATCGATCTGGTTCGATGTACGTTATCGATCAGTCGAGACCCAGCGAACCTTGTGGCCAAGCAGTGTCCTTTCAATGATCAGACGATTGACGCTACAGGAGTCAACGAACCTTTCATTTGTTGTGACACCGTCATTTGTCTTAACGCCGTTTACCTTCTCTGGTGGCTGCGTTCAGTATGCTTTAGAAATCGTCTTTGTCATCCTCATCCGCGCAGTTTGGAGGAGTACCACTGCATAATGGTTATGTTCCTGACCTTGTTCTTAAACTTTCAGTCAATATCCTGTCACTATAAGGTGAACAGGGCATAGGGCTACTACTAGCTTCAGGGTTAAGCAATAGCCCTACCCCATACTATCAAGTGGTGGTGATTCGTTTCCGAGAGGATACCAAGAAGCTTTTGTCAGTTTCGTGGGGTTGGATGGGTGTTCTCACCATCTAATTCCGTTTACTCCTGCTCTGGTCGTAGAAATCTGGAATTTTAGAAATTTTCAAGGGAAATCTTGACATTCCAGAATCCAAAAGTTGTTCGTGGTCAATAGCCAATGGTCGCCAATAAAGTATTCGTCCGTATCCGATGCGCGTATTGCCGTTTCGAAGCCACGATGTGTTTTATAGTGACGCATTCGGCTTGTTCAAACTTTACCATTTCCGAAGAAGCCAATATTCATTGGCCGATGCTGCTTCTACAAGGCGTTGGCCATCCCAAACCCTCAAAACTTTAATTTAAATTCGTTTTCCTGCAACCCAACAGATTGCTAATGTACTGTGTAGTGCATATTTGTGTGTGTGTGGGCTCAGCAAAGTATTCTTAGGTCTATTCTATGTGGCAGGGATATTAACAAATGATTGTTTTCTCCATTAGCAGACGTTGAACCGTCCGAGGGAAATACCAACGGGACAGTCAAGCCTAAAGCGGCACAAGGTGCTTTTTATAAAACATTTTCTTGTTCGCAAATCATTGTGGGTTTCTAATTTTTTGTAGCAGAGAAGAAAACCACAGCTCGTGGAAGGAAACGTGCAGCTGCCACACCAATTGAAGAAGCAGACGAGACAGACGGATCTAAAAGTACTCGTACGTCCAAAGAGTTTATTTGCAAAAGTTTCATGCTTTTCATGTATTTCTTTCTCTCATGTAGATGCAAAGCCAGAAGGTTTTACTAATCCAACCGTAACAGAGTATAGCGCCAGTGACTTCGCACTTGACAAAAATTATAAATTAAAGATTTCAAGTTGGAACATAGCCGGCCTACGTTCTTGGCTCAAAAAGGATGGCCTACAATATATGGAGTATGAGAAACCAGACATTTTATGTCTTCAGGTAATTAACACCATTCATTCGATCATTTCTCAAATACTCAACAATATTTTGTCATTGTCCTGGGGTAGGAGATAAAATGTACAACAGACCAACTTCCAGAAGAAGCACGTATTCCAGGGTACCATCCATATTGGCTTTGCATGCCCGGTGGTCACGCTGGTGTAGCTGTATATTCAAAAATCATGCCAATTCATGTCGAATATGGCATTGGAAATGATGAACATGACGATGCCGGACGAATGATAACCGCTGAATATGAAAAATTCTATTTAATCTGTGTGTACGTACCGAATTCGGGGCGTAAATTGGTAAATCTAGAGAAGCGTATGCAATGGGAAGCACTCTTCCGAGAATACGTCCAAAAATTGGACAAAATCAAACCGGTCATCATTGCGGGTGACATGAATGTGTCACACTCGGAAATCGACTTGGCTAATCCGAAGACAAACACAAAGAATGCTGGTTTCACACCACAGGAGCGTGATGCTATGACAAAACTTTTTGAACTTGGATACGTGGATACATTTAGGCATTTCTATCCAGAGCAAACAGGGGCTTACACTTTCTGGTCCTACATGGGTAAGGCGCGCTCAAAGAATGTCGGATGGCGTTTGGACTATTTCATCGTGTCGGAGAGGATTACATCAAAAGTAGTGGAGAGCGCAATTCGAGCACAAGTCTTGGGCAGTGATCATTGCCCCATCATATTGTTTTTAAATATTTAATTTATTCGCATTTATTTTTTTTTATCTATCGGTTTTAAGTTATTTCAATTACGGTAAACAAAAACAACGCAGATGTCCCCATAATGAGTGGATGTTCGTTTTATTTTTATGTAAGTGGAAAATGTGTAGCAGCAATACTACATGTGGATGTTTTCTATTCATACACGTATGTTTATTGTGCCGTATTAAATGTGTATAAATAAACAAAATGGTTTTGTTGTTTTTATTTCAAAGAAATTGCCGCAAATACTAGAATCGGATTGTTTGCTGGGCCACCTCTTGGAACCTTTGAACGCAAAGATAGTAGTCAAAGACAGACTGTGAGGTAGGCAGGGATAATTGATAATGTGTAACCTGCACATTAAACCTTTGGTTGGGTATAGATTGTCTCGATATGCTCTTAGAAGAATTTGTTTTAACAGAACCTAAGCAAATCTGAGCCTGGCTTTATCTCAAAAATTTATGTCGAGCCATCTCTTCAGTAATAAAATGTGTAAAGTACCAGCTACCTCGCTACATATCGCCGACTGAGGATATTGTGTAGGGCTAAGCTGGTTAGCAAAAGCGCATTGCCTCGTTACGACGACAGTATGCAGTCTACAGACTTTCCTACTGGAAGACTGGAGGAAAGAGGCTGGCTTCTTGGAGATACATGCCATCTGGAGTTTGTTCACTTGAAACGCAACTATTAATGGAAGCCCTAACAGAACATAAACATTTCTAACGTAGGTTCGGGTCTTGAGAAGCTCTCCTTTGAGCTTTGCCTAGTAAGTTCATCGGAGATTGCCGATGTGACCTGGGACCTAAAGGAGACTCAGTTAGCTCAGGCTTCCGAGTGCGTTCTAAAAATATTTGCATTTAGAGAACGTAAACATTTGTAACGGAGGTTCGAGTCTTGAGTTTAGGAGTCTCTACGTTGAGCTTTGCCTAACAAGTTCATCAGAGATCGCCAATGTGACCAGGTACCCAAACGAGACTCAGTGAACTCAGGCTTTCGACTGCGTTCTAAAAATATTTGCATTCTCAAACTACCTCGGAACTGGTGGAATTGCTTAATAAAGCAGCTGGTTATCAGCACAGAAGCAGACACTTTGCCCTTCTCACCGATTCTTCGAAATATGGTTGGTTGTCTTGAGGATTGCGTATGTTTCCGGTGCGTCTTGCACCGAAGACCACTACTATTTATAAAGAAGGTGGCGTTGCCGAAATCACCCTCAATGTCTATCATTTCGCAAAAATTTCAACACGATGTACTTTTACGAGTCTTACCTTCTCTTTAATTTGATTTGTAAAGTTTTCGGGTTTCCTTGTGGCTGCAATTGGACGTTTCACCTTAGAACGAATGGTATGCAGGGGCTTTTTTTTTTGGCTGGACACGTCAGCTCAAAACATTCGCTGACAGCACCGTTCAGGTTCTGAACAGTTTCATTCACATTTTGTTTCGTTCTGAGTTTAGGCTGTCAGACCGAACGAATTGACGGTAATCCAAACCGAACTACTCCTTAAGTCTACTTACCTGGTACCTTTTTGAAATGAGCAGAGAGCCATTTAATGCTTTCACCGGATGTTGTTCGCAATCGTGATTACCTGCCATGCTTTAGTCTCATTTTTACTCAGCAAAGCACCACAAAATGGTTCCTTCCTACTGTTAGGGGTTGTTGAAGTTCAAGGTTTTAGACCCTTACGCACTTCAATCAGTCTCTAAGAGTGTTCAAAAAGCCACTTTCAATTGGGTATGACTACACTTAAAGTCCTTGAGCGCGGGTTAGGTTTTTAGGAAAATGGGACAGAGAGAGAAAGATAGATTTTTCGGCTATTGTTACTTCGCTGTGGCATCCAACATTCAATGGGAAGACTAAATTATTAGTATAATTGGACTTACTGTTGTATTCTAGGCAACCACAATTCTCACATGATTTTATTTGCCTGAAAAAAAAGAGTGTCTTTCGGGTGCGAACCGTCCAATTTGGAGGCCAATACACTACCGCTTGTGCCACGGCCAAACACATGTTGGCATTCGTCGTCGAACTATTGGTTTCTTATTGGTGGTCGCCTTGTGAAACTTATCACAGAAGATGCGGCATTTCTGATGGATTCCTTGCAACAATGCCAATGGATTATTATGAAAGAGGTTGAGAGAGACGGTATCGCCAAAGGTTCTAGCAATCCTTGCAATTGTAGCCGCTCCACATAGTATTTTCATGTATTGCCTCTGATATCCGCATCGAACCTTGGCTACTACTAGGTAGTGATCCGAGTCAATGTTGGTACCTCAGAATGCACGGGCGTCTAGAATATTGGATGCGTTTTTCCGCCTATAGCAATGTGACCAACCTGACTTATTGTATTTTGATGAGGAGACCACCATGTGGCATTCTGGAAGTGCGTGCTTGCTACGATGACGTTTCTTCCACTTGCAGAGTCTTTCAACCCAAGTTCGTTGTCGGGTGTGATGCCCAAGACGATACCAAATTTTCCCCGTTTCCTGTTTTGACATTAATGTGGGACACTGTAGCTAGGTTTTGTATACGAGCTCATAAAAGCCTTCCATGGTACTATAGTAGCGTCTCTTTTTTCTCCCTTGGGGCATGTGCAAGCGCTACTGCATGAGTTACATAAGCCTTCTAAAGTCTGTTTTCAATAACAAACCCAATCGCAGCCGTAGTATACCATATATCACAGTTTTTGGTTGACTTCTTGTTCGGTCCGTCCATCGCAAGTCTTAGATGGCGCTTATATCAGCCTTATAGGCTTCCAGTGCTATTGAACACCTAGTGGAGGCACAGGAAGATTGCTCACATCTCAAATATATACACAGACGTTGTTTGTGCCTCAGTCTTTCCTGCCATCGTAACACGTCTTTCACCCGACTAAAACAAACTTTTTAGCCCCACTGTGTTTGTTGAGTTTGTCGACCTCTGGTCAATGCCACTCTTAGACACCAACCTGACGTAATTCGATTCCATTCTAACGTCCATTTTTCAAATTAACATCGTTCAATTTCTCGGTGACATCGCGAAATTAATTAGAAATTCGCACTCAGATGACGCCAGCAGAGATGACAGCTAGTGAGCAAAAATCTGTGCATTCCATACGGAGTGTCAGTCATAGCCGGTCTGTTTGTGTTTTTGTTTTCCTTGGCGCCAAGCTCGATTCGAATGTTCGAAACTGTGGTAAGTTGTTTGCAAGTATTTTTTGCAATCTTTTACGTAATAATTAAATCTTCAAAGTCCGTCATAATAACGGTATTGAATGGTGAAAAATGGATAGACAAGTGCTTTGGATCGATTGCAAAACAATCAGCTGTTGCGCAGCAGAAACCACCCACAACAATTAGTCGCCCTTTAAACGATGACAGTTCTTATGACGCAATCCACATAGAGGTTTGTGTCTTTGATGATGCTAGTGTCGATGGTACTGCGTTGTTGTTGCAAAAGTGGAAACGGAAATTCGAAGCCATTAATGTGAAGGTGGTTATTTTCAAAAATTCATCTGGCAAACCGAAAGGAGGTAAGCAAGTCAACCGAAACTTCCTTTAACTTACTTTATAACTTAGTATATTGTGTGCTTCCATTTCTAGTTGGCTATGGGCGAAATGTGGCAATAGCCAACTCGACTGGCTCGTACTTATGTTTTCAAGATATTGATGATGAAATGCTCCCACAGCGAATCTCAAAGCAACTTACACTGGCTAAATTGGACAAGAACGCTGTAAGTAAAGACTTGGACACATACAATCAGATCATTTCGGACTGTTTCTGATTTAGATTGTCGGTTGTAAATTCATTCGAATCCCTGCAAACTCTACTTGTCGCTTCTCTCGATGGGCAAACGAATTGGACACGAAGAAACTCTCTGTTCAGACTTATACATCACATGGACCAACAGTCATTATGCCAACTTGGCTATGCCATCGGAAAGTTGTTTCACGCGTTGGTGGATTTTCCGAGGATGGTAGGGGAACACCAGAAGATTTGATATTTTTCTACGAACATCTTGATCGCGGTGGGACAATCCAGAGAGCGGATGAGATACTTTTACGCTATCGCTACCATCCTGATGCCACAACATTCTCCATTACCGAATCAACAATTTGGAATATTCGTTTGCAGCGTTTGATCAATAAAGTCCTGCAAACTGAACCATGGCAATGTGGTTTTACGATATGGAACGCCGGAAAGCAGGGACGAAGACTCTTCAGAGATCTTCCGGAGAATTTAAAATTCAGAGTTACGGCGTTTTGTGATGTCGATAAGAGTAATTGACCAACGCTTTGCTTTCATACAACTTCATCTTGATCTGACTTCTCTTTTGCTTTTCAGATAAAATTGATTCTCTCTATCAGTATTTCGATGAGGTGCATAGGAAAATTACACACTCTATACCGATTGTTCACTTTACGGAGGCTAAGCCACCGATATTAGTTTGCATGAAGCTGGACCTTACACATGGTGTCTTTGAGGCAAATCTAAGAAGTTTGAATCTGAACGAAGGTGACGATTATATATTATTCTCGTAGACGTATTTTATTTATTAAATTGAAGTGTAACTTAATTAATTGTGTAAGTTAGGGATGTCTTTTTAAAACTAGTTTTCTATCTCAATCTTTTACCAATAAATATGACAAAAACATACGTAGTATGTGATCTCAATGAATTTTGTGTTTCCCTTGTAATAGGACTTGTGCTCACTAAGAACTGGAAAGACAACATGTTCTTCAACGAACGATGTTAGCAGAGAATGTAATTCTTTCTTTGTGTTTCTTCAAGAAACTCTTTTGCATGGATTTACATATCAGTACATTTCAGAAAACTTTAAAGAAGATGTTGCTTCCTTTAAAACTTTAAGCTTACCTTTCTCAGGGGATTTCGACCCGTTGAAACTGGCTGAGACGGTTGATCTTTTAAAGATTTCATAGCCTGACGCTAAGATTTGGCCGCGCCAACATACAATATACAAGTAGTGTCCAGATTATGTTTGGGGCCTGGTATGCGCCGAAGTATTTTTCGTGTAAATGACTCCGATATTAGGTCTAATTCTTTGCTTACTGTCTAATACTCGTTTTTGTAAAATCAATTTGGCCGCACCAGGGGTTTTCAAATCAACATTTTGGTCTTTAGAATTGAGAATTATGTACCCAGCTCTATCATCGAACTAAGTACAATAAATAGGGTTGCAGTGATTCCTAAGGTGGATGCAAGGCAACCTCAGAAGCAGATTCAGCGATAACCTCATTTAAGCTATTTTCAGCTATGTCCATCAGTGCTTCCTGCGATTTTTCCATTACTTCGTCTCGGCTGCTGAAACACCTTCCCCGTGGTGGTTTTTTAACTCGACTGAACAGAAATCACAGGGAGCCAAATCAGGTGAATTCTATGGCTGTTGCATGGTATTTGTTGCATTTTTCGTCAAAAAATTACGAATAATGATGGCACTATGCGACGGTGCGTTCATGGTGCAAAATCCACGAGTTTTCTGTTCGCAATTCTGGTCTCTTTCGGCGAATTGCTTCACGCAAACGTCTCAAACGGCAGGCCTTCTGGCAAAAATTCATGATGCACT
This sequence comes from Volucella bombylans, assembly GCA_949129095.1. Classification (NCBI taxonomy): domain Eukaryota; kingdom Metazoa; phylum Arthropoda; class Insecta; order Diptera; family Syrphidae; genus Volucella; species Volucella bombylans. The sequence continues at coordinate 8,550,908 of OX422141.1, forward strand.
ACACCGTTGTAATCCATGAAAACCGTGAGCATTGCCTTCTTTTTTGACTGAAAACGACGCGGTTTTTTTTGGTCTCGGCTCATTTGGTGAACGCCATTCCCTTGCCTGATGTCTGGATTGCGTGTCGTACTCATAAACCCACGTCTCCAGTGTCCAGTAATGATCCTTTTGATGAATGTGGGATCGGATTCAGCCTCGCAAATCATCTCTTTTGCGACGTCAACACGGTCTCTTTTTTGCATGAAATTCAGGTCTTTTGGCATCATCTTTGCTGCTGCACGACGGAAACCCAAATCATTAACCAAAATGTCTTCGACGGATCCATAGGCAAGTCCTCAGCTATCTCTCTGATGGTTAATTTGCGGTTACTGGCCAACATTTCTTTTACTCCATCAATGTTTTCGTCGGTTTTCGATGTCGATGGTCTGCCACTGCGTTCATTATCTTCGATTGACTCACGACCACTTTTGCACCGCTCGTGCCACTGGTAAACGACCGTTTTCTTTAGAGAATCGTTGCCGAAACACTTTTCCAACATCTCCAACGTTCGCGCACCATTAAATGCGTTTTTTACTCAAAAACTAATACAAGTTCGTTGTTGCAAATTTAAATCCATTTCTAAAATTGTAAAAAATCGCGAACACACTCAGAGATAGATGTACTCTTTGCTACGTAACTTTTGCAAATGTCAAGCTATGACGCTAAGATTTAGAGGGAATGTCAACAACAGATTTACCAACTCAAAAAAAAAAAAAAAACAAACAGAAATCAAAACAATGGGAGAAATCAATCAGAACAATGGGAGCGCCACACCGTGGTTATTTGATCAAGGTGGTATGAAGATTTTTCGGCATCTAACTCAGATGTTGAAATAGAGTCGGTGACGGCCACGTAAATACTTAGATACTTATAAAGGCCTGATTTCAATCTGCGTTAAGTTTGAATTCGACAGATAATCCTGGTATGCGTTTTCCCTCGCACTGGAAAGGCCTACGATTGCTTATAAGAGCTTCTCAACCCCAGGATCGAGCAATGTTACAAGCACGAAGTTAAGATAAATTAAAGGCCGGACGTTTGAATATCCAATATCGACTTGGACAAATTCCCTCTTTTCCCCAAGGGGCAAATGTGATTATTCTGAAACCCAAAACGCCAAAAATTACTGCAAATGTATTTGACGTCTAAGTGCTACAGTCTCAAGATACTGTTACAATCTTTTCGAAAAACTTTTCGTGGAGTCCTATGATGGCAGCAACAAGCGCGGACATTATTAGCAAGCTATCTGTGGTATCTGATATCAAGAGTTTTATCTGACTACCACTCAGATTTAACACTACGAAGTTGCGAAGTAGGACAAGAGATAAGAAGAAGCCTGTCGCTCTTATAGTAGTCACAGGCAGTCCTAAACGCGTTTTCAGGTCCTGATAGGGCCTAAGTTCATCGGCAATATCATTTACCTCGATCTCATCATAATTAGTAAATTTATTCTTCCAACTACGTTCAAAGAAACTCTACATTTCTCACAGAATAGGTCATTGCCATCAGGATTGTCTATGTCTCCCTGGCTATAGAGAAGTGAAGTCTTGTCGTAGTACCCAAAGGCACTGGCGCCAACTCGTAGACGGTAGACTGTACTGCACAGTACGGGATTTCGATATCTTTGCCTCAGACAGCATTTTATGAGATCGGATTCAAGTGATTCCGTAGAAGTGCAAAGTTAAAAGTTCGAGTTAAAACTTATTCCACCAAACAACTCATGCCTCATAGCCGTGTAGATCCAGAAGAAACTCTTCGGTGACAAGCACCATGTTTTGTCAAAAGCTCCCTTACATTGCTAACAGCGCCCTGTTTGTTTTCGAATTAACATGTTTAGTCCAAAGAAGTTTGCGACCCAGAATAATGTCAGATACTTAGCTTCTTTTGAGGAACGGATTGTGACGTGACACCTTTTAAAATTGGATGCGTCAGATTTCTTATACTGAGAAGAACAACCTTAGTTTTGGAGAGGCTGACTAAAAGCCAATTTCTGGTGCACCAATCGTCGACTACGTCAAGTCAGATATGATGCTATGATACTATGGTATCATCTGATACATACCCTATTGCAGCGTAGTTTGAAATATGCCATCGGTGCCAGACGATTTGATGTCATCAAAGAAGGAAACTGCGCATTTGATTGGCTTCATTTCCTACTGTGAAAATTTGCTTTTCTGATGTCAGGAGCTAATTGGGAACCAGTTCCGATCTGGTTACCTGAGAAGTGAGTTTCAGTGCCATCAGATATTCTGGTTGTTCTCATTCTGGCTGATTCGTCCATTTTGAGGATTTTCACAAGCCTCTAGCATGGAGCGGGCAATCTGCAAGAGTTCTACCTGCCAGATAACGTCTGAACCATTTGTCTTGTTCTGAGTTTAGCTGAAGTTAATTTGGTTATTTTTACTCGGGGAGCAAAACTGCATCAACATCGCCTATGGTGAACCAACGACTGAAGTTGAATAGGTGCTCGGAACATTACAAACTCACCCGGGTGAACTTCAGCACGGATGTGCCACACTTAATAGATAAGTGCCAGACCTGGAGGATAAGTGACCTCAGATGACTAACTAGAGGCCCTCAGAAGGAGGACGCTCAACGGAGGAATCCCCTTCGATGAAATCAACGGTAGGTCCACAGCCAGATTAGCTGAAGCTCATTTAGCAATTTCGACATATTCAGAGCTCAGGTCAATAAGGAATTTTCAGGACTGAGGCAGGGTATTGAAAAGAGAGATGGTGGCGGAGGAGTCCTTTCGCATCTTTCGCATCTCCAAAGTGAGTTACTGGCATCGGATCAGCCTGCTCCTTATTTTACGGTTAAAACCAAGGAAGAACCAAAAAGTTCTATAACAACAACAAGCCTCGGATCTGGATGACCTCAATAAAGGAAACAAGGGCAACGACCTTCGGATCTGCAAGTGGAATATTCTGATTTTTAACTTGCCATGTGCCGCCAAATTATTGCAGAACCCCTTGACTGCAGATATCACCGCCATCTAGGATGCGATAGAATGAGCCGGGCAAAAGCATGATTGAAAGTTGTGACATCTCTAATGGTGATTGCTATAGGGAACATAAACAGCGTTTATTCGAATGTGGATTTGTCATACGCGGCAGACCTAGGCAAAAAGTCTTGAGCTTCCGACACGTAAGGGAGCATCTTATCACAATCCGCATCAAGGTGAAATTCGCTAACATAAGACTAATATGCGCCCATGCTCCCACGGAAGACAAGAATGTTTCTATAATCTCTTCGACAAGAACTATACATGACATTAAAATTTTAACGCCAACATAGGAAGGAAGGACATCTTTTATAGGACAGTTGGTAAGCACGTCTGGCAACTGACTTAGGTTTATTGACTTTGCGCGGCGGGACGAAACGTCACTATAGCAATCACACAGTTTGCTCATCTTAATACAATATACACAAGGGGACATATCGGTCTTCGGATCATGAAGCGCTAAAATAGTCAGTATTCTGGCCGTCCGAACCTTCCGTGCTGCCAACATTGAATCGGATCACTATCTTGTTGCACCCGAGGCACGGATGCGGATCTCCCAAGCGTCACAACGTAGAAGAACTATTGTAAGAAACGTTGAAAGGTTGCCTTGGCAAGAGACAGCTAGAATATTTGCCGAACGTGTATACCGAAATCTCTCAACACTTCTATGCTGTCAGCATCGAGTACCTAAGACCAGTGGGAGTGCTGCCAATATCCCATAAGAGACGCCTCAACGGATGAGCTGGGTTTTACCCGACCACCACCAAGAAATCCGTGGTTTGATGAATTATACCGACAAGCACATGGAGCGTAGCTAGATGTGTACAAAGCGGCGTTGCACGGCAGAATCAGGGTTGCTTGTAAAAGAGACGGGCTTGTTTAGAAAAAGAAGAAACAAGGACGAGAAGTGTGCGATCGAAGATATTGAGAGGTTGTACTCCAGGTATAATTTAGGGAAGTTTTATCGAAAGGTAAAAAGAAAGTGTCAAAGCTGGAAGACTCGTACAGAAGCTTTAGAGATGAAGAAGAAAACCTTGTAGTAGAGGCGTCACAGTCGGATGGAAAGACTTTTTCTGCGGCGAAGAAGCCCAACATCCCGCCCTCAACCAGAATAGACCTTTCAAGTTAGACGATGATAGCCAAAGCTTCCGCTCATCTAGCCAAAACGAAGTAAGGATAGCAATATCTAAGCTAAAATCAAACAAAGCTGATGAACCTGGAGGCTTACTTGACTAGGTATTCAAAAGTTTTGAAGCACATTTGTGAAGAGCATAAACCAGTTCATTTCTAATGAAGAGAAGAGCGTTGTGTGTTGAATGGATTTATAGCATCTCTCATCATCTCATCTATAGAACACTCTCTGCTATGTCAAGTTTGGTAACGACGTAACTGAGACCTTTGATGTCAAAAAAGGTTTAAGACAAGGTGGCGCGCTGTCAAGTGACTTCGTTCACATACTTGAAAGAATTGTGTGGAACTCACAAACGACTACGATAGGCGCAATCTTTCAAAATTCTGTACAACTACTAGTGTTTGCCGATGATATTGACATAAAAAGCAGAGCTTAGCGGGCTGTTACTTGTGCGTTCGCTAGTATTGAAATGGAAGCTGTGACCGCTTTAGCGGTAAATGAGGACAAAACCAAGTATATGCTGTCAACGTCGATTTTTGTTGAACTTTTCGTCACAGTCAGCAGCTATAACTTTGAGATAGTAGGGACAACAACACCTCAAATGAAGAATTCTCATTCGCTGTTTCCTTGGCTTAAGAAGGTAATCGAGTAGTAAGGCATTATCCCGAACAACTACTTGTCCAGCCCAGTCGTATTTTAGAATGGACTCTACCGAAAGTGGATGAAGATATCCTCGGCCGTTTCGAGAGAAAAATTCTTCATATGACGAAATATACGAGCTTGACCTAGTCCGAAAACCGGCCATGAGTCACCATCCATCTTAGATGGTTAGGACATATAAAGTAAATGGACACCAATGCTCTGGCCCTCAGTCTTCAAATCCAACCTGCAGAGACAATGCAGTAGAGGAAGACTCACCCTTAGGTGGCGTGCACAAGTAAAAAGGGGCCTCAAACGAGTTGAAGTGCACAACTGAAGAGGGTTAGAGAAAGACCGAGCTGACTGGAGAGGTCTGTTGAGACCGAGACTTATTCCCAACTATAGCACCAGCTAAGTACGTAAGAGGTTTTTTTCGGACTCCGATGGAATTAAATTGTCTGTCACAGAAACCTCTGATAAAACATTCCCTATGGCAAGTTGCCTGTTTTCGAAAACGTCATTTGATCGTCAAATTGATCGACATTTGCAATACTTAAGGTTTACGAACATCAAACTGCAAACGTCATTTGGGCCCTTTTCGAAAACGTCATCTGTATCAAAGCTGCATTTGCAGTTTGTTCGTAAACGCAAGCTGCAAAAGTCATTTGTTCGAGAACATTTTCAGAGTCAAACTGCATTAGCATGGTGATCGATAACACAGTTTGCTTTCGTCATATTTTCGAAAACGTCATTTGAGTGTCATTTGCATTGCAGAAAGGCAGCCAGAAATCTGCGCTGCGCAATGTCAGATGGGTAAACCAAATTTGCCGGGCAGTAAGGAAGAATTTGTTTTCTGTAAAAAAAAATTAATAGCGATTGCTCATACGAGTTTTCTTCGTCCAAAGAGGAATCCGGAAGAGGAGCATCCAATTGGATATTTCGAAGAATACGACGCAGTATGCGGGACAAAGCATTTCGTAAATGCACCCCATTCAAATCTGGGAGATTCCATTTTGGGCTGTAAGCGTAAAGAGAAGGAAAATGAAGTGCTGTAAATTATATTTATTATTATTACTTGTTTTCCCAATAAATATTCTTCAGGACTCCATCTGCTTTTTTCGAAAACGTCAAATGCAATTGCAAAAAAAAAATCATGCAGGCGACACAAATCAATGGTGGCAAAAAACCTTTGCAGTTTGACGCTTGCAACCCTTATATGCAATCAAATTGACAATCAAAATGACGATCAAATAACGTTTTCGAAAAGGGCCTTGGTATCGTTGATCTGTGTCATCTACACGACTTTTTTCTTGCAATAGCATTTGATGTTTTCGAGCAGAGCAAAATGGAACCCTTAACAAAATTTATTGAGAAAATTGTGTTGGAAAATCTTAATGAGAGTACAAGTAATAACAATTATAATAATTTACGTGTAAGAAACAGACTATTAAACAAAAATAAGTTATTGCTAAAACTGCTAAATGCACGACGAACAATTCCAAAAGTTCGGAATTATCTGAATACGATTAAAAAACTGAGACTGAGATTCCCCTGAATATTCGGATACACTCATTTTTTTCCCAATTTTTTTAATGCACAGCGCGGATTTGTTGCTGCTTTTTTGCAGCACAGTTGACGTTTAGGAACATCTGCCCTGCAAACACTGCATTATCGAACATGCTGCAAATGTAGTGTGATTTATGATGCTGTTTTCGAACAAGTGACTTTCGCAGCTTGCGTTTAAGAACATTTTGCAAAAGCAATTTGATGCAGATGACGTTTTCGGAAAAGGCCGTTGACTACGTCAGAATTGTTAATAATCAAGTCTGATGATAGTCCCATCTTTCGGGCATCCCAGTATTCAATAACTTCGGCTACTGCCTTTATTGGTGGCGGCGGTTCTACCGAATTATAGTGGATGTTAGCTGACGCGAAGATGTACTCGTACTTACACCAGTCTTCGTTCGTTTCTTAGCTTATCTTTGGAGCAACTTAAAGAAAGGAATGATACCTCTCAAACATTCAAAATCACAGATTTTCCAATACCCTTGATTTCTATTTGTGTGGTTTTGTGTTCTACACAGAGATGCAGAGGCAGACTTGAAGTCGCTCAGAGCACAGGAGGAGGTACCAAGTTTCTACAGACTAAACATCGTTAGCCAATGGAACATCTGTTCATTGTCAGAATCAGTATTTAAAATATCCTGCTCTTTCCATCTTTCATTGTTAACAAAAGTTATTACAAAAAAAATTTCTAAATAAACATATTCCACCCCGCCCCACAACTACGAGCAGCTGTCATTTGCTCCATTTAAATCGTTTAATGAGTTTACAAACTCAAATCTCCAAACAAAACAGTAACACTGTCATTTTCTCGTTTTGTGGTAGCTTTTATCTGCTTTGCTTTGGTAAAGATAAATATTTCCTCCCCCTATTCTGCTCATCTAGTTCTACGTTAGTCGTGGCAACAATATACCTCGCTTTAATATAGAGGACAACAATAGAGTGGTTTTGTAACAGCACAATTGCCATGTCATTCGAATGCGAAACATTAATTCCACCTGAAAGGATATTTACCCCTCGTCCTCTATTTCATCTCTATCGTGGGGTAGAAGTTGCTCTTTTTTTTTTTTAGAAAAATACAAAGTCTGCTGCCCCAACCCCCTGGTCCTGTTGTAATACAACAATGAGCTCCGGTTCCGGTTATATTCGTATCTATATTTTAAGAAACAAATACCGTCCCAGTTACAGACACTGGAGCACTGCCGGATTGGAATACCACAGCAAGAATGGTGGATGAAGACTGAGGATAAAAAAAAGTTCCTAAACAGATAAATCCAACCAACTAGCAACTGCTTTTTAGTTAATCACATAATGAAAATCCGTTCATCCATCAGCGCCTGTGATTATCATTTCAAAAAAGAAAAAAAGGCAAAAAGGAAAAACCAACGGATACCGCTTTTGTTCCTTGATCAAGTATTTTTCCGACCGAAATGATTTGAATGGGAAATTTTTGAATCGCTGTAGCATGCATCGCTTCGTGAGCGCCACGATAGCGATGAAGTCGGGAACTCACATGAATGTTCATTGCACCATATACGAGGAGATTGACTACGAATATACGAGTACATGGAAATATTCTCGTACATTTGTTTGTGGCAAAATGTCCTTTAGCTTAGTTGTGGAGCTCGCATTTAATTTTTTATTTTAAATAAAAGTAATTTATGCAACATTTTCCTAAAGAAGATGACACACATAAAGACGAAGGTATCCGTATGTAGAGGGGGGGGGGGGGGGGTGAATTCGTGTTCCCTTTTTGTGGTTTAATTCATGCGGAAATGGGACTCCACAAATAACTAGTAGTGCGCGTGATATGCATGTCAGTGGCGTTCCTTAATATGATGTAGGCGTAAACCAAAAAGAGGACTCTGTGAAGCACGAAAGGACGAAGGACGAAGGACAGATGGATATACATAAATATAAATATGTGTTGATAGACACATGGTTTTTTTTTTCTCGTTCATCACAGTGATAGCAGGGCATCTTGCTGTTATGGAATGGCAACGTGGTTTCGTTTTCAAAGTTGCAACGGTCGGAGCAAGGAAAATGTAAGGCCCTACTCTCAGCGACGTTAACGACACTAGCAAGCGGTTTGGTTTTCCAAGCGAATCTATACTGGGTTTGTCGAGGAAAAGACATTCGCCAGTGAATGCTGTTTCTCTTAAATATGACATGATGCCTCTGGAGATGAAAACCGGCAACCGTAAATCATTTCACTGGTACAAAACGGCAACACACACCTCAGGTACGTGCGGATACTTCGTTGACAACCATGATCTATAGATCAAGGGCAACTATTTGATTCTGGAACGCCAAGATCCTCCTTGACAATGAAGAGAGCGTCTCAGAACTCTAGATTTTCATAACCAGAAGCAAGCAGGATATCCTCAAAGTAAGTGAAATTAGATGGGGGGAATACGGGGCCCTCCGAAATTGGCAACAACTTGATGGTCTTATCTGAGAAACCAATGAACACCACTTGCGAATTTGAGATAGGCCTCTTACTTACCAGTAAAATTAGAGACAGCCTTATTTTCAATTCAACTTATGGTGACATAAGTTTAAGAGCCAAACTACGAGGATGAGGGTGCCAAGAACGGTTTCTAAATCATACTGAGTGCAGCCAATAATTCAACGTCTAGTGGAAATATCGTGTTCAAGGTGGGAGATTTTAAAGTGATGGTAGGCGACAACAACATTATGCTCTAACATGTGACGGGACCACACGGTCTTTGGGACACAAAAAATGACAAATACGAAAAGGTTTGTTAACTACTGTACCGTCAACCATCTGATTAATGTTGGAGCGATAATGTATGATTACAAAGACTGCCACAAGATCACCTGGGTCTGGACAGATTGACAACATGCTTTGAACCAGATCGTTCACATTGCCATAAGCCGACTCTTCAGAAATTGCATCTAAGACTTCCGTAATATACGTGAATCTGACATCAGAATAGAGAAGGGCTTTCGTATTGGTTTTGTTATCAGCAACCCATCCAACTCTCTGAAGATACCGATATACGAGTATGTATAAATCCAACTGGGTGCGGAATCATCATATGAGCCAAAGGATATCACTTTCCTACAAAATGCTTTAGGTTAGGTTAGGTAAGAGTTGGCTGTTGGAAATACCAACCCACTTAGGCCTATTGGCCCATTGTGATGCCACGTGGATCTATGATCCTCTTACTAATGGAAATAGTTAGAATGGAAAGCGTAGGAGACTGTTAACGTCTATGTTTTCTAGGTCGCTTAGGTCGTTGTAGAAGAAAGCTTCTAGATGAAGCTTCATCTAGAAGCTTTCTTCTCTGGGAGAGAGCTGGACATGTACAGAGTAGGTGGAGGATTGTCTCCTCCTCTTCCTCGTCGATGCAGCTTCTACAGACATTAATTGTAAAAGCGCCAAGTCTTCTTGCATGCTGGCCTATGAGGCAGTGTCTAGTGATGATACCTATTATGCCGATGAGATGATTTCCAACAGTCCACCTAAAGTCTGTTCTTTTATTGACATCCAGCTTTAATGTTAGCTTGTAGCGATTGGTATACCTATTCTACCCCTTTCCGGTAGAATCGGTAGAGTGCTTCCAATTTTGGCGAGTTCGACGGCCCTACAATTCCCTGGAATGACTCTGTGGCTCAGCACCCAACTATGGTGAAGGTTGAACTGCTGTGCCCTATTCATGAGATATGATCGGTATTCAAGGGCGGTTTTAGAATTTAATGAGACCGAGTCCAAGGACTTGATAGCGGCCTGACTATCCGAAAAGATGCAGATATCACGTTTTTGTTCAGCCAGGACAGAGCTTCTTTAATGGCTAAAATTTCTGCCCGGAACACGCTACAGTCATTAGGAAGACGAGAAGAGAGGCTCGGATTTAGGTTGTCTTAGAAAATACCGTCACAAGCTCCGCTATCGGTTTTAGATCCATCTGTGTAGAGATGGCTTGACTTGTCCTCCATTGAAGCATCTTCCTCCCAGAATGATCTAGAGGGGAAGTTCACATGGAAGTTTTTGTAAAACCAAAGTTCAGGTATGGTTTAATCGATGTTCTCTGTGAGGATTCCTAAGGTGTTAAGAATGTTGGCGTGGCCAAATGTTTAGTCGCTTTAAGGCGAATAGCTGCAGTCGCAGCTACTTGCCTGCTGAAAATATCGAGGATTGTCAAATGAAACAGAATGTCTAATGTCTAGACCGCAAGGCTCCGCTTATGCATAGACATGCTATTCTTTGGATTCAGCTTAGTTTAATGCAGTTGACTGCAGAGAGTGCAAAGCCGTTTCCACCGAATTTCCTTTACAGTAGGCATGTTGAGCCATTGGCAGAAGTCTTGGATAAACTTTTACAAAATGCTTTAAATGTTTTGAAAATTATTTTAGGTCTAGGGCCGACACCATCATCGGTAGAAGGCGAAAGGCCAAATTACATGGCTGACAGCAGATACCTCGAGGAGGATTGACAAATGAATTGAATTCAAAACACGTAGTGCAGTGGCTTGAGCTGTAGAGCACCTCGAACCAAAAGTCCAGTAATGCCTGTAGGGAAAAGAAGTGCGGATTAGAGAACCAGCAAATACTAGTGGGAGCGACAGCAGGACTGTTTGTAGTATTACTAAGGAACTCGACGGTGGTCAAAACTAGAGAAAGCTCTAGATGGAAATCAAATGAAGAACAGCTTGCCAGATGGCGAGGATAGTTTGCAGCGCAGTAAACTAGCTAGGCAAAACGGATTTGGGCTCGAATTGGACTCAAACTCAGGTCCATAAGTGTATCGCCTCTCGTAGTATAACTGAAATAACGCCCGCAGGAAGGCAAGGCAGTTGAGAGGATCTGAGCGAAACTTTTCTAAGCCAAAGCATGGAAAACCGAAGCCTTCTCCGAAGATTGGAAAATAAGCTGCCCAAGAAGGCACACCTGACGGAATGTAGTAACTGGGCAGGAACTCGTATATGCGATCTTTTGGCTGCGACTAAATAAATAGATAGAAACATTTTGAATGGAGTAAAAGAATATCTTGAGTCAAACCTCTACATTGAACAGAAAGGCTCTGTGCATCAGCCACATAAACACCATCGATTTCGAAAATATCTTCTGCATCTCGAGTGTGCTGAATATAAGCTACACTACATCTGTGACGATTGCTATGAAATATTTTTAGATGATGACACCGCTGACCGCTATCTCTGTGAGCGTCCGGCCTACTCTCAACGACAATGTGGTGGGTGCTGGTATTGTAGGTCCTTTGTCATCAAATCGTTTACTCATCTTTCTACGGAAGTCTGGGAAATTCGATTAAAAGAAGCATTCAAGGAGTAAGTACTACGGGCTAATTCCTTGTCTGAATACTCTGTTCTGACAGAAAATAAATTTAATATGATTTCGGGCAATTTTCGACAAGAAATCAATTTTTCCTTCCATAAATTGATTCCGGCGCGCGTTGTGTAACATGTGTCGTCGTCTGGCTGAAACAACAGCTCTTTAACACAAATAGTATTTAATTGGGGATCCAAAGTACTCGAAACATGGATCTTCAGGGCTCCCTATTACCCGTAACTTTCTGGCCGGCTTCATTTTTGAAGAAATATGATGAAGAAAGCACAGAAACAGTGACTTTAAGTGGATGAAACGGTGCAGCGTCTTAATAATTGCTGGCAAATTTTCTTCACTCCAAAATTTACCTATGAAAAAGAGGATCACCAGCAATCTCGCTTTTGGATCATTCACCGAAAGTAAGACGCACATGATGATCAAGCGCTTTTAATTCTTGCACGAGGTCGCAAGCTTGTAAACCAAGATCTTTTCCCAAAATGTACCATAATGTCAATGGTCTGCGCACGATGGCGAATGAACTCTTTTGAGTCCTCCTTAATACTACGCACCACAGGAACAACAGCTTCTTCGAAATGGACGTAGCGCACAGTATGTTTCGCAAACTGAACCACTATTTTCGAAACAAAATTGCTAGCTTTGTTCTGGCGTGAGTCCACCAAACTGAGCACAAATCAAGTGTCAGCTGTCAAATTGGCTGTCGCTATAAAAATTCCAAAAACAAGCCTCTAGAAAACAGCACTTAATTTGCCATCGGTTCTTGGTGGTTTGCTTGGAAGGAATCTTTCCTACACCATTGCCCATTTTGACGTGTCTAGATGGTGAGTATTGTTTCTGTTTCATGTTGAGACGACAGTAATCACTGGGTGTACGAAGCATAAAACGTCCCAGAAAATCACCAATGCAAAGAAGGAACAATAAAGCCATACGTACTCGTAGAAACAGTTTTCAGTCCAAAGCGCCTTATTTCCTCACGACTGACAAGTCCATCCTCTGTTCCAGGTAGCATCCTCTGATTGGGTTGCATTTCGGAAGATAATGTATACCCTGTACACGTAAAAATAGATGTTTATATTCTGCATGGCGTCATGTAATTAAGTCATAACTGGGACACCACTGCCATCTCTAACCTTGCATAGTTGCTTGCACATCCTTTGCACTACGAGTATGTGGCTGCCTTATGCATGCAGAGCACATGATGTACGCATGAATGAATTCATATTTCCCACCTTGAGGCAGAATGTGTTTGCGCTTTCAACATCACGTTGCATAAACACCATTCCTTTTTTATCCTCCCTCCGTTTTTTTTTTTGTTTTTCTTCTGAAGGCGAATAATTATTTTTCATTATCCATTGGAGAATTCGTCTTAAAGCGCTGGGCGGTACAACACCAATCCCTCTTACAGCTACCTCAAGCAAAGTTATGACAACAGTCAAAGATAATGTCATCGAACACAATTAATCATCGCATTCCGGTGTCGAAAAAAGCGGCAAGCAGAAAGATACAAATATTCCTCTACCCGGGCGCCACATAAAGCGTATAGGCGTTGGAGAGTGAGAAAAGGGACGATTAACAGGACGTCATTATTTTAAAAAAAAAAATAAAATAAAGGACAAAAAGGCAAAAACCAAACAAACCAAGAAGAATGAGGAAGAGAAATAAATAAAAATAAAAAAGAATTTCCCTCTTGCTAACCACGTCGTTATTAATCTGTCAAAGTAAAGTGACAGCAACGCGATTTTCCCTTATTTTCGGTGAAAAGTTTGTGGGGAGAGGCAACAAAATAAACTCCGACAATTGGGTGGGGGACAATTTTAAGTCTCCCTCCTTCCTGTCTTCTGTCACAAGATCCGCTCCAGGCATGGGACACTTTTTGTTGAGCAAGCGACGTAAAACGAGACAAGGAATGCCTTAAAAGTTATGAAACAGCAGAAAAGTCCGACGCAAAATTTCTTCTTCCTGTCGATTCGAAAATTTTTGGGCTCGATGATGTTTATAAAGGGCGTCAACGGATGAGGGATGATGAGTTTATGGCTTTGGGGGAATGAAACGAGTCGCTCGAGAGAGTTCGACTTCATTGAGTGACGCGTTGATGAAAGTGATTTTATTGACTCTTAAATTGATGGATGCCTTGATGGGGAGTTGATAAGTTACACCAGTTGTTGGTGTGATGATGTGTTCAAATTTTGATATCTCGTCACCGGGTTGTGGCGTTGATAATTGCTCGAATATTGGTGGAAGGATAGGACGGTTGAGAAAGGAAATAGAGGGAATAGAATTGATTTTGTGGTTATTAAGGGTTTCGAATTGAATAGGTATGATTGGGTTGCAGATGATGACGACTGACTTGTATGTCAAATATTAAGTAAGAGGCTGTTAAGAATGGAGGGAAAAAGGTATAAAGTGTTGAGAACATGTTATTTTTTTACAATTAATTTTTCTAACCGATGAATCATATCATACTTTGCAGCCTCTCGCAAAAACCGATAATCTTTTGCCTTGTATGCTTCATGCTTGGATATTTGAGTTGCTGTTTTCTTTATTTTCCATCCAAGAAGTAAGAACTAATGCCGCACTAGCTGAAGTGATGTAAGTAGAGACTTATCTCCAGTCAGATTACTAGCACGCTGTTATAGAAACCGACTTTGTACAGGATCTACGCGCCCACTTGCATAAGTGAGGACCACCGCATGCTTAAAACCATTCAAACGGTCCTTCTTTCATCACAAGAAATTTACTGTCGCTGTCGATTGTTTGTGTTGTTGTGTGACCAGGATGTCTCGCAACAACTCGAAGCATAATAGATCTCAATTTACTTACTTACTTACTTAGGTGACTCTATGGTGTGGGGTGAACCTGGGCCTCAACCAACAAGGCTCCCTAGCCAGCTGCCTTCAGTGCCGCACTTTAAGTTGATTGAGGTCTCCTTTCACTTGCATTGCCATATCTGACGTTGGATCCGTAGACGCCTGACTAAACCGATGTCGCTGTACAGCTCGAACAGTTCATTTGCAGTTTCTTTCTCCCGAAATGGCCACCATAGAACAGGACAGTGTTGCCAAGAGTCTTCTATTAAGTCGGTTTGGTCTTACGAGAAGGGGCCATGTCGGCAAGAATAATTCTGGGTCTGATTTTTACGCAGATGTCGTTGCTGCTTGTAACTCAGGAGCTAATATAGACAAAGTCCTTAGCTACCTTGAAGCTGTAACTGGCAATGGTGCCGGCCAAACTGTCGATGGTGTGCGTCATTTTCACATGATGGCATGTACCTTGTTTTGCCCTCATTTGGCGTCGGATCTTTTAGCCTCTTCCGTCTCAATATTGACATGACGGCTCGCTGTGCTCATCCAACCACATCAATGTCATCAACGTACACAAGTACTCGTAAATAAGATCATGCGCTGTCGTCGCCTTGTCTGAAATCTTTCTTGACACTGAGGGTCTCGGTTAATTCATTACCGACCTTGATGGAGTAGCGAGAATTTTCAGTAGGCATCCTGCATAAGTTGACGAGTCTGGCAGAAATGTCAAAACTAGATATGGCATTGTTTAGCTCGTCCCTATGCACACACATATGTTCCTATGAATCCAACACACAGATGGTGAGTGCCGATCTGAAATTGTTGGGTCTTTTCCCAGATGTGCTGTAGTGAAAATATTTGATCGATGGTGGACTTGAAACCGCATTGGGTTTCAGACGGCCACATAATACGACATAAAAGATCTTCTAGGCGATGTTTGTGAGACTTATTCTTTTATACTTGGCGCAGTCCAAATTGTTGCCTATTTAGTCGATCGGACAAAAAGAAAGAGATTATATGCTTCAGGAGTGCTTTCCTCTGAAAATGTCTTACAGATCAGCTGGGGCATGTTCGTAACTAAGTCGTTCGCAGCTCATATAATTGGCAGTCCGTCTCCGCCAGAAGGTTTATTAGACTTTACCTTCGATATTGCTATCTTAACTTCGTCTAGGTAAGCTTGACATAATTTTCTGTCGTCATTGTTCTGGGTGAATGGTTCATTCTGCTTGACAGTGGTTTTGTGACCATCATCCCTGTTATATGGTCTGCAGAGGTTGTCTCTTTATCAACGGCTGTGACTCTACTACTAGTTGTCCATATTCATCCTTGCAGGCGTCCATTTTGGGTTCGTAGCCTTGGGATGTTCGTTTTATTCTCCGATGAAACTTTTGAATGTCATCCCCGCAGTAACATTTCTTCATTTTCTCGTGCTCTTTCTTTTCTTTCTGAGAAGCCTGTGCCATTAACTTTTTATCTATTCGTAGGACTCACGAGCTGCTCTCGCGCAGCTTTATATTCTTCTGGTTTGGCCGCATGTACGAGTACCTGTTTACATTTAGGATAAAATCAGCGATTTCCTCGAGGTGGGGCTTTGAATCCATTGCGTGTGGGGGATTTTGTTAGAGCTTAAAGGAAACGCAATTACCAAAGACTCCCACCGTCTCTTGCGATTTCGGATTTTTTACGACGAATTCAGGGTATGTCTTACTTGACTCCTGTGCCTGTGATATCCGCACTGGTACCGTGGTATAATGATCCAATGTTGGCTACTTGGAAAGTTTGGACACCCAGAATACTGGAATCGTATTTGACGTCGATCTCAATATGATCAATGTGGTTGACGGTTGATTGGTCAGCGGATAGCCAGATCCCATTATGGATATTGACATGCTGGCTACTAAAACATCGCGCCCCGTTACAAATTCTTAAAACCTTAATGGATTGTCAGACGTGGTGTTGTACAGACCGTGTTTTCATATGACCCGCACAAAGACAGCTTTTTTAATTTGGGGTCAAAGCTGGGGCACTGATCAAAAGTTCGGTCTAGAAGGTACGATTATATTATAGAATTGGTCTCTGATGGTGCCATCCCAATCCGGTTTAAGGGCATGACCGAAAATCGGACCTACATTTCCGAATTTGGGCTTGATGCGTATTGCTATGAGTCTCCCTCGAATAGCAAGTTGCATTCCTTCTTTATAACAGTCGTCGCAGCAGATGTCGTAGTTTTTCATCAGCTTTTTGCGGAGGAATTATTCCCACGCGCAACTCCAAACCTGGATAGTCAGGTCTTTAATAAAAACAACAAAGTTTCCGCCAAACACTCCGGTGCCAATAGTCTCGCTGAGGTTATGAGAGCCGTCATTGGCGTGTTCAGGTTTCTTCCGAAGCCATCACTACTTTAGGGTCCCTTTAGACCTGTGCTCCGACAACGTCGAAGTAGTTATGAGGGGTGTGTGCGCTGAGCAGTTCCAACTGACTAGAGCCGTGGATGCCGCAGTTGACTAGTATAAGGAATTTCTCCGCCGATGTCTTGATGTAGGAGAAGTCCTTAGTGCGAACATTCTTCCTCTCCTCTATCGACTGCAGCCGACAATGGCATACCGCAGGGGTTGAGTACCATACCATCAGTCAGAGGTACTAGGCTCCGAGGTTTCAACACATAAAGGACATATGGATACAAAGGAAACAGCTTATTCAGAAGTCAGTCAACGAAGCGGCTATTGGAGAACGTAAAGTTCCTGGAAACAATTAAAAATTCTTCACAAATATGTAGAAAGCTGTCCTCCCACTTCACTTATCCGCGGTGCTCGTATCGATTTACTACTAAATACGTTTCAAAATCTCGGGATCAATATGATTTCAAAAATCCCATCCCAATTCTCCAAAGAGCATGGGTATCCATGTCCAGGTGTAGATTCTGCTTATCTGCCATGAAAAACTAGACGCTACCGAATACACTTATAATCTAGTTCTCCTGAGATCGATTTTTTTACTGTTAATCTGGTGCTTCCATTTGCCAATCACATTCAACTGTTATTCTTTAGGTAACCCCACGTTTCGACAAACAAGCTAAGCGCTGAAAAATTGGCTTTGGTCGATACGATGACTAAGTCCGAATCGAATACTACTACGAATGGCATCAGTTAAGTGGAGCCTTACGATACTCCTCCAAAGCAATGATGACAGAGGACATGACAGAGAAAAAAAAAGGAAAAAATAAATTGTCTATTCAAAGAAATGTCACGACAAACTAGCTCGGTGAAAACTGTCCCTCGTGCAGCTCTGACGGAATCGGACACCAACGAAGTATCACTGAATTGCAATCCGAAGATATCTACAGTCTGCTAAAGATACGGCCATCCAGAGAGTTCGTATATCCCCATTCAGATACAAAGTCAATGTGATCAATGGGAATGGAATTCTTCCAAATTGCTAAACACACAGTGAATGTCAAATTAATTATTCGACGAGTACGCTTTAGAGTTGAAGTACGAGTAATGCCAGTAGAATTGGTGTAGGGTGGAGCCATTGAAGACGAAGCCAAACTGACTGGAAGAATAAAATCAGAGAATAGGATACGTACGGTGTACGTACTGATGACAATGTATAAAAAGGGGGAAAGCACAGGATGGTAGCTGAAAAACGGAGCCTTAAGGGCGAATTTCTATCGTTGAACGCGTTAAATAGGTTTGGTTTCTAATTACAAAGAAGATTAGATCAGTGAAATTCAGATAAAGATAAATGCACCAAGGTGATTCTGAGAAAGTTTCAGAAAAATGGTTGATGCTGCAGTTACGAAGTTAAATTTGGCCGAGATTGTGAAAACTCTCTACTTCAGTCGTATTCGTAGTATAAGAACAGCAGTCACATCAACAGACCGACGTTCTTGACGTATGAACAGATAGTATGCTTTGTTGGATTTTGTTTTGCGCGTTAGCCTTTTCAAACGTCGGTAAGTGCAGAAAGGCCAAGCCATTCCACCTATGTGAACTCAGTCATAAACAGTGGCAGTACTCACGTTTTTTAATAGTGTTTCTGGCACAAGCTTACCGGATCTCCACAGGGAGGACAGAATAGATAATGATATGAAATATACAAATATGCTATACTCCAAGGGGGCACTCAAAAAGTAAGCGATGGGCATGTCGTCTAAATAACAGCGATCTGTCAGACGCCTTTAAACGCCAAAGTGGGGAACCACAGGGCAGCATTTTATCACTGCTTCTTTTTTTCTGGTGAAAGGAAAAATCCAAGTCCAATGGGCGATTTTCCTGTCCCTAATCGGGATATCTTCTCGGTTCCTTTAACTGAGAGCGGCGTCTTAGTTCATAGTTCCGAGATGCCGATTTTTCTTTCGGAGACCTGATTGAAACATGATCCAAGTACTTCTTTTGACGATTTGCTATCGCTGGTAAATTATCCATTTAGGAGTTCTTGTCGCCGACAAACTTCTTCATTTGGTTTAAGTGTCTCTTCCATAAGTTGTCACCATCAGTGGTTACCAAATACATTTGCTTCCCTATTCTCTTTTTTACTATCGCTACCGACCAGACCTTACCTTTTCGAAAATCTTTTACCAGTGCTGACTCCCCTTCACAGAAATCTCTTCGATCTCGAATGTTTTTTACCTCTCCTTGGTTGTTGGTACTAGGTTTTAGAAGGTCCAATTTCATGCGCAAGTTTCGCCGCAACATCCTCGACGCTGGTGACTGGCCTGTTGTGGAATGCTTTGCCCATTGCTTTGGGGGTGACCCGGTGGCGATGTGATGTGCTTTATCCCATTTCTTCGAAGGAAATCCTGAAACCTGTTTCCCGTGGGCCATTGTCTGTCACCAAGGTTTTTAGCAACCCAAATCGTGCAAACGTTTCGTAGAATTTTTCGATTGTTGCTTTCGCTTCGATGCTATTCATTGGATAGATCTCCACCCATTTCGTTTTGGCGTCAACGATGATTAGAAATTGCCGATTGAGGAAATGCCCGACGAAATCAGCATGAATTCTTTCCCACTGTTCTGCTGGCCCAGGCCATGGATTGATCGTAGCCTTTGGGGGATTGGGATTAAGTGTTCCGCAAGCTAAACAACCCTTTACCATTTGTTCGATGCAACTATCCAGATTTGGCCACCATACATATGACCTAGCCAACGATTTTGTTTTTGACATACCCAGATGGGCATCGTGTAATTCCTTAAGTACTTCTGACTGTAGTAATTTTGGTACCACAACTCGAAAACCCCATATCACAACCCCGTCAACGACTTCAAGTTCATCTCTTCTCAGCCAGTAAGGTTTGAGGCTGCTATTGACATTTTTCGGCCAACCTTCGATTGTGTGTTTGAGGACATCCTTCAGAACTTCATCTTTTGTGTGAACTCTTGAACGACATTAACATTAATTATTTGCATATCTGTAATTACCTTTTTTATCTGTTCCTCTACTATATGCTCATTTGTATCAACTTCCTCTCTAAATGAAAACCTGGACAACATATCGGCCACCTTATTGTCTCTGCCTTTGATGTACTCGAACTTGTAGTTGAACGCTGCCAGGAACGTCGCCCATCTCTGCATTCTTTTAGATGTCATGAGAGGAATGCTGTGATTCTCACCAAATTTCGCTAGTAAGGGTTTGTGGTCGCTTCTGATTATAAACTTCCTTCCAAACAAGTAATCTGTACACAATAGTAGACCGCCAAAGCTTCTTTATCGAGCACGCTATAGTTCCGCTCAGGTTGTGACAAAATTCTTGATGCGAAAGAAATAGGACGTTCTTCTCCGGACGGTAATATGTGTGACAGCGCAGCAGCAATTCCATCATCCGATGCATCACATTCCAGCACCACATCCTAATCTAGATGGTAGTGCACCAACACTTTGTCGGAAGCTACGATGGTTTTGATTTGCTCAAATGCTGCATTGCACTTTTGTGTCCAATTGAACGCAACACCTGACTTTAACAACTTGTAGATAGGTGCCATGATACTCGTAGATGAAACGTTTGGGATGTATCTCCCGTAATAGTTCACGAGACCTGAAAACGCTTGCACCTGTTTGACGTTACTCGGTGGATCAGCTGATCGTCTTCGCCAACGCTAAGGAAATACTGATCCAGCTTCGCTTCAAATATTTCCCAGTCCACGAATTCTGGATTGAATTGAACACCTGGATGGTAGCTGACGACATCTGCCCGGTTTCTTATAAAAATATGGATCTTCACCAGCTGATAAGTATAGATTTTGAAAATAAACATTAAAGCCTCAGTTTCCCAGCTCTTCGCCCAACAATGATACAGAGAAGGTCGGGATGTGGGAAGCATAGTCTCGACTGAACCTCAAGTGATGGCATCGGACTTGATCTAGGTTATACAAATCGGGAAAGCAAAAGTTGTTTTTAGTATGCTTTCCAGGATCTGGAACATCAGTAATTGCACACGCAACATAGAGTCAGTACGTCGCTATGGGTCTGTATCTGCAGACTTTCGAAAATAGACGTCTACTCATCACCCTGAGAGGTTCCTGACCAAACCAAGGTCAAGGCGAAGAAATTGACAATGGATCGTTTAGCGGCAGGGCACGGATAGCCTTAGCCAAACATGACTAGATGACTAGGCTTTCGCACGCTGTTCAACGGCGATCATAGGTATCAGACCTCAGTCAGGCCATCCGGATTGTTCAATCTGAAGAGAGTGTGTGTGACTAAAGTCTCTATAGTGAAGTGGATGGACTAGCTGTTTGAAGCAGACTTTAGTCTACCAAAGTCACATACATACATTCTTTGTTTTACAATTCAAGATGTTAGTGTTGTAAGCGCCCCTAATTAACCGGCGCCCGTTCTTTTTATGTGAACCAATTGCCGCACTCATCCGAACTTACTCGTACCTGCAGTAACTTTACTCTTCCGCCATTTTCAAATAGGCATTAGTGCGCAATAGAAGGGAATCCACTGCTCCATGATGGACCCGTTTTTTCTGTGCGAATACCTCCTTTCATCTGAAAATTTCTTGCAGTGAGTTCTGTTTGGATGTGAGCACAGAAACGATGACGACGACGGCGATGGAACGTGACATGAATCCTTTTTTGGTGGCGTATCCCTTTTGCACGAGAATGTTTTACCGGTTTTACACCCTCTTCTCTGGGAATTTTTTTCTATGATATGTCCCTTCAAGTCATGTCTTTCTCGGTGGGTTCTAAGTCCACAATAGGATGCTATGTGTCCTGTCCCCTTGCCATACAAAGGGAGTTTAGTTCTATTTTTTTTCTTTAGTTTTCTTCCTCATGTATCCTACGTACTATACGTTGCCTTCATATCAAAATCTTGTTACAAAGTTGGTTAGTATTCATCTTCCATGTTGGTGTTCATTGAATACACACATCGATACCATAATCTCTTCCGTTTGGCATTATATATACAAGCCATCCGTCCGTCCGTCCGTCCATCCATTCGTCGTTATGGGGTGAGAAATTTACTTTTGCGTTTGAACGGTTTGAACAAAAGGTAAGAGTTCTGTGGTGTATGTGTGGCTGTGAGTGTTTGTGTTTTCCGCTTCAAGGGATGACGAACTATAAATGAGAGAAACGAAATCCCATTCATGACGATGCTCAATACCAATTAGTAGACGAAAAGAAAATTGAGACATTGATTGGTAACTTACACGCAGTACAAGAAATAAGATTGTAAATCGGCTTTTTTGTCCTGACCCGCTCACTTTCTCCCCCAAAAAGGGACGATGGCCCAGAAGGTTTCGTTCTAAGCTGTATGGACATATCTAAGGATGTGTTGTCAAAAATGGAAGAAATGCAGTAGAGAGGAAAAGAGCATTGTCCTGTTGAAATTAATTGGTAACACAGGGGCGATGAGTGGACAGAAGGGAAGGTGTTTTTTGACAAGTGACGTTGGATGTTGGCACTGCGGCTGGAGTTGCCCTTTGGCAAAAAGTCCGATAAAAGGGTTCTTAAATAAACGAGTAGATTGCTAAAAAGAGAGGCGAAAGGGCTTATCCAGAGAAAGGGAACGGGTTTTAGTTACGTGTTAGGGCACGTGGACGATCCGTTTTTGAAACGAATGCAATGCAATCGTAGTTACCAAACGATAGAAATGAAAAGGAAGTGCCTTCGTTTTTTAATGGTGCCTGTGGTTTCCATCTTCAGTAAGAGGTTACAGATAAATTGGAATGCTTTCCTTTCACTTCAGTGCATTGCGATAGAGCTGATCTATCTGGTATCAATGGTATCAATGCGTGGTATGCCATCAGACAGATACAAATTTACTAATGAGTAGTGCAGTAGACTTACACAAAGATGTCATCGGGTCTGGAATCATAGGCGAAGATCCGACTGCATTGCTTCCCAGCTTAGGTTCGAGTTGAAGCCAGTTCAAAGTACAGGAAAATTTGACCCATATAAAGACAATAACCTTAGCTTTGAGAGGATTGATTGAAAGCCCACATCTAGTGCAACAATCGTCGATTATATGTAGAACTGGCTGCCCTTAAGAGCAGTCATTCGCCAGGGCTGATTCAACATAGAGTACAGCTTAATCATCTGTAACTGCCTGAAGTTAAAGCCATTGAGAGCATTAAGCAGTGAGACGACCATTATGCATCATAGCAATGGAAACAGGACGCTACCTTGTGGACGATCCCTAAATCGGAGATCTCCAACTTTAGCTAAGAAAATCTCTGGATCCGACAGCAAAGCAAAGCAAGGAAAACGTCCATAACGCAAAAAGTCTTGCTAGAATGCAAATATGTCAACGGACAACGTCTAAGGAGGAGATCTGCGACTTCGGAAAGATCAAGTGAATTTTGAATTCAGTGCATATAAAGGGTATTCCAATAGGGACTTAACAAATTTGAATTTAATTTGTGAACGCACTCTTTCACTAATCATCAAACTGTCACTGGCAATTTTTTCAGTAAACTCAACATTTTCATCATGGTAAAGTACACGAACGAGCAACGTCTGCAAATTATAAAAATTTTCTACCGAAATTCGGAGTCAGTGACTGCAACTTTAAGAGCGTTAACTCCAATTTTCGGTCGTAATTCTCGCCCTAGTAGACAGGCAATAATAAGTTTAGTGCAAAAGTTTGAGACTACATATTTGTTGTGTGATGTTGCAGTGTCAGTGAGACAACGGGTTGGTCGAAGTGTCGAAAATATCGCTGGCGTTCAGGCGTCCGTAGCAAACGATCCAAATCAGTCAATTCCTCAAGAATTGGGCATCGCTCAGACGAGATTATGGCGTATTTTGCGTAACGATCTTGGTTTACACCCATACAAGATCAAGCTGACTCAGGAATTGAAGCCGATGGACCATTTGAAGCTACGTACGTTCGCCGATTGGGTTCTGGAGAAGATGCGCCAAGATGATGAATTTCATCTTCAGTGACGAAGCTCATTTTTGGCTCCATGGGTTCGTCAATAAGCAAAATATGCGTTATTGGTTGGGTGAAAATCCACATGTGCTTCATGAATCACCACTTCATCCACAAAAAATAACTGTTTGGTGCGATTTGCATGCCGGCGGCGTTATTGGGCCATATTTTTTCGTCGACGATAACGATCGTCACGTTACTGTGAATGTTCACCGTTATCGCGCCATGATCACCGATTATTTTTGGCCCGAATTGGAAGATATGGACTTGGACGACATGTGGTTTCAACAGGATGGTGCCACAAGCCACACAGTACACGCTACAATCGATTTATTGAAGAGTAAGTATGGTGAGCGCCTTATCTCAAGAAATGGGCCAGTCGATTGGCCACCTCGTTCGTGCGGTTTAACGCCGCTTGACTATTTTCTGTGGGCTACGTTAAGTCATTGGTTTATGCCAACACGCCGACGACGTTGGAAGAGCTCAGAGCCAACATTGAACGCGAAATAGCGGCCGTTTCCTCCGAAATGTGTGGCCGAGTCGTTGAAAATTGGGTCCAAAGGATCGACCGCTGCAAACGTGCCCGCGGTGGCCATATGAACGAAGTTTTGATTGTACTTCAAGCCGATAATAAAGTTTTTGAAATATCTCAAATGGTTAGCGTTTTATTTAAAAAAGAAGTTGTCAAGTCCTTGTGGGAAAACATTATACAAATCGCTCAGGGTAGGCTCTAGTTGAAGCATTTTTTAGTCTGGATATTGTCTTATCGGAATTACAAGCATGTCTAGCACATCAAGTTCAGATTCTATCATTGATATAGCTTTTGAAAGCAGCGGCCTACTCAGATATAATGACTGGCGCCTGAGTGATCATTAAACGCTTAGCGATCATAATGTTATGTATGGTATACTGTGTACCGCCGGTAGCTTCAGCTATTCGCATTAACCGGAAAACACTCGAATGGTCTAAATGGAATACCCTAGATGAAGATCTTCTAAGTTTTGTTGTTAGTGAGGTGGTAATTGAATCAGATCCGGAGCGGATTTTGTAACCCAGGTATTGCGGTATCAACGTCAAGGCTGGAAAAGGAAAACACAGACCTTCTGCCTATTGGTGGACCCCTAAAATCACGGTTCTAAGTATGCCCCTGAACAAGAAGAACTTGACAGCGTTTCCGATCTCTGATCCCGATGACCACGAAGTACCATGCAGATGCAATACATATCGAAAAGCAAGAACCCGATTTAAAAAAAAGGATGAAGTCTAGCAAGCGACTTTGTTTTAGAAGAACTTAATCAAGATGTCTGGGGTAAACCTTATCAAATTGCGGCTGAAAGACCGACACATGTAATCGCCAAGATGCCCGGTACTGTTGCGACACTATTTCCTCGCGAAGAAAGTGGGATGTCGGTAGGTCAAATTCATCAAGAGAGTATCCCGTACCTACGACTACATGAGAAGAATTGTTCGAATCATCAAAAGAAGTGCGCGATAAAAAAATTACCGGGACTTACGAAAGACGACCGGACTTTTCAACGCTTAATTTTCAAGTGAAAGTTTTGTTCGTGCTTGGAAGTGTCACAACTATTGCCATTGCCAAATAGAAAACGGAACCCTAACGATTCTTTGTCGTATCATCCTATTTATTGGCCTGACACGGTGGGGAAACTTCTTGAGTGCATCATTTATAATAGACTCTTGCCAGCAATTGAAACAGCAGCAATCGAAACATCAACACGGTTTTCGTAAGTCACAATCAAGAGTGGACACAATTAATGAGGTAATAACTATGTAGAGCTCAAGATGCTATACAGGGCCGGCACTGGAAAAGAGGCAAGAAGAAATATTGCGCCATCATAACCCTGGACCCCAAGAATGCGTTTAATTCGGTGAAATGATATCATCGGATAGAATCCTCCTCTATGACTCTGACGATGGAGTTAAAGCGTACGATGTGTCGGTCTGCCACAAGGCTCGATGTTAGGCCCCTTACTGTGGAACATTCTGTACGATTTCGCCTATACATTCTATGCGGAGTGTCAATTATCGGATTTGCCGGTGACATTTTAGTAGTGGTTATAGCAAAAATTCTAGAAGAAGTTCAACTCTACGAATGAAACAATTACAATTGAACGTCACTGGTTAACTAGCAATTGTTTGCACCCCGCCAATTATAAGAACTGAAGCAGTTCTTATAACGAATGGAAATTTCATATTTGAGGGACACCTCCAATACATGTCGGCCCATTCATGCAAGATTTCCATCTTCCAGCTTAAAAGACAAAGAGAAAAAAGCTACCACGTATTGTGTTACTCAACTCACTATCAACTTCGATGATAGGAGTTGATTATGACGAGGTGGTTTCTTCGCTAATTTCACTATGGCAGCACTCTTTTAACGAGGACCCCCATGACTCAATTTTCATGCTTTTAGCTAATTTTTTTGTGGCTCGAAATATGATAACCGCCTGTCTCTGGACTGCGAACCTTCAACCATCCAAATAGTACATCATAGTGAGATTTTGAAATTGAAAGATTCAGGTCCATGATAACATGAATAACCGCCAAGTACCTGCAGCCTGATGCGGGGGTCGACCGGACACTCACTGAGTGTCAGAGCGTTGTGTTGTCGTCACTCTTACAGTAATTATCGCAGAATATTATGTCATGACCCCAATAATCAGTACAGAGAGCTAGAAGGGTAGCCGCTCACCTCTTATAGATTTCGGAAAACATTCTTTTGTCCTGCCTCCTGGCATCCTGGATGGTCGAGGCACCTGCAGTTACACCCACATGAGACCCAACTCTCGATGGGAGTCGTAGCCGAGAACGCAGGCAGTAACGGGTACCGAGAAACTCTGCTCTAAGCCTTGTTCAGCATTAATTTCAGCGATCTCACCCACCTGGGACCCAAACGAGACTCCGTTCAGACAAGCTTTTTACTTCGTAATTATTGTACGAGTAGCTAGGGAGTGATGAGAGATCTTATAGAAACCTTGGACGCAGTTTCATTAGACGACTGCATTCCTGTTCAGGGTCAGATTCTGGCCGAAACCATTCCTTAGCACAGGAAAAGTCGACATTGTACTTTCGCAGCAAAGAGTCAACAAAACTCCTATCCATATTGCATCAAAGACTTTGAGAGTCCAGTTCATAGGAGGTGGATCATAATCAGTTACTAAACGGACGTCCAAAAACAGTGTCTGCTTTAAGTCATCAAACCAAAATTTCCGCATTTGCAATAGAATGTGTCTATACTCGTAAACTTATGAATAAAGTCACCTTCCTACGGTCTTTCCACATCCCTATCTCGTATTCATCGTAAATTCCTTCTAATAAAGTGAACTTGTTCGTGTGGAAGATATGAGTACACCCTGAGTATTCGTATGTTGCTCATGAAATAGTTTAAAAAGTTATCTTACCCACAACATTCTTTCGACATTGTTGGTCGTATACTGTTCAACAGATTTCTGTTCACATTTTTTGGGTATACTCGTACTTGTGGCAAACTCAATAAAAGGATTCGCGATTCTGCCACCCAATAAATGTGAAATTTTTATTGATCAATAAACGTGGTCTCGGTAAGGAAGTCACTTGAAAGTAATGGTGAACTTCTATCACCTCTGCTCACTGTTACAAGGTTTCTGTAGTCATTCGCGAAAGCAGACGATTTGGAAGGATGCTGTTACCTATAAGAGATACTCACACACGGATGTGTTGCTAAGTGAAGAGGAAAGAATAACAATAAATGATTTTAAGGACTTATACAAGCTTAATGTGTAGAATATGGTGTAAGAGATTTTCGAAATCGATAAAGGTGCTTGGGCAACAAGGTATTGAAAGAATTTTGTTTCGCGTTTTTAAACAGGGGATTCGATTAAACATGGCTTTCATGATGAGGTGGCTTATTATCATCAGAGGAGGCATTCAATTCTCACGAACTTTATGTACCGTCTGTCAGTCTAACTTTGGTTTTTTTCAGGTTCCAAGTCCTCTTTCCTAGTGGATGCGGAAGTTCTGCAGATCTTGTTGAACAATAGGAAATATCATAAAGTCCTGGCACATTGTTGGTTTCGAGTGTCATAATTACGGTAGCGATTCTGATAAATGAAAAATGAGGCCCAAATGAGGCCCAAATGAGGATAATTGCATACGAGTATCACTGGAAAGTATTTCATTTCGCTTCCCTCATTCAAATGAACCGAGAGCTATCTAGGATCTCACCGTTTGATATATAGAACTGCGACCTCTGTCGAATTTGTAGACTGTTCTGCTGAATTCTCCTTATTGCTAAGGTTGCTACTAATTGATTTATTGTAGCTGTTCTCTCAAAGAGAGCGAGCAAGAGAGCGTATTCTGAGATAATCTTTTAGTCTGTCAGTGCAGCTAATCATTGTTGGAAATTCTTCGAACATGTTGGTACGTAATTTTCATTATCTCCCATAACTTCCAACACAATATCATGCAATTTGTCCGCATTCTACACATCTGTTTATCATCGATATCACTCTTTCTTTTCACCCTAACTTTACCTTGGCCCGAGCTATGTAGGTTGTAGGAGCATTGTTATGCAGAATAGGCCTTCTCTTCTACGGGGCCTATGAAGCTCATATTTTCTCAGATGACTACAGTCTAAGAACTCCCTTCTAAGCTTTCCCCTGATGAAAAATCCACATCCAAATAGGTGCTGTTTCTGCTCCCCTGCAGATGTTACACTTTTACATCCCTCTAGGTCTGACCCACTGCTTTTCATGGATAGTGATGTCCGCTTTGAAGCGGCCTTGGGCTTCCGTTTGTTGTACCCTTAAAATGCTTGCAAACAGCGCGGGCGAAGGAAAATCAGGGAAGATGGAAAGAGAGGTACCGGTCAACGTTGGTTTTAAATGTATGGAGGTTATAATGACTAGGAAATAAAGAGCTAGGCAGGACATTCCATAAGCGAGTTGTACGGCTTAGGAACGAATCACGATATTTTAGAGTACGTCAGAAAGTGGGCTTGAGGGTATACTAATGAGCATTCATAGCGAGAAAGGTGTTACGGTTAAAAGTTTGAAGTTGCGGAATGCTACTGGCGATTTCTATGGAGCAGTGGTGGTAGAAATAGCTATAAAACAGAGTGAGTCACGAGAAATTACGTCGGTGTTTGAGGGTGTAAATTGACTGGTTTTGAATGCTATCTATCAGGTGCAGTGATGTCTTGGGCGCACTCAACTAGATGTGGGTATTATACTCCAATTTCTGGCGGATAAATGCCTTATATATTGAGGGCAAATCAGAGGGGCTGAAGTATTTTTTACATCGCTTGAGGAAACCTAGATATTTTGCAGCATTTTTGACGGCACCGAATATGTGGTCATTCCAACGTAAGTTGTCATTGGCGCATATACCGAAAATGGAAAGTTTCTCCAGTCGGTTTCGGCGATGCAAGTGCCAGTCATGGACAATGGTTGGGTGTTTGAATTTCGTTTTAACGATAGCAGACAGCACTGAGTTTTGGAACCATTAAATTCCACTCTGTTGATGGTTCTCCAATTTGTTGTCCTGTTAATACCAGATTTTAATGAGCCTAATATACACTGGCGGTCCCGTTCCACAGAGAGCATAAGCGTGAGTCCGCGAACGAATATGAGAAGCAGAGAGCACTGTCGTCAGCAAAGGAGATCGTTGATGAAAATTAAAAAGAGTGTCGGAGACAGAACGGAGCCCTCGGGCACACCATCATTTATTTTGTGAATATCAGACTTGAAATCATCCAACAAAACTTGAACTTAGCGTTCCGAAAGGTAATTTCTAATCCATTGAAGAAGTCAGCCATCGATCCCTAAAGCACACATTTTTGACAAAAGATCCGGATGCCAAACTCTGTCAAATGCCTTAGAAATATCAAGTGCAACCATGTTGCTTTCGCCAGATTGATGTACTCATTGGTTCCACTTTTCGGTGAGACATGCCATCAAATCACCAGTGGATCTGCTGCTAAGAAAACCGGTCATTTAGAAGTTTTCGTTTTCATGACCTTGGAAAGAAGGACGTAAGTGAAATTTTAGGGATGGTTTTAACATTCCTCATGTATAGTCGAAGGATGTTGATCATTTTTCGTTCTTTGGGGCGGTCAACCGGAAGGTAATCCGAGGCTGTATGTCGCTTCAAAATAAAAAGTGCTTACCATGGTGTGGAGGGTAAGTAAGTACCTACTACTGAGGTATAAGCCCTTACTTTGATTCGAAGGAAACTACTTTGTCACCATCTACACTTCCCTAACCTGAACATATTAGGTACCTAAGTTCCAAATAAATAAGATTGTCGTTGAGTCTACCTTTGGCGTCTTTGTTGACTACATCCTCCCCCGGATCGTCCACATTGTGCTTCCTTTGGATCATGCTCGCTTAGGTTGGCGTGCTCTATCACGGCCATACCACCAGTGGCTGAGTTTTTGTTTGCTAGAAACTGTGTAATGATCGGAAAACTTTCTGGAAAAGTTCAGAATAATTGGTCCTTCATTTGGCTTTGATAAATATGGTCAACTAGTCCCACACCATCTCTCTGTCATTGCAGAGTGAATTTGCGTATTCACCATTAAAGTGGTAAACATCAATTTCAAGACATTCATTGAATTTCACTTTGGTAAAAACAACTCTTTCTTTCAGAAGTAAAACGAAACCGCATTCCTTTCAAGGAGCTGACACATTGCCCCGGTAAAATTGACACGTACACTTCCCTTATTTGTTTTCCCATGGCATGATTGCCACTAATTTGATATTAATAAATCAGATACACTTCATTGTGCAAAGCATGAAATTGTCTTAACCCGAATTTCACGAAAACCTGGCCCGCACAATAGTAAACCGAACAACCCCATTATCATGTCGATAATAAATTTTAAATCCCATCACAAATATTTTTATTTATTTATTTTTTTCTACACAGCCAGAGACAGGAAGAAGGATACCGAGAAGGACGAAAATAAGGAAATAATTCACCACCAAAAGCAGATATGAATTATACAGGATCCCATCATGCCATTGGAGCTATGCCAAAAATACAGAAAAAAATAAATAGGGAACCACCCCATACCTTACTTCCTCATCCACAAAATTCGCTTTAAAGACGAATATCCTTCGTCTTCTTCCCAACGTCATGCCTAAAAGGTCAAGAAACTATAATTGTAGCACACGGAATGCACACAAAAGAGAGTTATGGTTGAGTCCCTCGAAATAAAAAAATAAAACGAAGTAGATAGGACCTCCAGCTTGGATTCTTTTAGCTTTGGGTTTCCCAAATTAAATGGAAATTTCGTTATCCTTTTGTTATATGTACGAATATCCTTGGGATGTGACTAAATATTGCATGATGTCAGTTAATGGCCTTCAATGCAGTTGAATTGCGAGTGCTCCTTGAGACGAAGTTGGCTTGTGGGGGGTGGGTTTTCTTTTATTTTATTGTACTCGTATGTTGTTGCAGATTAACTTGAAGATTCAGATAAAGTGGGATTGCTGAAGGAGTCATAGATAATGCAAACAAGAAATTCATGAATGTGAACGCAGACTAAGGCTGCCAAGGAAGGGACAGAACAAAGGACACGACTGAACATTAGCAAAGGAAGTGGTGCCTTAGATAATACAACAATTTGAGTAACCCGGAATAATCATATCATTTTCAGCGCTAAATATATATATATGTATGTATCATCATAAAGTAAATCAAGATCAGGGAAATGATAGCAATGAACTGAATTCATCAGACCCAGGAGTTCCAAACCGATCCAGGAGTTCCACATTTTCATCGATTTCAATGACGAACACTACAGAGCTATGTCTACTTTTGGAATCCATGCCAAGCGACTATGCAGGATGATGATAAAAAAAGCACGCTGCTCCCTTATAGTCGGTAATGACAGAACTTAGACCTTCAATGTCAGAAAAGGACTTAAGCAAGGCGATGCGTCGTTAAATGATAATTTCAAGTTAACTCCAGGGGCAGCATTCTTTAGAAGTCCGTTCAGTTACTCGCATATGCAGGCGATATTGATACAATGGGAAGGATACAGTGAGCTGTCAATACAGCGTCTACAAAGAGGGACACACAACACGATAGGCAACTACCTCGGCTCCGCTATCAACTTCAACGACGACACCGACGAGGAAATCATGAGAAGATCTACTCTTGCCGATTGCTGCTTCTCTTGGCTTAGAAGGTATTTGAATAGTAAAGCCCTCTCTCGAGCACCCAGAGAGATTATATTCAAGACACTGATCATCCCAGTGGATATAACCTTATTCCAAAAGACCGTTCTCGGTGAAAAGATTCATGTCTTCTTAAAAGCTCCCTTACACTGCGAGACACTTGCCAGTTGTCGTGCAAGTTATCGACGCTATATGTTTAGTCAAAAGAAATTGGCTATCCAGAATGATGCGCAAATTATTCTCTTCATCAAAGAAACGGATGCTTACATCTTTTAGCACTATATTAGTTGGATCAGTTAGCTACTTCTCTTCCTCATGTAGGGAACTATCTGATTTCAGTGAAAGCCCGTTTCTAATGCACCAATTGTCGAGTTGCAACGCATATGCAGCTACATGATCTACATATGGCTCAGAGAGACGAGATATAATCTCTGGTTTTTAACGTAAACACTTGACGGGTAGACCTATGTTGACGGGATGCCCATATATCCGTGGGAGCAAGGATACGCTTTGCCATCGCTTGCATGTGAATACCAAAGCAGAACTTGCGTTGGGTCGAAGCCGATCTAAAACCTCTTACTGCTCTTAGGGTCACATCACAGCACCCAGTACTTATTGCAACTCTACTTTGGGTCAAACCAACAGGAAGACCCTTCCGCGATTTTGGGTTTAACTCACAGCCACCTCTAACAAAACAGGCCCGAACCGAGATCCGCGGGCTCCTGGCTCCCATGGTACCGTGATTCAAGTCTTGGTAGGGACTACCGGTGGTCCAGCCGCCAACAAGACCTATAACCGACAACAACAACAATCGTAGCAACTTTCAGTAGCGTCATCTGAAGATGTTTACGATAAGACCAGTACTTTGCTCGGCCTCCCCCCCCCACCCCCCCCTTTATTAGACTTGATAATTGGGCAGGGGCCCAAGAGAGATGAGACAACGTGCACTCTTTTTGTCCTTTGCCCTCAATTGCACATAAGATCTGACACTATAGTAAGCACGTTGCATGACAGATTATAAACCGAAGCGGAATTTTCAAACATGAAGCTCAATTTGGCCTTGGAAAGAATGAAGTCAGACTACTTAGATGGGTTTGGAGCTCCTGGCGACTGAGAACATTTTTGCAATTTTCGAGATAAACATTTTCGGCCAGGGTAGTAAATCTGAGCCAGTACTAGGTTTGCAACGAAGATTCTCGGAGTCAGCTTCAGCTGTTTTCGTAATTACTCTGATATACGTCATCGGTACCAGGCGGCTTAAAGCCATTAAAGGACGCAACAGCGTGTTTCTTATACCTATCCGGTATCATTGTGATCCTTTTGCCTTGGACTGTATGAGTAGATCACAGTCTTCTTTCAAAATAGTCTTTAGTAATATTTTTCTGGTTTTAGCATTCTGGTGTTCTTGTGCCTCTACAATTTAGCTGCAGGGTATGAAACAGGCAATCTAAGAGTCACAAATATACCTAGTCCTGCCCATAGACTAATTATACCCAGATATTGGAAAACCAAAACCGCTTTTCTACTGATCGTCCCTATCTGTGTGAATCTGTCCATGAATACGTAAGAATTGTCAACAATGTCAAAATTCGAAAAGTTTTAGGAGTGACGCAACCCATTGTGGCGTGGTTCATAGAAATGTGGTTTACCGACTTTCTTAAAAAAAAAAAAACAGAAATAACATTGTTTTTATCCCACGTCAAAATCACTCAAAAATATCGCAAGGGAAACTTGTCAATTTACAAGCAACATGTTGCCTATAATAGGTAGACTAGTCGATCTGATTGACAAAAGTTTAGTACATGACATAGAGTACTTAAGCTCAGGTGCACGTTTTCTACTCTCCTTTTCCTTTGTAACACGTAGACTGCCAACTTCGAGCGGGTGTTTAGTTTTTGTTGAGTTAAAAAAAAAAAAACACACAAATAGAGAATAAATATATATATATGTATAAAGTAAAAAAAAATAAAAAAGTACGAATCTATATTGAGATATAAAAGAGGAAAAACACAAATTAAAGGTAAAATCATAACATTTTAGTTGGGTCTATCAAAGTTTTAACCGTGAGTCTTTTAACAGAGTACTGCGGATGGCATCTGGAAGAAAAGAAGAGTTACGTGTTGATCACCAGATACAGTAACCTAGCGGCTCGTGATAACGGCCATCAATCTTTGCCAAGCCATCCGCAGATTTTTTTTTGTATGTTTTAACAAACTACTGGGAGTTGTATGCTACCTGAAATAACAAAGAAAATCAAGAAAGAAAAAAACAAACTTCATACGAGTACAAGACATCAAAAATTTTGCAAAAGAACACCAATCTAAAAAACACAAAAAAACACAAAAAAACACATACCATATTAATCTTAAAGTTTACAAATAGAAAAAAAAAGATTAAAATAACAAAATTAAAAAAATATTTTTAATTAACGTAACATAAAGAAAGAAATTGTTCTATTGATTTTAATTACTTATAAATTACCCTGTTGTGAAGCCTAAGATTGGATTAAACTTATCAAATATTTTAACAAAGCAGAGGGATTTGTGCACAAACAACACTGCAGAAAGCATCATTAGAACCGTGAGTACCATTTCTATTTTTATCCACTCTTTGGCTTTTTGAGTCTAAAAATATAACTCTACATTATAACCAATTATACAGTTGCTTTCATATACATATATGTAATATATATTTTTCACACATAATAAGTACTACATCTAATATATAACCTACTTAACTTACAACTTAAATATGGATATCAATACAATACGAGTACAATACACAATACTTAAATGAAGTGTCCATAAACCGAAACTGTTATACCTTCTAAGCCATGTGAAATCACTTATACCCACATACATTTACGTTTGATACATACATACATACATAATGCTTTAAATACTAAGTTTTGTTGAGATGTGTTTCTGATCTGTGTTCGAGGGATTTTTCTAGGGGTTATCTTAGTAAGATTTGAGAACAAGATAACCATGGTTCACTGGTATCGACTAAGTGCTGTGGGGGGGGCATACTCCTGGTGTTAAGACATCAATGATACCGCCCTGACGTTTTAAGTTCATACCATTCTTTTGTAATTTTAACCTTCACAATTTCATCTATTGCAATAGCCCTACTATATATGTACATATGTGTGTACATATGTTTACTCCTCAGGTATGCGGGGAAAATTACCTTATATATTCTCATTTCTACTTTGTTTCAAACCTATATCCCTTTTGGCATGAATTTATTTTTTTTTGTAGTAAAGATAAGTAAGCAGCAAGTACCTCCCCATAGTCGAGTTGATGGCCGCGCAACCGCAAGCATGCCAACCGCTGCTTTCAGGTAAAAGAGTTTAACGCCTTACCAACTTAACTCACCCATAAATTGGGAATACCTCTACACCATATAAAAATGACGCGGTGAATTTCGATTTTGACATTTCTCATGTTTACAAATCTTATTTCGTGTAATTTGCAAAAAAAAATTATGTTGAACAATAATTTTCTTTATTATATTTTCTGGGACAACAAAAGAAGAAAAATCTACACATCTGAAGCAAGAAGAAATCACTTTCTACAGAATACTGCTGCCACGAACGGATTGCTTTGGATTGGATGTGGTAAAAGCAGTTGGAAAAGTTTGTTTAAATTTTCTTGTGAGTAAGTAAAAACATTTTAATTACAAAATAATTTATTTTATTTCTTTTTTACAATAAGAATAATAAATATAAATGCACCAGTCAAGAGTTTGAAGAAATGTGGATAAGTGATGCTAACTAATTACATGTAAGTAAAAAATATGCATTTTAGTTTAGCCATTAATTGAGCAAGGAGTAGCCGTTACAGTCAATGGCGATCGTTATCGGGCCATGTTGAACGAATTTTTGTTCACAAAAATTGAAGAGGAGGATATTGGCAACATTTGGTTTCAACAGGACGGCGCTACGTGCCACACAGCCGAAGCTACACTCGATGTTTTGCGCCCTGTTTTTGAAGATTGCATTATCAGCCGCAGAGCTGATGTCGTTTGGCCACCTCGGAGCTGCGATTTGACACCGTTGGACTATTATTTGTGGGGTGCCGTAAAAGATAAGTGTTACGCCGATAAGCCAGAGACAATTGACGCTTTAAATGACAATATTCGTGAAGCCATTGGTGAAATACAGCTGCACACAACTGATAATGTGCTTAAAAATTGGACCGATCGTGTAGGCTACTGCATGGCCAGCCGCGGCAGCCATTTGAATGAAATTATTTTTCATTATTAACCGGAAGGATAAAACTAATTATCTGTCAAATCAGACATGAGCTAAGTGTTACCATTCACGAAATAAGCACTAGTTGAAAAAAAAACGTTAGATGGCGAACCCTTTATATTAAATGCCTTTTTCTTTGCAGATTAAACATTTGCGGAACAAAGGTTGCGACAAAAGCGTTCCCAGGATGGAACCATCGTGCTCTGAGCAAATACATGGCCGGTACAAATGGATGTGGGTCCCGACATAAAATAAAAACGGATTAGTGTTATTGAATTAAAACAATATACATTTTTTTCACTAACATTTTTGCTCCTTCAGACAAATATTGATACTTGTTCCTTTCACCACGATGGTGTGGGCAAATTTTTCGCTTCACCATGAATGCTTTTATCAGGAGAGTATGTTCCGAAAAAATCTAAATAACAATTCATGAATATTATTGGATTATTAGATTAGATGGAAAATGCATACATGTAATTTAATTATTGTATTAACTTTTCTGTTTTTGACTGTTTTCATTTGTGAAAATATAAGTTTACATAAACCTTTTGCAACATTGAATTTAAAATATTCGTGATAGCAACAAACATAATAAACAAAATTTGTGCCTTTTAAATCCATTTGGTACAACAGAGAATTGGCCAATTATTTAAAAAAAAAAATATGGGTGTGACTGGACACATTTAGATTACAATAGAGAAAAGAAAAAGAGAAGCTGGTGTCGAGGGACTTGAATTTCGTGCTGAGATAGCACATGGATATTGTAAAAGACATACTTTCCAAATTCGTTGCTCAGTTTTTGCATCCAAAAATTTCTGAGAAGAAAAATATCAATATAAGCACAACGCTGTACCTTTTTCACGTTGTAATGCTAAAATTTGGCGGAATTGTCGTGAATGTCAACAAAAGCAGCGGCCTATCGAAAGCAGCGTACATAGTATGTACGAGTAGATGGACACAACGAATTGAGCATAAATCCTATACCGCTAGAAGGAAACTTTTCGTCAGCGAAGCAAATAAAAAAAAGAGAAGACTTTGCTGATGAATACAAAAACAAAGGATTTGGCTTCTAGGATTTTTTCAGAAGAGTCAAAATTTAACATTTATGGATCGAATAGGCCTTCGAAAGCATGAAGGCAACCAAATGAAGCGTTGATTTAAAAAACACAAGGAAAAAATTAAAGCACGGAGATGGTGGTTTATGATTTGGGGTTTACTTATCAGTATTATTTAATTAATTTCTTTACTTAACACATGTCAAACTAAAAGAACGGAAAGGAAATTGATTTTAAAAGATGCCATTAATTAACAATCCTTTTCATTGATGTCCAGAGTACAGAGTTTGTGCCTAAACATTCAAAATGCTTATACAATTGACTTTCAATACAAGTTTAAGTTTGATTTCAGAATTGTAATAGTTTCAACTCATTTATATCTTGAAATGAAACTTTCAAAATATGATCCCTAGGTCCTTATTTAATTTTATTCTGAAACTATGCCCTTTTTGTGCATTTGAAGTAAAGAAAAAGAGGTTTTTTCACATAAATATTCTATTACCTTCACTTTTTCACCACGTTGAATTAGATATTCACCAGAGAAAAATATTTTTGCTTTTATTTTTGCCTTTATTATACGAGGGTTGTCTGAAAAGTTTCCGACCGCAACGTAAAGATAGGGGCACTCGTCGATAAAAGCTAGTGAATGCTAGTTGTGCATTTTTTGACAGTTACTTACCGAGGTTTCAGTCATTTCAGTTTTTAGTTGACAGTCGTTTGAGTGATCTGTTATGAAATTCTTGTTTTTGAAAGGCACTACGTCTACGCAAATCAAAAATGATTTGGACTCTGTGGATGGGGACTCTACACCATCATTTACCACAGTGAAATTTTGGCCAGCTGAATTTAAAGGTGGCCGTAAGAGCTTGGGAGTTGATTAACGTTCGGGACGTCCAAAAACTGCAACCACTGACGATAACATTGCTTAAGTTCACCAAATGGTGTTCGACGACGGCCGAATTAAATTGAGAGAGATAGTAGAGGTTATGAAAATGTCCAAAGAACGTGCTTGTTACATATTAAATCAAGTTTTAGGCATGAGAAAGCTGTCCGTGCGTTGGGTGCCGCGTTTGCTTACGTTAGACCAAAAACGTGTTCGAATAAACATTTCAAACGCTTGACGCAGTTTAGGCGCAATACATCCGAGTTTTAGCTCCGATTAATTACTGTAGATAAAACTTGGATACACCATTATACGGCCGAAACAAAAATTCAGTCAAAACAGTGGACTGCAAAGGGCGAGTCGGCTCCAAAAAAAGCAAAACTAATTTTTCAGCTGGGAAAGTGGTGGCGACTGTTTTTTGGGATAGTAAAGTTATCTTCAAAAACGAAAAACCATTACAGGAGCATACTACGCATCATTACTTGCAAAGCTGAAGGCAGGAATTGCGGAAAAACGGCCACCTTTGCAGAAAAAGGAAATCCTATTTCATCAAGCCAACGCGCCGTCTCACACCTCAGCGGTTGCCATGGCGAAAATCCATGAATTACGGTTTGAACTGCTTGACCATCCGCTTTATTCACCAGATCTAGCCCCAAGCGACTTCTTTTTGTTCCCTCATCTAGAAGCTCGGAGGACAGAGATTTTCGTCAAATGAGGAGGCAATCACCTTCGTGAACAATTATTTTGCAGAGAAAAACGCCAAATACAAGTAAAAAAATTCGGTCGAAAACCTTTCAGACAACCCTCGTATATACCCAGTGAACATTGCGTGAAATTTGTTGTCATTTTAGCCATTCTGACAGGTTATAGAGATGGAGAATGTGTTGGTGATTCACTTACAGTGTGTCTGTGCGAAAGTTAAGGTTTTGCAAAAGTATTAGTAGAGTTTGATATTTAGATATATTTAGCCTATGGTCCAGCTATAAGTTCTTTTACACAATTTCATCGTTCAAAACTTCTTGCGGGAATAGAACCGTTAACTATTTTTGCAGAACACATGCACTGTTCAGTGAAGAATACTAGTCAGTTTGGTTTCACTTTGCAAACTATTAACATGGAGTCGGGCGTTAAAGGGATAGAGTCGCAGTAATAGCGTTGCATAAGTGCAGAAAGAGTGCTGGCCAAGTTTTCGAATTGCTAAAACCACTCGGAATATCGAGAATATTCGTTTATCGGGCTATTGCTCACTTCGGCGAATTGCCTGGGGTAGAGGACATGCCAAGAAATGATCGCCCCCGTGTATTCCGTACGAATGCGGTAGTAAAGGCAGTGCATGAACGAATTTGGAGAAATCCCCTTAGGTAGCAGAAGATCATATCCAGATCCATGTCTAGGCTGATTCGGGACAATCTGCATATTTGCTAACTCCTCATCTACAAAAAATTAGGTTGGAAAGATGCAAGCAATGGCCATGAAAACATTCTGTTTACGGATGAGAAAATTTTTACCGTGGAAGAAGTTTTCAACAAACAAAATGACAAAATCTATGCCACTTCATCTAAGGAAGCGAAAAAAGTTGTTCCATTGGTTCAACGTGGACATCATCCCGCTTCCGTAATCATTTTGTGGGGGTTCTCTCACTATGGTGTCACATCC
Source organism: Volucella bombylans (assembly GCA_949129095.1). NCBI lineage: Eukaryota > Metazoa > Arthropoda > Insecta > Diptera > Syrphidae > Volucella > Volucella bombylans. Next base: position 8,590,823 of record OX422141.1, read on the forward strand.
CTCCATTTCTGTGAAAAAGGCGTAAAAACTGGTGCAAGGGTTTACCAAGAAGATGTGCTAGAGGGTGTTGTGAAGAGTTTGACCAATACCCTTCTTAATGGATACAGATAGATCTTCCAACAGGACTTTGCTCTGCTCGAAAACCACGCAGGAGTGGCTCAGAGTCAATATTCCTGGTTTTCCAGATCTGAATCAACTGGATTATGGTTTGTGGTCAGAATTTGAGAACATGGCCTGCAAGACTCCCCACAGGTATTTGGAAAGCCCTAAAATAGCATTAATCAGAGCAGCGTCCACGATCTATGGGATCAGGCTGTGAAGGTTTTGTATGTCTTCCTATTGTGCTACCAAAAATGCAACAATTCCCTGACTTAGTGCTAGAATCACTGTTCGTATTTTAACATGGATTACATCTAGCAGCAATCTTTGTTAATGTCATCCTTCTCCTGACTGACTTCAGCTTATATCAGGCTTATGTTAGCGAACTTAGTCTTGGCAGTTTAAGCACCTAATCCCATTCCAAAAACGACCACTGGAGACTTTTTTTTATCAGAATGTAAACCTCTTACACCGGGCTTATCAACAATCATCAATCATCAAACACAAAGCACTCAAAGTCATTCATTGCAGCAATGTCACTCGAAGATACGACAGCTGCCCTCAATAAACCGTCTCGAATCCGATCTTGGTTTTTTAATAAACTGCTCGCAATATCCTTTTCTGCATTCATCTTATTAAAGACCATTAAATCCAGTCTCACATATGTATGAACGTGTACACCTATCTCGTAGCAGGAGCAATGCCAGCGGCATCAACCGAGCAGCTAACAATACGACAGTACTCGTACGACAGTATGTACTCAGATACATGGAGCAAATCCAATACAACGTGATTTATCCCAAACGAACAAGATAAATGGCATTAAATCTCGAGTACATCAACCGCGTAACGAGACCACAATTGCGTCCAATTTAATGTCAATGTGCTCCTCTCTTATATGGAGTATACGGGTACACCAACAGCCACCGTATGTGCTTTTCATAGATACGAGTACGACCACGACCACTACAACGAAGCTACAAAACGTGTGCACACTTTCACATATGCACTTACGGGGACATTTTTCAAACACTCCTTGCACAGAAGATTAACTGCGAATCTAAATCAAAGTTCTGCTGTTGTGATAACAGCGACAACAAGGACATTGAATGTGGAAAATGGAAAAGTTCTACCCACTCACTGTACTTGGGTATAACCAAAAGGATGACGAGATGAACTGGTTGAGTAAATAAATTCCTAAAGACCGCAATTTATTTAAAGGACTCACTCAAGGATTTCGCTTAAGTTTGAGACGGCACAGGACAAAACAAAAACAAACAAAAAAATGCAAAAGAAAAAAGTGCCAAAAATGACTATACTAAGTTGAGGTGAAGGAAACGAAAACTTTATCAAAGCAGAAGGACGCACCACTAGTCTATACTACGGGTATACGAGTATGTGCCTAAGGTGCGGAAGGAGTTTTTCAAACCAACGAAGAAGATATCCGAAAATCTGTGGAATAAATCTTAAGTCGGTTGGATGACTTCACAGTTCCAAGGCTTTTAGGAGAGACCTAGACAGATTTTAAGGCTCATCGATGGGGTGGTGTTGTTTCGGGGTTTCGTCTTGTTGACAATGATTACTTGACACTTGCTCTGCGCGGATTTATTGAATGCTCCACAGTTTGTATTATGTATCCCTATGTAGGGGGACGGCAAGTGTAAACATAAATCGTGTCTTTTCCAAGGACGAGATCGATATAAACTAGGAAACATTTTTCAGTTGCTGCATGCATCACAAAGGTGTCACCCATGTGTAACAAATCCACAACAACGTTTAACTCTTTTTTCGGTTTTCTGTTCTTCTTCGATAATGTGTTTGGTTTATTTTTTGCTGATGCAGCTGTCTTTTGAGATAGATGATGAAGACGAGAGCATATGTAACAGAGTTGCCAATATGCTTGCGATGCAAACGTATGCAATAGAACCTTGCCATATCGGTGGGTCAGTGTCCCTTATTCCTTCTACTCCAACTATGCATCATTCCGTGTAGTTCATGTCAATGTATTTGGGCTCCCACAGATCCTTCCTACTCATGTCAACAGGTCTGGTTCTGACGGATCCGACAGCATCTAAAAAAAGGGAACTGCGGAGCCTTCGATCGCAGATAGGAAAATCGACAAAATACCCCGTAGCTCCAGCTGTAACCCATTTTACCATCTTTCCGGCTTATCCCCGTCGGAAATACAAAGAATGAGTCACTCCAGCCGAAGATCTGCATCCAATACATAAGTCCATTGGATTTGCGTGAGGTAAATTCGCAGTCCATTGTTCGGCCGAAATGAAATGTTTTTAAGCAAAAGCCCAAGAGGATTGCTTGAACATGAATGGTGTTGAACTGAATTATCTATGTTCTAAGGATTTCAATGCTCCTTAGACGACTCTTTCGTTTTATTCCGTTGAATATTCTTGACTTCAGGAGCCATGATGAATATACGTTTGAAATCCAATGTTGATAAAGAAAAACCGAACACACCGGAATAAAATGTTTCAACAATTAAGTACCTGCTGTCAAATTGTCAGGGCGTTGTCACTTATGACAGCGACTTGAAGTTGGAAACAGTTCAATCGCTGTTTGCAGATTAAGTAGAGTGAAAACTTAGTTACAACACTGTATAAAGGCAAAGGCGACACGAGAAACTGTAACAATTACAATTTGCTGTAGATAATGAAGCACACAATGAAAAGATTCAATGTAAGCGAAAGCTTGACAGGCGACAGCGCAATACAATTTAGCTTGGTAAGGTTAGAATGGTTCTCGTTAGGTGCACTATAATCAGTAAGATCAGTCCATTGTGATACCACAGTGAGTGCATGGAATGGAGATGGCCTACTTACTCCTTCAACCAAAGAGTTTTTTTTGACAAATTTGTCAAGCTAGGTGACATCTAGTTCTGAAAAGTAGGAATTGTCTAGGGAGTTCACTCTGGCGAGTGCCAAGAGGCAAATTACTCTTCTTTTTCGTCTCTGCAACTCTTACAGTAACCGCTAGGAGGAATATCCAATAGAAGTGCGTGTCTTCCAATGAAATAGAGTCGCATGATTATGCTTGTGAACTTGGAGATATCTCTTCTCATGAGGTAGATCCGCCTAGTCGATCGTTTACGATGTTTACGATGCGTCATATTAGTCTAAATGTGTAACAGTTGTCTCGATGAGTTTACCTATGACCAGCCTTAGAGAGCGTCCGAAAACTGTCATTGGTTTGACGTTGGACTGTGTTGGCTTGACGTCGGTAAGCTGCCTACTATTTATTCCTAGAAGTCCGCTTCTGGGATTCTCATTATCGTCGCAGTTCCCTGGAACAACCGAGTGTCTCGAAACCCAACAATGTGTGAAATCCTGATACTTAACCATCTCGTTGAGAGGTCCGCGGTAGTCTCTAATCACTCTCGAGTTTATGCAGTTCGAAAGTAGGGATCTTATTTAAGGAGAGTCAAGCAGCGGCCTGATAAATAGCTGACACTTCGGCTTGGAGGATGGTACAGCATGTGGGTAGACTGAAGGATTTGTGAATTTAAAGATCTTTGTAGGAATGAAGTTGTGGAGCTGTCCTAAAGCCCTTGGAAGAGATAAAAATAGGCTTAATGAGAAAGACTTTGCGTCGTCTTCATGCGTTCCTCTCTGGAAATAGATGATTGAAGCCAACTTTGTCAATTTCAGTAATTTAATTAGAGGAGATCATAGTGCCTCGTCGGTGAACTGGACTGGCATGGCTATATTTTACAAATGGGGACAAATTTAGAGAGACGCGGTTTAAGATATACGTATGAGTCAATTATATAGCCGGCCCGTTGCGTTTTTGCTAACATACTACTCTTACCAGATATGGCCTTGAACAATTGAGGAGAATAATTGGCATGACTACTTGGCTTAGGAATGAATCACGATATTTCAGAGTACGTCCGAAAGTGGGCTTGAGGGTATACGTTTTAGATATTTTCATCTATATCTATAGCTCGGCCGGAAGACACGGCATAGACTCATCAGTTTTCTGGCCGCTGATGCTGACTGTGTCCTCAGACTCCTCAACAGATGAATGTCCCTCTCTCTGTGGTCAAAAAAGTGGCAAAATGGAGACTCGGTGTGTCGAAAGATTAGGCTTGGGTTTATACCGATCTGTTGCCTCATCAATTTAGATCAAAAAGATGTTGTCTGCTGAAATAGAGATCGTGATGGATGACCCTTTAATAGATAAACGGCAGCACTCACTTAACCGAAGCAGATTACTGTCACTTGAATATGCCTATTCTTGCAGAAGACCTCAGAATAAGCAAAGAAGAGACTTGGGTGGATGTGTTCACGGTTAACGACCTTACGGAACGAAAATTGGACAACGAAGATAGACGATGACCAAAGAATGTTTCTATGAGCTTCTACTACACCACACCATACCTGGAAAGCGACTTAGGCTAGTTGACTTTGCACCAAAGCTGAGTTTCACTGCGTGTGCTGGTACACTATTCTCTCACTTAAATATTCCCAAAAGAACCATCAGCTGACCAATCATAAAATATCGACGCAAGGTACTCTTCCAATATTATACCTATAGTACGAGTATGTCGAGCATTCCGAACAGGCCAATGTAGACTCGAACTTACAGCAAAGGCACGTCTGTAGACAGCTTAGAAGCCACAACAACGCAGAGATACTGTGAAGCGATTAAATGTTGAACGGCTGCAGTTGGAGAAAACTGTCAGAACCTTGCGTATTGTTCAATTTCTTGCCAATGCCTTCAGAACATAAATAAAGTGAGCTGAAGATCAGTGGGATATATGCCAACTGATGTTGGGTTTAGATGTCGCAGGATATCCCTGAATTGATGAAAAGTGTCGACAAGAACATGTCGCAGAAGAACTCCGGTTTTACCGGAGAAAAATGACAGGGATTGACCAGCAAGTGATATAGGAAATGGAGAGCTCCTCCAGTGACGACATTCGCATGTTTTGCCAAAATGTAAAGAATTGTGTCAATCCAACAAAAGCCGAACAGAAACATGTAGAGGTGAACGAACGCATTTAGTAGCACAGACACAGTTGATGCTGAGGATATGGGAAAACCACGACCCAAACTTCTGCATCAACAAAACGAACTATACAACAGATCGATGCACACCACTGCTTGATCAATTTCAAGGCCGCAGAACCTACTCGTATAGTCTTAATTTGACGGCCATATCAAAGTTGTCAGAACGTGCAGGACGACAATGGAGATGCTGCTTCAAGAAGGGTGGAAGCATTTTACCCATAACTTTGCTGTCAAAAAGGGGCTTAGACATTGTGATGATTGTCATGTGACTGCTTAAACATCATGCAAGCCAATACAAGGGGCATGATTATTCAAAAATCTCTGTAGCTACTTGCATATGCTGATGAAATTGAAACAGAAGCGACACACAGTGGTTTTAATTGTGAATGACAGCCAAGAATATGCTGTCACAAAAAAGGACTGCGTCATGCACGAATCGAACGGGACGTCATAAAAGACAGCTACGACTTCAAGGTAGTTAAAAATCTTGTCTACCCAGACTCTGCTATTAACTCTGATGCCTCACTGAAATCAAGCGTAGACTTACCCTTGCCAATCGTTGTTTTTTGAAACACTACGAGTAAGACGGATATATACCGCATCCTAGTCATCCTAATTCTGGTCCATCACGCTTTTGCATGCAGGTTGCCGAAGGCGAATAAAGATATCCCGGTGCGTTTTTCTTCCTGTTTTTTTCAGAAATGTGTGCATCAGTCCCCTTAAATGGCTATGTAGGGATCGAATTGGTATTACCGATCCGGGGAAAAGGATCTTAGATTTCTACCAGGAAGGAGAACGTAGCAGAAAAAGACTGCGCCTTAGGTGTCTTCCATAAGTGAAAGGAGGCCTAAACCATTTTGGAGTACCCAACTGGAGGCAGTTCGTCAAGCAGTTCGTGAAGCTATTGCTTATCTTTCCACAATAGACTGAGAAACTACGTTAAACGATACACCTAAGGAAGGGAGTCTATTACCAATTGCTTTTCGACTGTAACATCCCTGAGAGCTGGCAACCCTGCTTATCCGCCTCTATGCACTAACTTTCTTCAAACTATTGACAGCCGAAAAAAAATCAAAAAAACCCAAAAAAAGTGTCCTTATTCGAAAGAAGACATATGATATCCTTCAAAGGATATACGAAGGCAGCTATGGGTAATGTTTGCGTCACCAAGTTTGTTATGCCAGTACAATGGGATTTTTAGGGATAAATTCTCCCCAAAATGATGAGATGATTTTCGATTCATCACTTTATTTTCCTTATTATTCATATGTGGCTTCTCTCTGTCTACCAAAGGATGCTCCAATTAACAAACAAATCAACTCACTTTTTGGCCATGGTGAATACAAGTCTTGAGAAGCTAGTGTGTGCTCATGACAGGAGCTCTTTTTTGCTTTGTTTTGACACTGCTAAGGACTTGATTGAGTTGTAAGTTGTAAGTTTGAATTTGATTTCAATTTTCATTATGAAATGAGGAAAACGGATTTTGTTCTATTTCTTGGTAATAGCTATTCTTTCCTCACTGTGAAGATCACAGTTAAGGTGCTGCTAATGTCATTAACATAAAAGTCGTCGTTTTCGAAAGTGTGTCGAGTGGAACGCTATTACTTTGGAAACGAATAAAATAGGTAAGGAGGCTTTCAGAGAAATGTAGGTTGTTCGGATGATTTTCATTCAATCATGCGGGCAGTTAAGGATAATTGCTGGTAGAGTGTTTGTGTTTTTGTTGTTGAATGAAGTGTTGGTTGAAATTTTAAGTGACATTGGGTTGCTTTTCGATTCACTGGCAACTGGAAAGGAAAGTTGAAAAAGCTGTCAGGATGAAAAGGAATTTGAATTGCAAAATACCATATAGAGATCGGAATTATATATGAATCTTTGGGCACAACTTTTGTAGTTGTTTGTTGCACTACATATTTGCAAGGAGGAACTCAAACTCAAATACTTTACACGTGGCGTACCCATTTTCCAACATCAACAATAGGACCCAGGTCGACAGCTCATACTCACAGATATCAATTTAAATCTCTCAGCTCTAGTTAGAGTCCCGAAACAGAATTGGAAAACACTTCCTCGAGAGATGTGGTGGATGCTGGCCACTACATTCATGGCGCAAGAAGTGCAAGAAGGTTTGTTATACCCCTAAGCCCCCTATACTGGGAAAATTCCTCTAAAAATGGTACTCGCTCCATGTGTTCTTCAATGTCTTTGGTTAAATTTGTCAAGAAATATCTAAGTAAACTCATGGAGTTGCACTTTTCTGGCTGGTCGCGTGCCTCTATTCATTTTTTTTTTGAAAGAGTTTACCAGGGAGAGGTAGCTGAATTAGCTAGTTAACAGCTTTGCGCCATAGCAGCACATACATAGACCTTAACAGCGTTTTGCGACTGACTTTCTTCCTCTGGAAATTGTTAATAGAATTAAAGATTACCACATCAAAGGTTTCGTAGACATCTGTTTAGGGCACAACATGCCTATCAAAAAAGATACTGAATCGATTGGCCCTATACAAACTAAAGGCCACTTATTGACAAACAGAAAAGTCAAAGCCATCTATGACCGGTTCTCTCCTTCACTGAAAAGGGCATATGTTCCAGATGGAATCCCTGGGGCACACTATATAAGATTTGCCGTAATGCTAAAAAGACTGCTGACATTGAAGGCATACGTGTGGATAATACGATTTTATCCACATGGAAAGATTGCCTTACTGCATTGCTTGGTCAGTTCTTCCCGAGAGCGGAGCGCTTTGAGGACTCTTCATATGAAGAGCCTCCGGTCCCTCCGGAGTTAAGGACTGAAGAAGTCGAGTATGGTGTTTCACTTCTTCTTCTGGTGGAATGACCGTAGAGATGGTGAGAGCCATCTGGAAGGCCGTCCCAGAATACCTGCTTGGTCTTTACAGCAAATGTATTGCTTGCAGCTACTTCCCCAAGGATTGGAAGGTGGCAAGGGTGGTTGTGCTCCTGAAGCCCACCGATAAGAATAGGTCTTACCCTAAATCTTATCGGGGCATCAGCCTGCTTCCGGTACTAGGAAAAGTACTGGAAAGGGTTATGGTGGAAAGGGTTTCGGAGAGCATGGCGGAACCAATGTCCCCCTTCCAATTCGGCTTAACAAGAGGCAAGTATGTCGACGATGCATGGTCTTTCCTAAAAGACAGAGTCCTCAGAAGCAGGGCCAGAGTGGTTATAGGCATCTTTATTGATTTTAAAGGTGCCTTCGATAACCTGAACTGGCAGAAAATAGTAACCAGGTTGCAGGAATTGTGCTGTCGGGAAATTGGGCTTTGGGGAAGCTACTTTTCCGGCAGAAAAGCGAGTGTGGTAAATATGCACGACAGCGTCTCAATTAATGTTGAGAGAGGTTGCCCCCACGGGTCCATCTGTGGTCCTTTTATTTGGAACCTGATGATGGATCCACTCTTGCGGCGACTAAACGAGCTCTGTGGGTGCTGCGCCTACGCAGATGACCTGCTCCTCATCCTTGAAGGCATTAGGAGAAAGAGCTCTAGCAGTCGTTGCTGAATGGTGGGGAGAGAGTGTGGGGGTAAGTGTGTCGCAGGATAAGACCGTTTCGACGAAGCTCAAGGGAAAATTGAATGTAAGACGTCGGGCTCTTGCGAACTTCATGAATGAACTTCATGCCTGACCTGGTTCGAACCAGACTACGCATGCTGAGTGCTGTAGCCCAGGTAAGGCGCATTTTGCGATCTGACTGGGGACTCAACAGGCGTTCTGTTCGTATCATATACGATGGCCTTCTTGTTGCCTGTGCAACATATGGAGCATCGATATGGTACGACAGGGTTATGACTGTTGCAGGTGTTGACAATGCAGGTGTTGCTTGGAGTGCCACTTCTTGATGTGGAAGTGATGCGTCGTACTATTGCTTTCAAGATCAGAAAAGGTCTCCCTCTAAATGAGCGCGATTGGGTTTCTTCGGAAGAAGTGGGTCGCCTATCCCTGGAGCAGCTACACGCATGTGTTCTATTTAGATAGCAATCTAGATGGGATGCTAGCGAAAATGGCAGGGTTTCTTACGGCTTCTTAAGGGATGTGCTAACCATGCGAATCTTTCCTGAACGGAATTCTAACCTCAGCCTGGGCTTTTTGTTGACCGGGCAGGGCTCTCTTAATGCATTCTTGCTAAAGAGGTTGCGAGCTACTCATGTGGAGCTACTTATGAGGACTGGCTACATGTCCTATGTGAGTGTCCCAATGACGCTTGCAGGCTATGGGCATCACCTTTAATGGTGAGTACGTACGACGCGCAGTAGGCAGCTAGCGGGAAGGTTGTAGAAATTTTTTGTTGCAAGGCCGCCAGTCCTGGGCAGTGAGGTGCCCAACTGGAAGTAACCTCAAGGTTGCGAAGCTTGAGGTCAGGAGCCCCCGGAACTATGGTTGCGGCCTGACCTAGGAGTCGGTCCCCTTGTGGGAGTATCGTGATGGCTGTAGGTTTATACCCAAAATCGCGGGGAGAGTAGACCGAATGGAGCCTGGACATCTCATGTCTTAGCATATGTTATAGTTTTCTACGACCTGTGCTAGACCATCGGATTGCTATGGAACCAACTGGTCTATTCGATGTGGAGTTGCATTGCAACCGGGTGCCATGACCCACAGAATGGCGGAGGTATTAGATAGGCCTCGACCCTTCACCAAATGGGAAGTTCGTGCCTTACACACGACTTCGAATCTGGCACTGGTGGCAGTACTTGTACTACCCGAAGGGCGCTTATTAAAGCATTGTTTTGATATCTTGTGCTTAAGCTCTCACGGCAGGTGCCTACGTAAAACACAAGAGACATCTGTTCCAGATTTAGCCTTCAACCGAGCATCATAAACTGGCAGTACGCTCAGACTGTCAGGCCGAATCTTATGTATGTCATAACTGATCGCAGATGTAGTAGAAGGTTTGGCCTGAATCTCAGGTGCCTGATGGGATAAAATCTTCGACGCTATTTTTACTCAATATTATCGGCGGAAACAAAGGTTACGAGCATCCATTGATGATGGGTCTGGGATGCAGGTCAGATGTCTCTTGTTTTTTAACGTAAGTACCTGCCGTGTGGGCTTAAACCTACGGGATGCCCATACATCCATGGGAGCAAGGATACGCCTTGCCATCGCTCACCGTCAATCCATTGATACCAATTCGGAACTGTGTTGCCGGCACAAGTTCCACCCTTGGTATGAGTCGAGGCCGACCTAAAACCTCTTACTGTTCTTAGGGTCACAGCACCCAGCACTTATTGCAACTCCACATTGAGTCAACCAAAGGAAAACCAAGGAAAACCTAAAGGAAAACCAAGGAAAACCATAGGAAGACTCTTACCCGCGATTTTGGGTTTAAACCACAGCCACCATGACGCTCCCACAAGGGGGCCTACCTCTAACAAGTCAGGCCCGGACCGAGATCCGGGGGGCTCCTGACTCCCATGGTACCGTGATTTAAGTCCTGGTAGGGACTACCGGTGGTCCAGCCGCCAACAAGACCTATGACCGGCAGCTTGTGACTGATCAAATCGTAGCAACCTTCGGTAGCGTCATCTGAAGATGTTTACGATAAGACCAGTACTTTGCTCTGCCCCCGTTCATTATTAGACAACGTCATTAAAGGGCGAAGCCTTGATAATTGGGCGGGGGCCCGGGGATGCAGGTCAGGTCAGCATACTGAGACTGGAACGCCGTTTTCCATGGTCAACTAATCTCTTACTCCTTCATACAGGGGTTCGCAGAGTTGTCAAAGCCTCTTGCAACGAATCAAAAATCTGTAATCCCACCCCTAGGCATGAGCCTATCTTTCAGCCTTTACAGTAATTGCAGCGTATTTCAGGCCGAAATCTCGGTTATTCATCAGGCCGTTACCATATTGCTACGAAATGGAGTACAAAACCTCCGATGGGCGTATGTAACCTTTGGCTATAGTACACAGTCAACTGTCGGTTTCTGGAATGTTAGGACCCTCGTCGACACGCTGTTGAAATTGCTTTAAAATTGCTACTAACTGAAGAGTGAGTTGACGAGATATAAGATAGTCATCGTGGGATTGAGTGCAAAACTGGGAAACACTGAGGATCTATTCCGGTAGACCAGCTAAAAGCTCTCTTAGGTCGGAGAAGGGCTGACGCTAACTTCAGCAGCACTTCACCAATAGGCGGTGTACAACCAAATGCCTAATGAAGATATCATTATGGCCGTGGGCGATTTCAAATTCCAAGTTAGGAAACGACAACAATATATTTAAGAACCTGATGTGAGATCCTGGTCCTAGAGATGCGAAGGTAGCAATGGTGGACTTGAGGAATATCAATTGGTTAGTTATTGAAGGTAGACCACAGGACCAGCTAGGTCGCAGCTGATAGGCAGTGAACATGCATTCAGATCGATCGAAATCGGTCAAGAACTTGATCACCATCATGAGATAGCTTTTATACGCAGTTGTACCACATCTGTCAATTGCAGCCACTCAAACTTGCTCATGCTACTAGTTTTAATACTGACAGCTCTCATCTTACTATCCTCAAGCGCCAACATTCCCGAAACTGTCTTTCTTAAACGCAGAAACAATCATCAGCACAATGTAGGAAATCGTGGATAGTCAATGTAATGCTATGTTTCTGCAAGTTGGACGCATACTTATACCGGAATTGTCGGCAGGTACCTTTAGACGTATCGATGAGCTTACAACAATCAAGGCTGGGAATTGGCATTACCTTATCAGAAGAGAAAACCGAACTAGAAGATCAATATCGCACACAAAGGAAGAGGGTGCCGCATAGTGTAAGACAAACTAAAGCCGGTGCGATAGTAGGACTATTTGTTACATCAGCCAGGATCTTCCTGGTGGTATCCAGTGATGGATTTGGAATCTTCTGATTTTGAATAAAAATCGGTTCCTCAGATGGAGAGAATGCTGCGTTACAGTACTTGATAACTTAAAAGGAGTTGGAATGATGTCGAATTCTACTAAAAAGTGTCGGACTACCCCCGTATCTCCTAGTAAAATCGAAAAACATCAAGCCCCTCAATGAGCAATGCATCGATTAAAGTTGTTCTGCTGATTATCGATTTTGAGAAGGCCTTTGAGGGCTTGAATTAAGTTGCTATCTGGTAAGCCTCGTGCAGGGAAGAAAGTGTCACATCATACATATTGGTAAGGTGTCGAAGGATTTTGAAGCTTTAAGTGAAGTACACCACAGATTTCTACTGTAATCGCCGTTTGTCTTGGTAGTCAACTTAACTACGCTGAAGAAGTCTACCTATAATTCTTTCACATATCCAGTCGGCACTACGTCCCTTATACTAGATATCGCAGGGAAAATCTTAGAGAAGATGCTCCGAACGTGGATACGCATGGCGGTAAAAGTATTACCCAGATGCGACTATTGCCCTGGAGTGGATGATACCGCCGAGAATGCGTAAATCGGTTGCGCAAGGTAGCACCTACAGTAAAAGCTATTAAGTGACCCACTGCGCCTGTCACTTACGTCCGAAAACATCGTTCGCCCATGGATGACTCTGATCAGCTTTTCTGCTCCAATATAGAATGAGTCCTGCTACACACCACAAACACAAGCTAGCCTCACACCTTCGTAACTAGATGTCAATGAATCATTTTGAGGATTTTCTGGCCCAATTGTATGTCCTACGAAGAACCATATAGAGGAACGGGCTAGGAACCTATATCCACTACTATACAAAGGAATAATTCTCAGGGGATTAAACAGATCTTACGACGCAAAAGACAACTTAATTGCGAAATTTGCCATGCAGTGGAAGACCCTCAACCAGGCATAACCCACTGTGCAAATGTGCATGATAGCTGAAAAGGAAGTGAGTTGGAGAGAGCTTAATCAAGTTGCAGTACTCTGAATACTATAGCGCGTCGTTTAATTATAGTGGTCCAAACGAAGACGCAATGCCTATCAGTAAAATCTTATCCATGACATGATGACAACGACCACATGACATCTTATGCAGAAGTGGTTATTTAGAACGAGCCTCGTTTCTTGAGAGTCTTATGTGATTCGTTAAAAACAGATTTATATGAGGAGAACTTACCAGGACCTTTCAATCCCTCAATAATAAAAAAGCCTTTCAAATTGCTTAAAAATTCACAACTATACCTAAAGATCGCAATGTGCTACTACTGCCCATAAAATTAGAAAACATGTCACAACATCCTTGATTCCGCTTTAAGTTGAATGTCGAAAGTTTCGAAAATTCTGTCGCAAACACTATTCAGCTCGTTTCTCAGAAACCAATACCACTTTCGTCCTTAATGTCCATCAGTGGCGTTGGGGTGTTTTGGTAATGAAACGACCTCTTCATATACACAAAGTCATGGGAAAATCTTGCAGCGAAAAGTTTCCCCTTATCCCATGGAAGCAGATGTTAAAACAAACGGTAAACTTTATGAACAGTTAATTTGTGTCCTATATACGTTTACCAGTACAGCTAGAAGAAGGGACAAAAATATGCGGCATCAAATTCATATTTGATGCGATTCCGCTTTCAAAATCTCTGCTGTTTGTATTTAAGAATCCACTGAACTGCTTGCTGGTGGTGGTGGAGTCCTTGTGTCCTGGACCATATCCTCTGACATTCATGCAATTTTAAGCAACTGAGCTGCTGGGAGGGAGTCTGTACTGTGCTGACTTTTACTATGCCTAGGGATGATAATTTAACGAGAACGATATCCAGTTAAAGTTCTGCCGGATGTAAGCAGCCACCATCCCCAGCCTTGCGGATGTGCCTATGAGTTATGAGATGACCTCTGAGGGAGATTTTTATGGACTGGGCTGAGCTTGAGACTGAGTTGACTTATTTTAGAAGGGGAAATAGAAGGAGTAAAGTAATTTAACCGGAGGATGAGTGTATATGAGGATGTTTCACAGGACGTAGCAAATGGCAGGCAGTCTATTAACCAGGCAGAAGAGGACTCTGACACAATTTTTCGGGTTAGGTAATGTTCTCGTAAACTTAAAGACGGAAGGGCGATAGTGGGTGTGTACTTACATATATGATGAGCCCTATATTCCTTGACCTACATATCGGATGAAGCATTTAATGTTTAGGAGAATTCAATGGCGTTCTGCGTCAAATGGCGATGCAACGAATGAGTGAATTTGGACTTGGCTTAAGGAACTTACGATAGAAGTCCTACATAATTGGCTTCTGACAAGTACAACCCATACGATTTTCTGTTTCAGTGGAATCCGTCTTTAACACTTACGTGTACGAGTATCAATATGCCAACTTTGGGTGCCTGTCTGAGTGAAATAGGCACTGAGCAGCATCAGTCGAGGGATGTTCAGTGCTGTAACTATGATTACATAGACCATCCAACAGACCGGTTGGTAAGCGCGAGTATCAAGCAAGAGGAAATATAATGTCCTGTCAGAAATGGCTTAACCTTAGAATAAAGATGGATAGCCAGCGTCGGAGTATTGGGCCTTTTAGCCTCAAAAGTCCCAGAAAGGGCATGTGGTGAGGGCTGATGGAAAAAGCCTTGGACAAGTATGTATTTGCTGTTGAAGACCTTGCAAAATGAGCAAAGGACAATGACACTATGATCTGTAAATGAAATGTTCTTAGCAGGACACGTTCAGCTGAGCAACTAGTGGAGGCCTTAGACTGGCACAGTTTTGATTCACGAGACGTTGGTGACATAATAGGAAAGGTGAATATCTTTGATAGTAAAGTCGAAAACCGTCTTAGGCTAGTTGACATTGCTCTGGGCAGGCTATCAAATGGCTTCCTTGACTCACACTCATAAAAGAACACGGTGCTCATCTGCTCATTCAACGGCCTACTAAATTAATGATATTGTAGGCGACGTGAAGTCCTATTGACTGCAACAAGCTGCAAGTAGCGCTTTCAGGAAGAACGCACCATGCAATTTTGACGGTGACAGATCCGTCTCCTCCACTAAAAGAAATATCCAAGCTTAAGTGCAACAAGGCTATGCCACGGAAGAATGGACGTTAGTAAAGGTGGATGAAGATGCATAATATTGCTCTCTTTGACCGATTCTGGAACCCGTTTACCGTGACGTGCTTTGGAGGCGAAGATATATTGTAACATGGTTTGTCGTTAAAATTGTATATGTAAAGCGAATGGATGTTATCGTTCTGGCCCGTTGAGTCTTCCCTTCCCACCAAGAGGGACAAAGCAGTGGATAATGACCTGGTTATTGGTGCAAGGGATTCGGAACTATCATGAATAGCGAGGCCAAAGAAGGGAGTTTGTTCAAAAACCGAGTAGTGCCATCTAAGTAAATAAACAAGCGCTTACGAGACCCCGAAGAAGGTTTAGGGATTCATTCAACTTTCACCGCGAATGTCTTTAGATTAATTTCAGTTGCTGTGAAGTTGCGGAGTGGACTTGTATTCAGTATAGGCTTCGACCTGAACTCAGTGGAGTCCAGAATGGAATGCAGTCAGATCTTCGCAGATGTCTTCAATACGATCTAGGACATGGTGTTGGCGTCGTCGTGGGAAACGCCTTTACGAGTATTAAATTAACGGGGTCTGCGAAAGCGACTGTACCTAAGTACAACGCGTCGGGTTCCTTCGGATCGCATCCGCTTACCGGAGGAACTTCCCAGCAGCCATTATGAGACTATCGAGAACTGTGCCCTTCGTGTTACTGGCTCAGGAGCGCAGAAATAAACTTCTGTCCCCGGAAGCCGAACAAGATAGTGACAGGAGAAGTAGAACATTGCCCTGCTGGCACAGACTCATATCGGTGATGAGCCCGAAGTTGGAGTGAAGTCATGGTGAGGTGAATTACTATTTAGCAGTTTAACGTACGAGTATATCTAAACCGCATGGCAATGAAAGCATCATCTAGAGCCCTGCGGTGGAGGATACCGCCGAGTACACGTTCTTAGTTTGCGCACGGAGATATCCAAAACGACATCGGATAGCACGACACCGGAAGGAGTCATAGGGGACCGAGGACGCCTACGTCCACTCGGTAATAACGGAAAAGAAAAGGAACGAGTAGGCAGTGAACGGGTCTGCGTCCCTTCATGTATAGCTATGGTTGATATAGAGCCAACTTGTTTTAGCTGTGCATATCTCTGACCGCTGCGGATTGTCATCAGGGTGAAACACCGGAAGGAACAGTCACCATGGAAGGTCTGAAAAGAATTTCACCGATAAGAGACCAAGGTGTCCCTCGGGTACTTGCGGTTGGAGTTTTTAAAAATTAGAGACGAGCTTCCTCTTTGCTGTCGCGGGGTTTTAAGAACCCGAACGGTGACTCTACACTGAAGTAATGCTAACGCGGTTCCATGGTGGATTAAAGCCACGCGGAAAGAAGGTTAGTTCGAACCAACCACTGCACGAGTCACACATTTCCGTAAACCTCTACGGTTTCTGTAAGGATTTCCCCTCTCCTATCTCCCCCCCACCGCGGCTGCAAAAGCTGGCGAGAGATCTTGCTAGTTGGAAACACTTGTGGGATGAAGGTTCTGAATAAGTAAGGAAATCCACATAATGAAATCACATTGAAGGCCAAGAGGCTTTAGTTTGAGGGAGATAACTTTAGGCGATATTTTGCCGAAACCTTTGGTGAAGTTGGTAGTTATTACTTCAGCTTCTTGGCCATCTCTTAGAGCATCCAAAGTAATCCCTCACGGATTTCAAATTCAATTAGATCAAGACTGCAAGGCTAATCAGAACACAATCCAAATCCTGAGTTAACTAAGCCTTGCCTGGCTTTTAGGTCACAATGGAATAGCAGAAAATGTAATCCCTACAGAACTTGATATGCAAGGCTCAAAGGAGGACTTCCGATAAACCTGAACCTGCCAATGAACCTGAAATGCCACCACGAATGCCACCAAAGCTGTCCCTAATGAAATTTATATTTTTAAAGGCAAGGATCCCTACTTTTATCAATTGCTTTACCACCATTTTCTTGCCCTTTGCCTATGGTTCTTCTCATGCGGACTGTTGCCCATGCTGATGTTGATGCCTTCACAAATGGTTTTCTAGTATCCGCTCGACAACATAGCCTGATATTACACTAAATCCATACCCAATGTGGTATCCTGGTTTTCAGCCCGTTTTCAATTTTGCAGACCAACGTCGAGTAGCTAAAAGTTTTTTCATTCGCCAAATTCAATCCCTGCAGTCCACTTTGTATTCAACTGAATGGTAAAACAAAGGTTTCCTCCAAATTCAGTGGTGCATCCCGCGTAACCGACCTGCATAAGACAACATGTTGATGTTCATGGTTACCACTGTGAGCTAACAAATAATAAAACATCCACCACCAGAGAGCATATTCTCATCTCTAGGTCCAAACGAACACACACAAAAACACACAAAAAAAAAAGAAAAATTAAAAGAAAAACAAGGACCAAGAGAAATCTGGAAAAACTTGGTGTGTAAATGGCTGCGATGTTGCAAAAGTTTACTTGAATAGAGCCAGCAACTTTGGGATTTTTTCGTATGCAAGTCACGTTACTCATACACTGACACACATTCACCATCGGCAGCAAAAGAGCGCGTCCTGCTGAAACTTTAGCGTAAAACTAAGTTTTCCTATTTAGCTCCGTGGCAGCGGCAGAACTATGACTACGGGACAGACGGGTAAACAACTGTGCGAAAGTAGATCCGTCTTTTGGTACTTTGGCGATTTGCGTGGCGGCATCAGCAGAACCAGGAATTGGAAGGTGAAAAGCGGAAGGCGGAAGGTGAATAGCGGAAGTCGGAAGAACAGTAAGAACTTAAACTTAACTGTTTATCATATAAATGAAGTTAATTTCATCGCAGTTCTCAGTTAATGTTCTTTGGGGAGGCCAAGAGCGCCCGTATGCTTCATTACCAAATTAGTCGTACCTTAATTTCATCACGCTGGCATAAACACGTATCCCTACACAAACACATACATACATACGTACTCGTACATATACACACGTGCAATTTATTTATGCAAACGTACAACTCGCATGCATCTCCCGGAAACTACCCCAACGTACGAGTATGAAACGCGTTTTCTGTGGTCGCTTTTCGCTGGCTTCGGCTTAAGTTACACCTTAGCGGCTTCGGAGTAAGGCAAGTTTGCCACAGTGAATTTGCGGGGAATCGTTTTATGAAAATATAATTCAAAGCTTGTAACGGTAGTATAAAATTTTCCCTTTTCGAGGTTAGGGTTACTAGAAGCGAACACGCGTTGGAGATGGGACAAAGTTTGCGAACGCGTGAAGGATTCTTGTATAGTCGTACTTTGAGGTTGGGATTTTGTTGTTGGTGGCTAAGTTGGTAAAAAGTTTTACGAGGGTGGTTTTAGGAGCAGATGAGAAGTTGCCGGGATCTTCTTTGTTTTTTTTTTTTCGTGCTTTGAAGGGAGTACAGCATCATTGCATGGTATTATAAATAGTGTCGGTTTTAGTTTACGACCTCGAGGAGATCGTAATGTCATGTCCGTTCATTAGCATGGAAGATTTGAGCACTTTTGTGAAGAAAACTTGGGCGATACTTGAGATGGATGTCACGTTTAATATTTAAGGAAGGGCATAAGTTTTATAAGGGTTCTGGTTGGTGGATGGTGATGAAGTGTGTAGTTGGACCATGTAGTTGGTGTCAATAGAGAGTAGTTGACCTTTTTTTCTGACTTGAGCGATGACAAGAATTGAATGAACGTAGATTCTAAAGTCTTATTCTTTGGCCTTGTTATGCTGGATGTTCTCATATACAGGACTCTAATATGTAATGCCAGCTAACTTAGTGTGGAAGATGTCTTGCTGTAATAGGGTACAGGGCTTTTTCGAGTGCAGTTGGGGCAAGTATTGTATAGATATTCGTATTTTCATATTCCCTGCCCTAAAGATCACATACGGCTGCTTGTGCAACACATTCTATAGACTAGGTAGGAACGACTCAGGTAGCTGTTGATACCTGTTAAGCATTTACGTCAATAAAATCGACTGGAGACGGCAGAACTTGGGAAATTATAGAAAACGAGCGATCTCCGAAAGTGGGAAGCTCCAAGAGCCTACTGTTCATGGGTCAACTGAAAAGGAGTATCATTGAACGGCCCTAAGAGACTTACTTACTTAAATGGCGCTACACATTACAGAGTGGAGCTTGGCGTTACAAAATAAGCATTTCTACAATAATTAGAGTGATCGTGAGCTAATCGCTTCCAGGTAGGCATTCCAAGTGGATGTTCACTTCACCTTGAAAGTGATCTAAGCTGAGGTCCTCTCTATAATGCTGTCTCTCCGGGTAGGAATCGAAGACTCTTCGGCCACATCACGCGGGTATATATTTCTGATCTGATCTCGGACAAAAAGTCACTCGAAGAATTTACTCCCGTTACGTCCCGTAGATCCTGCTGATGTTGGGATGCTCTGGAATGATGAGGCTCCAGGCTTGACATTCGTATTGGCGGTATATAGAGCTTCTTATTAATTTTGTGCCAGACAATCGCAGCTGCTCCCACAATTGCCAGGAAGATCGTTATATCCATGGCTGTAGATAGTTTGATCCTATTGGTAATGTTACTCAGTCGTTTAATGTTGCTTAGACTGATTCCATGGACCTATTCGATGTCAATTATATGTCCCGCTGTGGATATGTTGGTAAGTACTGATGGTAAGGCTTGAAGGGATGTTGCCATGAAACTGGTAAATGTGCGGTTGTTAAGCTGCACTGCCTCGTTCTTAATTTGAATTATGTAAGTTCCAGATAAGTTCCTTTTAGTCTCTTCCGTCGTGATTTGGCCCTTAAAATTCGTAACGAAAATTGTGTCTTCCTTCAGAAACTCAACGATTTCGACAGTATTGGTACGGTATATGCAGGATGCGTGTCCTGCTTTTAACAGTCGAACAATACATTCGTCCTCGTTGATTTTCTTCAGGGCGTTTTGTTCACAGACGGTCAGATTACTTATAGTAAGGCATTTTGCGACAACACCATATGTCTCTTCGTGATTCACCAACATTCGGTCAAATGGTAGGATGACTTGCCTTCCGTTGAAAATCGTTGCTCTTGTTATCAAGAAATTGTACTCGATCTTGCTCAGTTTAGGGATTGACAGGACATACAGCAACATAGTGTCATTCGTAAAAACTGACGGAGCGCTTCGACTTCATTTACATAGGGCAGAGTCTCGAGTTCGTTAATCACCCTGTTTACTTCTTCTCTGTCTAGTAGATTTGTATTGACGATACCGCTCTTTGCCATTTGACATGCCCTCACCACTTCATTGATTTCTTCCTTGATGATTGAGATTTCATTAATTGCATCTTGTTCGAATCTAGCCTTGCTGGATGCCGCTACTTGGTTTTTGGAACTTTCAATGACCAGCCAACCATTTCCAGGCTGAGCCAATCCAGTTGATAGATCTCGTCCTCCTGGTCGTTCTTCCTTTTAGCAGGCTGATGCGTTCGCCGATCTGTGCCAGATGATGTTCCGCTAGGTTTTTTGTTTCCTGCTTGGGAATTTCGCTGGTAACGAGGTCAGCCATTTTTTTCAGTATGTCTTCAAGCTTCTGTAGGTTGACCATGTGTATTAGCTTAAAATGCCCATCGATGATCCAGGCTTTACCATCCTTGATTGTTGCGATTGACGAATGGTACTCGAAAATGTGGAACCCTTGCACTGCACTTGCTAGTAATACTATTGGTAAGATTATCATTTTTGATGCAAATATTAACACTTAATTTCGTTACACCGCGATCTGTAAGATAACCGAAAGGGAACAGATTAATTTTAAAAAATAAGGTGCACGAAACCGACTTAAACCAGTGCTTCGCATAGAAGCCGGTCCTGAAGGGATCGTATTTGTCCTCTTTGGTAACTCGCTTCCTTTTTAGGGTCAAGCGGTGACCTACTAGGGTACGATTGACCTCACACCTCGCATCTTCGCCCTTTTGCAGCTTCTGACTATGTTCGCATAGAAATAGCACAGAGTATTGCGTAGATGAGTGAGCTGGCTTTTTAGGCTTACAACTACTTGCACCCAGAAGGGAGTTCTACACATGTCCTCAAGTAAGGACCACCGCCAGGAGTATCAAAAGATGGAGGTTGGACCGGTCCATGCTCGGGCGCCAGTTAAAGATGTTGGCACCACAACATCAGAGATCAATTCAACATTAGCCTTTTTATGGAGATCATGGGTTGAGTGATGCCAGGGGAGATTGAGCATCATTTTCAGCAACTTGTTTTGCTGTATTTGCAGTCTTTTTATATGGCATTTGGCACAAGCACCCCATACTTGACAACCATACAGCAAGATAGCTTGAAAAATGACTTTGTGGATCAAGATTTTATTTTCATTTGACAGTGAGGACCTTCTATTTATGAAGGGATAAAGCATCTTAATCGCTACACCAGTTTTATGTGACATCTTTGAAATATGTTACTTTTTCTTGTGAAAAAGATAGCTTGTATCTTTTCCGCATTTACTTTAATTCTCCATTTGCTTAGATGAGCGATAAATTTTTCTGTCGCATACTGTAAATTAGTCACACTGTTGAGACCATACGTATGCGACGAAAATATAATAGAATCATCAGCATAAAGAGCAAATTCACAATCCGGTAAGTATGGGATGTCAGACATATACAAACTGAACAAGATTGGTGCAAGGACCGAACCTTGGGGAACACCTGCTGTAACATTTACTACACGTGAGGGACTGTTATTAACGAATACTTTGTGCGTACGATTTGACAAAAAACTCTGAACAATTTTGGTAAGAAAAGTTGGAAAATTAAATTGAATCATTTTAAGTAACAAGCCATTGTGCCACACGGTATCGAACGCCTTCTCAATATCCAGAACTATCATTCCAGTAGATTTTCTAAGAGCACGATTTTTTTTTAACACTATTGCAAATTCTTAAAATTTGGTGGCTCGTGTTATGGTATCGTCTAAAGCCAAATTGTTCATGCGGGAAGATACTACATTCATCAATAATTTTTAGCATTTTTTCCTTCAATAATTTTTCGTAGACTTTACTCAGGCTACTTAACAAACTGTAACTATTAGGCTCTTTGAGCGGCTTGCCTGCTTTTCGGATAGGGACAACTTTTGCTTCCTACCATACTGTTGGGAAGTACTGCATTTTTACCTACGAATGAGACGAGTATAAGGCAATTAGGACTTTTACCAAAACTAGTGTGGAATGACCGAATGCAAAATTTGTATCGAAGTAATTTAAATTCAGAACTTGAGCGATTACACACAGTGGATATTTTACCTAATGTGGATGCTCTTACAAGT
Source organism: Volucella bombylans (assembly GCA_949129095.1). Lineage (NCBI taxonomy): Eukaryota > Metazoa > Arthropoda > Insecta > Diptera > Syrphidae > Volucella > Volucella bombylans. Next base: position 8,613,197 of record OX422141.1, read on the forward strand.
ATAATTAAAAAAGCAGTTCCGGCTTACCTACAAGAAAAAATAAAACCTCAAAACAGAAATGGTTTGATTATGAGTGTTTGGGAGCTAGAAATAGCTCTTTCAAATTGCTAAAACTTTTTAGAGAATATAATACGAGTACCAGTATCTTCAAAACACTCTATGGAGAAGCAAATAAGAACTTCAGGCGCATTTGCCATAAAAAAAAGAAAAAATTTGAACAACAACGTATTGATATTATAAACAACTCCACATCTTCAGCGGAATTTTGGAAAGCTGTAAAATATATAAATGGTCAAACGAATAGCATGGCCTCGTCGCTCAAAGCAATGCAGTTAATGGGCCACTTTAGCAATTTGCTTAATTCCCCTCAAATCTCACCACCACTCCACTATGCAGCTCCACTGATTATCGATGAATTTCTAGATAGCCCGTTTTCTTTCGAAGAAATCAAAGAAGTCATTAACAAAGCAAACACGAGAAAGGCCCCGGAGATGACAGAATTCCATACGAGTTCTACAAAAACTGTACATATGAGTTCATGCCTGCGCTCGTAGAGGAATTTAATAGAATCTTTGAATCAGCAAATATTCCAGAAAGTTTTAATAAAGCTATTATCTATCCACTGCATAAAAAAGGTGACTATGACGATCCTACAAACTGCAGAGGAATATCTTTCCTGAACACCTCTGCTAAGTTGTTTGCCGCCATTATATACCACAGACTTACTTGCTGGGTTGAAAATAGAAAAGCTTTGCAGGAGTTTCAGGCAGGATTCAGAAAGAATTACTCGACAGTCGATCAAGTATTTGCACTCCTTAATATCGCCGAGATTTATAAACAGAAACATAAAAAACTATATGCATTCTTCGTTGACTTTAGAGCAGCCTTCGACACCATAGCGCGCGAGGCTCTATTTTACAAATTATACAATATTGGCTTCTCAACGAAAATAATTAACATCTTAAAAGCAATGTATGCAAATACGAGTAATGTGGCGTATGTATGGGATGGGGAGTCCATATCTGAAGAGTTTACAACAACGATGGGTGTGAAGCAAGGATGTATTTTGAGTGCGTTACTGTTTATTTTATTTATCAATGACATATCAGACACTGTAAAGGGTGGAATCGAGTTCGGCGTGATAAAAATTCCGGCTCTTAAGTATGCGGATAACATCGTTTTCCTTTCCGACACTGTGGATGGGTTGCAACTTATGATGAATAGACTCAGCGTTTACTGTAAACTCTGGAACCTGAGTGTAAACTTGAATAAATCGAAGATAATGGTGTTCAGAGGCGGCTGTGGCAGATATTCTTAAAGCGAAAGATGGACGTATCAAGGTGAAGACGAACCTGAATATGAAGAAACATCTAGAAGCCAAACTATCTGAAGCCAAACGAGCAATCTCATCGGTATGGGGTCGCTGCATCAACAACAAGTATATAGCCCATGGCTCGAAGCAAAAACTCTTTCGCTCAACTGCAGTCTCGGTTCTTTTATATGGAGCGCAGGTGTGGGGATATTGTCACTATGTTGAAGTTGAGAAGTTTCTTCGCTATTTCTTAAAACGAATATTCCGTTTACCAAGTGCTACGCCTAATTATATGCTGCTTCTAGAGACTGGTGCACCGCCTATGTTCCTGGAAACATTGAGACTACATTTTGACTACATAGTTAAAGTTATGGAAATGAGTGACGATAGACTGCCAAAAGTAGTACTAAAGAGTGTCATAAGAAAAAGAGCAAGTTTCATTCCAGAATGTGAACGCCTTGCATCAAACTGTGGAGAAACCATAAGGATAACACCCGATATGCATTCTGAACATCTAAGAGCACATTTCAACATCCTACTGGAAAAAGTAGGTCGAAATATGTATGATCAATTTGTAACGGATGCTCAGTCTTCCCAGTATAGGACATATTGAAAAAAGACATATTGACAATAGAAAAAATTAACATAATTTTTAAAATCAGAGGAGAGCTACTGAATCTGAATTTCATCCCACACCGTCCAGAGCTGCCTATCTTGTGCAATCTTTGCAATATGAAGATGCGAGAAGATGTATTTCACTTCCTCGCAGTATGCCCAGTTTTAAAAGAAATTCGAGTGAGACTCTTTAATTCGTATATTTTGGAAATAGATGAAGCAATTAAAATCTCAAACGGAGTCCGAGGGTGGGATGTCCTCTACAACTACTGTACAAATGCACTTCGTTATAGAAAATGTATAGTTGAAGAAAATTTTTAATGTTTAATGTATATATAGTATTTATTGTTCTCTTTTCAAAGCAAAAATATAAATGTATGAAATGTAATGTCAATCTGGTAGACGGCCATAGGCCAAACCATAATAGACCTAGATAATATAATTAATTAATGTAATGAATTTAAAATCGAAATAAAAGTCATACAAAACTAACTAACTAACTACTGCATTTTTAGACAAGCATTAATTAAAAATTTGCGCTAAATTCTGAACGAGAATATTAGCTTTATCGACATCAGTTGTATAAATATCACCATTGGCCTCAAGATACGGAATTTGGCTTTTTCTATTTTTGATAACTTTAGTGATGTTCCAGAAAGGTTTAGATGCCTTATCGGGAGAGCTAAGTTTTGTGTTCCATTCCTCATTCCGTATTTCTTGAATGGATTTGCCTATAAGTTTGCCAAAGTATTTTGCAATACTTTGAGAGAAGGGTTGCCTATACCTCTGCCAGTTTCGTCTGTGCATATTTCGAATTTTTATGAGTTGACGTTTGACACACGAAATTTTTTTTAATCTTTGGGATGCTAGTATCCGCAGAGCTAAGAACATGTTCAGAGAAATGTTTGACTATTTCATCAACATCTCCCTTGCTGTTTACACTTTCAAGAGCAGTAGGGAGGCTTCTGAGTTTTGCGTTAATTACAGAACGAAACATAGACCAATTTGCTTTTTTAAGGTTCTGAATATATTGCACGAGTTTCTCGCCTGACCAACGAAGCCGGCAAATGACTGGATTATGATCTGAGGGCAGATCATTAATAGCAACAGGCTGAGAAATATGACTGGACATGTTGGTAACGAAAAAGTCAATAACAGAAGGACGACCACGAGAACCAGCATGATAATAAGTAGGACTGGAAGGAAACAAGCCACGAACAGGTAACATAGCAAAGAAATCACATAAAATATTGCCCCATGAATTTGCACGGTAACAGCCCCAATCTCTGTGCCTGGAATTGAGATCACCTCCAATCAAAAAGTCTCCACTAATAGTGAATAATCTTCTTAAATCAGATTTCAGTTGCAGCTTCTTAACATTGCTTGAGTTTCCACCAGGAAAGTAAACACAAAAAATTTTCAATGTACGAGTACTCCCATTCCTTAAGGTGACTTCTACGCCCAGGTTTTCAACATGTTGCGTTTGAATACATCTTAAAAGCTTATGTTGAATTGACCTCTTAATTAGGATCGCTACACGACCACACTTTCTATTTGTTCTATCCAACCGATAACATTTATATATTGAGGTTGACATTCGCAATGTTGTATTTAGCCGCGTTTCTGTGACTAATGCTATATCAATGTTATTATTGTTTAAAAAATCAATGAACTTGTAAAAGTAAAGATTGAAATCAAAGAGCTCTTTTGTTGCATCTAACTAATTCACTTTTATTTTATTTAATTACGAGGATTTAATTATAAAATTGTATTTTAAATTTTGCTCGTCCGTGGCACTCACTGCTCTACCAAGACCCAGAAGAAGAAAGAAAGACCGGAAAAACATTTTTGAGCATCGCCGGAAATTTCGTGGTAACAGCTGGTGGGTGCGTTCGAAGTAGTGAGTGCGTTCGCAGCAGCGGGTGCGTTCGTAGTACATTGGCTGCATTCAGCTGCGATTTTGTAGCGTTTTAAATGTGGTCGCTACAAACTCAACAATCTTTTTCCGAATACCTCTTGCATTCCAGATTACAATATTTAAATTACTGCTCATTATATTACTTAGCATTATTGTACAAATACGTAGTTGCTAATTGTGCAATGACATTAAATTGATCTATTCTAGTTTTACAAGAGCCTAATTTTGTTGTAATTTCCATGACGAGTGCGTTTAATTCCTCCACAGAGAATAACTCACCACCATTGATACTTGTACTGATGTTACAAGACAGCAACACTGCTGGATGAGTGGGTGTCCAGACTTTAGATGCGATGTTGTTGTTGCAATTTATCGAACGATTTGCAGCAGCTTTGTTTGGTAGAGCTGGGAAATCGTTTATTGAGCGAAGAGATATGGTGACGTTGTTGTTGTTGTTACGCAGCTTCGCTTGTTTGTTACCGTTGGTGGAGGCAGATCGATTCATCTTGGCTGCAAGCTTCTGCTTCAACTCAGAGTAGTGATTTCTGCTTGCACATGCGCTGTCGGTAGATTTATGATTGCCCTTGCAGTTGGCACATTTGAGGACGTGTACGTTGCATACTTCGGTTTTGTGAGAACCAGCGCAGTTACCGCAGTATGTCTTGATGTTGCAGTTCTTCTCTCCATGGCCAAACATCTGACAGTTGTGTGTGAAATATGGCGCGAACATTTTTTCTGAGTTGGCTCAGTTTAACACTTCCATTTTAGAAACAGATAATATAAAACGTGTCGGTGTAGTGATCGTATTTTTTACTGAAAGATTTTATATCTTTGCATTTTAGGCCAAGTCGTATGAGTTCGTTTTTTAAGGAAACAATGTCTACTTCACCCAGGGCATAAAGCACGGCAGTGTTCAACACTTTTTCACATTTTGTATCATGTGTAAAAAATTGACAGTTGTCTTCTTTTAGTTTTTTGAGCACCGAATGATAAGAATCCAAGGAGTCACACATGATTTTGATGCCGATAGACATCTTCTTGATAGAATAATCCGAATAATTAAATTGTTCATTGCACTATGCACATATTCGCACGTTTTTTGCAACACTTTGATAGGAGGAGGAACATTTTTTTGCGAGTTATTTGGAGATACAATTACAACCGCGATATCACTCTCATTATCGCTATCAGGCAAACATTGTAAGGGGCTCCAGTAATTGGACCGGGAGTTTTTAATATTTTTTGCCATTGCGATTGACGATTTAAGTCTTTTTTCAGAGGACAATGAGATGTCCTCTGTTTTAGGGGATCGCCAGCGTTTGCTAATTCTGCCGGTAAGAAATATAAATATGGAGAAGAAATAACAGAACTACGAGTATGTATATTACACTAGAAATGTCCGATGCGTTAGGCTTTAAAGCTACGGCTGAACTGGCTATAGATGTGTACTTTCCACATTATCAGTATTGATTACTAGGTTTCCTTGGCTTGCTCGGCAGCCTATTATTCGAGCTTCGAACTACTGAAAATTAATTTTAGCCATTTGCTAAGTCCGTCATATTGATAATGTCCGTTGGAAGGCAGTATTCGGTCTGGTGGATGCCCAACATCTTTGCATTCTAATTTTATCCGGATGTTTCCACCGTTGAGAGCCTCCGTTGTCGTTACATTCTATATTTTTTCTCTGATACTATAAAAGATTGTCTAATGTCCTGGCTGGATAAAACAGAAGCTGTTTCCATAACCAGCCGAAAAGTCGTGTAAATTTCCAGATGGGCAGGCAGTTCTCATATGCAAATTGCCTAACAAAGGCGGATCCTGATACACCAGAAAAATTCTACTTTCCAAAGTAGTCACATCAGTTCTGCTATATTTCGATCCAGTCTGTGCAAAAGCACTCGGAATTAGAGAGACTAGAAGGAGATTATTGTCAACATGTACCCTTCGCAAGCTGATCATCATCTGAGACGAGGACGCCTTTTACTATAGCTGGAATGGTTGCCATTGACATCCTTGTGGATGAAGTAGCCAAAGAAAAGCCAGTACAACAGAGAGTAGATGAATATATAAACTGATACCGTCAATCCAAGACTGGACAAGACGAATACACGGCGATTGCGGCTAACCTCTTACGCAGTTGGATCAAAGCGGTAATGGCACGGCGGATATCGCACGTATCTCCACTGATCACCCAGTTCAGAATGTCTAGAATGTCCAGAATGTCCAGATGAAGATGAAAATACAGCTTTTCACAACACACGCTTTGCAGCATGAATAACTCCTTTGCACAGTTCGTTGTTATTCCTCAACCATATATTGCTCTGCACATACGCAAAACCTACTTCAAGATTATGAAATTTGAGTTAAGGCTCCCGTATGCTTTAGTATGATGTAGTCCTGAAGAGAAGTCAAACATTTAGAGATGGCTATTCATGTTGGTTGCTTGGATGCCGTAAGATAGATTGGATACCGAAAGGCTTCACATCAATTGTATTTATCTTACCTCCAAGTTAGAGCCATCGAGTGCTGGTTAGTGTTCATCCGGATTCGACTTGCTGAGCTTATAGTGGACGAGTTCTCTAGATGGAGTTAACGGCGACATCACAGCTTCAAACCGAAGCAGAAAATACACCTCGTCAGGACTACTTCCACATATTCGGAGCGCAGGCCGATATGGATTTCCAAGAATAAGTCAGGTTCTTGGAGGAAAGATGGTTGTGATTGAGTTCTTCATGGACCTAAGGCAGAGAGGGCTTACATTCCCGAAGTGAGTTACCGACATTAGGATACGAAGGAACTATTCTGGACGTCTAGACGTACGCGATGGAATCGATAAGTGTTCTCCTAGCCGTGATTCGCATCAAGGCAACAGTCCATGACATCAGCACGGTTCTGCCAACGAAGTTGAAGACTTCTATGACCTTCTGCATGGAGCTTACGGAGCTGAAATGCAAAAGTCTATAAGGAAAACCTTTTCGGTTTCTGCGACTCGTCAGGCTTGTATCTAATAGATTGTATTACGGCGATTTGTAGCATCAGGTTCACAAAGCAGCATGGTGCTCTCCAGATGGTCGAACCACCAACCAAATCGACTACATACTAATAGGTGTGAGATACGTATCCAGCTTTTTGAATGTGCAAACTTTCAGAGGGACAAACATTGACTCCGAGCACTTGTTGCAGCTAAATTCAGAGTTCGACTACCCAACGAACGTCTGTTATAAGCTGCCCAGAAACGAAAGAAAGAAATAAAGTTGGAAGCCTTAGCACTACCCACAAATGCCAACAATTTGTAGAACCAACATCAGCAAAGAGGTACTCGAAACCACGGTAGGCTGGTGGCCGGTACCAGCGAGAAAGAGCCCTTGGTGTAATGATGAATAAGTATGACGAAAAAAGCTCACAAAAATTGCTCACTTTTCAACGCTGGAGCACAAAACAGGAGCGGGCAATGGGATATCGTGAATCCCATGACATAAACATTATCTGGATGTTTTTCAGGAAATCTAAGCAACTGGTAGCTTTAAGCTCGGGATACGGACTCTTCGAAAGAGTGAAAAAAATCTAATCACCAACACGAAGGGTGTATTTTAACAGCACATCCAGCAGCTATTTAATGGGCATCATGTAGAGAGGGTTATAGGGTAGGAACAAAACCCGATTCCAGTTAATGAATAAGCCATCCCCCTCCTATTATAGAAGAGGTTGGCACAGTTGGCAAAAAGCTGAAGAATAACAAGTCTGCTGGCTCCGATGGAGCTTCTTAAACATGGCATTCCTCAAACAGGCAGGGCTGCACGAAAGGCATGCATGTCAACTTGACTATTAGCTCTATATGCGCGATCTTCCAGAAAGGCGATACTATGTCTTGTAAGGATGACTATCAAGTCCTAGATCTCCCGGAATCCCGAAAAAAACGGCTCTAATTTTCAATTTGAAAAACGTTCCTCCGAATCATTCTGAACGCGTTACAGATTGGAGCAAGGAGATGCATTAACATGTGTTTCCTTTAGCCATCTGCTGGAACAGATAGTGCGAGAGGCAGGAATTATAGGCAGCAAATCTGTCCAGCACGTCGTCGTAGATTTCACGGCAATTGAAGAACTAGCGAAACGAGTTGGCGGTAAAGTAAATAAAGACGTTGGTCCTGCCAATTCCCGCTAGATGGGGCCAAGTGCTGGACGTTAAGTACGAAATCAGAGCGGATATTGAAAACTTTCCCACAAACTCTACGAGCTGTATCAGGATGTGGATATAGTCCGGAGATCCGAAATACGTCGACAACGAATAATGCTAATGCAAAGAGAATTTTCAAATCACAGGCCCAAGGTTCAAGTGGACAAGACAGCCCAAATCTTCGTTTTAAGGATCAGGATATCACTGATGCCTGAGCGCTTGGTCTAGTTCAGGAAAAAATACAGTGCCCGGGATTGAACAGATTGGAAAGTTGCCACGTCCAAGGCAGAGGCTCTTTATGGAGCGGCAGTGCTCTAAGTACGAGTAAGTTAGAAAGATGGGCAAATGGACCATCAAATTCAGTTACAACCCAACGGCAGTCACAAAACAAACTCTAGTTTCACTTGCATTTCCTAAACCAATAGTACTCCTTACGAAATCCCATTACGTGCCAAGTAAAAATTTTGGAAACTTAACAAAAAAAAGATGAACCGTTTCCCCCATTTACGGGAAAATAAATCATCGCAACGCTGAAACAAATCTAAAAAAACTAACCTCAACCACCGTGGAAAGAAAATAAGAAAAAAGGGAGGAAATAGAATCCGGAAGTAGGTTATTTCCCCAAGAGCACAAACACACACAGTAGGAGCGCCCAGCGTGCCGGGTCATGCCGGAAACTCAATGAATTGATTATTTCCACTTTAGATTAAGTTCGTCTGTTGGATAACTACACGCTCCCGCCACCAGTAACCAGCAACAGCAGGATTGCTATTCACGAGTAGCTCCTCTGTAAATTGCTGTTCCACGTGAAAGTGTTGAAAGCGCAACGTGCAAAGCACCACTCCTGCTCAATCCCTAACCACAATGACATACACTACCCACCCGTACCCCATCCAGTGTTAAGTACCCTCCATTCCCACTTCAAAATACACAGCCAGATCCAAGTTTACCTCGTGCCAGATGAAACTAAACTCGCTCCGATGGTAGTTCTGGTTCTGTTTTGGGCTCGTGGATAAAGGGTGTTTTAGGGCTTCGAATTCAATTAGAAATTTTAGCGTGGAAATTTCACTGTGCTCACGCAAATGGAAATCAATAATATTGAAGCATTTGATAGGCAATTCCAGGCCCGACCACAAAAGGGATATTTGTGGGAGTTTCCTCTGAAACGTAATCTGCCGCCGCTGCCACAGACGACTTAAATAGAGAAGAATAGGACTTAGCATAGGATTACCCAGGAGGTGGTGCACCAAAGGAGTTGTAGTCTCAAAAATTCACAAAACCCCTTGATAGGAGAAGATATCGTCCACGCTACTTACGAATACCTACACACAGCTCTCTGAATGAATTAATGCGGCTGGCAGTTTGCTTGATTTTGGCATGAAAATTGCGAAAATTGAAGGCAAGCCGAACAGGCTTGCGAACATGAACGGGACGAGCGGAATGGATGGAACAAAAGTACATTAGGTTTAAGGAAGATATACAGAACTTTTGAGTGGATTAAGTTCTCTGCAGAGAAACTATACTATACGAGTACGAGTATATGAGTACACGCTGAAAGTTTCAACTTGTTTTGGCAGATTGAAAAGGAAGTTTTAACCTCCTTCCCAAAGTGCTTAACACATGTATCAAGTGAAACGTTTCCTAAAGCCATTGTAGATACGGGAATCTTTGAGGGACAGACGGTTGTTTGGTCTGTCGGCAGCGGTAACAGCCTGGGTAGGTAATTTAATTGTTCATTAGTTTAGTTGCTGGGGTACTGTGATTTTCTGAGAACAAGACATTGAGGTTAAGTCGTGATGGGTTTTGTTCTTAAAATGGACAGAGTTTTAATTTAGTTGAACAAGCGCTTCCTAATACAGTTAGGGATAACAAAGGAATTCTCAAACTGTGTTGGTCCAGTGAACAAAGACTCCATAATTAGTCAAGTGCAAGTGCCAGCCTGGCCATAGGAACATAACCAAGTCGAATTGATGTTTGATGATTGCAGGTAGATGCAACTTTCGATCCATAATCTTCACCTTGTGATTGATTACCAGTGGTGACCAGTGTTTTGGTGATACTCCTTGAGGTAGCGACGGCACAGTAATAGTTTACAACGAGGTTATATTCCTATTCCTGGCGGAGCTAGACGGCTTATGCACGTTCCCATTGTCATTCTATTGCGCTTTGTTTTGGTTTCTAGAACGGAGTTGGTCCAAATACCTTCAGATTGTGATACCCTCTTCTGATGTTACAACGAAGGACACAGGACCATTTTTTTTTTGCGACTGTGGCTGATTGGTTGATACTATGCGGTGTGACAGGAACTATTCTTGGTTAACCGCATTGGATTGGTGGCCAGGTGCAATTTTGTTTTGTTTATCACTTGGAACCGAGTACTTAGATAAAGAACTTATTCGTTGTATTCTTTGTAGTTGAAAATTCCCAGTAGAAAGTGCCTAAAATACCACCTCCATCACGTCAGTGTTGAGTGCCTGCAGCCTGATTAGAGCGTTGCGTTTTCATTATTACTCAGGATGATTCTTTATGGTTAGAACACTTGGATGCATCAGTAAAACTACTGACAGACAGCAGGAAAACCAATGAACTTTTGGAGACGTTGGAAAGTAAGCATTTGGTCTGCCAGCATTCTGATCGGCAAGTGACTTGGGACCCAAACAAATCATTGGAAATTCATCTTTCTGACAGTGTTCAGAAAAGCTTTGCATTCTCGCTTGAGAATAGTGGGAGGTTTCACCAAGGCCAATGAATGACAGACGCAAGATACCAGTAACACATCATAGATCAGTTTTGAAGGCATCCAGAAGACCCGATTCTGGCTCAGATTCTAGCCAACAGGAGTTCTGGTGTTACTGCATGTTCATGCGACCAGAGAAAAAAGAAAACAGTCTGCAGGCAAGACCACTTCTTTTTACACAGAAAATGGCTTTGAGATTGCAGGCCTTCATAGGATATCTAGGTAGTACGGCGAGCTACAGAACGCACTCATGCAGCCGAAACACACCATTCAGTGGAGTCTGGCAAAGATAGCAGTGACTTTTTACAATGAAAGCTTCATTCAATAAAGAACCGACTTATGGGATATATTGGCCGTATCATGTACATCTAGAGGACCTTCCTCGGTGACATCGGTGACAAGCACCATGACTTTCCAAAAAATCTTTTACGACCGATGGCGTCTCGGAGGTTTTCGACGTAACGTACGGTAACGCCTTTAAGTAGTAGTGACATGATAGACTGAAAGCCGATCTCTACTGCACCATGTGCATAATCCAGCGAACATCATCTAAATATATCTGAGTTAGACCTGTAGAACGTGTTAGTCGGAGACTGCACCATGATAGTAAGTGAGACCTCTGTCTGCTACCGCCATAACACCTTGGCTCTAGTCATTATCCGCAAGATTTCTGTTCACCCGCATTGCTTCAATCCAAACAGTGTTGTCGGCGCTGCACATGCCAACAAAAGTTGTCGAAAGCATCTTCAACGTCGATGATTATGCTTAACTGGCTGCCCATATTTTCGAATGCGCTTACAATTCTGTTAGCAAAATTTTTAAGTGTAGTCTCGCAGGGTAGACATGATATATTGCATCGTGCTCTTCAACATAAATGAAGCCATTGGTCTGATTCTTATCACAACCATCTTCTATTAGCGCAGCTTCAAGTGAGCTGGCAGCTCTCGTGGATTCTGGTGACGGGTAAGGCCTTAAAATATGCTGATGCTTTGGTGGCTCAAAGGCGCCTGGTACTGATGGCATATGCCCAGTATAGACCAAGTGTTTTTAACTCGAAACCCTGGGGGTAACTTTTACACCGAAAATCGGAAAAGATGATTACACGCTCGCCAAGGGCCTCAGTCCTATTAGTCTGACTTCCTTCACATTAATGAGCATGGAGAGAACAGCCTTATGTACGCAAAACTGCTGTACGAATGCGTCGTCTATCTAAGATGCAACATCCCTATCGACGTGGAAGATCCCATGAGAATGCGCTTCAAAGGCTGGCTAACAGAATTATTATTATTATTATAATTTATTAACATATAATTAAAATTAATATGCTAACATTAATTGAGCGCTAGCTGCGAAGGCTTTCGGCTCTACTGTAACTAAAAAGTACATATACAATATTATATTATAAATATAGTAGATACATACATATATAAATATTTCATAATCATCGTTTTAGGGTTTTAGATTCGTATGATATTTGGTTACATTTGCAAATTAGATCGACTGCTAATGAAGTTGTGCATTTTAAGGATATTTACTTGATTAGTGTTTCTTAAAAACTCGTATACTGTTGATTTTAGGTTGAGTAAGTGTCTTGTTGGTACGCAGGACTGACAATTACCTATTCCTAAGATATGTTTTATGTCGAATTTGGAGTTACAAATTTGGCACAGCGGTGGTGGCTCCTTTTTGAGGAGATGTTGGTGGGTCGAAGCTGTGTGGCCTAAACGCAGCCATACAAACGTTGTGATCTTTTGTTTTGAGACTTTGGTGGGGTAAATCGGTTGGGATCTGTCTGTGTTAATGAGTGAATAGTGGTGGTGGTAGTTCTGCCAATCCAAAAGCAGTCTAGACTTAATCTTGTGGGTAATATTTCGTTTCATGTCTAGTTTAGTGGATATCGCAAATTTATGTACAGGAGCGCGGTGTGCAAGATTGGCAGCGGCGTCGGCATGTTCGTTTCCTTTGATCCCCATATGACTGGGGACCCACATTATTTTTAGCTTATTGGGTGTTTTTATAAGACAGTCTCTGATTTTGTTTACAATCAACGTATGGTGATTTGGATTTTTTATAGATTCCAGTACTGATAAACTGTCTGAGCATATTACATGTTTACCACGTATATTGGAGGCTATTGCTATGGTTTTTTGGATAGCAAAAGCTTCAGCGGTAAAAATAGATAGGTTCGCAGATAATAGCCCTGTACTAAACAGAGAACCGTCTTCGTACGTAGCTGCGAAAGATGTGCTTTCGTTGGTTTTGGAGCCATCTGTAAATAATAAATTCCAACCGTTTGATTTGAGTTGCGAGGTGATGCTGGAAAATAGTGCGTGGAATATGTCTTTGTTGGTATTTGTTTTATTATATTTTGTCAGGTCCATGATGAAGGATGTGTGTTTTATAGACCACGGTGGATATACCAATCTATGTTCACAAATCCTCTCTATCGGCAATTCAATTTCTTTAGCGAATACTAATGCGAGAGATATAGCGGACTGAAGGCGTTTTGAAGTTTTCATTTTCATAGCGGAAATGATGTCTTTGTCAATGATTGAACCTTTAGAAGACATTAGCTTTAAGCATAACTTAGCTTTCGTTACTTCAATGCGTTGTTCTATAGTAGGGAGACCAGCTTCTACCAATAAGTTCTTCACAGTACTTGTAGGAAAAGCATTAATGCTTCTACGTGCGGCTTGATGGTACGGCGCTTTGATGATATTTATTGTAGATTTAGGACAGTTTCCGTAGATGAGTAGACCGTAATCAATCTTGCTTAGAACTATAGATTTAACCATTGAACAGAGAGTGTTTATATGTGTATTACATTTCTTACTGGCTAGATAACTAATTATATTGGCTCTCGCAGCTAGGCTTTTTTTTTAATTTTTTACAGTGATCTTTCCAATTATACTTATTGTTAAAAATTAAACCTAGGATACTTAAGTACTCTACGGTTTCTATATAAAAGTTATTAATATTTAATGTAAGACCACTACATGAAATCTTGCGGCAGATATGTAGAGTCTTGCATTTGTCTAACGATAATTTGGCACCTGAAACATTAGACCATTTAAGTATGTCTTTGATTGCATTTGTTAGTAAGATTTTAGTTTTTACTTGATCCGCGTGCTTACACAGGATGTATATATCGTCTGCATAAATACAATGATCGATTTGTTTGTGTTTAAGTAAGATGTTGCTTATATCATCAAAAGCGATAATTAAAAGCACCACCGATAGTGGGGATCCTTGGGGAATTCCATTAATAAGTGGGTGGGATGAGGAGAAGAAATTGTTTGCTTTTACACAAATTTTTCTATTGGTAAGGAATGATTTTATGTAGTAAAAAATTTTCGGACCAATATGCCATGTTTTAAGTTTATTTAATACCAGATGGATGCCTATCTTATCAAAAGCTTTTTCGAAATCAAGTGAGAGGATTGTGACATGGTTTCTAGCTGAAAGAGCTTTGGAGATAAAGAAGTCCATATGGATGAGTGCATCATTGCAACTTTTTTTTGGTTGAAAAGCCACTTGATTTGAGTTTAATAGGTTTTTTGATTTAATAAACCAAAGCAGTCTCTTGGCGATAATTTTCTCCAGAACCTTTGACATACAGGGAATAAGTGATATCGGACGGTATCCGTTGATATTATTTAGTTTTTTTTTTTGGCTTAGGAAGTGGCAGTATTGTTGCTAATTTCCAGTTTTGTGGGATCACTCCTCCAATGAGGATGTTGTTGTAGAGCTGTATGAGTCTAAGTTTAGATGACTTTGGAAGATTTTTTAACATAGGGTACGAAATTCTATCCCTACTAGGAGTTTTACCTTTCAGTAATATTAAACACGCTTCGAATTTTAGCATGGTGATTGGGCCTTCGATGTGTCTTGCGGAAGGAGATGTTAAATTATACTCTTGAGTAAGGTTGAGGGATTCAGCTTTACAAACTTTGAAACAATTTGTGAAATTGTGGTCGTCAGATGAATCCGACCAGGTTCGAGCAAATTAGTTGCTTATCTCATGAGAAGTGGATATTGGACCTTCAGGCGTTTCAATCACTTTTATCGACTGTGAGGTGTAGTTACCAGTCAGACAGTGAATGGTACGCCAAATTTTTTTGGTAGATGTACTAGGGTTAAGCGTTGTAGTAAAATCGTGAAGGCATTTGGCTTTACTGATTTTTACTACCCTGCGGAATTTGGCGTTCGATTTTTTGAATATGATTAAGTTAATGTTATTTGGATGCTTTTAAAGGTCTGCCAAGCTTTCATTTTCTCATACCTTAAAGTTCTCAACTCTTTGTTCCACCAAGGCACAGTCCGCTGGTAGGTAATAGGCATACTTTGAGGGATTGATTTGTTGGCTGCGACTCGTATTGCTTTTTGGATTATCGCAGCTTCATTATTGATGTTTGACGACGGTGTTTTAACTGACAGGTAATCTAAAATGTGTTTGTTAAAACAAGCCCAGTTAGCAGAGTCAGTTTTAAATTTGCGATTTGTCGTTGTATTTGAGTAGGCTATGCCAATATTAATAGTGGAAATTATAGGGAAGTGGTCGCTGTTATAGAGATCATCTAAAATTTCCCAGGAAGCACTCGTATACAATTCGGGTGAGCTGCATGTTAAATCAATGTGTGTTAGTGTATTATGGGTGGAAAAGTGGGTTGGGGAGCCGTCATTAAGAATCATAAGATTTTAGTCACTTAAAAATGTTTCCAGTATAGCCCCTCTGGAGTTAGTGGTAGCGGAACCCCACAGAACGCTCCAGGCATTGACATCACCTGCCAGTAGTACGGGGGTCCGAATCTGGTTAAAAATATTTTCTAAGTCAGACCTAGAAAAAGCTTGGTCGGGGAGAATATAAATGGAGACAACGGTGAACTTAAGCACGAGTTGGACCTCGACCACTATCGTTAAAATGTTCGAGGTGATGGGAATTGGTTTATGTGGAATGTTTTCCTTAATTAAAATTCCGATACCTTGCTTGGCAGTTGAGTTATGTGGAAAATTATAAAAATAATCTTTATAGGATTTAGGTATGTTAGGTTTAAACAGGTGCGGACAGTGAGTCTCTTGAAGGGCAATAATACTGGGGGACTGTTCTTTTATAAGAATACACAACTCGTCATAGTTATTGATGAAGCCTTTTATGTTCCATTGCAGGATTTTGAGTCTTCTATCGATGGGCTTTGGCTTGGGGTTGGGAAGGTTAGACAGGTGTGGGTAGCAATCCCGATATCTGGATGTCGGAGCGTATAAATTTGATATGGGAATAGAATTTGGGTAAACATACGCAACCCGTTGTTCAGGAATCAAACTTTGCGATCCAGGCATGGTGCTAGAATAATTAAGTGCCCGATCAACTGGGTTGGAGTCATCATTAAAGTGGTTGTTATTGCTCGGTTTCATGATTGTCAAATTCAGTGGGAATTGTGTAGTATGTGTTCTTTTTTATTAGTGATTGAGTGCTAGATGAAATTAGAGATTGTATTGTATTGTTTTGATTTTGTGTATTTGGTTTCGTTAAGTGGTGTTTGAGTAGAATATTCCCTGTGAGGTTTATGTTTTTAGTGTGAGTGCTGGACGAGCTGCATTGCGCGGGGGCGGAGGTTAATTCGGCTTCAGCAGGTGTGTTGGGGAATTTAGTTTTTACGGTATTAAGTAAAGCGTTAGTATGTGTGTGTTGTGATTGTGATGCTAGTTTTAGGCTGGGTTCGTGAGGAACAGTTGCTATTGTGTTTTTATGATTAACATTTGACATTGGTGTGTGTTGAAGAGAGTGTGGTGTTGTTGTTGGAGTGCCGTTGTTAGGGATTTTGTTATGGATTGATTCGCTCACCGCAATCTTAGGTTTTTGTGTGTTTGTCGTACTTACAATCACTGAATAGGTTGATGGCATGAGTGAGGTGGGGTTTTGTTCTTTATATATTTGTTTAGCTTCAGCCAAGCTGCATTTACGTACGGTCTTAATTTTAAGTGTTTCTTTTGCTTGTTGGTAACGTTGGCATGCCTTAGAAGAGGCGGTGTGATCTCCATTGCAATTAGCGCATGAAGTACGTGTGCATTTTTCGGAGGAGTGAGGGGGTAGATTGCAATTGACACATGAAGAATTACCTTTGCAGCGTTTGGCGGTGTGGCCTAGAAGTTGGCAGTTTTGGCATCGCATTGGATTAGGGAAATACTCGGTCACTTGGGGATTATACCAGCCGATATTAACTGTGTTTGGAGGACGAAAGCGGTCGAAGGTGAATAGAACCAGTCCAGTTGCACGCTGCTTTCCATCTTCAGTTTTTTTAAAACTTGAACACGTCCGTAATCCCTTGTGACTTCATTTCTTCAATGATTTCGATTTCAGGAACGTTGGTTAAATATGGGGCATATACTGTGCCTTTTGATGAGTTTAGTTGGCTGTGAAGGGTTACTGAAATCGGGCATAGATTGGAGAGTGCTTTCTTTGATAAGAAGAGATCCGCTATTTTTTGGATTTAACTAATATGAGGAGGCTGCCATCGCGTAGTTGGGTGATTTGTTCATAAGCTATACTTATGCCGTCGATGGCTTTCTTAAGCAGGAAAACGCTAAACGATGTGAGAGGCTTTTCCGCGTTAGTCGAGGAGATCACTATAAACTTTGGATTGTCCGGGACAGTGTGAGTCGAGAATAAATTTGATGGTTCCAAAGGGGAGGAATTGGGTTTTTTCCTTTTTTTATTTTTATATTCAGGGGGTGGGTCCGTTTGCAGCTCGCTAAAACGGTTTCCCGAAAGCACACGAGGCTCTTCGGCCATAGTCACGTAGGTTTTGTCAACGGCTGTATTTATATTATTTTACGCACTAGGAAGTTACCAATTAATCAAAAAGTACAAAAAAGTTTGGTTGGTTGTAGAAACCGGTTCGCACCGCGAAAAAAGAAATCCGAGAGAAACTCAATCAGCTGAAAGATGTTGCCGAGTCGAGTGTTAGTCGGTGACTGGCTAACAGAATTGAAGGCGCACTCGACAAGAAATCAAGAAATCAGGAAAATATGGCATAGACGAATCACTAGTTTTGTGCTTAAAAGCAATACCAGTGAGTAGGAGACGTCTGCTCTAAAAGCTAGCCAGGCTCAGGCGTGATTGGCGACTGGTGCACTAGAAATGGGCTTTCAGGCAATGCACTCAAAACAGAGGTTTTCTCTTTTCAAGAGAAGGACTGACTCTGACTCATATAGTGCTAAAAGGCAACACCAATTGTGTTTCCAGCTAAGCTAAGTGTTTAGCGTCGAAAGCCTAAAACACGCTGTCGGCTTTCTAATAGTGCGAAAAAGGTATCAGCAAGACAAGGAGCTTGTCACTGAACGATGATTGAAGCCCCTAAGGTGTCTGCAATTTTCTTGCTGTCCCTCAGTAGGAGCGACTACTAATGACTGTCCTAATGGGGCACTTCGCTTTAACTAAACACTTAAGTGTGCTAGGCATTGGTAACATAACATCCCACGACGCTTGTTGTGAGAGTGATATTGACACCACAGAGCATTACTTCTGTGAGAATCTGGCCTAAGCTCACATCAGGGTGCATGTACTCGGCGGTGATGTAGTGGGTGCTGTTAGTGTGTTTGCTCATCTTTCTGTGAAACAAACTGAGAAATGGTGACAGTCGAAGGATCATACAAGGAGTATGACCTCAGTTTGTTTCTTATTGAACATTCATCGCTAATTAAAATCTGCTCATCTCTCGTTTAATCCTTTGTGGACCAACTGAAATGAAAACAGCGTACGTTCCACGCAGATATCTGGTTTTGGTTAGACATCTCTTCTAACGACATGCTTTCTCACACATATGTTTCTATTGTTTAGGACCTAATTTGGCTTATCCCAACACAAGGCTCCTAAGCCTAGCCAATTCCTAAAAAAAAAAAAAAAAAAAAAAAAAATTATCATTCCTCGCTTGACTTTCCAGGGGTCTTAGCTCCTGATTAGCCTGTCATTGCTTCCTTAGAAAATATCTGTTAAACGAGTTTTCCCCATAAGTTCCCACGGCAGAAATAACTGCTAAAAAGTCAAAAATTCTCTCACTATCATCTCCATGACACTTCTTTTATCCATGAATTTGAAAAAGCCATTCCAGCAAATCAGCCCAACAAGAGGCCATCATAAGTGAGAAGCGTTCTTTGTGTGCGAACACCATTATCGAGCTCCATAATAACTCAGCCAGTCCAAAATGGATCATTTGTTCGGTGCCGCAAAAGAGGTCGGTTATCAGGAACAGGGAGTACCAGAAGAAAGGACGAAAGAAAAATTTTCTAGAAAAATCATAATGAATGGTAATCCGCATGGGTAATTGGAGCTGTTCCCTCTGCATCCTTTGTGGCACTCTCTTACTCGTGGAACGTTCGGGTAATCATTGTAGGATTTATGAAAATTCATGTTGATTGAGTTTTGCAATTTTCCGATTCTCCATCGTTGGGTTGGAGAGGAAATCTACTAAACCCGAACCTATAGCATCAGGCACCGAGCAGTGGCATAAAACTTTCGATTTCGATTTCCATTTCAAGAGAAACTTTGCCCTTTCCGCATAAAATAACTTTACGCGATTGTTTGAGGGTAGTACAAGTAGTACAAGGACTCATCCAGCTGCAAAGCGATTTCAGATCGTTTTTGTATTTTTTTTTTTTTTTTATTTTTTTTTGTTGAAAACCCCCATTTGCAAGCTCTCATCCCAGGGAAATGGATGTACGGTGCGCAATGGTTTTCAACGTTTACGGTCGCTGGCAATCATCTCATTTTTTCGGTGTTGAATTGAATGTAAAGTTGGATTTTGAACAGAAGTGCAAAATAGCAGAAGGCAGCTTCTACAGCGCTTCATCGATTCGAGTGGAAGGCTGGTGATGAGGAAAACTCACTCTAAAACTGTTCAACGGAATGAAATTTATTGGAAAATACTCTTAATCCAAGTAGTGAGTGTTGTTGGATGGCGGAACAGAGTGGGAGCAAGGACGCACGGCTGTGGCTAAACAATGAGTCAAAATTGTTGTTAGCTTGAGAGTGGGAAAAGTTGAAGTTATTGTTTGGACCAAGGAGATGGGGAAGCCAAAGCCAAAGTCTAGGTTGGAGGTCCGCTCCTCAAGCGCTACTCTCGGTTTCAGTTTGTTTTAGGTAATCGGTTGAATGAGCACCGGATCGGGGAAAAAAAACTGATTAAGGGATTATCAATAATCAAGAAAGTGGTGTTATGAGTTTGGCAAAATGTTTTCACTCAATTCATGTAAAAGGGTTTTGTTTTCGAAGTACGGCGATCGATTTTTGGAGTAGTGTAGTCGAGAATGGTAATTTAGGGCAAGAGGGTATTGTCTTGCAGCGCGCTTTAGATTCTTAGATACGAGTATATACAATTGAAAGGCAATTGGTGTTGATTGAATTGAGGGACTAACCATCAAGGCTGAAGACACGAGTATGTGCAGGGAAGTGCTTTAATCCTGTTTATTGGAATTATGGTCCAAAGGTATAGGTGGAGTACTTTCAGTGTTTTAATTGTCAAGAGATTCAAGAGTCAATCTCGTGATTATGACGCACATGGTTCCGTTGAAGAGCTCCTACTGGCGACAGGGTGATATGTACTATAAGAACCAAGATAATTACCCGTTGGGGAGGGATGTAATGTATCCGTCCAACATAAGATTTAGAGCCCTATCAGTTGACAAACACAGCACTCAGACAATGAACTAGTCCACTCTACACCTTGCGTGTTCGTTTTATAGAAATTTCTCCGTCCTTCGAAGAAATATGATTAAGCGCTTCAGGTATGAAACACATCCGATACCTTCAGTGCCGAGCACCTTTAGCCTGATGCATAGTGATCTACGGTGAAGTCATCATTTTTAGAACAAGCATCGCTGGATGTTGCACCGCTTATGCCTAGCAAACAGTTGGCAGAAACAGCAATTATATCCGATGCATAGGATCGCCTTATCATAGATATGTGGGAGCAAAGGACCCTCCTCGTCGGCATGCGCCATGACTTGTCGACAGCTTTTTTGCAATGCCAGAAGGCTGATAGCGCCTTAGACACTTTCGACGTAACATGTTTAGTCCAAGAAGTTTTTTTTTTCTCCAGTGGTTCTCCAGTGATATTCGTAACAGTCTAAAACCAGCTGACCATTGTAATGAAGCTCAACGTCGAGTGGCTATAATCGTAAGTGCTCGCCTGGGCCTTTTCCGATTAGCACCACTCAACCCAGAAATCCAATTGCATCACTGCCAAAGGGCAATCAGAGATGCCAAACCCCTAGTACGATGACGAATGCTGACGGAGCGGCCCAGCAGAAAGAACGGGAGGGGTTCGGCAGCTATACGAGCAGAAAAAAGGGAAGAACACAGGCTCCTTATCAGAAAAATCGAGAGAGGTGCTATCAGAAGAAGGGAGTTCCGAAGTTTTATGGAAAACTAAAACCAACATGCCAAAGCTGTAAAGCCTGAACAGAAATGTTCTAAAATAGATGAGGAAAGCTCTAAGTAGAAAAACAGTCAGTGCTGAGTATCTAGAAAGATTATTTCCGTAGACTGCTAAACGATGATGTCGAACAACATCCCACTTTCAGGTAGACCTGAACGAGGACAGACAACCTTTCCGTCGGTTGTCGGGACAGCAATTTCCATGTTTGAGTCTTACAGAGCTTCTGGACTGCCGAGCTGTTTAAAGCAGCAGAGGATGATTGGATACGGAGCATACTCCTCTTCAAAATCTGAGTCGACGAAAGTACGAGTATGCACGACGTATGAAGCCTCAGAATTTTTTGTCCGATCCTAAAGAATTTATATTCCCTGAGCTGCGCCAACTACAGGGGAGTAAGTCTCCCCAACATCGCATGTAAAATCCTGTCTGAGGTATTATTTGAACGTCTTAGACCCTTCATCAACTGTCTGTCGGCTTTAGGCTAGAAAAGTTCACCGCAGATCAAATTTTCACACTGCGTAAGATCTTGCAAAACACAGAAGAGTTCCACATCCATACAACTTCACTTCTTCATCGATTTCGAAGCCGCATATGGCCGGATCTATAGAGAGGAACTATACAGAGCCATGTCTAGTTTTGACATCCCTGATAAGCTCACCCAACTATGGAGGATGATGGGGGATAATGCACGCTGCTCCGTCAAGACCTTCAATTTCCAGAAGAGGACTTAAACAAGGCGATGCGTTCTCATGTGATTTTTTCAACAAGTCAACTCCAGTGTTAGGAAACTCTCATCGATGTAATGGGAAGAACAGAGCGAGCTGTCAAAGAAGCGCTTGCGACTATTGAGGTAGAAGCGGCAAAGATAGGAATAGTGGTCTTTGAAGGAACCACAGAACAAAGCTGTCCACAAAGTGGGCCACACAACATTGACGCCTAGGACAAAACGCACGGTAGTCAGCTACAACTTTGAGGTTCTAAGAGACTTTAGCCGTTATCGAACTTGGAGAATGACGCCCGCTCAGAGATCATGCGAAAAATTACTCTTGATAATCGCTGCTTCTTTGGGCTTAGGAGTCAATTGAGCAGTAAAGCCCCCTCTCGAGCAACTAAAAATACTTAATACGAGGCACTGACCATTCCAGTCCTGCTTTACGAAGCAGAAGCGTGGACACTGAGAGAGTATTCTCGGGTGCTTTGGAAGAAAAAGTGAAGGATGGATGTCGACCGCATCAGAAAAGCTCGGGTAACCCGACTTATATGGCTAGGTAACCTTGATCACATGGACATCAGCTTCTCCTCGTGCAGATTTTTCGATTTCAACCCAGAAGGACAACGGAGTGGAGGGCGAACTCATCTTAGATTGCTGACACAAGTGGAAAGGGTCCTCAACAGACTGTGTGTTCGCAGTTGAAGGCAGGTTTACGCCAGACTTTTGCGCCATCTAAGTAGGTAACTGTTCACCAGAACTGATCTTCAACTTTCTGTTGTAGAAATGGGTGCCAGGTGCCTTTAGGCCATCAAAGGAAGCCCAACTAATCACAAATATCAGCTAACAGTACGTCAGATTAGGTTACTTGCAACTTCGCTGATAGGAACTGATTGTGAGCTACGATTTGATCACCTTACCTAAGAAAGTGAGTCTCAAGCATGACACAAAGAGATGAGGCCTTACCCTATACCTGTACCTCTGACCGCAATGGAGTAATAAGGCTTTGTCAAGAGACACTAAATGGACTCTATATTAAACCCAAATCCTCCAAGTCCTGCATAAGATTCTTCGAGTAATTTGGGCCTGTTTGATTTGACGAGTCCTAGAAAAGAAGATATGATATCTTATCCTACGAGCGACATTGGCAGACAGTCAGAGAGTTCCGCATAAATCACACGAGATGGCTAAGATACGAGTATGTAGCCCAAATGGATGTTTACTTTCCAACCCGAGTTACAGCGCTTTAGGTTGTGAGCATAAGAGGAAGGGGATCTTCACAATTTTAGATTCTATCCATCAAAAGCCGCGCTGACTGAAGAGGTTAATTGGCTGAGGTCCGACTCGACCTGAACTGTATCAGAAAGATTCCAATGTTAATGTCGTTTAAGTCATCGAATTCAACACTATTTCCTGAAATACATAGAGCCTTCAAGTTGGCAGAAAACACGGGTAGTTGAGACAACGAAGGGCCAATTGGCCAGAAATATTTTGTGCGGCTCAGGTTCACTGCAATCCAGTGATCTGACGGACCACACTCAACCACCAATGGGGATAGGAAGAAGTACTTTGCTTTATTCCTTCAGTCAAAGTCCCTTATGATTTATTATAAGTAAAAACCGTCGAAGGTGGGTTCTTAAATCCATTGACAGACGTCACAAACCAGGTCAGAGCAAAAAAACACAAAATAACCATCCATTAGCCTTAAGGTTCAACTCCATCAAATATTTGCACATCATTCCAAGACTCCATATCTCACATGACTTCTTCAAAGACATTGGCCCTATCTCCCGCATTAAGCTGCCGAATGTCTGACAGGACATTGGAGGGATGATGGTCATAAAATATTTACTCGAACCGAAATGATTGATGGATTTGATTAATCCATGAGCCTTTGCCACTGCTGCTGCCACACTCGTACTCGTATGATTGGTTAATTACACTCGACCGCCTAAGCAACGTACTGATGTAGATTTTATTTCTCGGAGCTGTTAAGATGTCATGTATGGCAGCAACAAATACGCTCATAGCTCAGCGAACAATTATAGAACAGTCAAGTTTGTCACAATGCGCCTGGTGGTCTAATTACATCCCCACAGGCATCCCCGACTTTGGACTAACTTAAGCATTCGCAGCTACTTAAGTGGGTGGAAATTACTGTTCTATTGACCAAAGGGCGAGAATATGCATTGTGGAGGTAGTCCTGATATATTTGTGAGTTTGCTTAAAGTAAGCATCGAACAAGATGAATGGCACTTGTCGGCATAGAAGACAAATTACTTTGGCCTTAGAAGTTTATCTGAAGCAGGGTGGGCTAAGTCGATTGTTAACGTTAATTTAGACCTACCAATGGATATGATGTGACTAAAATGTCATTAGGACTCACTCATAGCTTGCCACAGGTCAGAGAACAATGTCTATTTTGTAGTTAGTTGTTTTATTTGTTTGCTTTTCTTAAAACGGAATCGTGTTTACTTCATTTCCTTCCATTGTGTCTATTTTAAAATGCATGTCCTTGCATGTACATAGCACATCTTCTGATTGCATTACATACATCATTTCTGATAGTAATGAGCTCAAGGACAGGAAATTAATACACCCTCTCTGCACTGAACAACTTTCAAGACCATTCAACAATGCAACATAGTTTGCTCAAGAATCTGATATCATTCAACTCAAATGTATTCACTGAAGCAAATTGCATTCTTCTATTGCGACAACAGTCCTTTCATGAGGAATCAGGGACAAGAGCAGGAGTAGAATTGAGATTGGGAATCGAAGCAGTATCTGATCTGAATGCCTTCCACGTGGGGAGCTGGTGAAGGCACATTCGAACTCATTAAAGAAATGTGATGACGACAATGACACTAGCTGCTTTGATTATTTTTAATGCATGCAAGAGCAGCTGTAAAATGGAAGAATAATAAAGCAAATCCTTGACGCATTTAAGGCATATACGAGTATACTATGTTGTCGTGCGATAGAGAAGTCTAACAATATGAATGGTGGAGCTAAAGGAGAATCAGTGAAAGGCAAAAGCCTTCGGAAAAGGAGCAAAGATACATACTACTTGCATCACAATGGTCCTTAAGCTTGTTTTGTGCATGCCTCGCAATCAGAAGTCTTTTCTTCACATGCCGTCAAAGTTCTGTGCCAGTGAGGAAGTAAAGAAGGGAAAACATTGAAAGTTCAAAACGCGCAGCAGATAACTAAAACGAAGTGCCACACGTGGAATCGCGTTCGTAAGGATTTCACAGAAATCTTCAAGGACAGTCACGTTCAGTGAAAAGTGGTTTAAGGCGTTGCACTTTAAATGTGAGGCTTACATGACGTTTTTGATATTTGTGAGACGTTAGTGTAAGATATCTGGCAACGCAGACATTCAGTATTTGTCAATCAAAATCAAAGGAAAGCACCTTTGCCACGGCATCCGCTAGTAGCAGCCGTGCCAACAGGTACAACACACAGAGATCCAGTATACTGAAGTTCACTTAAAATGCAGGAACCACCAAAGCATATTAGTGAAAACAGCCAACAGATCTGAGGATATTATTGGTTGAGATGTTTTGATAAAGGGCAGAAAAAGCTTAAACATAGCCTTAAGCGGGCATCTCTATCTTCAAGGCTGATATGGAGATCTACGCAGATGGTATTAGCTTCCCGCAGTTGATGGAAATACGCCACCCAACGAAGCTATCACTCAGAATAAACAAATGGAAACAAAGCATCAGGAAAAGAAAGGAACCCAGACCGGCGTTACCCAATTCGATCTTTTGCGGAATTACTCCACAGATCTTAGGCAGATCCTAAGCTCGGCAATCTAAGTGGGTGAGCGATCAAGGCCATAATGAGAATTTGATAAAACCGTACATTTCCAAGCCGTAATCGGTAAGATCATTAGCACTGATGCGGTGGTACAAGTGCTGACCCACTGTATCATACTGGGCCACGAGGAGTGCTAACTAACAATGCGGGCGTATACGTTCCTAATTGATAGAAACCCTACAGTGGAACGCAAGTTGCAACGGTTGGGCAGGACTACGACTAACTGGGATAGTTGCCTCATTCACATGATTGAAGTCTCAACAAATTGCTTTAAGTTCTTAGAATATAGCCCCACGGTACACAATTGCAAGACCGTGCATGATAATTCCAAGAAGTGCAGAAGATGCAATCCTCTACGCACATACTCGTAGACAAGAACAGCACAAAGGAGCCATGTTGATGGACGCTAAACACTTGCTTGGTATTCAAGAAAGCTGTCACCGCTAAGTCTTCGTGAAGGGTGCCAATTTTCTTGCTCACATGACGAAGAAAGCATAAGCTTTGGACACAAAGAAGGTAGGGATCTTGACCGGCAGAAACCTGGCTCAGCTAAAAGTCGGTGATTTGTCGGAGTGCTTTGTAGCCGACCCTCTTTTCATCCAGAGACCAATAATGATTACTGGTAACTTAGCGGAATGGGGCAGTGTGACTACGGATATAAGTGACCGAACTCTCCCACCTACTGAATACCTACGGGTACGAAATATGGAACGGCTTTTAGTAGCTCATTAAACTGGTCAAACATTGGAAGAACCCTAACCAAATTGGACACATTATACTACCAGCTGAAGCCAGAATATATCGTCCAAGTACGAGTACCAGACTGACTATTTGGTTATAGAACGTTAACGCTGTCCTAGATGCATTTAAAAATAACGAACGGGTGACGGGCCAGTGATGAAAAAGTTTGTTAATTACTTAGGTGGCTCTACAGTCCGGGATGAACCTGGCCGTCAGCTTCATCTTCATATCTTCAGCTTGCACGATATCTCGTCAGATACCTTTAGTGCTTCACTCAAAGTTGTTTGGGGTTTCCTTTCACTTCCGTGAGCCGCTTTAGATACGGTCGGCCTCTGGTGCGCCGTACCACGGTTGTTTGGTGGCTTTGGCTCCACTATCTTAGACGTTGGTTGCGTAGAGGCCTGACTAGCCTGATGTTGCTGTAGAGCTCATACAATTCGCGTGAATGCAAATAGGACTTTTCACGCGCAGTATCTTTTTCTTGAAATGACCAATTGGTTCTTCATCCGCTTTCGACAAGGTCTAAGCCCCTTTTCCATATAATAGGACCCGGAATACAAGGCTCTTACGAGACAGGGTTCTGTTACTTATTCTCTCCTGACCCCAAAGAAACAGAACGTAATTCTGTGTCTCAAATCGTTGCTTCTCATTACTGCCAAGGTAGGTGAAGTTCTTAACTAACTCGAAGTTATAACAGCCAATAATGAAGTTCTGGCCGAACCGTTGGTGGTGTGCATCTTTTGGTGGCCAGTGAGTTATGCAAGATTCTTTTTAGACCGATGTTAAAAAAGAGAGCGCGTCACTTTGCCTAAAACCCTTCTTAACATTGAAGGTCTCGGTTAATTAATTACCGAACTTGATTTTTTTGTTTTTTTTTTTATACGTAATTTACGTAATTTAAGCTTGCCTAAGGGGCTAGATACCCTTTTACTGTTGCCATGGCGCGGGCGGAAAGGTAGAAGGAGGAGAAAGGAAAATTGTTTTGTAGTGGTTTGAAACTCAGGTGTGTTTGGTTTCGATATTTGCTTTCCGGGGGGGGGGGGGGGGGGGTGGGTAGTCCGAATAGGACGGAGAGTTTTTTTTCTTCACTCAGAGTGATTCGAGGTATAATTCACAGTATTTTTTTCTGTGCTTGAAACTCTACAACAGCCAAATCTACGTGTCGGTGTTATGCCTTCACACGCAGAATTTTACTGTCTGAGTTCCCATTAGGCAAATGAAAAACTGACTTGCCATGGGCAGGATTCGAACCTTGGACCCTCAGAGTGAGAAGCGATTGCTAGTACCACTACACCACGGCCACCCCATAAGTGATGGAGCAGAGATAATTCTGCATTTCCATCCTGCGCAACTTAAAGTTTGAAAGTATGGCGTTGCATAGATCATCTCTATTCGGCTTTGAAGCCAACAATTATAGTAGATGGTGAGTGCCGATCTGAAATTAAATTTCGGGGTCTTTTCCAAGGTCAAACGCAGTGTGAATATTTGATCGACGGTGCGTTTTTCAGGGCTGAAGCAACCATATAGCTCGTGAATCGTGTCAGACGCTCATATAATATGGCAGAAATATCTTAAAGGCCGTGTTTAGGAGGCTTATTCTTCAATAGCTTGTGTAGCCAAAAACACAATTCATAGAGAATGCTTACCTCACACGAAACAGGTCATCTCCAACTTCCTTAAGTAGCTAAGCAGCCTATTTGGGCTAGCACCTTTAGTAGAGTTGTACTTCGATGTTCCAGAAGCAGAAATCTCTTTCGTCTTCGCTCAGGATGAATGGTTCAGTCTGTCTGACTGCGGTATATTGACCATCATCGCTGTTATACAGTCTGCAGAAGTAGTATTCCCATATTCATAGCACAGACTGCAACTCTGTTGCTAGTTGTTCATGTTCGCCTTTGTGGACCTTCATTCTTGCTCTGTTATCATGGCAAGCTCGATTCATTCTCTGATAAAACGTTCGCACGTCATTCCTGCAATCACTGTATTTCCTCTATCGCGTGTCTCTCGCGAACGCTATGCTCTATATGGGCTGCTCATTCATCGTCCAACCATCGAAGTTTCTCCGATATCGCGTTGACTGCATTATCTTTGAGATTCTAACATAGGCTAGGATTGTAGTAGCACTCGAGCGAAACACGATCGGCAAAGAGTCTAGTATCTTACAATTCCGCCTTTTAGACATCGAACTTTAGTAGATTTACTTGACTCCGTTTGGACATCCAGAATCCTACAGGAGAGTCTGGCGTCGATCGCAATATGATCAATCTGGTGGACGGTAGTTTGATCGGGTTACGCCCCGCTACGAATTCGTAAAACCTGATTGTCGGACATGGTGTTATGCAAGATATATTTTCGAATGACCCACTCAAAGACGGCTTCTTTACTCAGTCTTGTGTTGAGCTCTTCTAGCACAATTTTGGTGACATATATAGTCATAGGGCACTGAAAATATATTCAGCCTAGGAGGTCATAGAATTCGTGTTTCATCCTGAAGGGCATGAATGCGAACCAAGCTGCTTATATTTCAGATTTTGGTCTTGTTAGGGATTGTTACGTGGCGCTTAAGAGCTTTTACCCCAGACTCCATAGTAAACCCACATCCTAACAAGTGTTGTCTTATTTTGTTGTAGCAGTGGTCAGCCATCCCACCATAAGGGTCCTGATATTCCATGTGCAAAACCGAAATCGTTCGCCCTTAAAACGTTTGCCTGGGTCATCAACATTATATCTGTCCGTATCAGAGGCTGTTGGTTGTCTCCGAACTGTAATCTTTTTTGGATAGTGGGGAAGATATGCACAAGACCTAACTCGAAGGGCCAAACCTTTAATGACCATTAGGCAGAATAAAAAACTGAAAAGACCCTACCGGCCTAGAACCAGATCATCATAGAACCGAGATTGTCTTAATAGCTGGCCGAAAAACTGTGGAATATGCAAATTTCGGAGTTGGGCAGTAAGACATCAGGACTTTGGAGGATGTAAAAAAAGTAAAAAATGGTACTAAGGCAGCGCTAAGGAATTTGCTATCCAAAATGGACAACTCAATCCTTCTTCTGCAGAAACAAGAAGGAAGCTCACGTCTGTATATAGGCTTCGTGCAATTAGAACAATAAGCGGTTTCTAAATTTCGATCGAAGCAGCGCTAGGGTTTTATTAGAATTGTCGATACATGATTGGTAAAGTTTCTTGCAGTCTTTTGGAAATGTAGTTATCTGACATCGAAGCTTTTCATTGAATTTGGCCGCTTTTGTGGTGTCAGGGATATATGTAAACGTTCGTATCTCAGCTCTCGAGATCTGAATATTAGGGACGTCACTTTAGTCGATTGCAATATGGCTTGTCTGATCAGCAGGTTGTCATGTCAATTTATGAATGCTGAGATGCGTGAAGCACATGCTATCTATGAAAACGATTCGGGCCGCAGCAAAGTCGATCAACTCCGTTGGCAGATGTAGAGTTGGGTAGGCTTTGATTTCGGACTACGTTAGCACGCAATTTTTGCTAAAAAAAACTCTCAAAACGATCTCATACCGTATTTATGTCTTTGGGCACTCCACAATTGGTAACATCAGCCTTCTTCTCCGTTGTTACGAATAGTCATCAGGCATTCACTTAGATACCGACAGCTCAGGATTTCTTGCCGAAGTTTGCCTTTGACAATGAGTCCGCATAGTTTCCTTTGCCTAAAGCAATCACAGGTGGTTTCTATGTGCGAGAACGTCGTCGTTTTTTACATACTTTTTCCAGCTTATAACATAACTCTTTTTAGATATCAGTGAGATGCGCTAACTAGCTGTTTCGCGTCTTCACCGATTACATGTGGTCCCTTCTTATTTTCTTTTGCTCAGGACCCATCACGCTGAAGAACGCGGTTCCTGATAATGGGTATTTTACTCCTCATCTGCGACAACTCCCAGGTTCCCACTTTGCCATTCTAGTGAGCAAAATATTATGGAGTTTTGATCGGTAACAGATTTTCTCATTCCATAACCTTAGGGTTCGATCCTTGCACCTATATTCTTTTGTTCATTTATAAGTGAACTTGATTGACACATACAAATGGAATTAACCTTACATAGTCCCTTAAGTGCACTCGGAATTATGATATATATGTTGGTTCCAGGTTCAACTGAAAATAAATTGTTCTACACCGCCTTAAGAGCTAAACCTTTGATTTACCAAATTTATGGGAAAACTGGGCCCTTTCAGTCGGTCGAATAGGAGCCTGCAAATGAGAGAGCTTTCTGTCTAAACATGACAGCACTCAGATTGAAAATCAAAGGCCGCAAAGTTTAATAATTTCCTGATTGCCTTTAACATTATGTCGGCCTCTTTTAAACTAACAAACTGCATTCGTCGCTGAAATTCGATCAAACATGATTTTGGAGTAACATGGGCAACGAGTCTATCTATTTTCCCATTTTAAAAGTTGCCATCTGATCAAACGTAAAACATACAAACTAAAACTTCCATTGTCCACTTTATCGTGCAGCAACTTCTCCACAATTGCACTGCAATCCCATGAAAACGCTGCAGTTACAAATGTCTGCCGTTACAATAATTTCATTATCCCTACTCTGCTTCGTATTATCTACGAATGAAGTGAAATACGAAAACTAAATGAAAGACAACTTGAAAGTCCAACCAAAGGGAATACAAATTGTAAATATCTCCCTCTGTCACAGGTTATGCATCCGCATTGTTGTAGGTAACCACCCTGGAAGCGTCACTATCAACAAAAGTTGTAGTTTTGACAACAAAAAGCCAACGAAGCGCTGCATAGAACCGAACAGCATCCTCCAAAAGGTAAAACTTATTCGCCACTTTCAGTGTGGACACTTCGCATTCCATAACAACAATAACAACATAGCAGAAAACACCATGACTGTCCAAAGGCAAATCTTCAAAAATGCTGGAGAGCGTGCAACACAAAGTTTTGTCATTAAAAGTTTTTCCTTCGAAAATTTTATGACTCATTTATAAGAATTCGAGGAAGAAGAACTCCTTCGACCGTTTTTCAACGGTCTTGGGCAAAAGAACTTTGAGCTGGAAAATGTACCTTCAGAGTTGCTATTGAAGGAAATACTAACTTTGGTCGGTGGGACAAGTAATGGGACACTTTTCTGTAGAGAATTGTATAGGGCTGTATATAGGGAGAGCGCCTGCCATTGTATGGTATGTTGTCCTTGCGAAAGAAAGCAAGCTGGCAAACGTCAATGTTGAGCATTTTTATTGAAGACCTGATTTTAGACACGGCTTCCAACCGTGGTTTGGTTTCTACGCCACGTCTTACAGTGTTAGGTAGGCAACGACAACAGCAAATTCAAATATAATTTAGCTGCGGTCTCGAAGGGTGCAATTAAAACAGAACCCAAGACCACAAGATTAGTTGGGATTCAACTGATGGGTAACGCAAGCCCAACCAAATTGACCTGCCGATCTCTGCCGATTGTCTTTTAGACACCTGCCACCAGTGGATGTCGGAAGCGGTATCACCATCTTAAGCCGAACGCGATTGGGATTACCAGGTATAACACCGATTAACTTCGGAGTCCCATAGTTAGGGATTTCCTCACCGAAAGATTCGAAACAGTCAGCAGCCTAGAACCATTGAACCAACAGGAGATTGAAAAGCTTGAAAAAATGCTTCTGTGACAGGTGCAGAAAGTTTTATCGGTATAAGACAGAGTAGTCACGGGACAGGGTTATCTGAAAATTGTTGGAGTCGGGCCGAGGTCCGTACATCACGTAAAGCCCGAAATAGAGCATTTTCAGCAGTAAAGAGAGGAAAATTATAGATCCAAAATCACATAAAGTGTACGAAAGTACAACGTGATGTGACAATTACGCACAATCTTCTCGCGTCACCTTGTCCAAACGTCGAAGAATTTGGCATTCAATCTTTATAGAGCAACAGCGTTCTTAATCATCAGTCTGCACAGTGTGACGGTTTTGACAGGATACCAAAACCAGAGATGACCTATTTCTAGATGCTGTCATATGCGTCCGTGAAATCAGCAATCTGGTGATGAGTAGCGATCTGGACTTTCTTCGGTTTGCCAGAGTGATAACATAAGGTAAACTGTGGACCTACCAAGCCTTAGACCGCACTGTTACCGGCAAATCAGATATATTCAGAGGGTTTCCTTGCTTGTGGATCGGTTAAACGATGCGCTGCGGTTCTACTCATAAGCCACATGAATGAATGCTCTCTGAAAATAGTTCAGCAGGCGGGCAGGCGTCGGGCGTCAATTGTTTTGTGTGGGTAGAAGTATTAGCTTTATCCCGAAAGATGAATGATTTGTTCTGCCTGACAGTGGAGTTCGTATCGTTTGCCTCAGTATCCACTGCTGCTTTTTCTTGCTCATTTCGATTGGTTTTCGTTCTGGACTTGCTACCTTGATCAGTTTATTTTGCCTTTCCGTGGAACTTTTAGAGATTGTTCCTGGAGAAGGACCTGTCAATTTCTTTGATTGCTCGCTTCAAATTGTCTTCCGTTTTACTACGGAATAGCCGATGTTCTTCCCTCTTCCATTGCTCATAAGGACCAGGAGCGGTTGTCGTCCAATTATGGAGAGTCATGAGCTAGTTATTTCGTTAGATATACTATAACATACTTGCCAGTGCATAGTTATGGGATTTCTGACAGCTTCTTTGCTACAATGTCACTTCAGCAGTTAAGTCCGGGGATCGGCATAGATTCTCTTGGTTTGTTTCGGTTGCAGCTGCTAATAGTTACATATCGTCGCAATATTTCTCCATAATTGTTGAGTCGGAGATATCGTTTGTGTATTTAGCTTTGAAGCGGATCACACACCGAAAGCGCCAGACTTCTTGCCTTTGTCTATCACTTCCAGCAAATCAGCACCCAAAGAGACGCTACTCCATATCGGTTCCCACTTTTCCATCCTCATTTTGTCGTCCTTCCATCACCGCACTATGCAAAATATTCACTGCTCTTGAAGTACCAGGGAAGAGAGCTCTTGTTTATGGAGAATGAAGCTGCAACCACGGGTGGGTTTCGAAAGTTGGAACCAATATGACCTAGAAGACATCTCTTACATGCAGCGAAATTAGAGAAAATTAAACACGGACATGGCATCAAATAGGATGCAACGCTGGTGTCAACTTCCCGGAAAACGTCTCACTAACAATGTCAGCTCGGATCCTGAAGACGAGGTTGATGAAATGATGGCCGAGCTGTAACATCAGTAAAGATTCTACATATGATTGAATCAGAGAGACTCCCTTCTGATCGAAAAAAACATAGTTTTTGACTCCTATGCCAAAGCTCTTGGGTTCGATTCCCATGTCTTACAGTGAAAAACAGAAAAAACAAAATTCTGATGACTCTCGGAGTCGAAAAAAAAGCGTACATAGATCCCGTGAGTGAGAGGATTACATTTTATGAAAGGATATACAATTTTATGCAAGTCCACTTCGCCATTTAGAAAGAAAGGGGCCAACCTACTGGGGAAAAAGTATCCTTGAAGTGTCTCTACAAACAGTTTTGAGGCAGCGGCAACGTTTTCTTTACTTCATTGTGTCCTGGCCATTGTTACTGTGGTGGTGTTGTTTATTATGTGGGTACTGTGTCGTCGTAGTTGTTGTTTGCATTCTTATTGTTGTTTGCGACCCGTTTCATTCGCTTTGTTAATTCGATATAATGCCACCGGGTTTAGCATTACTTTCGAACGAAAATGTCCACTAAATGATGTTGACAGGCGAAGAGGTTGACTTTGGAGTACGAGTACGACTACCAGAATTGAGGGGAATGTTCCAATAGCTTACGAAATCAAAGCCCCCACGCTTCTAATTAGTAAATCAAAGACAACCAATAGACGAGGAGAGTGAAACTTTTCGCCATTTCGACGAAGAAGTGCGAATAGAAGGAACCCGAAAACAATCTGCTAAAGTCGTGCTCTGTGTTTTGACAATAATGACTTAAACCGGATTAAAGTGGCAACCATTTGGGCCTTCGATAAGAGAGCATGAACCAGTGTGCTAGGTGGACTAAGAGACAGCTTTGAAGAAGGACCTACCAACTACCAAGTCACCAAATAGGAACAAAACAGCGGCATCAGTGAAATGGGAAAAGTTTCCGGATTGAACGGAGTTATACAATATACATATACTCTTACATATATAATTTTTTTTTAATTTAGTTTACTTAGTTTGTTGTCGTGTATTTGTTTCTGGGTGAAGAGGAAGAAAAGAGTTTTTCAAAGGACACTCGGTGAAATGGTAATTTGCGAGTTGAGACTCAATTTCATATTCATGAAGGGTGCCAGGGGTAATTTGTTGATCTAGGAGGGCGACAATGGATTTGATAATAGCACAACTGAAAACAGAAGGTTATCGTAACAACTGGCGTGAAAGTTCAACATGTTCAGCTGGCGAGTAGTTTAAAAATTAGCGAAACTAACTGAAGAGAAGTTAGTGGTGGTGATGATGTTGTTCAATTTGAGGTTTAGTTTTGTAGGCGAAATTGGTTTTTGACCATGCCAATGTGATAGAGTGGAAGCTATGTGATGGCTCGTTAATTCAGAGGCCTGCCTAGAGGAAGTACAGAGCAAGGAAATACAGCTTAAACCCATTTCTTTGATCGTACGAGCGCGTACATGGATATGAACTCTGGTGTTGATAGGAGTACTCTGCCGTTTACTTGTAGTTCGTGTAATCTGACTCATTTTCCAATGCTCTTTCGGATTTCATGTTTGTGCGATTAGGCTTGGTAAACGGCAAAT
The DNA here is from genome assembly GCA_949129095.1 of Volucella bombylans. Lineage (NCBI taxonomy): Eukaryota > Metazoa > Arthropoda > Insecta > Diptera > Syrphidae > Volucella > Volucella bombylans. Next base: position 8,648,410 of record OX422141.1, read on the forward strand.
ATGTCGAATTTCCGTGCCAATATAAAGAGTGTCTCAACAAGAGATGTAGGATTTGAAAGGCCTATTATTTTACAGCTGACGCACACAGGGTTGGCATATGGTGACAGATGTCATCTATAAATTTGGGGAATTTACCATGGAACTGTGCAAAAAAAATCCAAGTCGTTGAATTTTACTACGAAAATCCACGTTCAATAGCGGAAACGATGTGAAAAGTTCATGCCAGTTCGTGTGTGCGCAGCATAATCAAGAAATTTCAGTAGACGGGCTCAGTACAAGATGTGCAAACGCCGAAATGTATAACGGAAAGTGTCAAAAATGACCCAAATACCTCCACTTGGAGCCGTTCTCCGGAGCTTAACCTCTGCAAAGCAGCACTGCACGTGATTTAAACCGTCCGATTTGGAAGCCAATACACTACCTCTTGAGCCACGGCCATCCACGTAGCAAATCGATCCATGATGTTATTAACTGTGCCGACGCACAGTTCCTGTGTTAAATTTTGCAGCTCTGACGCCATGTAGTCGCATAGAACTGTGGACGGGACCGAATCGACTGCAGTACTTCTACCGCCATTTGCTTTAAATTAGAGCCTTGACTGGTATTTGCCGAAGATACCGAAGGTGTTGATAGAGCAAACTTGCATCTCAGCTGTTTCCCGGTCGTTTATGGTGAAGGTATATCATGCTCACTAAAACTCTCTACCCAAGAAATCGAGACATTGGCAGCTTCACCCGACTTTTTCTTTCCAAATCTATCTTGTTGGTTGCTGTTTGTAATGACCGGTGCTGAAACAGTAGAGAGTCTAACAAACACAAGTGGTAATTCCGATAGAACTTCTTGATTTATATTTATTTAGACTACCACGCTCTAACACGATCTCTAACAGACTAACTCGCGTAGCCGAAGTTGTGTGGAGGATTAGCGGCGAGCGAGAGGGCGCATCGTGGGTGTGGAGAGCACTATGTAGTGAAGCGATGAGCTGTCTGACAATGTTCTGGCAATGCTTTTTCTGACAATATTGTCGGATGAAATTGTAAGTTCATGCGGTTGGACATGTATGGACGATCACTTTAAATTTCACTACTCGTTAGGAAAAGTTGCACCTGTCTTCCAAGTGGAGTTGTATGCAATATTGGTGGCAACAACAAATCGGTGGAGGAGGGGAAGCACCTGCATCTGGAGCGATAGACAAACTACGCTTAAGGATCTGCTGAACACTCTTACGACTTTCAAGCTAGTTTGAGAATTCAAGACTTCGAACGGCTGAATTCATTGCTCTGGATTCCAGCTCATAATGGGATTACGGGAAATAAAGTCGCCGATGAACTTGCTAAGCAAGGCTCAGAAGAGAGTTGTTCAGAATGCGAACTTACCTTGGTTCTGTCTGCGTTCACGGTTAGGGCTTCCGTTGGCACTTGGGTTTCATAAATGAAACGGCATGAATCTCCGGGTTGCCGACAGACCAAATGGATGCTTCTTGGCGCTTCTTAGAAGAGGCTTTTCTTCCTTGCAGTCTTTTCTACTGCTGGCCTACAGTAGAATAAATATTTCACTAAGTTTGTGCATCCCATCCGAAATCAGCTGAACGTGAGCTTTAGCATGTAGGTCTAATGTGGAATGATACCAAGGGAGATCAAGTATATGATACTTTCTTTTGCGACACTTGTAACTTTCTAATGTGACAGTGAGCACAATTATCCCAAACCTGGTATCCGTACAAGCAAATTGGTTAGAAAACTACTTTCTGAATTATCGTTGTATTTACAATTGATGATAATGACTTCCTGTTTATAAAGGGGTCTCACACCTTCATAGCGATATTTATTTTATTGAGTGTTTGAGGTGTACGAGTATATTTAAATACTTTACGGAGGGCTTCCAAGCCCGAAAAACATCACTTGCGTCGCTAGCAATATTTTCGTGTCATTAATTAGGTTCAACTCAATACTAAGACCAAGTCATGGGACGAGAATATTGCGGTGTTGTCAACATAAATTGCGGTTTTACACTCTTTTAGAATAACGGACGTATGCACGTTATAAAAAAAATTGGTCCTACAACAGAACCTTGAGGTATACCAGCAGCGGACGCATAGCTACCAACAAGCACACTAAAACTGCGATTTTACAAAAAACTTTGGACAATTTTGAAGAGAAAAGGAGGAAAATTAAGATCTAACAATGTTAAAAAGTCTCCTAGAGTCCGTTTTTAACATTTTTCGTTTTCCCTTCGGCGTAATAGCATACTCCCTGCAATTTATAGCTCCACCACGTCAACTGCAGTCCATTTGGGTAGCTAAGGACCAGTTAAATTTCTGAACGGCGTGTTAATCAGAACAAGGATTGTATGATATTAGCAAAGCTTGAAGGAGTGTCCTAAAAGATGAGTGTTGATACACATTTGTGCCCGTTTTATCGCATTTGCAATGACTTTCTGCAAGATTGTTTGTGATAACTTTTTGCATTCCTGTCGAATATTCTCCTTAAGAGCTGCGATTGTCTGAGGCTTGTTGGCATAAACCCGCGACTTCAAGTAGCCCCATAGAAAGAAGTCTGGGATGGTTAAATCGGGCGATCTTGCTGGCCATGCCAAATCGCCAAAACGGGAGATTACCCGACCAGGAAACGCTTCCTTCACTTGTGGATCATGCTGAATGTGCAGTTGCACCATCTTGTTGAAACCACATGATCACCCAGTCCTGCTCATCCAATTTCGGCAGTAAGAAGTTGTTCATCATGGCCCTGTAGTGTGCGCCAGTAACAGTGACCGTATTGCCGATGACTTCCTCAAAAAAATACAGCCCAATCAGTCCTCCCACGTAAACGCCGCACCATACAGCGGCTTTGAGTGGATGTTATGGCTCTTCGTGCATCACACGCGGATTTTCAGTGCCCCAGAAACGAAGGTTTTGCTTATTGACGTAACCGCTTAAGTGGAAATGCGCCTCGTCGGTCATGATGATTTTCGATACAAAATAGTCCTCTTCATTGTTGAGATTGAGGGTGGCTTTTCAGTAATTCACACGCGATTGACGGTCAGGAGGCATTAACTAATGCACTTTGTACGGGTTTATGTGTAAGTCTTTCACTAAAATTCGCTGTCGGCTCCGTCTGGTTATGCCCAATTGCGTGACCCGTCATCTTCGTGCTTCGTTCTCAGCGATATCGGCAGCCACAGCCGCGATATTCTCGGCCGAACGACCAGTTCGGTGGCGGCCACACCCTGCATGGTCTCCTGTGGCTCCACTCTGTTCGGCTCGAGTAGCTAAGTGCCGGAGTGTTTGCCCAGTTGGCGCGACACGATTGTTTGTATACTGCAGCTGCCTAATTCACAATTATGTCAAATATCATGGACGTACGATGCCATTTGCAAAAATTATACCATCTTTCGATAGGGTGATTCATTTTGCGGCGCCTTGTATAATACCAATACAGTGACTCTAGGCTGAGTAACAGAGCACATTTGCACGCATCTCAGGCTCACTCAAGTAAGACTGGGATGGGTGAGTCGTCTCTGGTATGATCGTAAGGTACTGCTCCACAGGGAATCATGTTGAACGCAACAACGACTTCTGCAGAAACTATAGCGATGCAGTAAACCATCTTAAAACAAAATCACAGTGCATCCTACTTACTTTGGCTATATGATGACCCTCCCCCCTGGAGTTTCTACATTACTTGAATCGTTCATGTTAGTTCTTGCACCTGAAGCTCTTGGTGAGGGTCTCCCATACACGAATACTGCATTTTCATTTGACGAATTTTAACAATTTGTTTGGTTTCCCTGCCGATAGTCCTACTGCTTCTAACTGCGTGTCACCTCGATACTTCTGGGAGCACACGAGTCACGACAGAAGTCAATAGAGAACGGATGGTCATCGTGGCCATAGTTCTACTCTAAATGCTAAGATTGTCCTTTGGTTGTACAGATATACTCGTAAGCTTGCCTCCTCCACAACAGGTCACACTTATTCAGGTAAAGTGCACTCAACGGTGGGTAATTACAATCTTAACCAAACCCTTAAGCTATTATCGCCTTGCTACCAATTACACCAATTACAGTACTAAGGCAAAAAAGTTGACGTAACACTTCATTTTGCAATATCAAACAAAAACACTAAATGACATTGTTTCCTAGACTATTCCCATCAAACCGACGAGTCGTTTACCCTTCCGGTGTATTCTTAAGAACACAATTTTTCCCGTGTAAACATTGAAATTTCAAATTTTTACAATCAGTTGTTGCCACCCTCCCTGTAAACACACAGCGACCATATTTCCCAACCATCCCCAGACCATCCCTAAAGACAGCCGAAAAGTGATAACATAATGTAAAGTAGAAGAACAAGAAATCAATAAGAAAACAGAGAGAGAGCAAATTTCCAAATATTTACACACAAGTAAATAATAATAATTTCCTGACTTGGGAATGAATCCCCATTTAACTCAAACCGACGTGACGTCAGTTTTCAACTTCCAACACCCCCATATTCGGGGCGGCGGCAGCACATCCTTGTGAGTATGTCAAGTTTATTTGATGCGCAAATATTTGCGGGTTAACAGCTTTACCCCTAAATAGGGATGTCATAGAGAAGGAGCCCCTGGGACGGGTGCTACAGAGGAAGTGAACAACCGAAGGAGGGGTTCTTTGCTGTTGCTTTGCTGATCCTGGAAGTGAGATACGACTTCCGACGTTTGTTTGCGCGGCAATAACAAAAAAAAAAAAAAAAAAAAAACAACAAAAAAGAATGAAATGTGATGTTAAATATTTCCGTTTCCACTTTGTCTTTTCCTTTATTCTTTCCCTTTTCTCTTCATTGTTAGTACGCTGGCTGATTTGTCCGTAAGTGGTTGAGGTGGTGAGGGTTTTTTCTTTTATTATTTTTAGAACTCGTGGATTTTTGTTAAGAGTTAATCAGGAGGAGCACACCAATTGCCTTTTCTCCTCTCCTTTTAGTTTTATAATTAAAAAAAACCTTCTTTTCCTTTTTTTTTTGTGGAAAGCATGTTATCCTGTCAACCATGAATCGGTTGCTTTATGCTCACTTTAATTGAAAAACGAAACGAAAACAAAGAGAGACGCTAATAGTTGCTGTTGCCTACTGTCTGTACTCTCTGCTGCACTCCTCCGCTATGGCTAAATTTTTGTTATTAAATGAGATAAATTTAAATTACCAACACGGAGCAGCGTATGGATGGAAACATAATGCAAAATATTGTGTAGAAATCCTCTGTGTCCTGCTTCAGCATAATGGCGTTCCAGCTGAGGTGGATACTTTTATAGTTTTGAAATTAACTGAAATAAATTGAAAAAAAAATAGAATCTAATTACAGAGACGTCTATTTGGGGTTCAGCAGAACAATTTAGAGTTCCTATACCTGGATCTGTTCGGCGATTGATTGGGAAACCACCGACTGTCCTCTAACAGATATTGGGATAACAGCGCAACATTCAAGTCCGTAGCATAGTGCTAACCCTTCCGCCCAGTGCTGGTCCCCGACAACAGGGTCTTACTTATGCAGACTAAAATGCCAAGTGCATAGGTTTCAAAATCGCCTCTATACAGAAAAGATAAAAAAAATGTGACGAATCAGCTAATAGCTCCGGATAATGACGGGCTCACTATTGACGAAACTGGCAAGAGATTAAAGATTCCAATCTGCACGTGGAATTTTCTGACTCACCTGCTAAAAAACAGACCCATTCAGCTTGGACTAAGACAGACAATATTGCTGACCTCTAAAAAAGCTGCTGCACCCGATAGCTTAACTGCATACGGAAAATATGCCCGATGAATGGAATCTCAACATTGTTTGTCCGATCCTAAAAAAAACTAGATCCCCTCAATTGAGGCAACTACAGGCGAATAAGTCTCCTAAACATTGCATATAAACTCCTGTCTGACCTTCGTCAACAGTCTGACTGAAAACCCAGCATAGATCAAAATTTCAATGCGAACTATGCAAAAAATCAGCCTGCTCAATTGAGTATGGTGAGTCTAGTGACCGGATGAATTTCAAGCCTAACAAGCTTTGTATGCAAGAAACAGGACTCTATGCAGATTGTCCAACCTCTCTCTGCTGTTTGTGGAAATAATATTTCGAATAAACAAAAAACCCTGAAGCAGGTGCTCAATTAAGAAACACGAAAACCTCACAGTCCCCAACAGCTTAGGCGCCGGTGAGACTTATAAATTTGAAGAGCATCGGTCTAATCTCAAATCTAGCAAAGCTATCAATATCTGCTCGGACCAGCCAGACGAGCACAGGGAAGAGAAACCTCTCTCAAATATCCAATACAAGCCCTCTGTGAAAGATCCAATCGTCGAAGGAACCCAGGGAAGTTTCTCTGGGCCACCGAGGAACTACGGACAGCGAAACTGGGCAAGACTCGGACTGGGCTTACCACCCGCATTTCTCAAAAAACCCTACCATCAGAGTTGGCCGGCCCGGCTTGTGTGGGAATTTGGGCGCGGCAAGGGGTAGGTAGGTAAGAGTGGCTGTTGGAAACCCCAAACCACTTAGACCTATTGGCCCATTATGATGCCACGTGGATCTGTGATCCTCTTACTCATGGAACCAGTTCGATCTTACGATGAAGCGTAGAAGACTGTTTACGTCTATAGTCTTTAGATCGCCTAGGTCATTGAGTGAAGTTTTCTTCTCTTGGAGAGGGGTAGACATGTACAGAGTAGGTGGAGGATTACCTCCTCTTCCTCCTCGTCCATGCAGCTCCTACAGAAATCGTTTATAAAAGCGCCAAGCCTTCTTGCATGCTTGACTATAAGGTAGTGTCCAGTGATGACACCTACGATAGCGCCGAGATCTGACTTTGAGAGCGATTTAGATACAGCTTTGGCCAGATCTGTTTGGTCACTAGACATGTTTGCCCAACAGTCCATCTAAAGTCTGTTCTTCTATTGGCATCCAGTCTTAATATTGATTTGCACGTAGCGATATACCTATGGTACCCTTTTCCAGTAGAATAGGTTGAGTGGTTCCAATTTAGGCGAGTTTGTCGGCCCTACAATTCCGTGGAATGGCTCTGTGGCCCTGCACCTAACTATGGTGAAGGTTGATGATCGGCATTCAAGGGCGGTTTTAGAATTTAATGAGACCGAGTCCAGGGACTTGATAGCGGCCTGACTACCCAAAAAGATGCGGATATCCTTGGCAGATATCACGTTTTTCTTCAGCCAGGACAGAACTTCTTTAATCGCCAAAATTTCCACCTGGAACACGCTACAATGATTTGGAAGACGGAAAGAGAGGCTCAGATTTTGCTTATCTGAGAAAACACCACCACCAACTCCGCTATCGGTGTTAGAGGGGAAGCTTACATGGAAGATTTTGTCGAACCAAAGTTCAGGTATGGTGTAGTCGATGTCCTCTGTGGGGATTTATCGTGTGTTAAGAATGTTGGCGTTGTGTAATGAATTATTTGTCCACTGTTTAGTCGCTTAAAGGCGAATAGCTGCAGTCGCAGCTACTTGCCTGCTGAAGATATCGAGGGGAATCAAGTGAAACAGAATATCTATTGCCGCGAAGGGAGTAGAACGTAGGGCTCCGGTTATGAATAGACATGCTGTTCTTTGGGCTTCGTTTAGTTTAATGCAGTTGACTGCATTGTCTAAGGCCGTCCTCTAGACAACAACCCCGTAGGTGAGTATCGGTCTTATGACCGAGATGTATAGCCAGTGGGTTATGCGAGGTTAAAGGCCCCATTTTTGCAAGAGAAAAAAGCTATTGTAGCTTTATTGAATCTTTCTTGAATGTTAGGTTTCCAGTTTAGTTGCCTGTCAAAAATGAGACCCAGATATTTTGCTGTATCGGAAAAGACTAAACTGGTACCGTTAATTGAAGGAGGGTATATGATTGGAAAGAGGATTGGAGGGCCGTTGACAAAAGTTTTGGATCCATTTTAGCTCGTCTATGGATAGCAATCAGTCGTTCTAGAGTTTTCAAAACGAAAGATGATAGACTTTTAGGTCTGAGGTCATTTTTCGGCATAGGTACCTATAGATTCTTGCAATAGATGTGTCATTTTGGAGTTAAGGCTCCAGTTTTCCTCAATTATACTTTATTGGTAAATAGCGAGATCCTAACTTTTAAATGATATAGTCATGCTGGTTAAGATTTTGATCAAGCGTTACCTTTAGAAGCTTGTAGGTCTATACCCTTCAGATAGCGTCGTGGTTTTACTCCCTGTTCTTTGTACACAATTTGTGATGTAAGCACATGGAAAAGTTGTTCTGTAGATATTGATTGGTGAGGAGATTGTGAATGGGGTGGATCGTCTACAGAGGCTTTAAAGCGTGGAACTGACTTGATAGCAATTTAATTTTGCTCCTCTCGAAATATTTCCCTCGCCTTTAGCCAATCCTCCTTGTAAGGCTGTATGACCCTGTTCTGGAAAAAATTATCTGACCAAATTGGAATAACATAGAAGGATTGGAAGATAAAGCAGCACTTTCCTGTCATATGAAATGGTCTTCAAAATCCCGCATTCTGGGAAAATGTGCTTCTAAATCAATCGAATTCTCTTACTTAGAGCAAAAAGATGTAGCTCTATGACTGCTTTAAAGAGCTGAATGAGGTTGTAATACGTTGGGTCTAAGGATGCCGTATGTATAAAGCTGCCATTTTTAGTAGAGTGATTGTCGCTTTACGTATAACCCAACTCAGTAAGTAAGATCGAGGGAAACTGCCATGCCCTCACTAATATTTACAGCAGAAAATGTTTAAGGCTTTAAGAGATCCACCATGGCTACTCGGTATCTAAAAAACATTCATAAACATTCTGGAGGCGATTAATGCCGGCTTAGGGGGATATGATATTGTGATTGTTTACTTACTCATGCGCACCATCTAAGCTGAGGTTATCCTCTGCTGCGTTGCCCTTCGATTACGAATCTAAGATTCAACACCAGCGGGACCAAAAATCTTTCGAAGAATCTTTCTTTGTTTCCATCATCTGCCTTCGCAAAAGTCCACACCAATAGATTCCGCTTATCGTTTCCTGACAAAATCTTTAGGGTAAATCCTAGAAATGGTGTGATCAGAGTTAATAGTTGAGCGTGGCATACAAAATCTTATACTACCTCAAGGTTATAGCTATCTGTTATCAATTGCAAAAGTAAGACAGGCGGTTATCCTTCGTCAATTTCTTTCCAAAACAAATCTTCAAGTGATCCTCCTGCCATTGTCAACTGTTTTGCTACATTTTTCAAACAATCAACTCTCTTACTTCAATGATCTACCAAATTTCTCCATTGGTCCCTTTCTCACTCAGAATTTCGATCCAGCAGTTATTGCAAAAAAGTTACAAAAACTCAAAGATGAACTTGTACCCGAGTCAGGTGTTTTTCTTAAAAAAATGCTCTTCCAACTCTTCTCTCCCACTTTCTTTCCTATTCCGTCTAATCCTTACACAAGGAGGATTTTCGCAGGCTTGGAAGACCCCCTTTATAATCCCGATACACAGAAAGGGATCAAAGAAAGAAGAATGAAGAAGTATTTGCTATAGATAAACTTTCTGAAAGTATTCTATACGAAGCCTTAAGCTTCTAATGCAAGTCTTCTAATTCGTCTAGAAAATATGATTTTCTGAAAGACAGATCGCACCGATTTCACTAAAGCTTTTAATAAGGTACGAGTATCTCGTCAATTGATCCGCTCTCGGTTTTGAAGGTCTTTTATCAAAATGGATATCTACTTATCTGGTATTATACCGGGTTGAATCCGCCCTTTCAATTTCTTTTCACGCACCCTCTGGGGTTCCACAAGACAGCAATCTTGACCCCCTTTTCTTCATTCTTTTATCAAAATGGATATCTTCTTACCTGGTATTATATGCCGGTTTAGATCCTCCCTTTCAGTTACCTTCCAAGCACCCTATGGGGTTCCACAAGGAAGCAATCTTGGTCTTCTTCTCTCCATTCTTACTATTAACAATCGTGAAAGGGTCACTCCTGCCTCTCTCTTTACGCTGACGACACACATTTTTTCTCCCCATGACTCCACCTTTCTTCAAGAAGACCGCGATTGGTTTCAAAAACGATGCCTCAAAAACTACTTAAAAAATGCTAATCTACTCGTATAACCTTCTCACGGAAATGGAACCCATCTCCTCCCCGATGTTGTATTCTCTATGGTCAACCTATTCCCCTGGTTAAATTTGTTCAAGTCAAGATCTTGGCATATTATTAGACATGGAGCTTAGTTTCCGCTTGCATATATGACCCTGAGTACTCCACGTCTCAAACTAGATCTCCCCCAATATTCCCTTGATTCTATTTGAAGAAAACTTGTAACTTAGGGAGGAAGAAAAGAGAGGTACCGATGTACATTGGTCTTAAATGTTTGCAAGTTATAACGACTAGGAAATAGAGACCTCGTCATTGCATTCCATAAGTGAGTTGCACAGCTTAGGAACGAATCACGATATTTTAGAGTTGAACCCATCCACCACTGTTTCTTCAATGGTACTCTGACTAGTCCTACAAATTACTAATTGACCGTAGCTTTACGTATGCTGAAATGTTCATATTAGAAATCTGCCATGCTGACCGTAAATTCAGTCAAACGAATTCATTTCCCGTATGACCTCCTCTCAGTCGTTTCTGACAGGACATTGGAGTGGTGGTACTCTTTTCCTGCTCAACACTTGCGCTCATAAGTTTGAAAAGCCAAGGCCGATTGTACGAGGAAAGCGGGAACTACGAAAAGGTAGAACAAGGACAATGGATGTCGTAGTGATAGTTTCAGCAAGTTTAATAGTACAACACCTAGTCACCTTTGCAATATTAGTCGTAGTTGCAATTAAGCGTAGTCTCTCAACGCTCAAGTTGTATAATTGACTGGTGCAGACAATTACTCACCATTTCGCGCCTAACCTGACCATTTTTTCAGGCAAGTAGAAGCCATTTGATAGAGTTATTCCATTCCACTCGAGTGGCATTCGTCATTAAGAGTTTGCACCTGTTAGAAGTTTCGATTCTGTTAGTTTGCTGTCTTTCAAATGAACTTACATACCAGTACTTAATCTCTACGTAGCATCCTTTCAACAACTTAAACTTAAAAGGACACTTGCCTTCTCACAGTTGCTCAAAAGTTTCGATTTCAACACATCACTACCCAAATGAACTGCCGAAGATCATCGTAGCTAAACTCAATTTTCTACACATGAATGCCAATATCTATGACCACACTCATTGTGGACAAAACTTGCAATTGCATCCTACCAATTACAAATATCACGCTTGCCTTGCCCTAAAGGACATTTGTAGAAAATATCTGCATCTCTACCATGCTGGTTTGTAATAACTTTGTATAGGTTTCAAAATGAGGAAAGTTTTCCAAATTTGAAAATCCAAAATATCCTATTCAAAATTATTTTATTGTTTGTCTGTTACCCTTAACCCCTGGATTCTCTACACTAGTTACAGGATGCCTCATGGTACGAGTATACGAGTACATGACCACACATATGACCATTGACGACAGTTTTTATGGGCCAACAAGAGAAGTTTCCTTCACTGCACTTTAGAAAATAACTTTAAGATACTTCTTCGTCGAGAGAGTTTTTGACTGACAAAGACAGTTCGTAAAGGGGTGGCGGCAGGAACAACTAGGTGGACTTGTATCGATGAATGAGGGAAAGTTTTCTATTACTCGTACACTTTCGAACGGATACGACAAGTGTGACTTGCAAAAAAGTTCACAACTTTGTCCCGTCCGCTCTATCAAAACAAAACTCATTCTTCGAATCAAGGGAGCCACCAAGATGAAATTGAGTTTCTTCAAGAAAGTCCAATTTTTGGTCCCTTCACAGTGTCGTTTCCAGTGCAATAAAGGCCAAAGGATCATGAGCGTCATTGTGTGACATGATGAATATGGTTATATCCTTCCGTACACATACGAACTCATCCATATGTACGTTACTCGTATGTAACGTAGTTTGGTAGAGCAATGTATTGTATTTTACGAGTATACTCGTATGTAGTTGTATGGATATCGTTAGCAAGGTCCAAAAGCGTTAAGTGAACCGTGAATTGAGGTTATGATTGGCATATGTTGCAAATTGATTTATGGGATTCATTCGCTTGGAAATTGGTCGAAATATTACCAGGATAAGGAAGACCAAAGACTCTTCAACTAAATTTACTCAACTCTGAGGACATTCTGAATAAGTCAAGTGAGGATAGAGTAGGTCTGGGGGTAGGTATTCAATACGAACAAATATCGTTATGAAGTAGTGGTGCGTGTATAGTTTCTACAAGTAAGTTATGTTCATTAAGAAAATTAATTGAAATCAGCAAATCAAGAGGGAAGGAGTTTGGTATTGTTCCTGAATTCTAAGCTTAATAAAAGGAAGCTCTCAATAAGACTTTGTGGACGAAAATCTCTAGAATAATTGAAGGTTATTGATGACTATTGGTATTAGTGTATGTCTAAGTGTTTTCAAGAGTTAAAGCACAATGAAGTGATCATTGGTGGTCTGCCGAATTTGTCCACAAGGATGGACACTGTTTTGAAGTATTTCGAGTTTCAACTTTGAAATGCTATAGAATTTAAGGATAAATTCTCGTGGGACATATCGTTAGATAATTTTTCTATCGAAATCGCGATAACATTGAAATTAGTTTTGAGGCCATTCAGCTAGATTGACGCGTCGTATTTTTCAGTTCTACCACCAATTGAATCTTGTTCTAAGGGACTAGGCTAAAGTCCTATCTTAAAAAGGTTCCAAGTTGTGAACGACAAAACCTAAAGCCCTGCGTACTCCTGTGAACTGATAAATTTGGGTTCTCACTAACACTGACCTCAACTGCGCCGATATTTTGTTACGAAATGCACTGGTCTTATTCTTGTCGTTAACTTCACACCACGAAGCGTGTTTCCACAACACGATGATGTATTAGTTGGTCCATAACACTGACGAAGTGCTTGATATATTTGGATGACTGAATACTGATTTCGACGCCACAGTTCAGAGTGGACCAGGGCCTTAACCAACATTCTCTTCCTCTATCGCATTACCCCTTCGGTATGGACTCGAACATAAAAAGAGCCGGAGTTCAACATGGCCTAACCATCTCAGCATAGTGCATAGAAAGGCAATTAACTGGAAAAATAAGCAACTTTGTGCTAAGAAATATAGAGGCGCAGTGGTAGTGGCAGTGGCAGGCGCAGTACCTGCCAGTCGGAGGTTCCACGTATGGAGTACTCTCTTGAATCTAATGTAGGTGAGTGCTGCTGGTGAGAAGGAGACTTCTTCAAAGAATTATCAGAACATGGCATGATACCTCATCAGAAGACGAAGAAAATAATGAGGCATAGCCTGACAAGCTAATAAAGAAGGAGGAGAGGCAGAAATTCCCTCAACGAAAGAAATAACAAAAACAACAGCAGCAGCAGCAGATATAAAATTTGAAAAAATCTCTGCTGCAGCTAAAGTAGAAACAACAGACAAAACAAAACTGACAGCAGTAAAAGCAGCAGCAAGAACGACAATGACTCCAATAGCAGCAAAATGGCTAAGACAGATCAACAAAGTTGCAGCAACAACAGAACGTCTCTTGTGTTTAACGTGAGTACCTGCCATGTGGGCTTAAACCTACGGAATGCCCATACATGGGAGCAAGGATACGCCTTGTCATCGCTCACCGTCAATCCACTGATACCAATTCGGAACTGTGTTGATGGCACAAGTTCCACCCTTGGTAAGAGTCGAGGCCGACCTAAAACCTCTTACTGCTCTTAGGGTCGCAGCACCCAGTACTTATTGCAATTCTACATTGGGCCGGAACCCTTTCCGCGATTTTGGGTTTAAACTACAGCCACCATGACGCTCCCACAAGGGGGTCTATCTCTAACAAGTCAGGCCCGGACCGAGATCGGGGGGCCTCCTGACTCCCATGGTACTGTGGGGACTACTGGTGGTCCAGCCGCCAACAAGAACTATGACTGGCAACTTGTAACTGGTAAAATCGTAGCAACCTTCGGTAGCGTCATCTGAAGATGTTTACGATAAGACCAGTACTTTGCTCTAACCCCGTTCATTATTAGACAACGTCATTAAACGGCGAAGCCTTGATAATTGGGCGGGGGCCCAGCAGCACCAACAGCAGGAGCAACAACAGTAGTAGAAATAACTGCAGCAGTAACAACAGCAGCAGCAACAAAAGTACCAGCACCCAAATACCATCGCCGCCGCCTCAAGGAGTGTTAACCATAAATTAGATTTCTTATTAGTACAACGTGCAACAGCAAATCTGCAGAATCTGCGGAGCAAAGTACGACAAAGAGCAGAAATATGAAGAATATCCTTAAGACAATTGGGGTTAGCTCCTCTGCGTACTCTGCAGGAACTCCTGGCATTTTCCAAATTGAAGGCTGACGAAGAAATGAAACTTCGAAAGAGATGTACCTTTTTTTATTTTGAGGCATCCAATGCGTCCTTTGCGTTAGTGTCAGTTGGATTGGGTAGAGCCATGAGAATAACAAAAAATTACGCCAAAGGTCACGGAAAAGGTACCGACAGATCAACAGAATCGATAGGAGAGCCAACCTAAGCCTGCTAGGTGCAACTTAGATTGACCAGAATCAACAAATTGGGTATGATGGTTACAATGCTTATAGAAGGCTCATAGGCTCATATTAATAACAACGATGTGCGCAGGTTCCGGGTGTTGGAAGCTCGCGTCATACGGACTCGTTTTCATTGTTGAATGCGATCGAGTTTGGTACCTTTTTATGCATCTAAAGCAGCCAATTCCATTCTACGAGGAGGCAAATTCCTCGGAGATTTTAACGCTAGCCATGCGGCATAAAGAAATAATTCGAGTAATCCTATTAGTAACCAGTTACACTATTGGTGGGGTCAATATATGTGTAATTGAGTAAAAACTTGAGATATATCCGACGGTTTGTTTTTTTTTGGACTTGTCTCTGAGACTAGAACTGATGAACGCGAATCAAAACTTACGGAACTGTTTGTAGGTGTTCAAGAGCGATAATTGCCACTACGGATCCGTCCCCACTATACGGATGCAAACGGGCAAAAGCAGCTGGAGATGTATGATCTGATGACTACCGTAGCGCACGATTGTTCCACTCCTCCAGAATTGTAAGGCATAATCTACTTTTGAGTGCAATCGATTCTCTAACTAACAGAAGGGTTGAGGAAAATAATATAATTCCGGAAAATCGGTTTGCTTTTAGGGCGGAGCAAAACTATACTCTTGATGCGCCTCCGACATACGATGGAATAATTCACAGAACTGACCAATCTGGACATTCCGCAAGCTGCTCTGCTATATGATACATGATTTACAACAGGCTGATGTTCATGGACACGACATCTTTAACAAAGCCTTTGACACCAAAAATAAATTACAACAGGGAGCAGTGATTTTACCGATACTCTTTAACATCTAGTCAGCTCACTCAATCACGCTATGGCGTACGCAGACGATTCAGTCGGGTACAAAACAGGCCCAAAAATCGAGATCATCAATACTTTTCAGCAACGCACATATGTAGGTATGTTCGATTAAATTTTCAATAAATTTTTAGAATTCCATTGATACGGAAATTTGGGCATCTTTGGACAGCACAGACTGACATTGGCTACGGGAAGTGAACTTAGCTACTATATCTTGGTACCTGTGCCGATAAGTATTTGTATTTTAACAAACACACCTTGCGGAAGCCATTAAGATTTTAGCCCTTGCATATGGTAGCCATGTATAGTTGAATGGAGCGTCGTACAACACGGATATGAATTCGGTATTTGAAAGGCAGTGTCTTAGGGCTTGTCTCCGGCTATTTATAATACCATTATCAGAGTACGAGAAGTATGATACTATCCCAAAGAAGCCCTTGACGAAGTTGCTCGTCCGAATAGGATTGTCGATTTCCTGATAAAGGCAAAAAAGTTACGAGGGCGATGGCCAACGACAATAGCTCGATCTTCTGGGTCATTCACCATGAAAGGTACACGAGAGTTCACTCCTATTAGGCCTATCATGAGACCTATCATTTAGGTGCAAAGTAGTAAAAGTATTCCACCAGCGGTTAGGCCTTTTAGCACCTCAAAGCTATAGTGTTCTGTTGTTGCATGCTGTCAGAGCCATTGGTTTTGGGTGTCCTTTCTTGCCCAAACTCATTTTCAGAGCTTCTGCCAATATCGTTGACGTACACTAGCAGTTGTTCAGACCTTTTAAATGAATATTAGTCTGTGAGCTCGGCTCAATTTTTAAGAGGATGATGGTCATTCCCTGACATTTCGGTTTGTGTCGTTGCCGACTTTTATTGAGCAGAGCGTTCTCCATAACCATCGTATACAGACGGACGCATTTAGCAGGGATGGTAACACTTGACATGGCTCTATTTGTAGCTGGTCTCTATAAATGCTCTCAAATGTGGCTTTAACATCAGTGAACAGTGGTAAGCTACTTCCTGCTATAAAGTGAATACCTGCTCGATTCACAAGCCCTTCAAGTACACACAAAATGACCTACCAAACTGGTGATATGGCTTATTAGTCTGTAGATGATCATGCTGAAGTTTAGCAGGCAAACTTTCATCCGACTAAATTTTATAGATGAAATGGAGTATGCTCTTTATCTAATCTGCAGCCTTATTGATCCTTAGTCCAAGTATCGCTATCCAGAGCTCTTCTTGGTTGGGTGGACAAAGTTGTTGGTTCCTTTTACCTGATAGTGTAATGTTGGTCGCGGTTGAACAGCTCGCAGAAGTAAACTTTCCGAATTTTCAGAACCGACCGTGGTTCCTCAGTTTGGAAAGTTCTTTTCACTTTCGGTTATAACTTTCAAACATCATTTCCGCATGTGCTTCTCTGATTTTTTATTTTTCCTTCCGAAAATTCGATGACCCTCTGTTGTAGAGTTCGCGAGAAATTCTCGTTTTTCTATACAGCACCGCTTTATATGCCTCTTATGTGTCGCTTCTTCAAATGAGAAGTTTTATTGTCGTAGAAGACTTAATGACAATGTCGCTTCTGGTCTTCTGCGCTTGATTCTGGCAGTATAAGACTATTTGAAAAGTGTTGGGATACTCGATACAATATTGCGATTGTAACCCTTCAACGAGAAATATTTTCGGTCTGGCGTCTGAGATATTCTGGCTCCTCGAAATGTTTGGACATCCAGAATACTAGATCTGATTGATAATGTCTTGACCAGGTGTCTATCAGCTCCATTTTGAATGTTGTAGCGTGGGAAACGTGTACTTTCTGATATGGCATTTCGTCCCTTTGTGAAATCGCCTAGATTAAGTCCATTTCCAGAGTTGGTGTCTTATAGGCACTGAATCGGTCCAATAAATCAGCATAGTACTGCCCCGTGATTGTCCTTCCTTTCTCCAAATAGTCGGTGAAGATGATGCCTAGCGAATCCCAAAGAACGATGGAACCATCGCAAACAATTCACTTATCCGGGTTTTTTTCATTTCTCGATTTCACTTTCTTTACCAACTGTCAACCATGTCGCTCTCACAACAACAACAACAAAAACAACCATTGCGACACGAGACCCGCGTTACTGCTGTAAAAAATCAGCAAAATAATTCACTCAGGCAAAAGCGATGATAAAAAATCCAGAAACTGCATTGAGTTGCGATCAAAAAAACAAATCGAGGAACTGAAATGACTAATTCCGGATGAAAACATAGTAAGCTCACACTAAAACTAGATAAGACTGACGAAGTACTTAAGCAGCAGTTCGCAGAAGTCAACAAAATTGTTGCCGATCTCTCATTACGAGTCCAACAGCTCGAAGAACCTTACACAATCTTATTGGCGAGTGGAGCGAACTCGAGTGGGAAAAAATGATGAACATCTCATCGAGTTATATTATTCTCCAAACTATGTCAACACCGTTCGCCTCTGATCCAGCATCTGTTCCACAAAATAATTTCCGCGTGAGAAATAAACGAACATTCGCCGACACTGCTATCATAGCAAAGTTCAAAACAGCTGAACATAAAGATATCTATTCCTCAGCGGTGGAAAACGAATACAACAAGTTTACTATCTTTTTGACATTCGAATTGAATACTGACAGCCGCACTCATGTAAATGAAAACTTAACGCCACTCCGCAACATGTGGCCGTGGCGCAAGTGGTAGCGTATTGGCTCCCCAATCGCGAGGTCCGAGGTTCAATCCCAACCGCGAGCGAAAAGCATTTATTTTTTTCAAGCAACTAAAATCGCGTAAGATGATTGCAACACAACGAACGACAAGTCACAATTTACACTAATAATTTAGTCTCCCCATTAAATGTGAGATGCCACCATCCACCCAACCACCCAATGCAACCCATTCAGCGAAATGTTTTCTACATCCCACTGCCGCTATTTTCTACTATATATAAGGGAAGAAAATTTATTGAAAATGATTTGCGATTCCGATGTTCATACGGCTGACAGCAAAAATAACAATTTGCGTGCTCGACTTGAGAATCGTTGCAAGCAGTGTAGAGGGCTTCATGTATGCCATATTAATGCGCAAAGTCTGGAGCCCAAAATCGACGAATTTCGTGATGCATTTGTGGGGTCAGAAATTGACATAGTGTGTGTATCTGAAACTTGGTTCAAACCCAGTACTTGTAGTCTTAATGTTGATATGAATGGCTACAACTTGTATCGAGCTGATAGGGAAAGTCGTGTAGGCGGTGGAGTAGCAATGTACGTCCGCGACTGCATAAATGTTGAGTTTGTTATTAAATCAGAAGCAAACTCTCTAATTGATTATCATTTCGTTAAGATAACAAATTATGGGTCAAGCAAATTGGTGTTTGGTGTAGCTTATCGCTCTAATAAAACTGTGGATCTATCTGAATTGTACACAGTCCTAGAGGGATTGTCACGCCACTACACCGAAATCATCTTGTGCGGAGACTTCAATTGTGACTTGCTTAAAAGTAATTCGCTGTCATTTACAAACAAAATCAGTACTCTTGGTCTAAGGTGTATAAATACTACTAAGCCAACGCACTTCACGAGTACCTCATCAACGCTGTTGGACCTTTTCCTGACAAGTATCCCCGAAAACCTACTTCAATATACCCAGTTGTCAGCGTCTGCCTTCTCAAAACATGACTTGATCTTTGCGACTTTTAAACATCCTCAACATCATCCGTATAGCTCACATGGACCGATAAGAACAAAATATGTCACATGGTTTACACCTGAAATACAAAAAGATATAATAGAACGTGATGGGGCTTACGAACAGTGGAAACTCGAAAGACTTCCTAAGCGTTATGCAGCCTTCCAGAGTCTAAGAAGCAGAGTTCCTAAGAGAATAGGGGAAGCTAAGAAGCGCGTGTACACTCAGAGGAAAATTGCGTCTTAGTTGCTGGCATTTTGAACTATTATACAGTTGTAATGAAGCTGTGTCTGTACGTTGAAGATATTTAAAAAAAAAAAAAAAAATTTGGGTAATGTCGTACGAGTATGTACCCAAATTAATTTTTTTTTTTAGAAATTCTGTCCGTTTGTCTGTTCGTTCAAAATTGATTCTGGCTTTATTCTGAAGCTACGTGAATGCCACTATATGTGGAATACCACATCACCACAGTGCTTCGATCAGTCGGTCCAATTTTTGATGACTCAGTCCAATTTGTGCGGCATTATTCCGGCAATAGCTTGTCGAATGTTGGCCTCGAGCTCATCCAAAGTGGATGGCTTGTTGACGGAGCCCCAGAGAAAATAATCGAGTGGCGTCAAATCACATAGTCGCGGTGCCTAATTTATGAACGCTCGCCGTGAGATAATGCAGTCGCCAAATTTCTCCTTCACAACTTCGAGCGTTGCGTCGCTTGTATGGCATGTAGCGCCGTCTTATTGAAACCGCAGCTCGGATATATTGATGTTGTCGAGCTCTGGGCACAGAAAGTCGGTTAAGATCGCTCTATACTTGGGACAATTGACAATTGTCTCCTTCTTTCTTTCGAAATGAGGTCCCATGATGCCGCCATGACATAAACCGAACCGAAAAGTCAATTTTTTTTGGATGCATTGATACTTGGCTGAACACTTGTGGATTGTGTTTGCTCCAATAATGGCAATTTTGCTTGTTGACATACCCGCTGAGCCAAAAATGCACCTCATCAGAGAAAATGATTTTTTTCCCAAAATCCGGATCTCTGGCCAAATTTCCAGCGCCTAATTAGCGAACTCACGGCGTTGTCTATAGTTGTACGGTTTCAATTCTTGCGTCAACACAATCTTATACGGATGTAGTCCCAAATCCAACCGCAAAATAGGTCAGGCTGACTCTCTGGCGATGCCCAATTCAGATTATCGGTGACAAATCTACATTTCTGGGTCTCCTTCGATACTGGCCGCTACGGTGGCCTATGTTTTCTTCATTTCCAACCAATCTCCTTCTGGTTGATGGCTCAAGATCAAAAAAAAACGACGAAATTCACTTCCGTGCGCTCAAAAGGCAAGCGTAAAACGATGCATGATGAAGTGGCAAACCTTAGTGAATATTTTGACAGCTGGATGTCATTTTTAACTTTGACAGCTGCTGAAACATAACAATTGGAAAAACTATCATTGCTATCTGCATCAGAATGCATAAAAAACAACTAATGAATGTCAAAGAAGTCACAAGCTTAACCTTATGTGGCCGCGAATAGGATAGGATTTCATCACGCGAATTCTGCTGATTATTTTGAACTTTCCTTTCCATTTCGAACGATTCCCATTACCCGTCGCCCTCTGCTTCGCCATGACCATCAACAAGTCGCGTAGCCAGACGATAAAAACGGTCAACGAAGACTTCCGTGCTGTTACGTGGTCTATTCGAGGTTCAGAGGCTTCTGAAATCTCATTATGCACGCTCTCGCCAACATACCAAGTAATGTAGTTCACAGAGAGGCCTTGATTTAAAGTTAACTCCATACCATTCGGTTTGTTTTGGTTCCCTTCATTCCCAGCGTCTATGTTCAATGAACAATGTAACCTGGCTGTTAGTGATGCAAAGCCTGGAACCAGCGAATTCAAAATACTAATGTAGATTCATTCAACATGGCTTCCTGAAGCGTAGGTTAACCACCACAAATCTCGTTGAATTCACCCTCTCTGCCCTAGAGAATGGCAACGAAGTCGATGTAGTTTTAACCGATTTTAGCAAGGCCTTCGATAAAGTCTCTCATCGGTTAATCATCTTTAAATTGTCTGCCCTCGGCTTTGAACCCATACTGTTAAAATGGATATCCTCTCACCTGGAAAACCGTTTTTACAGTGTTCGTTTTAGGTCAGCCCACTTAGCTCCTATTTTGGCCACCTCTGGAGTTCCACAAGGCAGCCATCTCGGTCCGCTTCTTTTTATTTTGACCATAAATGATCTAGATAGGATCAGCAAACACTCGTCTGTCGGACGATACCAAATTTTTCAAAATCATTTCCTCATTCCATGACTCCTTCCTCCTTCAACAAGATCTTGACAGTTTCTCGATCTGGTGCGTCAAAAATTGTTTGGAACTTAATATCGTCAAATGCCAATCCATGACGTTTTCACATAAGCGGCACCGGCATCTCTTCGTGACCTCTGCATTTTGTATGATAGGGAGCTCAACTTCCGTTTTGTAAACGGTGGTCCAAAGTATTCATCAACCCATACGTCACCAGGTCCCTCGATATTACCTTTGTTCGGCCCCTTCTAGAGTACGCCAGTCAAGTGTGGTCCCCATATCATCGTGTTCATATCTCGAGAATCGAAAGCATCCAGCGCCGTTTTCTTCGATTTCTCTTAGAGGTATGTCCTGAGACATTTTCGCCGGGTGAAATTTACTGTTTTGACTGTGATGTGATGGATCCATGTTTTGTTAACAGTCACGAAACGCCACAGAAACTCTTTCAGATTGCGCTTAAACATGTCCAAATAGTGCTCCGAAGTTGTCATGCGATTTCGTTTTTGCTCCACGCGGCACCGTTTGTATGATATTTTGTATGTTCAATTGAGATGTGTACAATCTCAATGTCTGTCTGGCCTTCACCCGACGATCTGCTAAGATGATATCATGGATTTATTGACCATATCCTCCGTAGTCACCTCAAACGGACATCATGGGCGCTCTTCATCAAAAACGAATGTTCGGCCAATCTTGAAATCATTAAACCAATATCTGATGGTAGTCATCGAAGGTGCATGGTCTTTGTAAACGGCATGCAACTTCACTTTGATTTCCCCACACGTCTTTCCATCCAAAAAAAGAAATCGAATCTCTGATCGATATTGCTCTTTCTTCAATGAACACGAACTTGATGACTTTCAACAGCTGTCAAAACGAAACTACTCGATACATCTGTCAGAAATGTTGACAGTTATCGTTGTAAAAATGGCGCTATATGATGGCATGCACATTTTGCATTAGTGGTGCCATCAGTCGGTAAATACAGCTCTCGTATTTTCCAGGAGTGCCAGTGTTTTCTTTTTCTTCAGAGCGTCATTGCTTGGCAAGAATATGTTGGCCATTCGTCTGTATGCCCGAATATAGACACTTTGAGCCTAAGTCTTTCACTGACAACAAATAGAGTGCTGTTCTGCTCTCTATGACAATCCCCATCCAATCCATTGCACTTTTTGGATGGAGGTGATATATTCACTTTGAAGCGGTCTGTGGCCGTTTTTTTTTTGCTTATCTGGAGTTGCCAGCAGCAATAATTCATATCTTACGGTGTTTCTTGCTGCACAAGATATAGCATTTCGCGTAGTCGGGGTAGTCAATTTGGCCTCGGAACCAGATATGGCGGAGTTATGCACTTTGGTTTGCTTGCTTCTAGAAATGTCTTTTCACAATGTCGTCGGATATAACTTTAAAAAGAGTGGATTTGGATTGATGGGATTGGTTTGGGATTGTTTTAGAAATCCTGATTATCCTAAATATGTAGTATAATACATACCAAACACAGCAGCTTCTGATGGATTCTGTTACTTCGCACATTTGTAGGCCCTAGTGTGTGGTTTCTTTGTCATATATCCCTTCAGTTGTCGTTGTCTTACCCACAAACCTCACACTTCCTCTGCCAGAAATATTCCATATGCCTCTGGATATTGATAGACTTATGAGTTATTTTTGATTTAAGAGCCTCATTCGTTTGCTATTTCCCATGGCATCATTTGTAGCTGCAGGTTCTTAGGGCTTCCGTCGAATGAATCCAAGCAATCCATTTTCAATCTGCAGATGTAATTATTTGAGAACATGATGAAACAATTCATTTCACAGGAAATACGAGTATGCTTCCAGAGATACATATGCTATGTTTGTGCCCCAGGAAATTACTTTCAAGGCATGTCTCAGGAATTTGTGCATACTTGCGTGGTTCGGTATATTACTTACGTTGAATATGCACTCTAACCACTCCATCGTGCAGTGCCACGTGGATTAGCAAGAATTATGAAATTTTAATTAATACCAACACCACTGCCACTTCTGTGCTTTCATCAACCCATTGAGGCTTCATTAAATATTCAATCGTTAAACATAAACGAACGCTTACGACTATGCCAGCATCAGGATAAGGAAACTCGGCAACGACAAATATTCAAACAAACATGCAGCAAATATTTGAAGAGAATAAGCCTGAGAAAAACTTGGCAAATACCCTGTATCTAGTTATATGAGAGTTATGAGAGTTGAATCTAACTAACCCCATCGACGTGAGGATTTACGGGGGTATACGAGTACATGTACAAGTGCAGACAATGCCATCCCTCAGTGTTGAAGATCAAAAGCCATTTGGGAACAATGCGAGCGATTTTATTTGACTTTGTCACCTCATCATCCTCTGCAGCAGCAAAGTCGTTGTTGTCAGGGGATGATGGTGGGGGAGCAGGATCATCATCGCCATCATCATTGTCCCAGCTCATCAAGCTGACAGACCCACAAGTTCCATCACTCCCATCAGTGCCATCATCAGCCCATAGTCGGTCGTCGTCGTCGTCATCCTCGTTCATTATGAAAATATTTACCCGGAGGAGATTTTATGAAAATTCCATTGCAGTTTCATTCTTCTTCCATTGGATTTTCAAAGTCTTTATGCTTCAGTCGAAGCGTCAGCCTTCAGACACTCATGAGCTTCCTTTGAAGAGGATGTTACTACTGATGGTACGGGATGCCGCCAACAGCAACAGCAACAGCAATGCCAATGCCGATGACTATGACTATGACTACGACTACGACTACTATGATGATGATGATGATGATGACGATGGAAACGATGACGGGATGCAGAGGTGTGGATTAATAAATTCAATTTCCTCGAAAATTTTCTCCCCAACAAGGCAGGAGCCCCACAAGCCAGCCAGAGGTATCAGCGGCTTTTGGATATATCCTGCCAATGGTACGAGTATGCTTTGCTCTGCTGTACTGGTAGTCTACGACTACTCTATGCACTATATTCTGTGTCAGCAGTGAGATGGTACATATGTTGCCGAAAGGATATTAAGTGCTCTGTTCTGTTTGCATGTGTGCATTTCAAGAGCAAATAAATGAATAACCGTATGCAACAGGTGCCGCCAACGACTATGACGATAACTGGGACGACTTGCAGAAGCACCAAGGCAGTTAAGGGAGTTTAACATATCCCAGTGGTGCTGTTGACACCAGGATGAGAAAGCCCCAGAACACACAATTCAGAACTGAGAACTCACATATGTCATAAGCGCACTTAAATACGGAAAACGAATGTGAGTGAATGGCGCTACTGGGAAGAATGAATAAATGAATGAGTGTCAGCAAGTGATGGAGGAGGAACCCTTAATTCTCGATATCCTTTTACACAGTCGTAAATGTGAGGAAGGAAGTGCCAATTTAAAAAGGCGGTAGGAAATGGATTGAGTGCTGAAATGAAAGAGTAACAAGTGAGATACACGTAGACTTAAAAGTGTTGCTCCTTTTTTAACTATGTGTGTGAGGAGGGTAGTGTAGATGCGTTTGGGGGTATATCACATCTGAAGGGATGAGTAGGTAAGGAGCCGATAAAATAATTTATTAGACATTGGAGGTAGAGTGCTTTGTCCTTGAATGTTTTCCACTAGCCAAAGTCTGCATTGGACAGTCCACTCTATTCTTGTATTAGTGGATTCCATGTCTATTTCATTTTGCCGTGACATTTCCTACTCTGTAAGAATTGATGTATTGACAATTGGTTCTGCTGTCCTATTCCGACATCAACGGTCAAAACAGTGAGTGCTTTAATGAACGTAGTCAAAACTAAGCTAGGGGCTTCGGGAGGAACGTCACGACGGATTGAACCCCTTACCAGTCAACAGAAGCAGGCACTTTCTCAAAGAAGATGCCATTTACATAACTTACTCGACACCTTAATAGTACTCGTAATTATGAAGGTGACATTAACCTCGCAGAGGGGCCTGATTCAGATTTGAGCAATACCCAAAACGTTCATGGACGAAGGCTGTAAAGAGCCTTTTGTTACCTTAAAACGTAGTACTGCCCTCGCTTGTCAAGAGGCAGATATAGGCATGGCTTCAAATATCTTATCTAGAAGGAGTTTTGTGATGTCTTGAACTAAGTATCCGTGACTTGTCTGGAAAAAAAAGACAAAGTCATGCCATATCAGGAAGATACCGGCATACCAAATGAGCAGCATAAAACTTCTCCATAAAAGGAACCTGTTAGCGACTTGAATATCTCCTCTCTCATATTGGATGTACCTCCTTACAGAGTTTCAAAAGTTGAACTGATCGCTGCCTGATTAAGAGCCCGAATATCTTGCGGCAACGACTTATATCATAGAATACCGATGCATGCGATAAAGTGAGGAGCAATCATATTCAGGCAGCTTAATCCCCAAGATGAAACGACCCGAAAACTGTACGTGTGATTGCACAGGTTTCCTCGACTAGAGACTACCGGTCGGACAAAAGAAAACTCAGACATAGGTTCACATATACCAGCGCCACCCGGATGAAAAGCAAATAGTACGAGTTGAACGTATTTGAATACACTACGCAGATAGGCGCTTCTACTGTACTGCAGAAGAATGATCCCGGCGCGAGTGGATACACCCAGAATTGTGTATATCGTTCGCAATCATAATTTCAGTATAAGGATACAGAGATGCAACTCTTTTTATGGAGTGAGATGAGCTCATCAAACTTGGTGTCCAGTTTAGGGCACAAGAAACAAAGATTTGCAAGACATTCAATCGCCGAAATATATTAAAAACAAGCAGGGGTGCCTGCAAACGTGCAACAACGAAACAAATGAAGAAAGAAAGTTAGGAGAGAAAGAGTACTGCTGCGTTTTTTAATAAAGGACTCCCGTGTAGTACCATTCCTTCGGCTCTCGGGCATGAAAAATAAACGCCAGATTTTACGGAGGATGAAGTTAGCTATTCACTGATAGCATGAAGCGGAGCCGTGTAGCCAAACCGAGACGCATACCCTGCGAAGTATAAACGATTATCAGATATTATGGAGTTGAAGATAGTCGATCGGATGCCCAATTATTTTTCTTGTTCAACTATATGTATAAAGGCAAGGGCGTCACGAGAAATTGCAACAACTACCGGTCAGTTAAGTGTATGTTGTAAACAATAAGAATATTTGAAGGAGTTCCAGTCAGTCGACAGCGTAGTATTAGTCGACAGTATATTGTTAAACTTCATGGCAATCAACGCGTCTTTGAACGGTAGGTCGACATATGACTCGATCCAAAGCTTACGGGCAATGATGGCTAAACATCGGCACGTTTCGAAAGGTCTGCAAATTGATCTTCTCTCTATCTATCTTCGATATATGTAGGAATATAAAGGGACGTATACGAGAATGGCAAACGATAAGTACAAAGACAATTTAATGAAAAATTACGGGCACATCGGGAATAGATGGAGATTTCGAAGATCCATACACTGAAACAGCATAATGATGAGCCAAGAACGGCTTCTCTTATTTAACTGATGAAAGCGCTATCATAAGTACCGATGTGACGTCCCTTCAAGCAACTCTTGGTAATAAAGATTTTTCAAGTGATATTGGCTCGCCAATTCCTTCAATACCCGTGTGTACTGGTATCCAGAGCTTGACCTAGTTTCTTTTCGATAATTCTTGTAGAGTATTGAAGCAGTTTATCACCGATTTGAAGTTAAACAGGTTTGAGGTTAACACTTTTAGCACAGCTTTACTGTCCGTTCATATATGGGTCGGAGAGCTATTCATTTCCTAGGTTTCATCCGTATACCTAGGTTTTTGAAGTGCCATGTGAAGTTTTTGGTATGCGGTTAGCTTTACAGGGCCGATTGAGAGGTTTACCGAAGTGCACCAGTCAGATACTAGTTTTAGGACATTTCCATTCTGTTGCAAACTTCCTTTGGCTGCTTACCACTCATGATAATGACGAAGCCATTTGTAGCCTGAATTTTCTAGTTTGACTAGTAAGTCGTCGATGACAAGTGATCACAAAAGGGGTGACAGAACACCTCATTTTCTTTGTTGAGCCAGTTATTGATGTCTCGCTGGATGTAGGGGTTATTCTACGGCTTTCGAACATCGCTCTCATCTATCCGCAAGTTCCATTGCATTTCAGATAGAAACATATTCAGTATTGTTAGTCATACTAAGACCGAGGATACCTTCATCCGCTTTCGATAAAGTCCATGCACCATAAAGTAGGTTTAGGAAGGTCAAGGTCTCATAAATGGTCTCTAAGCTGACTGTATATGTAACTCCGAAAACTCGGAACAGTGTCAGTTCAACCGGTTGATCTTCAACACGCATATGCCAGACAGGGCATCTCTTGCTGACCAGATGGACAAGTGCCCGCAGACGTCTAACCAGAGGTCCTCAGAAGGAGGACGTACAGCGGAGAATCAACATCGATGGAATGAACTGTGACGGAAGTGGATGCATTATTTGAGCTGCTCCAATATATATTTAGAGCTCAGGTCAATAAGAAACATTCAAGACTGAGGCAGGGTCTTGATAAAAAGATGGCGGCCAGTTAGCACTTGATGGGCCTACGGCAGCGCTTTGGTTAACGAAGTGCGTTTCAAAAGAAAAGAGAAGGCGCATTAACTCAAACAGCTACATAGGCCTATACGACATCCAACTAGTGATGACCCTAGCTAGGGAAGCAATGACAATCATCGGATTAATAGCAGAAGCAAAAGGCCAAAGACATCAACGCTTTCCAAGAACTGCAGTGTCGAAAAGAGCTAGCGGTGACTAGCGATGACAAAAGCCACGTTCATTTGGCTGCATATTTGTTATTCGGGCCAGGCTTATGCAGACATTTTTATTTTTTTTTTTCGTGTGAATGAGCGTCTTATGACAGTTTGAAGGCCAAACTTGTCAACATCACCCTAGAGAGTATGCACACCCTGACAGAGAAAAAATGATGACACCCAAAAGACAGCTTCTACGAGCTCCTGATCCGAAGTTTGATTGATGTCCGAACTTTCCGAACATTGATTTGCCCAGTACCTCCTCGCAGACAGGGAACAATTGTTCATATCCCGAACACTCCTTCGAAAGGGTAAGAAACAACTGTGACTTGACGTCGACAGGCTATAATCATAGAAGATCACAAAACCATTTGTCGATCGAACATCCCTTAACCTCTTAAAAAGTCTTATGCCGGCAATATCAAGTACTGAAGATCACTGCTGTGATCTTGAACATAACATCGAGATCCCTGATTTGACGAAGAATGTCGGCTAGCACATGTGACGAAACAGGAGCACTGTTGTATAGAACGACCAGATTTGATTGCGAACTCTGAGAAGCGTGCTGTCCAAAAAAAGAAAGAGATGCAATAGAGGGAGTAAAAAGAAGACCTAAAGTCTTAAAATTCAGATCCGAGCCAAAGGCTGCAAAAACGAACTAGGGCTGAGGATTTAGAAGAAACATTTCTGCAGAATCCATCGGTATATCGGGGGCAACTCGATCTAGCAGACCCGGATAACATAACTAAAGCCGTATCTAAGCTTTCGTCCAACAAAGCTGTGATCTACTCGTACAACACAGGCTTGGAGGTGAATAAGCAATTGAGAAGCAAAGTCCCCTTACAAACGGCAGAAGCATGGACTTTGTCAACAATGCTTGAGGCAGCTATTGGTCGTTTTGCAAGAATAGCTCTTGCGGCTACCTTCGGTCCCGGCTGCATAGACGGTGAATGGAGGAAAGGATGCAATGATGATCCACAACTACTCGTAACTACGAGTAGACGAAGGATTAGTCTTGCAAGGCAGAATAACTTATTTGGTCTGAAGTCGTTTTGCAGTTCCTTTGAATCAAAAGGAATTCCATTTGAAGGTTAAGTCAACCGACACCCTTTACCAAAAGGGTCTTCTATAATGTAAAGGCGTAAACCCTTTGGAAGATCATGGCATGCTTTGGTATTACCTCGAGATTATCTGCATGGCCATTTCTCGAATCCGCAAACCCAACAACCTTGATATTGATATCATGGGCTGTACTCTCAAATCTATCTTATGTTTAAGGAGAAATGGTCTTTGATGACTGCCTTTTGATCCTGGTCTTATGGACATGCCATCTAATGCAATGACACCAGAACTCCTGTTTAGGGAAAAATACGAAAACAACTTTCTCTGTGTCCAGAAATGGTTTCGGATAGGATTTGAGCTAGGCGAGGAATTTAGTCCGGTTCTCACGGATGGCTCCAAAGCTAATTTCGGTTGCGTCGCTGGTGTCTTTTTGGAGAATGATATACGCAATCTTGATGACATGGATCTATAGCGACAGCCAAGCTGCGATTAAAGCCTTGCTGAACCCTCTCAGGCATTCCAAGTAAGACTTCACTTAATGCAGTCAGAAGGCTGGGCTGAATTCACAAAAGACTTGTGCGGGTCTAAGGCCACGATGGGATCATCAAAATGAATTTGCTAGACAAGGATGCTTACTTATGTCCTAACGGGGCTCTGTGCTTTTACTAAGCACTTAAGTGTGCTGGGCATAAGTGAAACAATATCCTGCAACGTGATGACTAATTTGTGGATCCTACCTCTGTGAATGTGCGGCCTATGCATGCACTGAAGTAGTGGGTGCTGGTAAATCGGCCTAAAATTCAATAGACACCCAAGTTCCAGCTAGCTCATGATGTGATCCAAAATATGGTGGCCTATATATGCGTTCTTTGGTCCGTAAATTTAGCTATCCCTACAAGCGGCGCAGCGGCAAAAATATGTGGCATAAGACTCGCGTTACGTATTTCAAAGGTTGGTAAAAGAATGAGAACAAGAAAGCATCTCTTAGACTGAACTCATTTCCTGAATGTGAACATCGAGGGGTCAGTCAGTCAGTTAGACTTTGTTGTAAACCAGATCTCCAAACCCGTAGGGCATCTTTAAATCTGTTCACGGATAAAAATGGATCCTAAGCCAAGAGCACTACATGCATATGTTAAACAGATTTCCACTGATTACGCATAGAAAATCCCTCCAAAATCACAAACGGAAAGCTTCGGTTAAACTATTTTAAAATGTTCCACAAAATCTCTACAACAAATAGCACCAATTGAACGTAATAGGTTTACCAAACTAGCTGTGCAGCTGCAAAGCTATTAAATTAAATGTTGGCTCAAATCCGACTACTTTCTGGGCAAAATTGTTAGTTTCACCATTCCTACTTTTAATTTCCATTTTAGCCACACTCAATTTAATTTACAATGAATTTCCAATTAACAGCGCATCCTATTATCCCTGTCGACGACGACAAAATACACCCAAACGTCCTCCTGTGAATCCGGTGAATCCTGTGAATTCTGCAAATTCTATGAATACATTGCTAACGCAATTATGCATACCGGCCAACCACCCACATTTGTCGGATTTATTTAACATTTTAGCCCGATTCTAAACCTACACCCCACCACTGCCGCCTCCCTACTAGAACAGATCAAATAAATTTCAAATCGCAAAAACCGAGCGACCAACCGACCGACATGCTGGACAACTTCCATTTAAGGACTTTAAGTCCTCAACTCATTATGGAAGTCAATGAATCCGATTCGATTCGGATAGAAGCCAACAGCCGACAGTAAGTCGGATCCTTAAAATAATAGAAATTCAGCCTGCTGAACCGTCCGTGGATTTGAACTTGTGTCAGTAGGCGAATGTCGGGGTTTCGATTGGGGCTAACCAATTTTCGAGTTTGGCCTTGCGAATTACGAGTGTGCAACAATGGCAACAATGTGCTGTAGGAAATTAATGAAATTACGTCAATCTGTGCCAGGATGCACGTGGTAGTGACCGTCTGTAGACCGAGTTCTGACCGCTAACGTTGCCCGGGATTCCCATTCATGGTATCAAATTATTTCGAAGCATGCCAAGTACCGCGTATGTGATGGTGGCAGCACAGAACGCGACCCATTGGACATGGACCCAAGCATGCTCGACGAGGTCCATGCTTTCGGCCACGGATTTCAATATAATTAACGAGTTACCGCACCCACACACAGTTGAATGGAATCTGGTATTCATATTGGTGTTGTTCTTTTTATTTCTTCTGATCCTGACTACCGCCTCGTTGGACACAATTCGCGACAAATTCATCCCAAACACATGTATGCATACGCATAAGCATACGAGTATTACCATGTGACTCTTGACTCTGGAGCTCTACTCGTATCCTAGCTCCTCTGCTGTTGGGGTTTTCAGTAAAATCTGACCTCTGGTTGATATGGTAAGGCTGAAGCATGCCGCCAGTAATAATGGCTGACTTTTAAATGCGGGGCCTGATGAGAAGAGCATGCGACAAACTGCAATCGCAGCAAACAACTCGCTCCGATGGATGCAATAAATAATTCTAAAGTAATTGCGACTGTTGTCGGGATAATTAATTATAGTCGGACCGGAGGGATTTTTCGTCCTTTTTCGACTGTTGCGAGAAGGGGTTGGTTTTTGGTCGGCTTGTACTGTTTTTATGTAACAGCTTTGCAATTTGTTCAGTCGTGGTGACATGGTTTTCATTTCTTTTTTTTTTAGTTTTTGTCCTCTGGTTAATTGCGGGGAATTTGATGGATTCCCACTGAACTGTAAACAATTTGACAGGACAAATTATTTGGACAAGCAAAGGTAATATTGGGATAGAGTGATGGTCATCATTGGCTAGTTGTATAACTGAACATTTATAAAGTACAGACGATCTTGACTATTAGAGTGAAGACTTTGCCTCACAGCTTACTGAGTTAACTTACGGTAGGCACTTGTACTTATTCCACTAGCTCAGACCCTTGTGCATGTGACATAGATATGAGACAGAAACTGTTAGAAATACACTTGTAACTCTTTGTGGCACTTCACCATATTTCTAACGCAGGCAACTTCTGACATTACTCATCAGCCTTGTAAATGCACTGAAAGGTTTTGATGATGATTTGTATTTTAAAACAGTATCTACGAACATATTCCTCCATATTCTAATAGACTTCTTTGTCCGAAAAGGAGTAAACTCTAGTTACGTCAAAGTTTAAGAGGCTTCGATCTTTCCTCCGATCATTCTCCAGTTATCGTCTCACTGTGCTAATCCTTGGTTAAGAAACAAAGACCACCCAGATTAACTAACAGCAAAACTCACTGGGAAGATTTCCGAATAGACTTTGTAGGCAATACTGAGTTGAAAGTAGCACTTAGAACGCCGTATCAACGTGAAAAAGAAGTTGAACGTTTTGTTGAAGTCATACAGCAAGCGGCCTGGAATAACACTCCCCGCAAATCGAACAAAGTTCCCAAAGTCGGCATAAGATACCCACCGGAAATCAGAGAAATGATAAGGAAGAAACGAAGAAGAAACAAGATAAAACGTCCTTCAATAGGCTCTGCAACTTGTTGAAAAAAATCGATCAAGAACTTCAATAACCAAGGTATTAATAACTACCTTGAAAGACTCACAGCGACAAAGGATACCAACTACGCCGTTAAAAGTGTTCGAAAGCCCCAAATACACGTGGCGCCAATAAGAAGAAACCAGGATGAAAGCTAATGTTTTCGCCGACTATCTTGCAGAAACGTTTAAACCATTCGACGGGGAAGTGCTTCCAGAGGATGCCAATACGCTAGATGTGACGACAAACTTTCCAGTAGAAAAGGCTACATTTAGTGAACTTAGACAAGTTATAGACACACTTAAGCCCAATAAAGCTCCGGGATATGACTTAATAACGGGAGAGATACTTAAAGCGTTGCCGAAAAAAGGTTTGCTAAAGCTGCTCTATCTTATAAATGCCAGCATTAGATTAGAGAATGTACCGCGCCAGTGGAAAGTAGCCGAAGTTATTATGGTTCCGAAACCCGGTAAACCGCTGACCGAAGTCAAGTCATATAGACCAATATCGCTTCTCCCAATTACATCGAAGGTCTTCGAGCGAATCCTTCTTAATCGTCTTAAACCAATTACCGACACAAATTCCCTCTTGCCTGATCATCAATTTGGCTTTAGAAGCCAACACTCTACAGTTGACCAAGTGCATCGAATAACCGATGTAATTGAACGAGCAATCGAGTGTAAGTTAGTCTTCCTTGACGTTTCGCAAGCCTTTGATAAGGTATGGCACGAAGGCCTAAAATATAAACTTCGACAAGCCCTACCCCAGCAATTGTCTCATATTTTAGGTTCATACCTGGAAGACCGACTCTTCCGTGTGAGACACGGAATCGAATATTCCACTTTTAAGACAATAAAGGCGGGGGTGCCGCAAGGAAGTGTACTTGGCCCTCTGCTATATTTGCTTTTTACCCGCGATATACCGCAAACGACGGACACTGTCCTAGCCACATTTGCTGATGACACTGCCATTTTGGCAACGGCTAAAACAGTCGAAGAAGCAACTACCAAGTTGCAACGTGCCCTTACACGGATTAACAATTGGACAAAGACTTGGCGAATCGCGCTTAATGAAGACAAGTCTGTGCACGTGAACTTCACTCTCAAGAAAATTGAGAATCCACCCAGTACGAATTCCTTACGCGAACGAGGCCAAATATCTCGGTATGACACTCGACGCTAAACTAAAATGGAGAGCACACGTTAAGAAAAATCGTGAAGAGCTTGAAATCAAATATACTGAACCGATAAAACAGCGTTACTATCCAGTCTCGCCGGCGGTTCAGCGTCATATAGATAGGGAATTAGAAGATATGTTGAAAGAAGATATTATAGAAAAATCAAGTAGTCCTTGGGCTTCTCCCATTGTAATGATTAAAAAGAAAGATGATTCGTTTAGGTTCTGCGTCGACTACAGGAAGTTGAATAAGGTCACGGAACGTGATGCTTACGCTCTCCCCTACATCTCAGCTACCTTGGACAAACTCCGGGATGCCAAATTCTTGTCCTCGTTGGACATCATGTCGGCGTATTGGCAGATTCCCGTTGAGGAGAAGTCTCGGCCTTATACGGCTTTCACCGTACCCAATCGGGGCCTCTTTCAATTCAAGAGAATGCCATTCGGGTTATATAACGCGCCGGCGATGTGGCAGCGTTTTATCGACACTGTGCTTGGTGCCGATCTGGAACTGCACGTGTTCGTATACCCGGATGACATTATAATCGTCACCAATAATTTCCGCCAACACCTGGAAATATTAGAAAAGGTCTTCAAAAGATTGACTGCGGCTGGCCTCAAGGTTAGCGAAGAGAAGTGCAACTTCTGTAGATCGTCGTTAAAATTTTTAGGATATGTAGTTGATAGGCATGGTCTTCATGTTGAACCAGAAAAGCTCGAGAGTATGGTTAGGATACCTGCACCAAAGAACATAAAAGAGGTTAGGAGTTTTGTCGGCACGGTTTCCTGGTATAGGAGATTCGTACTAAACTTCGCAGTTTTGGTAAAACCGTTGACCGATCTGTTGAGGAAAGGGAGTAAGTTCATTTGGTCTGAGGAGTGCGAGGGGAGTTTCCAGAAAGCGAAAGAGTGACATGTCCCGATTTTGAGCGGCCGTTTGTGGTGCAAACCGACGCATCGGACTTTGGGGTCGGAGCAGTGCTTACTCAGACATTTGAAGAAGGAGAAAAGGTAATTAGTTACCTGAGTAGGTCGTTGAATAGAAATGAGAGAAACTATTCAACCACGGAAAAGGAGTGCTTGGCCGTACTGTGGGCTGTTGAAAATTTGCGACCGTACATTGAGGGCGTTCGATTTACGGTCGTGACAGATCATTACTCACTGGTTTGGCTGAGTAACCTCAAGGATCCGTGTGGTAGGTTAGCTAGGTGGGCGGTTAGGTTGCAGCAGTTCGACTTCGAAATTGTGCATCGCAAAGGCAAAGATCATGTGGTTCCTGACATGCTTTCTAGGAATGTTGCAGTCGTAGCTGAACTGGAAGAGCAGGTCCCGGATCCATGGAAAGATATTTACTGGCTTATTGGAAAGAAAACCGGTCTGGACATATGGTGTACAACTTTGGGGTTGTTCTTTGAGGTATTGTTAATGCGCCGTGGTACATTAGAAACGATGATATCCACAGAGACTTAGGGGTCGAAAACGTTCAGAACGTAACTAAAATGTTTGCGCGAAAACATAATAATCGATTAAAAGGTCATACGAATATTTCTGTTCAACAGATCCTCTTGCGCCGTCTGAAAAGGACTAAGCCTCTCGATCTAGCGCGGTGATTAGCAGCGCGTAATTTTCTAAAGTACACAGGAATTTTCAATGGAAAATCGCCTGCAGGATATCTTATAAAAACAAAATAAAATGCGATAGAAGAACTGCTTGTTGAGTGTGAACTCAGTCGTGGTTTGCATAAGGGAGGTGTTTTTTAGTGAGTAAGAATCTCACACTACTATAGGCTCTTGGCCTATAGTGTCTATGAAGATTTCTCACCTTCCCACGAAAAAAAAAAAATCCGTCCCTGATATAACCACCTTATAAGCTCCTTTGTGCCCTCCGACTCAAAGCGTTATCGTCTTTAAACTGTCGTACCCTTAATTCGAATTTAATTTTGGTGGGGGCTTTATACAAGCTATAACTTAAAAGTTAAACTTAAACTAAAACTTAAAACTAAGTTTGGTTGGAGTGGTGAAGGAGAACGGATTTGAGGTAGGAAATGGTGTAGTGGAAGTCAAAGACGTTAGGGTTTGAATTGATGTTTCGTAGCATACGGGAGATTGGTTCGTTCGCGCCATAGGAGATGGTTAGTGTTGAGGAAAATAGAGTTGTGAAGGGACGCGCATTCAACGTGGCATGAAAGGAGTCGATGAATGAAGAGAAAGTCGGCTGCATCTCTGCGGTCCTCCAGGGTGTTTAAGTTGATAAGGTTGAGACGGTTTTGATAGGGGGGCAGATTAAAAGGATCGTCCCAGGCCATACCTCGAAGAGCAAATCGAAGAAAACGGCGCTGGATGCTTTCAATACTCGAGATATGAACATGATGATATAGGGACCATACTTGACTGGCGTACTCTGGGAGGGGCGAACAAAGGTAATATAGAGGGACCTGGTCACGTATGGGTTGGTGAATTCTTTGGACCACCGTTTTACAAAACCTAGTGCAGAGTTGGCTTTCTGGATTATCTGATCCATATCTAAACGGAAGTTGAGCTCCCTATCATACAAAATGCCGAGCTCGCGAAGAGATTGTACGGAGGAGATAGGTTGGTTGTGGAGAATGTAGAGTGATGGATCGGCATTTGACGATATTAAGTTCCAGCTCGAAAAACTATCAAGGTCTTGTTGAAGGAAGAAAGAGTCATGGGGAGAGGAAATGGTTTTGAAAAAGTGTTTGATGATCCTATCGAGATCATTTATATAAAAAGAAGCGGACCTAGATGGCTGCCTTGTGGAACTCCAGAGGTGGCCAAAAATGGAGCCGAGTGGGCTGACCTAAAACGAACACTGTAAAAACGGTTTTCGAGGTAAGAGGATATCCATTTTAACAATATGGGTTCAAAGCCGAGGGCAGACAATTTGAAGATTATTAATCGATGAGAGATTTTATTGAAGGCTTTGCTAACATCGGTTGCAA